>CM022303.1:403991273-404591273 GCA_011799875.1 Thinopyrum elongatum | reverse complement strand
GCTGCAAGAATTTGATTTACATATTATTGATAGAAAGGAGCTGAGAATCCCGTAGCAGACAACTTGTCTAGGTTAGAAAATGTTCTTGATGATCCACTACCTATTGATGATAGCTTTCCTGATGAACAATTAGCTGTCATAAATGCTTCTCGTAGTGCTCCATGGTATGCTGATTATGCCAATTATATTGTTGCTAAATTTTTACCACCTAGTTTCACATACCAGCAAAAGAAAAAAATTCTATGATTTAAGACATTACTTCTGGGATGATCCACACCTTTATAAAGAAGGAGTAGATGGTGTTATTAGACGTTGTGTACCTGAGTATGAACAGGAACATATCCTACGCAAGTGTCACTCCGAGGCCTACGGAGGACACCATGCTGGAGATAGAACTGCACACAAGGTATTACAATCTGGTTTTTATTGGCCTACTCTTTCTAAGGATGCTCGTAAGTTTGTCTTGTCTTGTGATGAGTGTCAAAGAATTGGTAATATTAGTAGATGTCAGGAAATGCCTATGAATTATTCACTTGTTATTGAACCATTTGACGTTTGGGGATTTGATTATATGGGACCTTTTCCTTCCTCTAATGGTGTAAGGGCATATTTCTCCCTATGTGGTTTTGGTGATTGATGACATTGCATTTGCGGACTAATCGTGTGCATGGAGCATTTCAGATATCTCATGTTTAGGCACAAGACGATTCGGTGCCCCTCGGAGCCTATCGAAGACGGCGGTTTTCTACGTTTCTTTTCGGTGGATTTGAGTCGTAGGAAAGCCGTACTATTAAGAGGTGGTCCGCTTCGGAAAGGTTAGGGTGGAATCAACACGTACACATCTGTTCCTTTGCACCACCTTTCCTTCGTTTCTTTGGAGCACCAGTCGTTTACCCTTAGCTCTGCAAAATGAACGCTTTCAAATGCTTGAGTGTCTGTGGCATGCGGTAGTACTGCTCAAGGAAGCAGTAGTACCGCAGGGCCTTACAGTAGTACCTCTCAATGGAGCAGTAGTACCGCAGGGTCCAGCGGTAGTACCGCTCCTGGTGAGCGGTAGTACCGCTAGCTCTGGCCCTGACACTCGCGTGTGCAGAAAGTAGGCGCGGAAGTAATTTTTTACTTCTGCGCCCACACGGTAGTACCGCTTCCAGCCAGTGGTAGTACCGTGCCGGATTTTTGCAGTCCTAAACTCAGCGGAAGTAGCCACAGACGTAATTTATTTAGTCCGTGCCTTTCCAGCCCAGTTGATCCCTGCCTTGCGGTAGTACCGCAAGGGTGTGCGGTAGTACCGCTCCGGCGGTTCTATCACTCATTGCTATACTCAAGAGGGCCTCGTCTGGTCACTGCCGCTCAAGTGGTAGTACCGCACCGGCTAGCGGTAGTACCGCAACTCCTTGCGGTAGTACCGCGAACATGTGCGGTAGTACCGCATGTCGCGGGCTGAGTAAGTGGGTAACGGTTGGATCTTTTCCCCACTATATAAAGGGGGTCTTCTTCCCCAAGGAGACCACCTCTTCCCTCCCCAAGCTCCATTGTTGCTCAAAGCTCCATTTTCGCCCAATCTCTCTCCCTAGCCAATCAAACTTGTTGATTTTCTAGGGATTGGTTGAGAAGGCCCCGATCTACACTTCCACCAAGAGAAATTTGATTCCCCCCACTAATCCCTTGCAGATCTTGTTACTCTTGGGTGTTTGAGCACCCTAGATGGTTGAGGTCACCGCGGAGCCATATTCCATTGTGGTGAAGCTTTGTGGTGTTGTTGGGAGCCTCCGATTAAGTTGTGGAGATTGCCCCAACCTTGTTTGTGAAGGTTTGGTCGCCGCCTCCAAGGGCACCAATAGTGGAATCACGGCATCTCGCATCGTGTGAGGGCATGAGGAGAATACGGTGGCCCTAGTGGCTTCTTGGGGAGCATTGTGCCTCCACACCGCTCCAACGGAGATGTACTTCCTCTCAAAGGGAAGGAACTTCGGTAACACATCCTAGTCTCCACCGGCTCCACTTTTGGTTATCTCTTACCTTTACGTGTGCAAGCTTATATTGTGTTGTATCCCTTGCTTGCTTGCTTGTGTGCTTGTTGTTGTTGCATCATATAGGTTGCTCACCTAATTGCATATCTAGACAACCTACTTTGATGCAAAGTTTAATTTGGTAAAGAAAAGCTAAAAATTGTTAGTTGCTTATTCACGCCCCCTATAGTCAACTATATCGATCCTTTCAATTGGTATCAGAGCCTCGTCTCTTTATTAAGGACTTTGCCGTCTGAAGAGTATGGTTGACACCGTAGACGGTGGGGAGGAGCACTCCGGTGTGAATCCTTTCTTGTCTACGGTCGATGGGGGATCCTCGGTCTCTCGTGAGGAGTTCAATGCGGCTTTGGATACATTGAAAACCTCCATGACGACCGAGGTTGAAGGCATGTTCAATAAGTTTTTAGAAGGCCTTAAATTATCCACCGCACTGATGAAAGTGGTTGAACCCGCTAACAAGGTGACAAATGCCAACTCCAATAAGGGGGAAGCTACTAGTGAACAAGTTCCTTTGGCTAGTGGTAGAAGTGGAAATGGCACCTTTGCCCATGTTGAACCTCCAATTACTTATGGAGGACCGGTTCCCTCCACGCATATGAATCATGTTGGTCCTCCTCCTAAGCTTGTGAAAAATGAGGATTTTGCCTCTTGGGTCTATCGCTTTAAACATCATTTAAATCATAGTTCTACTAATCTTCGGAGAATTATTGAGCAAGGTTTCTACCCGCACGACCCAAGCAACTTCACTCCTAGAGAAGCCGCGGATCATCAATTCAACGAGTCCGCTCTCTTCATTCTCCAAGAAGCAATTCCACCCGAAGATATTGCGCATCTCCGACCTTTCACCGTGGCCAAGGAAGCATGGCAACATGTTGTGTCCATCTACAAGGGAAGTGCAAGCATTCAACGCGCAAACTTTGAAGTGGTGCAAGATGAAGCCGATGAGTTTGCAATGAATGAAGATGAAGAACCTCGAGAGCTTTACCGGAGATTAACCACTCTCGCGGTCTCACTCAGAGATCATGGGAGCAAGGATACGGATGACAATTGGATCAAGCGCAAGTTTCTTGAGGCCATGATGCCTTACCATAAGGCCATGTCCTCCGTCATCCGTCAAAGGCTAGACTTTCACGCCTTGCCCTCAAGTGAAGTGTTGGATGAGTTTGTTGCAATGAGGATCTTGGACAAGACTGCCGACAATGCGGTGTTGCATTCTCAACGAGCAAAGAAGCCCAACCTCGCCTTGAAGGCCAAGGCTAGTGTGGAAGAGGAGGGTGAAGAGGAAGAAGAAGAGTGTTGCCCCGAAGATACAAAATATGCTTATCATGAGCACATGGCTCTCGCCTCTCGGCAATTTTGGAGCAAGAAGAACTCAAGGCCCAACTTCAACAAGAACAACTCAAGTGGCGCCAAGGGCAAGCAACACGTGAGGACATGCTACAATTGTGGCAATGTAAGCCACTTTGTTGCGGAGTGCCCCTACGAGATGAGGGAAGACAATGGTGGCAAGCTTATTCGAAAAGACAAGGCCAAGTCCTTCCCCAACAAGAACAACTTCACCAAGAAGACTCCTCCCAAGGGGTTGGTGGCACAAGAAGAGTACAATGAGGAGGATGATGATGATGAAGACGGTGAGACGGTTGCCATGGCATCCGTTGCCATTGCAACAACTCCACAGGTGTCCCTCTTCGATTCACCCAACGAGAACATCACCGCCAAGTGCCTCATGGCTAAAGCCACTAACAAGGTAACCCCCAACATCAAAACCACCATCATTACTAATCCTTCCTTGATGGATTGCATTGATGAAAGTGAGGGGACGAAGGAGGAGGAAAATGAATTTGAGTCTTTCATAAGTAAGCTCAAGGGTAAATCCAAGAAGCACTTTGTTGCTCTCTTGGAACAACTTGGTGAAGTCAATGACATGATCGAGGCTCACGAAGAAACCATCTCTAAGATGGAAGGGCATAGTCGTGACTATGCCGATGAGATATCAGATCTCCCTAATGTGCTTGAGGAAGAGCATGGTCATCGTTTGGCTCTTGAGGAGTCACACAACGATGATCATGCTAAATTAAAGAAAGATCTTGATCATGCTCTTGTTGTATCTCGTGTACTAAATTCCGAGAAGGCCAAACTTGGGGTTGACCATGCTAGACTCAAAGAGGAGTTTGATATACTTGACAAGGCTCACAAGGCCTTGAAGGGTGCTCATGCTAGCCTCAAAGAGTCTCATGATCAACTCCAAGTGAAGCTAACCAAGGAGAAAGCCACATTTCCTCATATGGTTTTAATTGATAATGCAAATGCTACTAACCCGTGTTGTGAGCACGTGCATCTTGTGGAGGAGAATGCCAAGTTGAAGGAGCAACTTGAGAAAGGCCTTGTGTCTTGCATACAAGGTGAGAAAAACCTCAACGACCTTTTGAGCAATCAAAAGGAAGTTGTGGGCAAGGAGGGAATTGGGTTTGCACCCATATTCAAGAACAAGCAAGATGCTCATGGGATTATTGTTTGCAACAAGGCTCGTTTGGTAGCACAAGGCTACTCCCAAGTCGAGGGTACCGACTAGGGTGAAACCTTTGCTCCCGTTGCTCGCCTTGAATCTATTCGTTTGTTGATTGCTTATGCTGCTCATCATAACTTCAAGTTGCAACAAATGGATGTGAAGAGTACTTTTCTTAATGGTCCTATTATTGAGTTAGTGTATGTCAAACAACCCCCGGGGTTTGAGGATCCCGAATTCCCCAATCATGTGTACCAACTCGATAAGGCACTCTATGGCCTTAAACAAGCCCCACGTGCGTGGTATGAGCACCTTACCGAGTTGTTGCAAGATCATGGGTTTGAAATTGGGAAAATCGACCCCACTCTTTTTACTAAGAAGGTCAAAGGGGAGTTGTTTGTATGCCAACTATATGTTGATGATATTATCTTCGGTTCTCCTAACAAAGCTTTCAATGAGGAGTTTGCCACTCTCATGACCTCGAAGTTCAAGATGTCCATGATGGGAGAGTTGAAGTTCTTCCTCGGGTTTGAAATCAAACAAAGAAGAGAAGGAACCTTCATCAACCAAGCCAAATACACTCAAGACATGCTCAAGAGATTCAAGCTCAGTGATGTCAAGCTGGCTTCCACTCCAATGCCCGTCAAATGCCAACTTGACATAGATCCCAATGGTAAAGCGGTGGATCAAAAGGTATATCATTCCATGATTGGCTCCTTGCTTTACCTTTGTGCATCTAGACTGGATATCATGTTGGGTGTGGGAATTTGTGAACGGTTTCAAGCCGCACCTAAGGAAAGCCACTATGTGGCGGTTAAGCGAATCTTTCGATATTTGGCTCATACCCCAAACTTTGGCTTATGGTACCCAAGAGGAGCTAACGTCAACCTTGTGGGCTTTTCGGACTCGGAGGGCTGGAGACAAAGTGGATAGGAAGTCAACTTCCGGAGGGTGCCAATTTCTTGGTTGCTCTTTGGTGAGTTGGTATTCTAAGAAGCAAAGTTGTGTGTCTCTCTCGTCCACCGAAGCGGAGTATGTGGCCGCCGGTAGTTACTGTGCTGAACTTCTATGGATGAGGCAAACTTTAAAGGATTACGGTGTCATTTGTGACAAAGTGCCTCTTTGGTGTGGCAATGAAAGTGCCATCAAGATTTCTCTCAACTCGGTGCAACACTTCAAGACGAAGCATATTGAGATTCGGTATCACTTCATCCGGGATCACATTAGGCGAGGGGAGATCAAGGTCAACTATGTCAACACTCATGATAACCTTGCAGATATTTTCACGAAGCCCTTGGATTAAGCAAGATTTCGCGAGTTAAGGCATGAGGTAAATATCATTGATTTGAGCAATGTGGCTTGAACCTTTGCACACCCCACAATACTCATCTTGATGTCTTGTTTAGGTGTAGGCATGGACATAGGGGGAGTGTTGTTTTCTCAATGAACTCTTCCTCCCCCCATTATGCATAAATTAATCAACTCTTTCACATTAGCCATTTTTTATGGTACATGTGCTTCAAATTCGAGTTTTGGTCATGGGCCAAGGATAATTCTTCGCGGTGCCATACCAATGGACTCAAACATAGGTGGCTCCGGCCACCGCCCTCTCTCTTTGAGAGGTTTTGGTTCGTGGTTGATCCTTGTTTTCTTTTGCCTTCTTTTGAGCCGTGTTTGTGTGTGAGTTGCCTCGTGTGTGCTCGTTTGTGTGTCCGGTTGCTTGAAGTTTGCATTGCAAAGGCCGTGTTTTTCTGTTGTTGTCGAAACTTGCACTTTCTTGGGGGTACGGTACTACCGTGGCTAGCCACGGTACTACCGCAGGAGGTGGGTGGCATATGTGCTTGCACAGCTGCAACCTCGACACGGTACTACCGCTTCCAGCATAGCAGTAATTTTTTACTGCCGCTGGAAGGGCAATACTACCGCCCTGTGTGTAGTACTTCCACCCGAGCGGTACTACCGCGATGACCCGCGGTACTACCGCGCCGTCGAGAGCGCGTAGGGGTTAAGAGCGGGCAGGGGGAGTTCCAACTCCCCCATGCCCATTCATCTCTTCCCCTCACTTCGTCTCTCTCTCTCTCTCCTGCCCAAGAACGGCGCCGGAGGACCTCGCCGGATCTCTGTCTCCGGCTGCTCTCCTTGCATTCCGACCGGTGGGATCGATCCCCACCTCGCCCTCTTGCCATGGAACCCGGTATCTCCCTTAGCCCCTCTCTTTTTGCCCCGTTGTTGTGCTTCTAGGTTTTGGGAGATGCATGTGTAGTTCTTGTGATTTTTGGCTAAATCTTTGCAAGAGGAGAGTCTTGGAGAGTGCTAGTATAGTAGATATGCTATTTGGTGTGATGCAACAGTGTAGTTTTGATCAATGGTAGTACCGATCTACATTTACGGATGTTCCTAGATCCGTTTGTACGAGATGCAGTTCCGTGAGCGGTACTACCGCCCGGAGCGCGGAAGTAAAATTTTACTTCCGCTCTAGGCGTGGTACTACCGTGCCAACCCGGCGCAGTACTACCGCGGCTAGAGCGGATGTAAAATTTTACGTCCGCATCCTGGCCCGGTACTACCGCTGAGTTAAAAATTACCTTGTTTTGTCCACCCAATCTCATACCTACATGTTTCTTTTGGTTTTGGCCTTGGTCTTTGCAATAATCCTTCTCGTTTTTCTCGTGTGTTTGTGTTGTGTGTCATAGGTGGTGGCTCCGGTTCCAATGTTCGACGCTCGAATCCCAGCCGTGACACGAGCTCCAAGTGGCTTCACAACCAAGATGCTCCTGAGGGGTCCAGTGCCCCACAACGCAACGTCAAGACCACAGCTACCAAGATCAAGGAGCCAAATGTTGGCATGGATGAGATGCCTCAAGCGGAGTTTCTCATTCGAAGGAAGCTCAACCCCTACGTCAAGCCTAGGGAGCTCACAAGGGGAAATGACTTGTTCTGGACCAAGCAAAAAAATCTCATCTTCTTAGATGTGATCAAGGCCAAGCAGAACACCTATGTGCCAGTTCAGTGGATTGACATGGATCATCTGAAGAAGAACCGGGGATATTTTGGTGAGACTCTGGATCTGGTGGAACAGTTTGGCATTGAGGAGTTAATCACATTTCACATGGACTTTGACCCAGAGATTGTGGCCCAGTTCTTTGCTTCTGTCCACTTCCACACGGATGAGAAGCGGACCATGACTTGGATGACCAATGGGAAGAGGATGTCTACTGAGTGGAAGGAGTTCATGACTCTGCTGCACGTTCGTGATGAGGGGCTTGATGTGCCCGTTGGTGCCCGCCCACATGCCAACGCTGAGTCTGCTAACAAGAACAAGCTTCAACCCTTTCTTGTTGAGAAGACACTCCCAAATGGCAAGAAGTCGTTTGTGCTGAACCCATTTCTTGACATCATGCACCGGATCTTCCGCAACTCTCTGTTTCCTCACATAGGCGACAAGGACAAGGTGCACTCCTATCTCGTGGACATGATGCTCATGTGTGAGGAAGCCCGTCATCAACAACCTAAACCACTGGATGTCTCTCATATCATGTGGAGTGAGCTGCAATTTGCTGTGTTCCATCATAAGGTGCCCATCTATGGACCTTACTTGTTCTTCTTGATCTCGAAGACTTGGGAGAAGCTCTTTCCGGGTGAAGAGTTTCTTGCTCCCAACTGGATTCGCCATGAGCCTATCAAGTTGCGCATCAAGAGTAAGTGGGCTAATACCACGACCCGGGCTGAGGCTGAGGCTGCACGGATGGATGTTGATGAGGATGAGTTTGAGGAGGAGGAGGCTGAGGACAGTTCTGAGGGGTACGCTCCTCCCTCTGCTGAACCATCTTGGGCTAAGATGCTCAAGGCCAAGATGAAGGCTCTTTTCTGCATGCAGGCCAAGGGGCAGTACAAGTCCCATGTTTCTCAGAAGGAGAGTCGCTAGCGCGACAAGAGGATCTTAAGAAAGCTTGGCGAGCAAGTGTCGAGCGGGTCAGAGAAGACCATCACTCCTGAGGCTGCCTGGATGGCAAAGCACAGCTATCAGTGGACTGAGTCAGAGGAGGACTACATTCCTACGGCTGAGACAAATGAGGAGCTTGATGGGTGATCACGTCAGGGGGAGCTGCCACCTGTGTCGTAGGTGTCCTCTCTGCCTTTTTGGTGTCTCGCTGCCAAAGGGGGAGAGACTGTAGGATTTGCGAGTCTTGTGTCTCTTTGCTTTCGTTTCATTGCCTTGGTTTGTTGGTTTGTGTTGGTGTGTGTGTGTGAGTCCAGGAGACTATCATATGGTGTGAGACATATGCCCTCAAGCTTATCTTATTGTCTAGTATGCTTAGTAGATTATGAGCTTATGTTATCTTGCGCCCTGTTACTTCATGCTCACCTACTTTACCCTGCCTCCATGCTTAGTGTCACTTATATTGCTGCAAGTTTTGCCTTGTCTATAAAATATAGGGGGAGTGTTGATCCTAGTATGTGTGTCATGCAGTACAAAGCATATCTATAGAGTGCACACATCTAGGGGGAGCCTGTCTATATTTTATAGATGTTGGGTTTGCTTATGTTCATTTTATATCCTTATGTGCAAATCCCGTATTGTCATCAATCCACCAAAAAGGGGGAGATTGTAAGGGCATATTTCTCCCTATGTGGTTTTGGTGATTGATGACAATGCATTTGCGGACTAATCGTGTGCATGGAGAATTTCAGATATCTCATGTTTAGGCACAAGACGATTCGGTGCCCCTCGGAGCCTATCAAAGATGGTGGTTTTCTACGTTTCTTTTCGGTGGATTTGAGTTGTAGGAAAGCCGTACTATTAAGAGGGGGTCCACTTCGGAAAGGTTAGGGTGGAATCAACACGTACACATCTGTTCCTTTGCACCACCTTTCCTTCGCTTCTTTGGAGCACCGGTCGTTTACCCTTAGCTTTGCAAAATGAAGGCTTTCAAATGCTTGAGTGTCTGTGGCATGCGGTAGTACTGCTCAAGGAAGAAGTAGTACTGTAGGGCCTTGTGGTAGTACTGCTCAATGGAGCGGTAGTACCGCAGGGTCCAGCGGTAGTACCGCTCCTGGTGAGCGGTAGTACCGCTAGCTCTGGCCCGGACACTGGCGCGTGCGGAAGTAGGTGCGGAAGTAATTTTTTACTTCTGCGCCCATGCGGTAGTACCGCTTCCAGCCAGCGGTAGTACCGTTCCGGATTTTTGCACAGTCCTAAACTCAGCGGAAGTAGCCACGGACGTAATTTATTTAGTCCGTGCCTTTCCAGCCCAGTTGAGCCCTGCCTTGCGGTAATACTGCAAGGGTGCGCAGTAGTACCGCTCCGGCGGTTCTACCACTCATTGCTATACGCAACAGGGCCTCGTCTGGTCACTGCCGCCCGAGCGATAGTACTGCACCGGCTAGCGGTAGTACCGCAACTCCTTGCGGTAGTACCGCGGATGTGTGCGGTAGTACCGCATGTCACGGGCTGAGTAAGTGGGTAACGGTTGGATCTTTTTCCCCACTATATAAAGGGGGTCTTCTTCCCCAAGAAGACCACCTCTTCCCTCCCCAAGCTCCATTGTTGCTCAAAGCTCCATTTTCGTCCGATCTCTCTCCCTAGCCAATCAAACTTGTTGATTTTCTAGGGATTGGTTGAGAAGGCCCCGATCTACACTTCCACCAAGAGAAATTTGATTCCCCACACTAATCCCTTGCGAATCTTGTTACTCTTGGGTGTTTGAGCACCCTAGACGGTTGAGGTCACCGCGGAGCCATATTCCATTGTGGTGAAGCTTCGTGGTGTCGTTGGGAGCCTCCGATTAAGTTGTGGAGATTGCCCCGACCTTGTTTGTGAAGGTTTGGTCGCCGCCTCCAAGGGCACCAATAGTGGAATCACGACATCTCGCATCGTATGAGGGCGTGAGGAGAATACGGTGGCCCTAGTGGCTTCTTGGGGAGCATTGTGCCTCCACACCGCTCCAACGGAGACGTACTTCCTCTCAAAGGGAAGGAACTTTGGTAACACATCCTCATCTCCACCGGCTCCACTTTTGGTTATCTCTTACCTTTACGTGTGCAAGCTTATATTGTGTTGTATCCCTTGCTTGCTTGCTTGTGTGCTTGTTGTTGTTGCATCATATAGGTTGCTCACCTAATTGCATATCTAGACAACCTACTTTGATGCAAAGTTTAATTTGGTAAAGAAAAGCTAAAAATTGTTAGTTGCCTATTCACCCCCCCCTCTAGTCAACTATATCGATCCTTTCAAATGGGTATACACATATTTTGGTTGATGTTGATTATGTTACTAAGTGGGTTAGAAGCTATTCCAACTAGTAGTGTTGATCATAACACCTCCATTAAAATGCTTAAAGAAGTTATTTTTCCGAGGTTTGGAGTCCCTAGATATTTAATGACTGATGGTGGTTCACACTTTATTCATGGTGCTTTCCGTAAATTGCGTGCTAAGTATGACGTTAACCATAGAATTACATCTCCATATCATCCTCGGTCTAGTGGTCATGTAGAATTAAGTAACCAAGAAATACAATTGATTTTGCAAAAGATTATTAATAGATCCAGAAAGAATTGGTCTAAGAAACTTGATGATGCATTATGGGCTTATAGAACTGCTTATAAAAACCCTATGGGTATGTCTCCATATAAAATGGTTTATGGAAAAGCATGTCACTTACCTCTTGAACTAGAACATAAAGCTTATTGGGCAATTAAAGAGCTCAACTATGATTTCAAACTTGCCGGTGAGAAGATGCTATTTGACATTAGCTCACTTGATGAATGGAGAACCCAAGCATATGAGAATGCCAAACTATTTAAAGAGAAAGTTAAAAGATGGCATGATAAAAGGATACAAAAGCATGAATTTAATGTAGGTGATCATGTCTTGCTATACAATTCTCGTTTAAGATTTTTTGCAGGAAAGCTTCTCTCTAAATGGGAAGGTCCTTACATTATCGAGGAAGTTTATCATTCCGGTGCCATCAAAATCAACAACGCCGAAGGCACTAACCCGAAGGTGGTAAATGGGCAAAGAATCAAACATTATATCTCAGGTACTCCCATAAATGTTGAAACCAATATCATTAATACCATAACACCGGAGGAGTACATAAGGGATATCTACCAGAACGTTTCAGACTCCGAAAGGGAATAGGTATGTGGTACGGTAAGTAAACCGACTCCAAAATTTTTCCAATGGCAATTTTACTCTGTTTTGGAATATTTAAAAATTAGGAAAATAAAAAGTTGTCCGAAAAGCGCACGAGGAGGCGACAAGCCCTGGGGGTGCGCCCTACCCCCCTGGGCACGCCTACCAGGCTTGTGGCCACCTCGTGTGCCCTTCGGACTCCGTTTTCTTGTAGTACACTACTTTTGGTCGGTAAAAATTCATTATATAGTCTCCCGAAGGTTTTGACCACCGTACCACGGCAATATCCTCTGTTCTTGTTTCGAGCTTTTTTTCTTGACAGATCTAGATCGCCATGACGTCTCCAAGCGCCCCCAAGGGCAAGTTTTTCGAGAAGTTCATCAACCCTTACCTTGCGGAGGGGCTGCAACACCCTCAAACCATCGAGATGCATGAGGGTGTGCTTCATATCCGTGATGTTCAAGGACCAAGGAGGACCGAAAGCGTGGAGTCCAGGTTAGAAGCGGTGGAGCAAGAGGTGTTCAAGTGCAAAGGGATGGTGGAGCGCGGACTCAACGCCAATCACTCCATGATCACGGATTTTACCTGTGATCACAAGCTGGATGCTAGTGAGATTAGGAAGGCCATCTTCAAGCTTCATGAGAAAAACAAGCATCTCCAAGCCCAGATCTATGACCTGCAGAACCAAAACTGTGAGTATGAATATAGATTTAAGAGGATGAGTTTGGCTACAGATTTGAGGATCCCGGAGACTTGTTCATCTTTCTATGATGGTGAACCTATGCCCTGGAAGATGGAGGACAAGCCTACAACATCATCAACTCCGTCATCACCACCTCCGAAGAAAGAGACCTAAGTACATTGGTATGGGCACTCCCCTTGGCAACTGCCAAGCTTGGGGAGGTGCCCCGGTATCGTATCACCATCACATCTTTACCTTTATCGTTTTTCTTAGTTCGATCCTTTTGGTTATATCTCATTTTAGTAGAATAAAGTTTTAGTATGATCTAGTTTTGAGTTTTGCTTTGTGTTCCCTCTATGTAATCGAGTCCGAGAGTTATATAGTAAAGATTAGTTTTGAGTTGAGGGCTTTGCTTTCTGGCTATGATCTTGGGTAAAAGAAATAAAGAATAAAAGAAATAAAAAGATTGTATAATGATCTTATGGGAAGTGACGACTTCACATATAAGAAGTATGTCGCATGAAATTTGTTGGGAGTTGACAAACATAGTTTTGGTCATTGTTGCAATTAATAGGAAGTAATAAAGAAAGAGAGGTCTCACATATAAATATAATATCTTGGACATATTTTGTGATTGTGAGCACTCATTAAAATATTATATGCTAAAAGGTTGATATTGGACAAGGAAGACAACATAATGGGTTATGTTTCTTTATATCCGAATAGAAGTTATATTGTCATGGATCCTCCAACATGTTGAGCTTGCTTCTCATCCCATGCTAACCAAATCTTTTGCACCAAGTAGAGATACTACTTGTGCCTCCAAAATCCCTCAACCCAATTTTGCCATGAGAGTCCACCATACCTACCTATGGATTGAGTAAGATCCTTCAAGTAAGTTGTCATCGGTGCAAGCAATAAAAATTGCTCTCTAAATATGTATGATCTTTTAGTGTGAGGAAAATAAGCTTTATACGAACTTGTGATATGGAAGAAATAATAGCGACGGACTGCATAATAAAGTTCTTTATCACAAGCAGCAATATAAAGTGACATTCTTTTTCATTAAGATTTTGTGCATCCAACCATAAAATTGCATGACAACCTCTGCTTCCCTCTGCGAAGGGCCTATCTTTTATTTACCTTCTACCTTAATGAAAGAGTCATGGTGATCATCACCTATTATTTTTACATTTTTCCTTTTGGCAAGCACTATATGTTGGGGAAGATCCACATATATATATCCACTCGGATGTAGATATTCATAAACTATTATTGTTGACATTACCCTTGAGGTAAAATGTTGGGACGCGAAGTTATAAGCCCCTATCTTTCTCCGTGTCCGACTGAAACTTTGATCTCATAAGTATCGCGTGAGTGTTAGCAATTATGAAAGACTAAATGATAGTTGAGTATGTGAGCTTGCTGAAAACCTCTTACATTGACTCTTTCCAATGTTATGATAAATTGCAATTGTTTCAATGACCTAGAACATGGTTTGTTAGTTTTCAATAAAGTTCTTGTTTCGTACTTTACCTTGTGAACAAATTGTTACTTTAGCATAAGAAATTATATGACAATATATGTTGCTGTCCTAAAGATGATCATGATGCATTCATGTCCGTATTTTATTTTATCGACACCTCTATCTCTAAACATGTGGACATGATTATCGATTTTGGTTTCCGCTTGAGGACAAGCGAGGTCTAAGCTTGGGGGAGTTGATACGTCCATTTTGCATCATGCTTTTATATTGATATTTATTGCATTATGGGCTGTTATTACACATTATGGTACACTACTTATGCCTTTTCTCTCTTATTTTACAAGGTTTACACAAAGAGGGGGAATGCCGGCAGTTGGAATTCTGGACCGGAAAGGAGCAAATCTGAGAGACCTATTCTGCACAACTCCAAAAGTCCTGAAAATTTATGGAGAATTATTTTGGAATATATAAAAAATATTGGGCGAAGAAAATACCAGAGGGGACCCACCAGGTGGCCACAAGCCTGGGGGGCGCGCCCACCCCCTAGGCACGCCCCTAGGGCTTGTGGGCCCCCTGGCAGGTCTCCGGTGCCCATCGTCTGTTATATGCAAGGTTTTGACCTGGAAAAAAAATCATAAGGAAGCTTTCGGGACAAAGCGCCGCCGTCTCAAGGCGGAACCTGGGCAGAAGCAATCCAGGGCTCCGGCGGAGCTATTTTGCCAGGGAAACTTCCCTCCGGGAGGGGGAAATCGAAGCCATCGTCATCACCAATGATCCTCTCATCGAGAGGGGGTCCATCTCCATCAACATCTTCACCAGCACCATCTCCTCTCAAACCCTAGTTCATCTCTTGTATCCGATCTTTGTCTCAAAACCTCAGATTGGTACCTGTGGGTTGCTAGTAGTGTTGATTACTCCTTGTAGTTGATGCTAGTTGGTTTATTTGGTGGAAGATCATATGTTCAGATCCTTGATGATATTTATTACCCCTCTAATTATGAACATGAATATGCTTTGCGAGTAGTTACGTTTGTTCCTGGGGACATGGGAGAAGTCTTGTTATAAGTAATCATGTGAATTTGGTATTCGTTTGATATTTTGATGGGATGTATGTTGTCTCTCCTCTAGTGGTGTTATGTGAACGTCGACTACATGACACTTCACCATGATTTGGGCCTAGGGGAAGGCATTGGGAAGTAATAAGTAGATGATGGGTTGCTAGAGTGATAGAAGCTTAAACCCTAGTTTATGCGTTGCTTCATAAGGGGCTGATTTGGATCCACATGTTTAATGTTATGGTTAGATTTATCTTAATTCTTCTTTCGTAGTTGCGGATGCTTGCGAGAGGGGTTAATCATAAGTGGGAGGCTTGTTCTAGTAAGGACAGCACCCAAGCACCAGTCCACCCACATATCAAATTATCAAAGTAACGAACGCGAATCATATGAGCATGATGAAAACTAACTTGACAACAATTCCCATGTGTCCTCGGGAGCGCTTTGCTTTATATAAGAGCTCGTCTAGGCTTGTCCTTTGCTACAAAAAGGATTGGGCCACCTTGCTGCACCTTTGTTACACTTGTTACTTGTTACCCGTTACGAATTATCTTATCACAAAACTATCTGTTACCGATAATTTCAATGCTTGCAGAGAATACCTTGCTAAAAACCGCTTGTCATTTCCTTCTGCTCCTCGTTGGGTTCGACACTCTTATTTATTGAAAGGACTACGATAGATCCCCTATACTTGTGGGTCATCACTACTTTGAAGCATAAGTGTGGAAAAAGTTTAATCCAAAGTTATCTCATGACTCCTCAGGTCTTTCCCGAACCTTCATGGGCCCCTTATGGTCCAGAAAAAATTAATCCAAAGTTTTTTTCTCCGTTTGGACTCTATTTGATATTGATTTTCTGAAAAGCCAAAAACAAGCAAAAAACAACAACTAGCACTGGGCACTAGGTTAATAGGTTAGTCCCAAAAAATGGTATAAAATTGCATATAAAACAACCAAGATTGATACTATAATAGCATGGAACAATAAAATATTATAGATACATTGGAGACGTATTAGCGTGGGAGTCCTCTATCTTGGTGTGGATGGCCTCGACCCAGGGAAGGGCGACATCCGCGGCACGGACGGCTGCTCGAGCGCTCTCGGCATTTGCAGCCGTCTCGGATGCTGCAACTGCCATGTCGGCTCCTGCAGACGCCCTCTCGATAGATGCGACCGCGGTCAATGCGGATGTGGCCGTGCTCTCAGCGGAGGTGGAGGCGCTCGGGGAGGACGCGGCGACCGTACGGGCCCTCTCAGTATTTGCAAGAACGGGTTGGGGAATGGGGATCGGGGATTTGTGGACTCGGGGGTGACCGGCACTTGAGCAGATGAAGTCGGCGAAGCTTATCGAGGAAGACATAAATAGACCCACGAATTTTCATCGCAAACGGTTCCTATAACCAACTATGTGTGATGTAGTTGATTTTTTTTATTAGTTGTGAAAGACGAATTTGGCGTACAGTGGCAACAGATGGTGTTTCAAATGTACGAGAAAATTTTGTACCGTTAACATGCACTAATACAACTGTCATGTTAAATTTTGGAAATTTTAACGATTCATTTGAACTTTTTAAGACTTTAAGTGCTTTTCTAGCCATTTAATGGCCGTAATTCAAATTTGAACTGCATGTACATGCAACAACAAACCATCATGGGTTGGAACATCATATTTGTATCCTTGTGTGTAAGTTAATTCCCTGTGCAGTAAATTGGAAGGAATTTTCAAGCATATTGGTGTCACGGCTTGGACAAAACATTAAGTAACATGACTTTTAAATTCCAAAAAATTATCAGAAGTACATGAAACCTTGCTTGATGTAATGGCATGGCACCAAGATGATGTGGTAAAAAAATTGGCCTGTTTGACGAAAGTTTGGACACACACCCCTCACAAACCAGAGCATCTCACAAGAAGACTCGTTGTTCCGAGAGGGAACAATGCATGTTTGATGACGAACCGGCGGTAGCTTCCTCGTATGGCCTTGAAACTTTTTCTACCGTTAACATGCGCTAATACAACTGTCATGTTAAAATTTGGAAATTTTTTAGCGTCATTTGACCTTTTTAAGACATTTAAGTAATTTTCTAGCCATTTAATGGCCATAATTCAAATTTGAGCTACATGTACATGCAACAGCCAACCATAATGGGTTGGAAAATCATATTTGTGTCCTCGTGTGCGAATTAATGCCCTGTGCAGTAAATTGGAAGGAATTTTTAAACATATTGGTGTCACGGCTTGGACACAAACATTGAGTGCCATAGCTTTTAAATTCGAAAAAATTCAAAAATGATCAGAAATACATGGAACCTTGCTTGATGTAATGGCGTGGCACCAAGATGCCATGGTAAAAAATTCGGCATGTTCAATGAAAGTTTGGACACACACCCCTCACAAACCGGAACATCCCATGAGAAGACTCGTGGTTCCGAGAGGGAACAATGCATGTTTGATGACGAACCGGCGGTAGCTTCCTCGTATGGCCTTGGAACTTTTTCTACCATTAACATGCTCTAATACAACTGTCACGTTAAAATTTGGAAATTTTCGGGGGTTATTTGACCTTTTAAAGACATTTAAGTGATTTTCTAGCCAATTAATGGCCATAATTCAAATTTGAGCTACATGTACATGCAACAACTAACCATAATGGGTTGGAAGATCATATTTGTGTCCTCTTGTGCAATTTAATGCCCTGTGTAGTAAATTGGAAGGATTTTTCAAATGTATTGGTGTCACGGCTTGGACACAAACATTGAATGCATGGCTTTTAAATTCCAAAATATTCAAAAATTATCAGAAATACATGGAACCTTGCTTGATGTAATGGCATGGCACCAAGATGCCGTGGTAAAAAAATTGTCTTGTTTGGTGAAAGTTTGGACACACACCCCTCACAAACCAGGGCATCTCATGAGAAGACTCGTCGTTCCGAAAGGGAAACATTGCATGTTTGATAACGAACCGGCGGTAGCTTCCTCGTATGGTCTTGAAACTTTTTCTACCATTAATAGGCACTAATACAGCTGTCATGTTAAAATTTGGAAAATTTCAGGTGTCATTTGACCTTTTTAAGACATTTAAGTGATTTTATAGCCATTTAATGGCCATAATTCAAATTGAACTACATGTACATGCAACAGCTAACCATCATGGGTTGGAAAATCATTTTTGTGTCCTTGCGTGCAAGTTAATGTCCTGTGTAGTAAATTGGAAGGAATTTTTAAACATATTGGTGTCACGGCTTGGACACAAACATGTAGTACCATGGCTTTTAAATTCCAAAAAATGCAAAAATGGTCAGAAATACATGATACCTTACTTGATGTAATGACATGGCACCACGATGATGTGGTAAAAAATTGGCATGTTTGACAAAAGTTTGGAGACACACACCTCACAAACCGGAGCATGTCACGAGTCGTGGTTCGAGATGGAACAATAATGCATGTTTGATGATGAACCGACGGTCGCTTCCTCGTATGGCCTTGAAAATTTGGACGGAGCAAATTTTCTACTGTTAACATCCACTAATACAAATGTCATGTTCAAATTTGGAAATTTTCAGGGGTCATTTAACCTTTTTAAGACATTTAAGTGGTTTTTCTAGCCATTTGATGGCCGTAATTCAAATTTTGAACTACATGTACATGCAACAGCAGAACATCATGGGTTGGAAAATTCATTTATGTATTACATTACATTTTATGATAATATCATGGTAACACAAAATAAGCATTCATGCCTTACATTTGGAAAGAAAATGTAAATATCCGGCAAGACAACCGGGCCCCACACGATTGGCTCTCTATTTCGTGCCTCGAGGTTTGGAAGGTGGGTGGCGCGGGTTATTAATCAGATGCGGTTCTATTTTGGAAACCATCAATGATTTACTTCCCACACGGCTTTTGCTGCAGGAATCATGTGCAATTCAAGCTATAGTACTCGTAAAGTCAAGCGTCCAGCGCGTGTACTGATCCCGTCGATCTAGATTCCGGCTGCCAATAAATACTACCCTGCTAACGTTGTCCCGCCTGCATTCACATCTACATTCTCTCCTTGCTCACCCCCATCTCTCTCACAAAACTCTGCCATGGCGCCGTCGATCTGCCCACGCGCCGACGAGGAGGCTCTGCCCCTCGAGGATGCTTAGGCGGAGAGCAGCGACGAGGAGGGCCCCTACGTGTCGTCGGACAAGGTTGCGTCGGACCCCCCCCCCCAACTTTGTAGTGGTTTTGGGGATAGTACAATCTTTGTCTGTGGAAGGCGTTGGTGCCGGCTAAGAAAGCCATGCAAGTGGCATTCAAGAAGGAGATGGCGGAGGAGGAAGACAGGTACCAGGCGGCCCCATGAGGCCGCCTGGGAAAAGGAGGCAGTGAAGCTTTTGGGGTAGGCGCATCGACGTGCAGAGGAGGTGTACAAAGACGGCCGGTACTTCACCAGGAAGGCCAAAGGTGCTAGGCACCTCAATGCTGCATGGAGGTGGGCCGATAAGCTCCAACATGCTACCGACAAGGAGCTCCGGTGCACGCCAAACAAAATGGCAAGATCGTTGACGCGTGACGTGGCTTGAGACTGCGTCAGTATTTCCCCAAAGAGGAAGGGATGATGCACCGCAGCTACGGTAAGTATTTCCCTCAGTTATGAAACCAAGGTATCAATCCAGTAGGAGAATGATGTTTGCTTGAACTACGTCGGTATTTCCCCAAAGAGGAAGGGATGATGCAGCACAGCAATGGTAGGTATTTCCCTCAGTGATGAGACCAAGGTTATTGAACCAGTAGGAGAACCACGCAACACCACGTAAAAAGCTCCTGCACACAAAGAACAAACACTTGCAACCCGACGTAAGAGAGGGGTTGTCAATCCCTCACGGGTAAAAGGATAGGTAAAATTGTAGCAGATTGGATAAATAGATCTCGCGGGAACACGAGATAAAATAAATAGGTAAAAATTGCAGCAAGGTATTTTTGTATTTTTGGATTAATAGATCTGAAAATAAAAGTTGCAAATAAATAAAAGAGCGAATAGAAAAATAGATCTTGAAGGCAAATATATTAAAGAAGAGACCCGGGGGCCGTAGTTTTCACTAGTGGCTTCTCTTGAAGAAAATAGCAAACGGTGGGTAAACAAATTACTGTTGGGCAATTGATAGAACTTCAAATACTCATGACGATATCCAGGCAATGATCATTATATAGGCATCACGTCCAAGATTAGTAGACCGACTCCTGCCTGCATCTACTACTATTACTCTACACATCGATCGCTATCCAGCATGCATCTAGTGTATTAAGTTCATGGAAAAATGGATTAATGCAATAAGAATGATGACAAGATGTAGACAAGATCTATTTATGTAGAAATAGACCCCATCTTGTTATCCTTAATAGCAATGATACATACGTGTCGTTTCCCCTTCTGTCACTGGGATCAAGCACCGTAAGATCGAACCCATCACAAAGCACCTCTTCCCATTGCAAGATAAATAGATCAAGTTGGCCAAACAAAACCCAAATATCGGAGAAGAAATACGAGGCTATAAGCAATCATGCATATAAGAGATCAAACAAGACTCAAATAACTTTCATGGATAAAAACATAGATCTGACCATAAACTCAAAGTTCATCGAATCCCAACAAACACACTGCAAAAAGGGTTACATCAAATAGATCTCCAAGAGACCATTGTATTGAGAATCAAACAAGAGAGATAAAGCCATCTAGCTACTAACTACGGACCCGTAGGTCTACAATGAACTACTCACGCATCATCGGAGAGGCACCAATGAGGATGATGAACACCTCCGTGATGATGTCAAGATTGGCTCTGTGGTTTCTGGAACTTGCGACAGCTGGAATTGATTTTCGTTGACTCCCCTAGGGTTTCTGGAATATTGGGGTATTTATAGAGCAAAGAGGCGGTGCAGGAGGTCTCCGAGATGGGCAGAACCCACCAGGGCGCACCTGGGGGCCCAGGTGCGCCCCGGTGTCTTGTGCTCACCTCGGGCCCCCACTGGATGTGTTCTGGTCCAGAAAAAATCTCCAAAAAGTTTTGCTGCATTTGGACTCCGTTTGGTATTGATTTCCTGCGATGTAAAAAACAAGCAGAAAACAGCAACTGGCACTGGGCACTATGTCAATAGGTTAGTCCCAAAAAATGATATAAAGTTTATATAAAATGATTGTAAAACATCCAAAAATGATAATATAACAGCATGGAAGAATAAAAAATTATTGATACGTTGGAGACGTATCAGCATCCCCAAGCTTAATTCCTGCTCGTCCTCGAGGAGGTAAATGATAAAAACAGAATTTTTGATGTGGAATGCTGCCTAACATGTTCATCACACATTCTTTGCTTTGTAGCATGGACATTTGGACTTTTATATGGTTCAAAGCAATAGTCTAGTTTTAACATGAGGACTTTAATACTCAAGCATATCAACAAGCAACCATGTCTTTCAAAATATCAACACTAAAGCAAGCTATCCCTAGCCCATTATGCTCAATCATTGATCCATTCATGAAACACGCTCCAATATTAGCTACACCCAATGCTCAAGTACGATCATAGTGCCCCTTAGTTGGTGCTTTATAAGAGAAGATGGAGACTCAAGTAAAAATAAAAATTGCATAAAGTAAAAGAAAGGCCCTTCGTGGATGGAAGTAGAGATTTGTAGAGGTGCCAGAGCTCAAAGCTTAAATTGAGAGATAAAAACATTTTTAGAGGCATACTTTTCTCACCAATGAAAACGACTTAGAGTTCCCAACACTTTCCATGCTAGATATCATAGGCGGTTCCCAAACAGAAATTAAAGTTTATTCCTTTTTCCACCATTTCTTTCACTTTCCATGGCTAGCCGTATCCACGGGTGCCCTCCATACCAACACTTTCCAAGGAATTTATTATTTGACAACATAAAGTAAACTCATTTTTCATTTCGGGACTGGGCATCCCTAATACCTTTACCGTACTCTCGTGCAATGACAAGTGGATTAACACTCATCGTGAGAATAACACATCTAGCATGGAAAATATCGGCCACCCCTCACCGCCTCGCGAGCGGTACGAGCACACAAAAGAGAAATTTATTTTGAAAATTAGAGATGGCACATACAAATTTGCCTAGAACGACATGGAAATACCGCATATAGGTAGGTATAGTGGACTCATATGGCAAAACTAGTTTAAAGGGTTTTGGATGCACAAGTAGTGATCATACTTAGTGCAAATGAAGGCTAGCAAAAAGATTGAGAAGCACCCAACCAAGAAACGAAAAATCTCGTAAGCAAGCATTAAGCATAATTAACACCGAATAATGCACCACAAGTAGGATATAATTTCATTGCATAACTATTGACTTTCGTGCTTGCATAGGGAATCACAAACCTTAACACCAATATTCTTACTAAAGCATAATTACTCATCAACATGACTCACATATCACTATCATCATATCTCAAAACTATTACTATGAATCAAGTTTATTTTGTCCAATGATCTTCATGAAAGTTTTTATTATATCTTCCTTGGATATCTATCACTTTGGGACTAGTTTCATATGTTGCTTTTAATAAGCTCAAACAAATATAAGTGAAGAACATGAGCATAATATTTATTTCTCTCAAATTAATCTAAGTGAAGCAAGAGAGAATTTCTTTAAAATTTTACTAACTCCCAAATAAATCTAAGTGGAGCATGAGAGCATTTCTTCAAAAATAACAAAGCACACCTTGCTCAAAAAGATATAAGTGAAGCACTAGAGCAATTCCGTAGCTCATAAAAATTTAAGTGAAGCATAGGAGCAAGCATAGCATAATATTTGGCTCTCCCAAAAAGGTGTGTCCAGCAAGGAATCAAGACTTAAAATAAAAAGCAAAAAAAGCAAAGACTCATATCATACAAGACGCTCCAAGCAAAACTCATAATATCTGACGAATAAAAATATAGCTCCAAGTAAAATCCCGATGGTCGTTAGAAGAAAGAGGGGATGCCACTCGGGGGCATCCCCAAGCTTAGTTGCTTGATACTTCTTGAATATTATCTTGGGGTGACTTGGGCATCCCCAAGCTTAGCCTTTTGCTAATCCTTATTCCTTCATCCATCGTAATATCACCCAAAACTTGAAAACTTCAATCACACAAAACTCAACAAAAACCTTCGTGAGATCTGTTAGTATAAGAAAACAAATCACTACTATAAGTATTGTTGCAAACCCATTCATATTTTATTTTTGCATTATATCTACTGTATTCCAACTTTTATATGGCAAAAACTCTTCAAAGGAAACCATAGAATCATCAAAACAAGCACACAACACAAAGAAAACAGAATCTGTCAAAAACAGAACAGTCTGTAGCAATCTGAAAACTTCGAGTACTTATGTAACTCCAAAAATTCTGAAAAATTAGGAAAACGTGATTTTTTTATTAATATTCTGAAAAAAGAATAAAACCAAAAGCACTCTTCTGTTAAAAATAAGAATTGTTTTCCTGAGCACAAAAGTTTCTGTTTTTCAGCAAGATCAAATCAACTATCACCCAAATCACCCCAAAGGCTTTGCTTGGCAGAAACACTAATTTAAACCACAAAAACACATCTAATTAGAGGCATAGTTGGGTATTTTATTGAAAAAATCAAGAAAACTAAAAAGCAAAAAGATACAAGTTGGGTTGCCTCCCAACGAGCGCTATCGTTTTACGCCCCTAGCTAGGCATAAAGCAAAGGATCTAGGTATTGTCATCTTTGTTTCGAGATCCATAAGATGTCCTCATGATTGATTCATATGGTGGATTAATTCTTGTTCTAGGGAAGTGTTCCATACCCTTCCTTAGTGGAAATTGAAATTTAATATTGCCTTCCTTCATATCGATCACGGCACCAATAGTACGTAAAAACGGTCTACCAAGAATAATTGGACAAGACGGATTGCAATCAATATCAAGAACGATGAAATCTATGGGCACATAATTTCTATTTGCAAGAATAAGAACATCATTAATTCTTCCCATGGGCTTTTTAATAGTTGAATCCGCCAAGTACAAATTTAAAGAGCATTCTTCAATATCGGTAAGGCCAAGCACATCACATAAAGATTTCGGAATTGTAGAAACACTAGCACCCAAGTCACATAAAGCCAAACACTCATAATTTTTAATCTTGAATTTGATAGTAGGTTCCCATTCATCATGTAATTTTCTAGGAATTGAAACTTCTAATTCCAACTTTTCTTCAAAAGCTTTCATCATAGCATCAACAATATGTTTAGTAAAAGCTTTATTTTGTTTATAAGCATGGGGTGAATTTATCATGGATTGAAACAAAGAAATACAATCAACCAAAGAGCAAATATCATAATTAAAGTCTTTGTAATCCAAAATAGTGGGCACATCACTAGTTAAAGTCTTGACCTCTTCAAACCCACTTTTATCAAAATTTTCAACAAGATTTTCACCTTCCAAATTATCGGGACGCCTTCTAGCTAAAGTTGACTCTTCTCCAGTCCCTTTATCATCAATATTAATTTTACTAAACAAGGAATCAATAGAAGAAACACCAATCATTTTAAGATCTGCATCACTTTTATGAAAGCAATCACTAGAAAACACTTTTTCTAAAAATTCTCGTCTAGCTCTAAGCATAGCAGTTCTTTTCTTACTTTCATCCATAGAAACATATAAAGCTTTAATTGATTCCTCAACCTTAGGCACAAAAATTTTCATCTTGAGATTTTCTACATCATGAGAAATTCTATCAATACTTCTAGACATATCATCAAACTTATTCAGCTTTTCTTCTATTGTAGCATTGAAAACCTTTTGAGTATTGATAAATTCTTTAATATTATTCTCAAGATCAGAGGTGTTCCTATTATTATTATAAGAAGGATTACCATAGGAATTATCATAATTATTAGAGGAATTACTAGGAAAAGGCATAGGATTAAAATTACCTCTATAAGCATTGTTATTAAAATTGTTTCGCGAAATAAAATTCACATCTATGGCATCACTATTTTGCTCAATCAAAGTAGACAAAGGCATATCATTAAAATCAATAGGAGCATTTTTATTAGCAACCAATTTCATAAGAGCATCAACTTTTTCACTCAAAGAAGAAATTTCTTCAACCGAATTAACTTTTTTACTAGTAGGAGCTCTTTTGGTATGCCATTGTGAATAATTTGCCATAATGTTATTAAGCAATTTAGTAGTTTCACCCAAAGTAATTTCCATAAAAGTACCCCCCGCGGCGGAACCTAAAAGATTACGAGAAACAAAATTCATTCCCGCATAAATTTTTTGTATGATCATCCAAAGATTTAACCCATGAGGTTGGCAATTCCTTAGCATCATTTTCATCCTTTCCCAAGATTGTGCAACATGCTCATGCTCAAGTTGCTTGAAATTCATAATCTGGGTTCTAAGGGAAATAATTTTTGCGGGCAGAAAATACTTAGTGATAAAAGCATCTTTGCACTTATTCCAAGAATCGATACTATTGAGAGGCAAAGGAGAAAACCAATTTTTTGCGCGATCTCGCAAAGAAAACGGAAATAATTTCAACTTCACAATATCATTGTCCACATCTTTTTTCTTTTGCATATCGCATAAATCCATGAATGTGTTAAGATGGGACGCGGCATCCTCATTAGGAGTACCGGAAAATTGATCTTTCATAACAAGATTCAACAAAGCGGCATTAATATCACAAGACTCCGTGCTAGTGGCGGGAGGAGCAATCAGAGCGCTAATAAAATCATTGTTGTTGGTATTTGAGAAATCACACAACTTGGTGTTCTCTTGAGTCATTGTGACTACGCAACAAGATTGCACTCAAAAACAGATCTGACAAGAAAACGGCGAACGAAAAGAGGGCGAATAAAACGGCAAATTTTTCTGAAGTGGGGGAGAGGAAAACGAGAGGCAAATGGCAAATAATGTAAATTGCAAGGAGATGAGATTTATGATTAGGAACCTGGTTGATGTTGATGATGTCTCCCTGGCAACGGTGCCAGAAATTCCTTTTGATGTTTGCTTGGACTACGTCGGTATTTCCCCAAAGAGGAAGGGATGATGCAGCACAGCAACGGTAGGTATTTCCCTCAGTGATGAGACCAAGGTTATCGAACCATTAGGAGCACCACGCAACACCACGTAAACATCTCCTGCACACAAAGAACAAATACTTGCAACCCATCGTAAGAGAGGGGTTGTCAATCCCTCACGGGTAAAAGGATAGGTAAAATTGTAGTAGATTGGATAAATAGATCTCGCGGGAACGCGAGATAAAATAAATAGGTAAAAATTGCAGCAAGGTATTTTTGTATTTTTGGATTAATAGATCTGAAAATAAAAGTTACAAATAAATAAAAGAGCTAATAGCAAAATAGATCTTGAAGGCAAATATATTAAAGAAGAGACCCGGGGGCCGTAGTTTTCACTAGTGGCTTCTCTCAAAGAAAATAGCAAACGGTGGGTAAACAAATTACTATTGGGCAATTGATAGAACTTCAAATACTCATGAAAATATCCAGGCAATGATCATTATATAGGCATCACATCCAAGATTAGTAGACCGACTCCTGCCTGCATCTACTACTATTACTCCACACATCGACCGCCATCCAGCATGCATCTAATGTATTAAGTTCATGGAAAAACGGAGTACTGCAATAAGAACGATGACATGATGTAGACAATATCTATTTATGTAGAAATAGACCCCACCTTGATATCCTTAATAGCAACGATACATATGTGTCGTTTCCCCTTCTGTCACTGGGATCAAGCACCATAAGATCAAACCCATCACAAAGCACCTCTTCCCATTGCAAGATAAATAGATCAATTTGGCCAAACAAAACCCAAATATCGGAGAAGAAATACGAGGCTATAAGCAATCATGCATATAAGAGATCAAAGAAGACTCAAATAACTTTCATGGATAAAAACATAGATCTGATCATAAACTCAAAGTTCATCGGATCCCACCAAACAAACCGCAAAAAGGGTTACATCAAATAGATCTCCAAGAGTCCATTGTATTGAGAATCAAACGAGAGAGAGAAAGCCATCTAGCTACTAATTACGGACCCGTAGGTCTACAATGAACTACTCACGCATCATCGAAGAGGCACCAATGAGGATGACGAACCCCTCTGTGATGGTGTCTAGATTGGATATGTGGTTTCTGGAACTTGCGGCGGCTAGAATTGATTTTTGTCGACTCCCCTAGGGTTTCTGGAATATTGGGGTATTTATAGAGCAAAGAGGCGGTGCGGGAGGTCTCCGAGATGGGCACAACCCACCAGGGCACGCCTGGGGGCCTGATACGTCTCCAACGTACCTATAATTTATGAAGTATTCATGCTGCTATATTATCATTTTTGGATGTTTTACAATCATTTTATAGCAATTTTATACCATTTTTTGGGACTAACTTATTGACATAGTGCCTAGTGCCAGTTGCTATTTTTTGCTTGTTTTTTACATCATAGAAAATCAATACCAAACGGAGTCCAAATGCAGCGACACTTTTTGTGGATTTTTTATGGACCAGAAGACATCCAATGGGCCAGAGCAGCACCTGGGGGGTGCGCCGAGGGGGCACAACCCACCAGGGCGTGCCTGGGCCCCCAGGCGCGCCCCGGTGGGTTGTGCCCACCTCGGTGGCCTCCCGCACTGCCTCTTCGCCCTATAAATTGCCAAATGTTCCAAAAACCCTGGCGGAAACCCTAGATCAGAAGTTCCGCCGCCGCAAGTCTCTGTAGCCACGAAAAACCAATCTAGACCCAGTTCCAGCACGCTGCCGGAGGGGGAAATCATCATCGGTGGCCATCTTCATCATCCCAGCGGCCACCATGATGAGGAGGGAGTAGTCCACCATCGTGGCTAAGGGTTTGTACCAGTAGCTATGTGTTTAATCTCTCTCTCTCTCTCGTGTTCTTGAGATGTCACGATCTTGATGTATCGTGGGCTTTGTTAATATAGTCGGATCATATGGTGTTTTCCCCTCTCTATCTTGTTGTGATGAATTGAGTTTTCCCTTTGAGATTTCATTTTATCAGATTGAATACTTTTATGGATTTGAGAACACTTTATGTATGGCTTGCTATGAATACCCGTGGTGACAATGGGGTATCGTATTGATTCACTTGATATATGTTTTGGCACTCAACTCGTGGATTCCCGAGGTGACATTGGGGTAATCTATGCATAGGGGTTGATGCACGTTCTTTTCTTTGTTTCTCCGGTAGAAATCTTGGGGCACTCTTTGAGGTTCTTTGTGTTGGATTGAGTATTACGAATCTGAAATTATTTGGTGTTATTTTAGTACAAACTCTTGGATAGATCGATCGGAAAGAATAGCTTCGAGGTGGTTTTGTACCCTACAAACAATTTCTTCTTATGTTCTCCGCTAGATAGGAACTTTGGAGTGATTCTTCATCACACTTTGAGGGATGGTTATATGATCCAATTATATTAGCATTGTTGAGAGATTGCACTAGTGAAAGTACGGACCCTAGGCCTCATTTTCAAGCATTGCAATACCATTTGTGCTCCATTTTATCAATTGCTACATTGCTGTTTTTTATTGTTCCTACTACAAAAACCAATATCTACTATCCATATTACACTTGTATCACCATCTCTTCGCCGAACTAGTGCACCTATACAAATTACCATTGTATTTGGTGTGTTGGGGACACAAGAGACTTTTTATTATTTGGTTGCAGGGTTGATTGAGAGAGACTATCTTCATCCTACGCCTCCCACGAATTGATAAATCTTAGGTCATCCACTTAAGGCAAAATTGCTACTGTCCTACAAAACTCTGCGCTTGGAGGCCCAACACGTGTCTATAAGAATAAAGTTGCGTAGTAGACATCAAGCTCTTTTCTAGCGCCGTTGCCGGGGAGTTGAGTGCATGAAGGTATATCTTTAGATCTTGCAATTGAATCTTTTAGTTTCTTGTTTTATCACTAGTTTGGTTTATAAAAATAAAACTACAAAAAAAATGGAATTGAGGTTGCATCATATTATTCATCTCTATAATGTCTTTGGTGAAAATGATGGAAAGGAAATTTGTGCTCAATTGATAGAAGAAGAATTCTATAAAATGTTTGACAAAAAAATCTTTGAATGATGAGCATGATTGCAATGTTGTTGGTATGAATTCTTTGAATATCCATGATGCTAATGATGTGCAAAGCTACAAGCTTGGGGATGCTATGTTTGATGAAGATGATATTTTTAGTCCCCCAAGTTTTGATGTGCAAATTTGTTATAACGGTAACATGCCTCCTATTTATGACGATTATATTGATGAAAGTAGGTTTGGAAGAGTGTCAACTCCATGTACTAATGATCCCACTATTTTGGAGGGTGTTGAATCTTATTTTGTTAATTATGAAAGTGGATTTGGAGAGGTCGTGACTTTATTTAGTGATGAATCCACTATTTTGGAAGAGGTTTCAATTGATTATGACAACAAAGTTGCTATCTAAGATGATTATGGTGATGACATGTGTGCTATAAAGAATAATGATAACCATGAAACTTGTCATCATAATTTTAATGTTCAATTTGATTATGCCAATCAAGAATCCCATGATAGTTATTTTGTTGAGTTTGCTCCCACTACTATTCATGAGAATAAATTTTCTTATGTGGAGAGTAATAAATTTTCTATGCTTGTGGATCTTGAAAATAATGCTTTATGTGATGGTTATATTGTTGAATTCATTCATGATGCTACTGAAAATTATTATGAGAGAGGAACCTATGCTTCTCAATATTTCAATAATATCAAGTTTCCTCTCTTTATGTTGAAAGTTTTGAAGTTGCACTTGTTTTGCCTTCCTATGCTAGTTGATTCTTGTTCCCATAAGTTGTTTGCTCATAAAATCCCTATGCATAGGAAGTGGGTTAGACTTAAATGTTCTTGTCATGTGCTTCATGATGCTCCCGTTATGCTTCAATTCTTATCTTTTATGTGAGCATCATTGAAATCTTCATGCCTACCTAAAAAGGCATTAAAGAAAAGTGCTTGTTGGGAGACAACCCAACACTTTTACCTACTGTTTTTGTGTGTTCACATGATTAGGCTACTATAGTGATCTTGTTTTATAGCTTTTGTTTCAATAAAGTGCCAAGTAAAGCCTTTGGGATAGTGTGGATGATAGTTGACTTGAATCTGTGCAAAAACAGAAACTTTTACGCTCAGTCCAGGAATTTTGAAAATTTACTGGAACGTGATTTTGATCTGAATTTTTTAAAGGTGATAGATATACAAATTCTCTACGTTGTCCTAATGTTTCAGAAGTTTTGGAGTAGCAGAAGTATGGTTGGAGTACAGATTACTACAGACTTTTCTGTTTTTGACAGATTCTGTTTTCAATGCATATTTTGCTTGTTTTCTAGTTTCTATGGCTTATATTGCTCAATATAAATTGTGGAAATGATATGCTACAGTATGCATTGTGTGGAAACAATTATGAATCTTGTCTTTGACAGTACCAAAGTGAAATGGTTTGCTCTTTATCATACTAACCTATCTCACGAAGTTCCGTTAAGTCCTGTGTGATTGAAGTTTTCAAGTTTTGGGTGAGATGTCGATATGAGGAGAATAAGGAGTGACAAGACCCTAATATTGGGGATTCCCAAGGCACCCCAAGGTAATATTCAAGGAAGATCCAAGCAACTAAGCCTGGGGAAGCACCGGAAGGCATCCCCGCTTTCGTCTCCAACATTATCGGTAACCTCACTTGGAGCTACATTTTTTCGTCACATGATATGTGTTTTGCTTGGAGCATCAATTTCTTGTTAGGATTTGCTTTCTGTTATTTAGAATAATGTTTTGCATCTTTCTTTTCAATAAAAATGTCAAGGATAGCCTTTACCATGCTCATTTTGCAAGTATATGAGTTGCTGTTTCAAAACAGAAAGTTTATCGATGTTGGAAAAATTCCCGAGAAACGTCAGAATGTGATAAAATGTTGAAACTTTTTGCACAGTAAGCTATGATAAATTTTCTACAGTGTGGTAAATATTCATAATTTTTGGAGTTAAATAAGTATTTATAATCTTACATTCTTTACAGACTGTACTGTTTTGGCAGATTGCTGTCAAGTTTGCATTGTTTGCATATGTTTGCTTGTTTAATGATTCTATTTGAGGATAGGAGTATTAAATATGCAGGGGCATTTAGTATGCAATGTTGAATAATAATTTTTGCGATTTGCTACAGTAAAGAATGATAAGGTTTTTGCATTGGTTTATACTAACTTATCTCACGAGTTCTTGTTGAGTTTTGTGTGTATGAAGTTTTTAAGATTTAGGGAAACCGTGATATAAAAGGAATTAAGGAGACGCAAAAGCTCAAGCTTGGGGAAGCCCAAGGCATCCCAAGATAATATTTCAAGAAGTCTCAAGCATCTAAGCTTGGGGATGCCCCGGTAGGCATCCCACCTTTCTTCATCAACAATTATCGGTTAGTATCGGTGAGCCTAAGTTTTTGCTTCTTCACTTGAGTTGTGCTATTCTTGGAATGTCATTTTGTTTTGTTTTACTTGCTGTTTTAATAAATACTTAGATCTGAAAGTTTCTAAACAAGAGAGAGTCCTCAATTAGTTACCCCTTTACTTAACTACTCGCTTGATCTTCACTTATATCTTTTTGGAGTAGTTTGTCATTTACTCTCGTCCTTCACTTATATCATATGAGTAAATTCTTGAATGAATTGAATATCATGAAGTTGAAATTATATGTTCATATCATGCCTAGTGGTAGCTTCACATTGGGTTTAGAAAGTGAAATCTTTTGAAGCTTGACAATCACAATATTGGTCATACAAGCAATTCATGAATGATTACTATAAGGAAGAGAACTCTCACATGCAAATACACTATCTTGGAAATCTTTTGTGATTGTGAGCCCCCATCAAAATATTATATGCCAAAATTGTTGACGTTGGACAAGGAAGACAACGTAATGATTTATGTTTGTTCATATTCACATAGAAGTTATATTGTCATAGATCCTTCAACATGTGGTGCTTGCCGCCCATCTTTGCTAGCCAAAAATTCCGCACCAAGTAGAGATACTACTTGTGCATCCAAAAACCCTTAAACCCAAATCTTATTTTCAAGAGTCCACCATACCTACCTAAGGATTGAGTAAGATCCTTCAAGTAAGTTGTCATCGGTGCAATAAGGCAATAAAAATTGCTTCTAAAAGTGTTAGATCATTTAGTGTAAGAGAAAATTGAGCATTGTACGAACTTGTGATGGCAAAGAATAAAAGCGACAGACTGCAAAATAAAGGTTCCTATCATAAGGGGCAATATAATGTGACGTTCTTTTGCACTAAGGGATTGAGGATACAAACAAAAAGTGCATGGCAACCTCTGCTTCCCTCTGCGAAGGGCCTACCTTTTACTTTTATGTATTTACTTTCATGCAAGAGTCAAAGTTTTTCTCTCTATTCCTTTTTAGTTTTCTCTTTTGGCAAGCATCATGTGGTGAGGAAAGATCTAGGCACATATATCCAGTTGGATATGGGTAGCATGAGTTATTATTGTTGACATCACCCTTGAGGTGAATACGTTGGGAGGCGAAATTATAAGCCCCTATCTTTTTATGTGTCCGGTTGAAACATTTTGCTCATGTGTATGCGGTGAGTGTTAGCAATCATAGAAGACAATATGATGGTTGAGTATGTGGAGCTCTTACTTAGACTCTGTTGAATAAGTTGAATTGCAATTGTTTGGTGACTAAGAATATAGGTTGTTGAGTTTCAAGAGAATTCATAGTTTGAACCTTAACATGTGAATTGGTTGCTACTTTAACATGATGAGTTTTATGAGAAAGAGCTGCTGTTATGATGCTAGGAAAAGTGATTGAAATTACTATTGATCAAACTTATGCACTTTGCTAGCATTCACACTTCATAAATTATTTCTTTTATCATTTACCTACTCGAGGACGAGTAGGAATTAAGCTTGGGGATGTTGATACGTCTCCAACGTATCTATAATTTATGAAGTATTCATGCTGCTATATTATCATTCTTAGATGTTTTACAATCATTTTATAGCAATTTTATACCATTTTTTTGGGACTAACTTATTGACATAGTGCCCAGTGCCAGTTGTTGTTTTTTGCTTGTTTTTTACATCGCAGAAAATCAATACCAAACGGAGTACAAACGCAACGAAAATTTTTGTGGATTTTTTATGGACCAGAAGACATCCAATGGGCCAGAGCAGCACCTGGGGGGTGTCCCGAGGGGGGCACGCGCGCCCCGGTGGATTGTGCCCACCTCGGTGGCCTCCCGCACCGCCTCTTCGCCCTATAAATTTCCAAATATTCCAAAAACCTTGGCGAAAACCCTAGATCAGAAGTTCCACCGCTGCAAGCCTCTGTAGCCACGAAAACCCAATCTAGACCCCGTTTCGGCACCCTGCCAGAGGGGGGAATCATCACCGGTGGCCATCTTCATCATCCCGGCGGCCACCATGATGAGGAGGGAGTAGTCCACCTTCGGGGCTGAGGGTTTGTACCAGTAGCTATGTGTTTAATCTCTCTCTCTCTCTCTCTCGTGTTCTTGAGATGTCACGATCTTGATGTATCGCGGGCTTTGTTAATATAGTCAGATCATATGGTGTTTTCCCCTCTCTATCTTGTTGTGATGAATTGAGTTTTCCCTTTGAGATTTCATTTTATGGGATTCAATACTTTTATGGATTTGAGAACACTTTATGTATGTCTTGCTATGAATACACGTGGTGACAATGGGGTATCATATTGATTCACTTGATATATGTTTTGGCACTCAACTCGCGGATTCCCGATGTGACATTGGGGTAATCTATGCATACGGGTTGATGCACGTTCTTGTCTTTGTTTCTCCGGTAGAAATCTTGGGGCACTCTTTGAGGTTCTTTGTGTTGGATTGAGTATTATGAATCTAAAATTATTTGGTGTTATTTTAGAACGAACTTTTGGATAGATTGATCGGAAAGAATAGCTTCGAGGTGGTTTCGTACCCTACAAACAATTTCTTCTTATGTTCTCCGCTAGATAGGAACTTTGGAGTGATTCTTCATCGCAATTTGAGGGATGGTTATATGATCCAATTATATTAGCATTGTTGAGAGATTGCACTAGTGAAAGTACGGACCCTAGGCCTCATTTCAAGCATTGCAATACCATTTATGCTCCGTTTTATCAATTGCTACCTTGCTGTTTTTTATTGTTCCTACTACAAAAACCAATATCTACTATCCATATTACACTTGTATCACCATCTCTTCGCCGAACAAGTGCACCTATACAAATTACCATTGTATTTGGTGTGTTGGGGACACAAGAGACTTTTTATTATTTGGATGCAGGGTTTGTTTGAGAGAGACTATCTTCATCCTACGCCTCCCACGGATTGATAAACCTTCGGTCATCCACTTGAGGGAAAATTGCTACTGTCCTACAAAACTCTGCGCTTGGAGGCCCAACACGTGTCTACAAGAATAAAGTTGCGTAGTAGACTGAAGAATGCACTATAAGTAGGATGTAATTTCATTACATAACTATTGACTTTCGTGCTTTCATAGGGAATCACAAACCTTAACACCAATATTCTTACTAAAGCATAATTACTCACCAACATGACTCACATATTACTATCATCATGTCTCAAAACTATTACAAGGAATCAAGTTTATTTTGTCCAATGATCTTCATGAAAGTTTTTATTATATCCCTCTTGAATATCTATCACTTTGGTACTAGTTTCATATATTGCCATTGCTTCTGACAAGCTCAAATAAATTTAAGTGAAGAACATGACCATAAATATTTTCATCTCTCAAAACTAATATAAGTGAAGCATGTGAGGATTTCTTAAAAAATTAACTAACTCTCAAATAAATCTAAGTGAAGCAGGAGAGTATTTCTTCAAAAATAACCAAGCACACAGTGCTCAAAAATATATAAGTGAAGCACTAGAGCAATTCCATAGCTCAAAAAAATTTAAGTGAAGCATAAAGAGCAATTCTAACAAATCATAGCATAATTTTGGCTCTCTCAAATAGGTGTGTCCAGCAAGGATACTTGTGACAAATTAAAAAGCAAAACAAGCAAAGACTCATATAATACAAGACTCTCCAAGGAAAACTCATGATATGTGACGAATAAAAATATAGCTCCAATTAAAATTACCGATGGTTCTTAGAAGAAAGAGGGGATGCCTTCCGGGGCATCCCCAAGCTTAGTTGCTTGGTTCTCCTTGAATATTAACTTCGGGTTCCATGGGCATCCCCAAGCTTAGGCTCTTTTCACTCCTTATTCCTTCATCCATCGTGATCTCACCCAAAACTCGAAAACTTCAGTAACACAAAACTTAACAAAACCTTCGTGAGATCCGTTAGTATAATAAAACCAATCTTTGCTTTAAGAACTGTTGAAAACCCATTCATTTTTCATTTTTGCATTATACCTACTATATTCTAACTTTACCATGGCTTATACCCTCCAATACAATCCATAGATTCATCAAAATAAGCACACAATGCACAGAAAACAGAATCTGTCAAAAACAGAACAATCTGTTAAGATGCGAATTTTACTCATACTTCTGTAACTCAAAAAATTCTGAAAAATTAGGACATCGTAAGAAATTTGTATATCAATCTTGTTCAAAAAATTATGAATTTTTAGTCTCTTCTGTGAATTTAAACAATTCTTTTACTGTATGCAAAAGTTTCTGTTTTTCAACAAGATCAAATCAACTATCACCCAACATGATCCCAAAGGCTTTACTTGGCACAAATACTGACTAAAACATAAAAACACAATCATAACAGTAGCATAATTTTGCAAATACTCAATAATAGAAAGAAAAAGGCAAAAATAAATGTATTCATTGGGTTGCCTCCCAACAAGCGCTATAGTTTTATGCCGCTAGCTAGGCATAATGCATAGATTCAAGTATTGTGATCTTGGTTTTTGATTCATAGGATGCCCTCATGATTGATTCATATGGTGGCTTAATTCTTGTTCTAGGGAAGTGTTCCATACCCTTTATTAGTGGATATTGAAATTTAATATTGCCTTCTTTCGTATCAATCACGACACCTATAGTGCGTAAAAACGGTCTACCAAGTATAATTAGACAAGACGGATTGCAATCAATATCTAGAACAATAAAATCTATGGGAACATAGTTCCTATTTGCAAGAATAAGAACATCATTAATTCTTCCCAATGGATTTTTAATAGTGGAATCCGCCAAGTGCAAATTAAGAGAACATTCTTCAATATTGGTAAGACCAAGCACATCACAAAGAGATTTCGGAATTATGGAAACACTAGCACCCAAATCACATAAAGCAAAACACTCATAATTATTAATCTTGACTTTAATGGTAGGTTCCCATTCATCATGTAATTTTCTAGGAATTGAAATATCTAATTCCAACTTTTCTTCTAAAGCTTTGATCATGGCATCCACAATATGTTTAGTAAAAGCTTTATTTTGTTCATAAGCATGGGATAAATTTATCATGGATTGCAACAAACAAATACATTAAATTAAAGAGCAACTATCATAATTAAAGTCTTTGCAATCCAAAAGAGTGGACACATCACTACTTAAAGTTTTGACCTCTCCAAACCCACTTTTATCAAATTTTTCATCAAGATTTTCCCCCTCTGAATCATTGGGACGCCCTTCTTCAGTCCCTTTATCACCAATTTTAATTTTACTAAACAAGTAATCAATAGAAGAAACACTAATCACTTTAAGATCTTCATCATTTTTATCCTCTAGATAAATTGGCTTAGCAGCCATTTGATTTACTAGCGTAGCTTTGCATCAGATATTTTGCCCAGCAAATTTTCAGCATGAGCATACTTGGATTGGATATTAGAAACTTCTCTACTAGCATCATCAAGTTGTTTTGTTATAGCATCTAGCACAGCAGAGTGTTCTTTAAGTTCTTCGGTAAAATACTTATTGTGCTCAAATTGTGTAGTCATATATTTCTTGGTACTTTTCTCAATCTCAAGCAAAATATTGGGGTAAGGAATATCATAGTACTCTCTTTGAGACATCGTGACTACGCAAACAATATTGCAAGCAAAAAGAGATCTGACGAGAAAAAGGCAAACAAAAAAGAAGGCGAATAAAATGGCAATTTTTTGTGAAGTGGGGGAGTTGAAAACGAGAGGCAAATGGCAAATAATGTAAATTGCAAGGAGATGAGAATTGTGATTAGGAACCTGATAGATGTTGAAGATGTCTCCCCGGCAACGGCGCCAGAAATTCCTTTGATGTGGCTTGAGACTGCAATGGTATTTCTCCAAAGAGGAAGGGATCATGCAGCACATCTACGGTAAGTATTTCCCTCAGTTATGAAACCAAGGTATCAATCCAGTAGGAGAACTAAGCAACACTATGTAAATAGTACCTGCACACAAAGAACAAATACTTGCAACCCGACGCGTAAGAGAGGTTGTCAATCTCTCCACTGTAAAAAGATAGATTGGTTTGTATGAGATTGGATAAATAGATCTGAATAAAACACGAAATAAAATAAGTAAAGAAAAAGTGCAGCAAGGTATTTTTGGGTTTTTGTAATAATAGATCTGAAAACAAATACGATAAAAGATAGATCTGAAAGCAATTTGATAAAAGATAGACCCGGGGGCCGTAGATTTCACTTGTGGCTTCTCTCGAGAAAATAGCACACGGTGGGTAAACAAATTACTATTGGGCAATTGATAGAAGAACAATAATTATGACGATATCCAAGGAAATGTTCAATATATAGGCATCACGTCCAAGATTAGTAGACCGAAACGATTATGCATCTACTACTATTACTCCACACATCGACCACTATCCAGCATGCATCTAGTGTATTAAGTTCATGGAGAAACAGAGTAATGCAATAAGAACGATGACATGATGTTGACAAGATCTATTCATGTAGAAATAGACCCCATCTTGTTATCCTTAATAGCAACGACACATACGTGCCTCGCTACCCTTTCTTTCACTGGGTGAGGACACCGTAAGATCGAACCCATCACAAAGCACCTCTTCACATACTTGTGGGCTACACATACTCTGCTAAGAAAATCACTGCTAAATTTAAGAATTTTTGAAGAGCTATTAAGTTATGGACAAAACAATTGTCAGATCTCAAGAAGCAAATCACCACCTTGAATGACTGGATTGGATTATTTGATACCTTGGAGGAGTTCAGAGAGCTAAGTCTTTGGGAATGCAATTGCAGAACTATTCTTAAAGAAGAACTACTTGTGGTCCTTAAGAACCAAAGGATTTATTGGAAACAAAGAGGGAAAATCAAAGGGGTCAAATTTGGAGATGAGAACTCTAAATTTTTTCACACAAAAGCAACCATAAACCACAGACACAATCACATTGCAATCCTTCAGAATGATGACCAGGTGTAGATTACTGACCATCATGGAAAAGCAGCAATTTTATGGAATGCCTTCAAGCAAAGATTGGGTATGATAGAAGAAACTACTATGCACTTTGATCTTCAGGATAGTCTGCACCAACAACATGACCCTGCACTCTTTGAAATCTTAGGACTCCTTTCTCTGACCAAGAGATAAATGATGTAGTTAAAGAGCTGCCCAATGATAAATCTCTTGGTCCTGATGGTTTCAATAATGAGTTCTAAAAAGCTTGTTGGGATATAATTGTTCCAAACATTAGGCAACTAGTTCATGATTTCCATGCAGGGAACATCAATGCATCAATTCCTCACTATCACTCTCATTCCAAAGGTGGATAGCCCAATAACACCAAATGACTTCAGGCCTATATCCTTGTTAAATAGTTGCCTCAAAATCATTACCAAGCATTTGGCAAATAGGTTACAAAAGATCATCTTGAAGATTGTGCACATTAATCAAGATGGGTTTCTCAAGGACAGAGCAATTCAAGATTGCTTAGGCTGGGCTTATGAATACCTGCACCAGTGCCATGCTTCTGAAGAACAAGTGGTTGTGCTAAAACTGGATTTTGAAAAGGCCTTTGACAAAATTGAACACCAAGCCATTCTGGAGATCCTCAAAGCTAAAGGTTTTGGTAGTAAATGGATTCACTGGATGAAAATGCTATTTACTTCTGCATCATCCACTGTGCTTCTCAATGGGGTGCCAGGAAAGAAATTTTATAGTTTGAGGGGGGTCAAGGAAGGTGAACCTCTCTCCCCCCTCCTGTTTGTTTTGGCTGCAGATCTACTGCAACCCATCCTAAATAAAGCAATGAGCAGAAATCTAGTTACCCCACCATTAAATGTGGGCAGTTGCCCTGATTTTCCTGTTGTACAATATGTTGATTACACTTTGATCATCATGAAGGCACACCCAATGCATTTGTTCAATCTCAAGGCCCTGCTCAACACTTTTGCTACAGCTACAGGTCTCAAAGTGAATTATCACAAATCAAACTTGATTCCCATCAACCTATCTGATGACAGATCTGACATCATGATCAACACTTTGTTATGCAAAAGAGGTTATTTCCCATTCACATATCTTGGACTACCACTTGGAATGGTCAAACCCTATGTGGAGCAGTGCCTTCCTTTGGTGCAGAAAATTGCAAAGACATTAATGGGACTGACAACATTCATGACACAAGCTGGGAGGCTCCTACTGGTGAAATCCATTTTGGCATCTTTGCCAATCTTTTTCATGTTCTGCTTGGATATACCAGAGACCATCAAAAACAAATTGCAAAATATCTTAGGCACTGCTTATGGAGAGGATCAGACATGGAAGATCGTAGACCAGCAATGGTTGCTTGGAGTGTGGTGTGTAGAACAAAAAATCAAGGAGGCCTTGGAATTTGCAACTTAAATGTGCAAAATAATGCTCCCATGCTGAAAAACTTGCACAAATTCTTTAACAGACACAATATTCCATTGTTAAACTTGATTTGGGAAACTTATTACAATAATGGCACATTGCCTGGTCAGAACATGGTTGGATCTTTTTGGTGGAAGGCAAATATGAAATATCTTGACTTATTCAAATCCATGGCTATATGCAACATTGGTGATGGGAAGTCTGTTTTATTCTGGACTGATCAATGGCACTCTACATGCCTATTTCAATGCATGCCTCAATTATTCTCATTTATAAAGAATACTCTACTATCAGTTCAAGAAGCCATTAATTTGGAATATTTGGAGGATCTGTTTCACCTCCCCCTGTCCATACTAGCTTATGAGGAATTCTAGCAACTTGAGATCATTTGTGAGTAGGTTAGCTCATCTGAATACAGGGATTGCAATGATACCTGGAGCTATTTATGGGGGTCTGCCATTTTCTCTTCTGCAAAAGCATATAACTGCATGATTGGAGTTAAAATTGTACCACCTCATTTCCAGTGGTTTTGGAATACATCTTGTCAACCCAAGCACAAAGTCTTTTTCTGGATGGTGCTTCATGATAGAGTTAACACAAGAAACTTACTAAGAAGGAAAACATTGCATTTGGACACATATAACTATGCTGCGATGGATTGTCAATAGGAAGAAACCATATTCCACCTCTTCTCGGGATGCCCTTCTACTGCTCTTTGTTGGAACTTTGTTTGACCCAACAAAAATGTTGCTCCGTCAGTCTTACAGTCTATTGAAGACATGAAATAAAGTTTGGCCTTGCCTTTTGCTATGGGCATCATCATTTTGGCTGCTTGGGCCATCTGGATAACAAGAAACAACTGGATATTCCAACAAATCTCCCCTTCATTCCAAAGATGGAAGGACACATACTTCATGGAGCTCAACTTGTTAAAATTCAGAATGAATAAAAAGTTCTCCAACTTGTATCAATCGTGGCTAGACTCTGTGTTGTAATTTTCTCGGTTCTTTTTCTTTTCTGTTTAGCCTTTTTAGCTAGCTCTTAGTTTTTCTTTTTTTCTTTATTTTCTTACTTTTTGTTCTTTTTTATCCTGTGGGCTTTGCTCAAGCCTTTAAGACCTGCCCTTTGGGGCTTTTTAATTTTATAAAAATTTCAGTGGGGATTTTCCCTACTGTGTACACTCAAAAAAAAGTATAACGACATACTAAATAGATCGAGCTACCACGAATTTAAATGATGACATATAGGATAGGAACATATCAATCTTACCATTCATGTACATCTCCCACACCCAGGGGAATTACTCACACATCGTAAGGGGAAATCAATCACAACAGAGAGAAAACCCACGAAAACCATATTGATAATATTGAGGGGATCCACAATGAAATGAAATGATGCTCAAATAGTCTTGATATCAGATGAGATGGATTAGAGATTACAAGTTCCAACCCCTCTCACAATAATGAAGGAGGTGATGATCATGATGGATATGAAAGGACCAAAAACTATAATGATCTTCTTGAGTTCTCCTGATCATGTCTTGTCCTGTTCTGGATGGTGTGGCGCCGGCTAGGTTTCCCTTCTCCCTTTGGCCCCTTCATGAAAGTTGCTTGTATAGACAAGGAGGGGCCACGAGCACTCCAAACAAGCATGTGCGGTCATATGAAACACCATCTTTCACTTTGGTGCACCTGTTGGCAGTGTTCTCTTTGGGAAAGTTGCTCCAATTGACTTGATTTGCCCCAACCTCCTTTGGTTTCCTTCCTAATATGATATTTCCTGCCATCCAAAGGACAAAGTAGATTTTCCTCTATTTTGTTGGATTAGCATTAGAAATATCCAAAGAATAAAAAAATCCAATGAAACCAAACAGGAATCACTATGAAAAACATCACAAATTCTCGAGCCATCAACTCCCCCAAGCTTAAGATTTGCTCATCCCCGAGCAAACAAGAAATCAAGAGAGTGAAAGGAGCTTGGTTGAGTAGAAATAATTTTACTGGCTCGAGAAAATATATCATATCCATCCTCTCTTATCCTGCAAGATCATTGAAGAAAGTATTTGCAATTGAATAGCTACACCTAAACTCGTTGCCAAACCACGTAAAGTCTCATACCAATAGTTATAATTTCTCAAAGCAAATTTTCTTTGCTAACCAAGTGTTTAGGCAAATGAAGGTGTTCATTGATTAGATGGATATTCAACTTGATCTCAATCATCAAAATGTATATAGAAGGTTAGGAGATCAAAAATAGCAAAGTACTCAAGTTTTTCGTTAACACCCACTAATGCCTCCTAGTAATGGATCTCAAACACTTCTCTCGGTTATTGTTCTTCGGGATTTCGACTCTCGGTGACGGGGTTATGCCAAAATTCAATATATGCAATTGGGTTCTATCGTAGCTTAATTTCATGCACTATGGATCAAGAATGGTTGTCTCTTTCAAGCTCAATGATCAATGCTTTTATTTATCACTTACACACTCCCTTGGGGAAGGTCGATCATTTATTGCATAATCCCCAAGTTTGTGACGGAGTTGGAGTTATGCGAATTATCTCAACATGTAGCAATGAGACGTAAAGCCAACCTAGGGCTGGAGTGTCGGGGAAAACAAACAGGGGCATGTATTTTCCCCTAACTCGTGCACGGACACGCCAAGGCCGTGCCAGAATACAAGAGACCAAGATCATCAAAGAGCCAAACATGCAGATCAAGAGGGACCAAGATCAAGCCAAAGAAGCAAGGCACCATCAGGAGAAGGGCCTCCTTTGCCGGGCAGGCGAGCTCGGCAAGGGGCGAGGCCACCCCCGGAAGACGACGTCCAAGATGTCCCGGCAGGGCTTGCCGGGGCACACGGAGGCAAAACCACCTCACCAACTACACCATGACCCACATCGTTAATCAGTGCGGTGTCGAACCGCGGAGTGACTAAGTGGCAGCCATTCACCACAGCCTCTCCCTACAGGAAACACCTGCAGATGACACCCGTCCTGCGACGTGTCAAGTGAGCAGGCGTGGAGCTGGCGAGATAGCCCGGCAAGCCTTGCCGGTCAACCAATGATGTGATGTTAAGCGGTGCATTTAATGCAACCTGTCAGCCCGCAGAGTTAGGTATGATAGCATTGTTTGCTATCTTATCAGTGCATAATGACTGTTTTGCCATTGTGGTGACCCCCTTAATCTATAAAAGGAGGCCCATGACAGCCGTATAGAGGGTTAGAAGGTTGGATAACTCAGACCCCCATACACGCGTAGCCACTGCCGCCCTGAGGCAACCCTTGCCGGGCAAGTGTACTACGCTCCACCACCACCTTTCCACCATCAATCAACCAAAGCAGGAGTAGGGTTTTACGCCTCACGGCGGCCCGAACCTGGGTAAAAATGCCTGTGTGATCCCTGCCGTGCTGCCGCATGCTCGTCTGCTCTTTGTGCAACACAACGCCCCCCTGCAGAACCAGCAAGGGGCCTCCTGGTCCCATAGGAGGCCATGGTTTCCCGTGACATCTTTGGCGCGCCAGGTAGGGGGACCGCTTGCGCGAACCAGAAGGCGTGTGCAGAGCGCTTTGCCCATGGTCACCCACTTGAAGCCTCTGGCGTTCGCGGCGCCCACGAAGACACAGAAACAAAAGCGGGGCCATCCCCACACCATATTGTTGGTCTCCACGCCTCGCCGTAGCCGCGACTACGGCGAAGATCGCTGCTGGTGGCAATATGCCCATCTCGGCGGCCCGTATGGCGTACCCGCCGTTCGAGTGCCGTTCGGAGAAAGGGCACAAGACGTGCGGGCACGAGCTCCCGCCCTTCCCGTCCTTTCCCTTCGTCAGCAGTCGAACTGCTTCAGCACCGGCATCGTCGATGTCGACGATTACCACGCGACGCTCGGTTCAGTATTTCCCCTATTTTGCGCAATCCTGAGCAAAGCGTCGGTATGAGTCCGTTGATTGATGCCCCGGCAAGCGTACTTCGGCAAGGATGCCTGCATCGGCATGACCCATGCAACAGCAGCCGCCAGCTTGACTCAAAAGGAAAGGGGAAAAGGGGAGGGGGACCAGAGAAGCCCGGCACTGTACCCCGACGCCCGCCAGCCGCACGAAGCACGTGTCGATCCATACCGGGAATAAAAGAGCCGCCTGATTGGCTTTCGATCCTCCGGGCATCGCGCGCGCGCGCCACGCATGTGCGGCCCGACAGAGGAGAAAATTAGCTTAAAACGAAAGCTAAGTACACATTATCACTTCTTGTTGACACATTCCGGACCTTTGCAGCTGTTTATCCCTTAACTTTAGCGAGTGTTCGTATCGTGAGAACCCTCATGTGATGGAACCTTGTTTAGTTTCTTTGATCGCACCATCGTCCTGTCCCGAGCCATGCTCACAGGATGAGAGGCTGCATCGAGAGCTACCTAGGAAAAACCTGCCGGGACGCATCCACGCCAAGATGACTGTTAAGGGCTAGACCCTTACGACAATCGCGGCAATATGATACCGGCAGGCATCCAGAGCAGACACAGGGATGGATCATACAAACACAAGCATACAAGGGCTCAAAGGGATAAACACGCATTTAAAGATTTAATAGAGAATATCGGTTTCACACAAACACTAGAGATAGAGTGACTAAACACAAAATATGCGTCATGTTTTCATTACAGGGCAACGCAGGAGCAACAACGGCCCGATACTTAGCCTGGTGGCTGGGCGAAGCAGTTTAGACGTGGAGGACCCTGTCGGCCCGGGGGGCAGCTTTCTCCTTGGCAGCTGCGACATCGGCACCCGCTGGCGGTTTCTTGAATCCGTCGTCGAGGTCGAGATCCGGATGGTGGTAGGCGATATTGCTCAAGACCATGAAAAGGGTGTCGCGGGCAAGCTTCCGAGACTCGATCGCAAAACGCCCAGCCCTCCCCTCATCATGCACCTTCAACTTCTCGATCAGCTCATTGAAGAAGAGTCCTAGCTTGACGCTCGTGACCTCGTGCTTGCTGACCGAGAAGATTGGGCCATCCATGCCCATCACCGTAGCCTGGGCGCCAAGACGCTCAGCGATATCAATTAGGCTCTTGATCCAGAGGTCGACCTGCTCAGACTGATTCTTCAGCTTGTCTTATGCATCCTGCCGGAGATGCTTGGCGGTGTCCAAGTCCTTGGACAGCAGCTGTTGGCGGGACTCCAGAGACTCTGCCGAACTTTCCAACGTGCCGATCCGAGCCTTCATGTCTGTGATGTCGCCGTTGGCGGTCTCAAGGCTCTGGGTTTTGGAGGAGAGCTGCGATTGCGTATCGGCCAAGAGGATTTCTACCTGCCGCGCTTCTTCCTAGAGGGCCGTCACCTCCTTGGCGCTCCCGACAAGATCCTCCATCAGCTTAGCCACCTGCTGGTCAAGGCCAGTCTTGGCAGTGGACGCGGCAGCCAGGTCATCAATGAGTTTCTTCAGTTGGGCAGCAGAGTCAGCAGCAAGGGCATCCAGGGCGGCTCCATGCTTGTCCTCCAGCTCCTTGGTGCGCTGGCGCATGAGGGCCTCGAGATCGTCATCCTTGGCGCGGAGAGTGGCTTCGAGCTTCTCCTCCCGGAGGGAGATCTCCCGCTCCCTGGCATCCAGGGATGCCTTGCGATCCGTCAGGCGCACTCACGGGCCAAGACATCCTCCCTTGTCATCAGGAGCGTCTCCTGCTGCCTCATAAGCACCTTGAACTGTTTGTCGTGCCACTTATGCAACTCCAGGCATTTGTCCTTCAGCTTATGGTCCACCTTGCTGGTGGACTCGCGCCGCTCCTTGAGCGCCTGCCACTTCTGGTTGTGCCGGGCCTGCATCTCATTCACGCACGTCGCCATGGATTCAATGAAGGACAAGTCCATTGCAACGGCGGCTGATTCATCGGCCTCCCCATCTTCTTGGCACATCGGCGCCAGGAGATGTTGAAGCTCTTCGTCAAGCTCCGCGCCTGTCGACAGAGATAGGCCAGGGGCTCCCATGTCAGGCAGCGACAACACCATAGCCAGTGTACTTGAGGGAGGCGGTGAAATCTCGATAACGATCCCGGAGGAGGGGAGCGGGTCCATGGTCTGAAGTGGGACCTTCATCTTAACCACCACCTCCTCTTCCGGGACGTCTGCTGGGGAATGTTCCACCACCACCAAGGAATCCTGAACATTCCCGGCAGCCAGGACCTGCCCCTCGGCAGCAGCAATATCGACGGCTTCATTCGTGGCAGCCCTCCCTATGTCAGCCACCACCTCTAGCAGTTATGGCTCTTCAGCTCGGGGATCTGCGGATAAGGAAACCAACGAACAACGAAGAAATGGAAATTCAAGCAATTGGGGAATCAATACAAATGGTCAGAACAAGAAAAGAAGAAAAGGAATAAGTGGAGCACCTGGGGAGGTCTGCCGGGCAGGAATCTCAGTTTCCCCGGCAACGTCTGTTGCCGGGCCGTGAACTTCGCCCTCTGCCATGGTAATCGCGATAGCCTTCCGCGTGACCTCATCCGCAGAAGGTTCCGTGGGATCCCTTCGGCTCGGGCGGCGGGGGGAGTGCGCCCCTCTGAGGGGGCTCGTTCTGCACCATCTCGCCTCCTCCTCCGTCCGGGGGAACTGGGAGGTCACCTTCGTCGCCTCCGGCGGGTGGTGCCAAATCCCTGCCCCTGGGCCGGGGGCTGGACTGGGGGCTCGACATGGGATCCTCTGCATCGCTCCACGCCAAGGCCGAGCTCGCCGCGCCCTCCAACGACCCGAGACGACGGAGTCTCTTCCGTGGGCGGTGGACCAGGGTCTCCGTGTCTTCCTCCACCTCCCTGCCAGCAACAGTAAAACAAAAGGTCAATCAGCAAAGGTGATCAAGCAAAAAAGAGAGAGAGAGAGAGCTTTGGAAGGGCAGGAAAGGTCTTCCTTACTCTTCTGTGATAAGCATGGAGTTCAAATTAAACTCCATGGGAGGCGGTGAGTCCCTTCCTCTCTTTGGAGGGGGAGGGATTGAACTCGTCGGTGGCTTCGGTGCCTGGCGCGGTGCCGGGGGCTCTGGGGAAGATGAGCTCTGTGAGGAGCCCGAGCCAGATTGGGAGCTGGATTCTGTTTCCATGCCCGCAGATTGCTTGGTGGAGGGAACCTTGGTCCGAGCAAGGCGGGGAGACTGGCGGCACGCCACCTCAGCCTTGGTAGCCTTGGTGGTGGTCTTCTTCACCTTCTTGGCGGCTGGCGCTAGGTTGGAGACCACCGCCCCTCGGTTACCGGCGCGCTGGTCTGGGACGGGCTCGAGGGCTTGAGGCCCAGCCGCCAGCCACTCCTCCCCAAGCTACGCCACCTCGCCAACATCCTCCTCCTCCTGGAGCTTCGTTGCTGTCGCGGCTAGGGTCTCCAGCCCGGCAAGGTTATCCCCGGAAAGCTCATCCTCGGCAGCCCCTTCCGTGGCCTGTGCCTCACTGCCGCCATGGGAAGAACTCTCATCCTTAGCTTTTCCCTTGCCCTTCCCAGCCTTCGCGGCCTTCGCCATCTCCGTGAGGCATGCCGCCTTGTGCTCCTCGACCCTCCTCGAGATATACGCCACCTCCGCGGAGGAGGTGCGTTTGTACATCCCCGTTTCAACCCTGGTGGCCTTCTCCACCAGGGTGTTCGACCACTGGAGCTCTTCATCCAGGGTAGGTAGCCGCCAGGTACTCGCTACCCCTTCGGCATTATAGTCCGGCATCCATTTCAGTATCTGATCCCAGGCAGAGTTGATGTTCATGGGGATGACGGTTGCTGGGAGTTTGAACAGCTCGAAGCGGCCGAACAGTTGGTCGCACAACCAGCCATGGCCGTAAACGATCAGGTTGTTAAGCAACCCTTGGAGCAGCCTCATCCTGTCGGCAGCATCTCCAACAGCCAGGCGGGTCTATCCCTCTCCTGCAACGGCGAGATGCGGCGGAGGAGAAAATTTGACCCCACGTGCTCAATGGTAAGCCCGGCAGCCTTCAAACGGGTAATCCTGTTGATTGTCGGGCGCAGCCTATCCTCAGTGAGGCCCTTGGCGCTCCATTCCTTGCCGCGCTGAACACATTCCTTCCGTGCTTCACAAAACTCGGGGGCCTCCTTGTCTTGAATCCAACACCAATCTCCCCTCCATTCGTCCCTCCTCTCACGCTGCCTCCCAGGGATGTAATCCCAGAGTTTCCTCGCCACCCGTGGCATCCAGCTAATGTTTCCGGAGCGGTGGCCCTTCTTCTCCACCCGCGGAACGAAATAATGCCGGAACAGATCCACATTGGGCTTAACTCCAACGAAATTCTCGCACAAATGCGTGAAAATGGCCATGGTTGCCATTGCATTTGGCGTGAAGTCGAGGAGGTGGAACCCATAGATATTCATGATTGCCTCAAAGAATTCGGAGAAGGCGGGACAGAGGCCGCAAATAAAGTAAGCACAAAAAAAGTGATATGAGTCCGGCGGATCTTCCTTCCTCGCCGCATAAACTACGGGCGCTCCATGGCCTTTTGGGACCGGCCTCCCCCACAGATACCCATTCCTCGCTTGAAGAACTGGGCCGCTCAAGGTTGATGGAATGAAGACGACATCTCCCCACCGCTTCTTGTTCAGCTCCGCCGCCCTCTTGCCCTCCTCGGCAGCGACTTCCTTCGCCGTGGCCATCTGCTTTACCTTCTCTACGAGTTTCTTCCCCATTTCCGCGGCGGCGATACGGAAGGGGAAGGGATTCAGTGATAAGGGCGGTGGCGGACGGGAAAGAGAAAGGGGGGAACCATCGATTGACTTGCGGAAGAAGATGGGGGAGCAAGACGAGCAACAGGTGAACCGTACCGCTCCGCTTTTCCCTGTTTTTAAAGACGGAAATGCGGAACAGAGGCGCGACGCTTCAAAAAGTTACCATTTTTACCTCAACTGCAATGGTCCCACGACCCCACGACGCGCAGTAACTGCGCGAAGTGGACGTTGGATTGACTAATCACCTTGGCAAAACGGCATGCGCAGCCCGCTCCTGCCATGTGCCCATGCACTTTTTGGGACCTAACACAACGTGCCACGCGATCATATGGCTCAAGCCCGGGGGCTTATGTCGGGGAAAACAAACAGGGGCATGTATTTTCCCCTGACTCGTGCACGGGCACGCCAAGGCCGTGCCAGAATACAAGAGACCAAGATCATCAAAGAGCCAAACATGCAGATCAAGAGGGACCAATATCAAGCCAAAGAAGCAAGGCACCATCAGGAGAAGGGCCTCCTTTGCCGGGCAGGCGATCTCGGCAAGGGGCGAGGCCACCCCCGGAAGACTATGTCCAAGATGTCCCGGCAGGGCCTGCCGAGGCACATGGAGGCAAAACCACCTCACCAACTACTCCACCATGACCCACGTCGTTAATCAGTGCGGTGTCGAACCGCAGAGTGACTAAGTAGCAGCCATTCACCACATGGCAGCCTCTCCCTACAGGAAACACCTGCAGATGACACCCGTCCTGCGACATGTCAAGTGAGCAGGCGTGGAGCTGGCGAGATAGCCCGGCAAGCCTTGCCGGGCAACCAACGATGTGACGTTAAGCGGTGCATTTAATGCGCCTGTCAGCCCACAGAGTTAGGTATGATAGCGCTGTTTGCTATCTTATCAGTGCATAATTATTGTTTTGTCATTGTGGTGACCCCTTAATCTATAAAAGGAGGCCCATGGCAGCAGTAGAGAGGGTTAGAAGGTTGGATAACTCAGACCCCCATACGCGCGTAGCCGCTGCCGCCCTGAGGCAACCCTTGCCGGGCAAGTGTACTATGCTCCACCACCACCTTTCCACCATCAATCCACCAAAGCAGGAGTAGGGTTTTACGCCTCACGGTGGCCCGAACCTAGGTTAAAATGCCTGTGTGATCTCTGCCGTGCTGCCGCACGCTCGTCTGCTCTTTGTGCAACGCGACGCCCCCCTGCCGAACCAGCAAGGGGCCTCCTGGTCCAATAGGTGGCCATGGTTTCCCGCGACATGGAGCTCCACAATTTAAGTACTGCGAATAAATTTTGGTATAACCTCAACCACTTCAAGTATTCGTCCCTCTTAACAACTCCATCAATAGGTGTCATCATGTCAGTCAAAATCAGCATGTGGAGTTGAATTGCTTAAGTACTTGTGCTCTTTGAAAGCTCATATCCTCTAAATTTTTCATATTTTTATTAAAACAAAAACGTGCTTTCCCACAAGGTTTGACTAGCAAAATCTGAATTTGGGAGTTATGACTAGATGATACTCAACTAACGCGGGTAACTAATTCAAGTGCAGCCAGCCAATTGAAAATTCCTTCTCAAATAATATTGCGAGACAAGGGATTATGTATATGTCATACCTTCCCGCGCTGGCTCATTCTTCCTCTTCATCAAGTTCCAATTCATTTTCTTGATTTCCTCTCGCTAGGTGAGAACAGACCTGTACGCTCAAAGAAAATAAACGAACAGAACTACAACAATGCAAGACCAAACTGTTCTCCTCATTTTATTATGCAAACTAAAAAGAAACATGCAAAATACGAAAATAAATAAAAGAAAAATAAATATGCATGCATGGATAACTAGGGGATGAGATCCCCCAAGCTTAGGGGATGAGATCCCCTACTCTCTAGTCCATGTCCTCATCATCGTTGCCCCCTTGGCCAAAGTGTGGCCACTGGAAGGAAGGGCTACTCGAGGACGGACCTCCTGCCCCAGGGTGTGGCTGCTAGAAAGAAAAGAGGGACTGCATGTTCCCACTCAGCAGGTTAATGTTGTTGTTGGCCTGATGGAGGTCCGTACGGATCCCTCCTACCTGCTGCTGCAGCTGCTAAAACTAAACCCTGCGCACATAGTCATGTGGCTGCCAAAGTGAACTTGTGGTGCAGGTTGTGGTGGAAAGTTGGGTGCATGCTGAGGGGCGTTGCCCCATGCATCTCAACCGTCAGCAGGGCCTGCTGCTATAGCCTCCCACTCTAGAGCGGGTTCGGGTTGAGCAATGTTCCCGAAACCAGCCACGTGGTGGTACTCATTGATCTTGTCAATAGAGAGTACCCACATATCACGCGTAGAAATGGTAAATGCTTGTGGTAAGGGCAAGCAAACATCAACACTTTGCATGTTAGGTAGGGGGTATTTGTCGCAATGCTCCCCTTGCACGGGCCCAATGAAGTGAGTTTTGGTCACAATCGTACGGTTAAGTACCATAGGGCCTGGGACGTGCTGCATAGCATCAAGATCGAGGTTGAAGTGCTTGGCAAGCCGAGTCACTATGCGTCCCACAACAATAGTCCCCCTCGGCTGCTTGTGCTGCCTACCAAGGTGATGCATAAGAAAAGCTCCCAAGTTAGGCTTGGGGGTGTAAGCGGGGTGGAGTGCTGCATGGAGCACACACATGTCATAGATCAACATGCCCCCGATGTTCTCCCTACCAAAAATAGTGTTGGCGATGAAAATCATGAAGTGGCGAATGGCGGGGTTTTGGATACTTGCTACCTTCTTCCCGGAGAGGTCATGTTCATCCTTGACGGAGATGAGTTCCCATGAACCCAATGCATCAGCAAGAGGCATGCCCCTGGTGTCGAGAACTCCTTGGTTCTCAAAACCAAAAGCACTGCAAAACTGCTCCAGTGTCATGGTTTGCTGGACTCTTCCGAGCATGAATGAGCACCTCGGTTCCACCCTTGAGTCGTCGAGAGTGTGGGAGAAGGTGGAGATGATCTCCACGGTGATGCTGCGGTACATGAGATAATGGAAGTTACTGAAAACTCCCATCCCAATGTTGTTCACAAGGCATGCAAAGTCATTGTGAAGGCCTCGGGATTCCAAGAATGTGTCACACTTCCACTTCATGGGGGTCATCCCCCGGCTGTTCAAGCGTTTGAAGTCCTTGTTCACAGCAACACGGATTTCATCTCCTTCATTCAGGGCACACTTAGAGCGCGAGCCCAACGCGTTCTTCCCCGCGGCAATCGTCGATCCCATCATTTTCTACACACAACAAAAATAACAACAGAAAAATGTAAGTTTAACATGGAGATCGAGTTCTAATACTACCTAAGATCGATTCTAACCTATTACTTTGAATCCTAACATGAAAATCGACAGAAATCGAAAATATCATGCATCTCATCTAGGATATGAACATTGATGAAACCTCCACCAAATCTTGCAAATAAACTGTGGATCGGAGGAGAAACTCACTGAGGACGAAGATACACAGATCAAACAAACGAAATCCGCAAAGAAACGAAGGTTTTCGAGGATTTTTGCTAGGGTGTGAGAGAGAGAGAGAGAGAGATGTGAGAGTTTTGGGCGTTGGATGGAAGAAGAAGAAAGACTCCCAGTGTCGGCGGCTCAGATTTTTGAAAATTCGGACGAAACGGGCGCTCATACGGGTGTGGGCGTCCGTATGGAATGTTGTCTCATGCTCAAATCAGCTGATCTAGGGATTACATGCCTGAAACGAGCGCCCAAATGGGCGCACACGCTCGTTCAAAACACCGTCGTCAAACTTGTTCATCCGGAGTTGCGCTGGGTGAAAGGCGAAACAGGCGCTCGAACGGTCGCTAGCGCTCGTTTGGAAGGCAGTTGTTTGCTCTGTTCCCACAGACATTCCTGGTTGAAGAATGAAACGACGGCATAAGCGGGTGCTCGCCCCCGTTCGGAATAGCATCTTTCGCTCCATGAGTTTTGGCTGATTTCGGCGAGAGTGTGATACGACCATGCAAATGGGCGCGTGCGGTCGTATGAAGCACCGTTGATCTCCCTGTTCTTTTCTATGTTTCTTTTGAACTTCCATGCGACCACACATACGGGCGGCATTTCCCGTTTGAAATGTCTTCGTTCCACCTATTGCTTTCCTCCTTTGTTTCTTCTCCTAGTTCCTATTTTCAACACTTCTCCTTCAACAAAAAGATTAAAAACAACTTTTTCGAGGGATTTTCATCAGTTCACTAATAAGAGAAAAATATTGACCTAAACAAAGGTAAAATTTTACCGAAGAATAAAAAGATAATGGGTTGCCTCCCATAAAGTGTTGGTTTTTAAGTTTCTTAGCTCAACCTCTTACCTCGGTATTTTATAAAGTATCAGGTGGTCATGGGTTTTCTCTGCTCACAGTACATAATCGTTTAGGCGGTGGCACATACCTCACCTTGCTCCTGGCTTCTTCAGAAGTACTTGAATATTTCCTCCTCATAGATTCCAAAGGTTACCTTCCCTTCTGAGCAATCTAGCGAAGCACCTGTAGTGTTAAAAAATGGTCTACCAAGGATAATTGATAATTTTTCGTCCTCGGGCATGTCAAGAATAATAAAATAAGTAGGTATATCATGCCCGTCCAATCTCAATGGAATGTGTTTAGCCATCCCCACGGGCATCTTTGTGGACTTGTCTGCCATCTGCAAGGTTATGCCTGTGGGTATGCATTCAGATAAATATAACTTGTGATAATGAGTTAAAGGCATCACACTTACCCATTGCTTCTATGTCACAAAGAGCATTATTTATACCAATATTACCAATAGAACAAGCTATAGTGGGTATACCTAGGTCTCCCAGTTTCTCTGGTATCTTGTTATCGAATGGATATTCCGTTATCCTAGCAATTTGTTCCTTCAGAGTCATACTTCTTTTATTATTCACAACATGACGCATGAACTTAGCAAAATTAGGGATTTTTAACATGTTAGTCACATGCATTGACATTTTAAGATCAGCTATGGCTTGCAGAAAAGAAGAATATAATGCATCATTTGAAGGTGGTCTTTACAACCTTGGGATAAGGAAGAGTGTTCTTAGTTTTACCTTTATCTTTTTCTTTCTCCTTACCTTTCCCTTTGTTTTTTTGGTGCTTGGCCACTAATCTTATTGGTTGGATCAGGTGGTTGTTTATTTATTTCCACCTTAGGTACTACCTCTTCTTCTGCTTCCGGAGTTTCTTCTTCATTATTATTGCCATTAGTTGTTTCTGCATTGGAGTTAACTTCTTTTTCAACTTCTGCTTCATCTCCCTAAGTATCTTGATGGCCATGTTCTTCAGGTTATTCTTCACCAAAGAGCAGTTTCTCTATTCTCTTGAGTTTGACTTCGGCTCTCTATTCTTTGTTCTTGCACTTTTTTATACCATTCTGGGCCCTTGGGATCCTGCATTCTCTTACCACTTCGAGTAGATATTTCATTAGTAGGAGTAGAGTTATCTAACTGAGCAAGAATCAAAGATTGAGTTTCAGAGATTTGAGTACATCGGGTCTCTATCATACGAGAGTGTTTATCAAGATTCTTTACTGCCTGGCTTAACCCATCTACCTCTCGTGAGAGATATGCTATTACCTTTTCATTATGATGGATATTTCTTCGAAGTCTGTGTTGAAGTTATCTTGGTGGAATTTAAACTTGTTCATTGTATCTTGAAGCTCATCTTCCTGACGATAAATACTGAATATATCCACTTTATCATTAATAACTTGTTCAACAGGCTTACTTTTCTCTTGAATTACCTTCTTGAATTCTTCCATATCTTCAATATGATATACCTTTCCAGTTGGTTTGATAGGTTCTTCAATATTCCATTGCTCATGTGCGGATACAATCTTCTCAATATGTTCTTTCCCTTCTTCTAGGGTCAGTGACATGAATTGTCCACGTGCACTTAGATCAAGAATGGATTTTGATTCATCATTAATTCCATGATAAAACATATGTAGTATAACATATTTAGCATAACCATGGTTAGGAGACAAGGTTAGAATTTTGGAGTATCTCTCCCAAGATTTATATAGTGTTTCACTGTCTTCTTGGACAAATGAAGTGAGATTTCTTCTCAATTTAGTAATCTTCGAGCTTGAAGGAATTTAGCCATAAACTTTTCATCACACATAATCCAGCTGGTTATATTGTTTTGAGGCAATCGATTATACCACTTCTTAGCATCATCCATTAAAGAAAACCTGAAAAGTCTCAATAGCACAAATTCTCATGAAACATCTTTTAACTTAAATGTCCCACATGAAAAGTCTCAATACCTCTTCAGTTCCTGCAAAAGCATGCTTCCTTACCTCTGCAATAAGATCACAGTCAATCGAATACTCTTGAGCATAATTAATAGGATAAACTATAGGTGATCTAAAGACTAGTACTAGAGCACAGTGATCTCTAATAGTCTTCTTGTGCTTTTGAGTGATCGTCATTTCGCCGAACAAAGTGTTAAGCTCAACTGTTTCACTATTTTTGTATTTTTCTGTTAATGAAGCTTGCTGCTCCTGAGGAAAATGAGTAATGTAATCTGGTAAATACGTCATCCCTTAATGACTAGATCCCCTGTGTGTGTTACACGAAGCATCTACAATAACAATACCCGCAAAAAGCAGTTACAAAACAAATACTCTGAGCTTAGCTCCCCGGCAATGGCGCTAGAAAATGCCTTGGTACCTGCAGACCAAACATGGTAGTGTAGAACTTTCGTAGAAGTATCCCAATGAGTAATCGTCCCAACAAAGACTGGAGGAGAGTATTTATGGAGGCATTTCTGTCACACACAAGGTGTCATAGCTCTTGTGTGAAGTATTGCTTGAGCTTCTGCAAATACTATTACTGTCCTAGGTAAACGATACACCAAAAAGACTGGTAAAAAGAGAATTTGAAGATGTCTACTAAATAACTAAATAAAGTAAATAATAAGAGCTTAAAATGTAAATGGTATTTCCTGCAATGAAGGGATTAGGTGCGAAGAGATGTCAGTTCATGGTAAGAATATATGAATTGTGCCAGTGCGACCGTAATACCAGTTACATTGGATTGTACTCATAGTATTTGATATAAACTTTCTGTAGGCTGTTCTCCCCAGAGTTATGGAACTCCTCCACTTGGGGTTACATTTCATCCTATGGTCCTGCTTCTCCATTGCCACAGAGTGGTCGTTTCCATAATTAAGGTCATAAGACCGGAACCAAGCATTAAGTTCCATGGATCACTGTTATATCATATTGTCTTCGGTTCTCATAGATATCTCCACCTACCACGTCAGAGGTCACAAAGTTCTTAAACAATATGTGTTACATGTGTAGGTCTTGAGATCATGTTGCCTGGGCCCTTAAACTAGACAACATGCATAGGGTTCACCATAGTATAACAACATAATAAATAGATCATGCTACTACAAATTCAAATGATGAAATATAGGATAGGCACATATCAATCTTACCATTCACCTACATCAAAAACCGTATTGATAATATTGAGGGGATTCACAATGAAATGAAACGGTGCTCAAATAGTCTTGATCTAAGATGAGATGGAGTAGAGATTACAAGTTCCAATACCTCTTACAATAATGAAGGAGGTGATGATGATGATGGAGATGAAAGGTCCAAAAACTACAACAATCTTCTTGAGTTCTCCCGATCCTCTCTTCTCCTATTCTGGATGGTGTGGCAGCAGCTAGGGTTCCCTTCTCCCTTTGGTCCCTTCTTGAAAGTTGCTTGTATAGACGAGCAGAGGCCATGGGCACTCCAAACGACCGCTCAAACGAGTGCATGCAGTCGTATGAAACGTCGTCTTTCACTCTAGTGCGCCTGTTGGAAGTGCTCTCTTCAGGAAAGTTGCTCCAATTGACTTGATTTGCCAAATATCCTTTGGTTTCCTTCCAACTGTGATATTTCTTGCCATACAAAGGACAAAGTAGATTTTCCTCTCTTTTGTTGGATTAGCATTAGAAATATCCAAAGAATAACAAAAATTCAATGAAACCAAATGGAAATCACTATGAAAAACATCGCAAATTCTCGAGCCATCAGACCCCTACTACGAAAAGATGAAGGAGGGTGCCATGAAATATCTCACATCCAGGCACGAGTCCTGGATGCGGAGACTAGATGAAGCTCACCTGAAGTTCCCGGCCAAGAATGTGTACACATGCTACGAGATGAACAAGTAGATCGCTGACATGAGGGAGTGCCTCCTTCCTGTAATCGATGAGGGATCGAGACACTAGCAGAGCAGTAGCGGAAAGCATCACAAGAAGAAGTAGATGATGATTAGATGAGGGTTTTATCCTAGTTAATTATGCATGTAATTGTTTACTTTGGTGTGTGCAAATGTCATGTGTGTATTAGCCACCTATGTAATTGGATATTTAATTTGGTTATGCAATCATGTCCTTATAAGTATATCAGTTTTGCTAAAGCACATCTAGATGTGCCATAAGTATTGCACATCTAAGTCCTATATCATTGATCTTACGCGAAGATTCGTGTGGATATTTCCTTTTTCCTTTTCCTTTTCCATGCTATGCTTGCTTGTGTCACTTAGATGTGCAATAACTAAGCCACATCTAGATGTTCCCTAGAAAAACCCTAAGTATATAGGTTGCGCAATAATAATAGCCACATCGCACCCTGACCAAACTAGGGAAGCCGTCGGCGATGATTTCATTAATTGTTGACAATTGTGTACCGGCAATCGTTTGCCCATAACACACACGGCTTATTAGTACCAATTGTTTGTGTTATTGTCGGTCGTCGAACACATTTCTGATTACGGACCTGTTTGCCGTGTATCACACACATCTTGTTAAGTTGAACTGCATCTGTTGTCTTGGCTCATCGCAAACAGTTCATCCAAGTGAAATGTATGCCGTCTATCGCACACACCTTGATCTGGCTGAACATTTATGTTGTTTTGGCTCATTGCAAACAATTCATTCGAGTGAACTTTATGCCGTCTATCGCACACACACCTTGATCCGGCCGACGATTTCTGTTGGGTTGCCTAATCGAAATCAGTAAATCCGAGTGAACTGTATGGTGTCTATCGTACACACCTTCATATGGCTGACCATTTCTGTTTTTTGGCTCATTAAAAATAGTTTGTATGGATCAATTGTATGCCACGTATTGCACATGCAACTCTAATCTGAATCATGCTTGATGTCTCTGCCATCACACACAGCTTGTCTTATTGGAGACTATTTTAATATAACATCGTTTGCGATTAATGCATCACACAGAATTTGGTCGAAGGGTCTCTGATTCATGTGTCGCGTTAGCAGCATCCTGCAGTAGTGAACTCTCAAAATGATATGAGTGAAGCATGAGAGTGCAAAGGATTTCTATAAAATATAACTACCAACGTGCTCTAAGGATATAAGTGAAGCACATGAGCAACTTCCCTAACTCAAAAGATATAAGTGAACCATAAAGAGCATTCTAACAAATCATGATGAATGCATGTCTCTCTCAAAAGCTGGGTCTAGAAAACAATGATTGTGGAAATCAAGCAAACAAAATAAAACTATAGCACACGACGCTCCAAGCAAAACACATATCATGTGATGAATAAAAATATAGCTCTGAGTAACATACCGATAGATTGGAGACGAAAGAGGGAGTGTCATCCAAGGCATCCCCAAGCATATATGCTTGGGTCTTCCTTGAATATTACCTTGGGGTGCCTTGGGCATCCCCAAGCTTAGGGTTTTTCCACTCCTTATTCCTTCATCTATTGTGATCTCACCCCAAAACTTGAAAACTTCAGCACACAAAACTCAACGGAAACTCATGAGATCCATTAGTATAATCGGCAAACCATTAACTTAGGTACTATTAAAAATAGATTCATAATTGCCCTTGCATAATACCTATAGTATTCTAACTTCTCCATGACTTATACCCCCCCCCCATATAATCCATAGCATCATCAAAATAAGCACACTATGCAATAAAAATAGAATCTGTCTAAAACAGAACAATCCATAATGATCTGAACAAAAATCGTACTTATGTAAGTCCGAAAATTCTAAAAAAATCAGGTAAACGTAGGAAATTTGTATCTCAATATTGTGTAAAAATTTCAGACACAGATTACGTTCCAGTAAAATGTGAAAATTCAAATATTGGGCGTAATTTTTTTGTTTTTGCACAGAATCAATTCAACTATCATCTAAATCATCCCAAAGGCTTTACTCACAAATACTAATTAAAAGAGAAAAACACAATCATTATAGCAGAAATAATCATGTTGACTCAAGAAAATTAAATGAAAGCAAAAAGATTGCTATTTGGTAGCCTCCCAACAAGCCCTATTGTTCGATGCCCCTGGCTAGGCATAATGGATAATTTCAAGTGTGATCATCCTTGGTCAATTCCTCAATTATGGAACGGGACTTCCTAGGAAGCTTAGGAAACATGTTTTTAACGATCACACTCCTAGGCACAAAATTGAGAAATTTAGTTTCAACCATATGTTCCTTTATCATTTCAATGAAGTTGGGGTGAACACTAACCATTTTTAGATCTTCCTTCTCCTTACTAGAGGAAGCACCCTTGTCTTTAGGAACATACATATGTTAGTATTCTTATTTGTAGGAGTCCTTTCAATAGTTTTAACAGCAGAAAAAAACCAAACCGCAATTATTAATGATTTGTTCCAGATTATCAATTCTAGGAGGACTTTGTTCTACTCTATCGGTGATTGGATCTCTATCCTTTAGTAATTTCAATGTGGTTCCCACTAAAGAGCCGAATTTAGTGACTTGGTTATGCACCTTTTTATCAAGATTTTCAATGTGTTCAATAGTTGGCATTTTGTTCTCAATAATTTCTAACCTTCGCATAACATGTTCTAGAGTTAATGTCGTTTCATTGATAGTAATAGGTGGTGATCCCACTAAATTCCCCATAGCATTGAAAGCATCCAAAGGGTGACTACTTACGAAATTTCCTCCCGTAATAGTGTCAAGCACAAATCTAGACCAAGTAGTATTACCCACATAAAAATGCGGAGAAGAACATTGGTGGATTGCTTACGAGTAGATCTATTTTTAAAATCACAAATCCTATACCAAGCATCTTTTACACTTTCTCCTCCCCTTTGTTTAAATTTAAGCACTTCATTCTCAGGGTACAAGCAACAAGCAAAGAACTATCCATAGCAATAAGCAAAGAAAGCACATAAGATGTTTTTGCTATTTTTTGTTTTTAGCAGAAACTAATAAAGGCAAATAAAAGCAAATAAAAAGTAGAACAAGTAAATGGTAAATGTGCGTGATGGGATCTGCGTTTGTTCGATGAAGTCTCCCCAGCAATGGTGCCAAAAATTCTTCTGCTACTTGTGATAGGCGTTGGGATTTCCCCGAAGAGGAAGGTTGATGTAGTACAGCAGTAGAAAGTATTTCCCCCAGTTGAGAACCAAGGTTTATCAAACCAGTAGGAGATTGCTACTTGTGAGATGCGTTGGGATTTTCCCCGAAGAGGAAGGGTGAAGCAATATAGTAGCGGCTAGTATTTCCCTCAGTGAGAACCAAGGTTATTGAACCAATATGAGAATCGCACAAATTCCTAGTAATCAGTACCTACACACACAAGAGCAAATACTTGCACCCAACGCGGGCTAGAGGGTTGTCAATCCCCTTGAACTCGTCACTTGCAAGGATTAAATCTGATAATGGTAGATAGATAAATTAAAAAGTAAAATAAAAGAAAGAAAATTGCAGCAAGGTAATTTTGGTTTTTATAATATGATTTAAGTAGACCCGGGGGGCCATAGTTTTCACTAGAGGCTTCTCTCTCATAAGCATAAAATATGGTGGGTAGACAAATTACCATTGCGCAGTTGATAGAAAAGTGCATAGTAATGACGTTATTCATGGCAATGATCATGTATATAGGCATTACATCTGTGACAAGTAGACCTACTCCTGCCTGCATCTACTACTATTACTCCACCTCTCGGCAACTATCCAGCATGCATCTTAAGGTATTAAGTTCATAACAAAGAGAGTAAAGCTTGGAGCATGATGACACAATGTAGATAGAATAAAACCAAGCAATAGGATTAAACCCCGTCATTTTACCCTTAGTAGCAACAATACAATACATGCCTTGCTACCCCTTCTATCATGAGGTGAGGACACTGCAAGATTGAACCCACTACAAAGCACCTCTCCCACTGAAGATAAATCAATCTAGTTGGCCAAACCAAATGAATAGATCGGAGATAAATACAAAGCTATAATAATCATGCATAACAAAGTGCAAAAAAGACTCAATTACTTTCAATGAATAATATGATCATAAAGCCACAATTCATCGGATCAAAACAAACACACCACAAAAGAAGATTTCATTGAACAGAACTCTGAGGAGACCATTGTATTGAAGATCGAAGAGAGAGAAGAAGCCATCTAGCTAATCACTATGGACCCGTATGTCGGTGGTCAACTACTCACACATCATTGATGATGTGTAGGGTTGATGTAGAAGCCCTCCATGATTGATTCCCCCTCTGGCAAAGTATCAGAAAAGGCATCCAGATGGGATCGCGGAAGAACAGAAGCTTGCCACAGTGAAAAAAGTGTTTCGGGTGGCTCTCTAGGGGTTTCCCAATATTTGAGAATTTATAGAAGTGAAATTAGGTTAGACGGAGCCATGTGGGGCCCACAAAGCATCAGGGGGCGCCCTGTGCCCTGCTGCCATGTCGTCTCCTTGCTTCGCATCTGGTCTCCTCCCGAAGCTTCTCGGGTCTCTTATGTCCAGAATTTTTTTCAAGAAGTTTCGTAGCGTTTGGACTCGGTTTCGTATAGATTTTCTGCAAAACCCAAAACAAGCAAAAAACAACTACTGGCACTAGGCACTGAGTTAATAGGTAGTTCCCAAAAATGATATCAAATTGGATAAAAAGTATCTAAGATTGATAATATAGTACTATGAAACAATAAAAAATTATAGATACGTTGGAGAGGTATCAACATCCCCAAGCTTAATTCCTGCTCGTCCTCGAGTAGGTAAATGATAAAAACATATTTTTTTGGTGTTGAATGCTTCCTAACATGTTTATCATGTAATCTTTTCACGGTGTAAATATTGAGAAACGATGAAGGAATTGATATCAACATAATAATATCCATGAATACAAGAACATAATCATCACTTTTTCAAAATAAATGATGCTTAGCGAATGTTATCCCTACTCATTGAATTATGTAAGCATGGCATCACTTCGCCTTCACCTCATAAATATAAATCATGAGTACCCCAGTGGCAAACCAAGCAATTGGATCATACTTTTTAGCGTGCTTCAGCATTTTCAACTCCACTCAATACATGAGCGTGAGTCATGGACATTAGCACTACGGGTGGAATAGAATGCGGTAGTAGAGATATATTAGGGAAGTCAAAAAGGAAGAAAGACTCGCATCAACTTGGCGGATCTTTAGGCAATGGAGATGCCTTACAATCGATATCATCACGAGGAGTAGGGACTACCATGCAACTGATGCACTAGACCTATAAGTGTATCACTAATGCAGGATGCTGCTAATGCGACACTACAATCAGAGACCCTTCAACGAAACTATGTGCGATGCATTAATTGCAAACGGTGATGTAATAAACCCATAAAAAATGATACGAAATGTTTGCAATGGCGGAGACATCAAACACGATCCAGATTTTAGTTGTGTTTGCGGTGTGTGGCATACGGTTGATCCATACGAACTGTTTGCGATGATCCAGAACAACAGAAACGGGCAGCCAGATCAAGGTGTGTGCGATATATGGCATACGGTTTGCTCCGATTAACCATTAGTGATGATCGAGTTGAACACAAACGATTCAGCGTAACAAGATGTGTGTGATACCCGGCAAACAGGTCGGTAATCATAATTGCGTGCAAACATTATGGACAGCGCATACGATTTTTTTTTTGGCAATTCTGTGCTCGACAGGGCACATAATTCAAGAAACAACCTATGGGCAATAATGTAAAAGATCTGTGTTGAATACGTAATGCTAATCGTCTGTGATGAGATTGACAGGGGAAAAAGAGATACCGAATTAATATGAGCGAACGGAAACAGAGATATATACAGTCTGCTTAATTTAGTCCTTCTTCAGCCTGTTGTTGTTGAAGGCCCCGCGACATCGTCTTGGCGAGGGCACTTCTTGCGACTGACCATTGGCTTTTCACAGCCGCCGTCATCATCGTCGTTGCTGTCGTCGTCGTCCTCCTCCTCATTCGACCATTCCTCCTTCTCATGATCGTCGTCCTCTTCTTCGTCCTCTGACGGCTCCTCGTACGTCTGGTTGTTGTCTGATGACTCCGGAGGCGGCATCCGTTCCATGATCCGGATATAATCGAGGTCTGGGCTCAATGCCAGACTCATGGAAGACGAGCGGGATGATTCCGATGTTGACCTATCATCGGGCGCCAGACTGCTGGCGGAACTGTCGTCCTTGCTGTCGCTCGACATGGCTGCGGTAAGTATAGAAAACGTGAGAGAGCGAGATTGCAGAGCGTGTGCAAGTGTGTAGCATGGCCAGCTGGGGATGATGAAGATGGTGAACACTTAAGCAGGGTATGCAGCGAAGAGGAATGTCAATTAAAGCGGGGGATTGACGTATTATCTAACCGCTGATATAATCAACCACAATTATTTGTACCCAGTCGCTCCAAACTCCCTGGGTTGCGCAATTCTCAATGTGATAATTACGCACACGTGTTGGAGCGTCCAAATATGAAACAAGCATTTTTCATACTACTCCCTACGTACCGGCGACCTAGGTGGGGGAAAGAACGAGAGAACTTGATGATGATTTGCTAATAAATACCATTGCATGCAGAGAATTGACCATTGCGTGTTATGCCAGGTAGTCTGAAGTCACTGAATGCATACAAGCCCCACGACTCCTATTGGCAGATTTCTTTTTTCAGGACAAAAAACAGGGAACGAGTTTTGGGATTATTTGGTTTTCGTAATGTGACTTATGCACCGGTACGAACGGAGTAGGACAGTTGGCAAGCAATACATTGAGCTCTTCTTATTGATCAAGCCAGTAATAATCAAACAAAACCCCTAATCATCATTGCAAACAGCGCATAGAAGATGGCTAATGCGACAACCACAACTACACATGCTAGTTCCTTTTTGTCTCTTGCTTTCATCTGTTGCCTGTGATTGATTCTTTCTTGCTTCATCGTACTGATTGTACACTGCAGATCAGTCAGTTTCTTCTTCAGCTTTACGTTATCTTCTGCGAGCTTGGTGATAACTCTCCGAGCCCTGCCATGCCGTTCTTCATCCAACCAGTTAACAAAGGCACAAGCCTCATATCCCTGCCAATGATAAATAGTATTCAGGATGGGCGGTGGCATTGACTCAACTAAAATGATGAACTTAGCACTAACCTCTAAGGGGAAAAAGAGAAACTGTCCGCTAATGTCGAATCCCTCCGTGCATACACATCGAGCGGGAGTGTGCCCGTGTACACAACTCAGCTTTTGGTACTTCTCGGTGGCGCAAAACTCGGAGTCAAACTCATGTTGCGGGAGTCTGGAGTCATACTCCGGATCCGATGGCTAATCGCTTTCCGGGGGGTGTCATTCAGGACGGATTCAGTAGGGAGCTACTTTGGACATGCTAAAAAACATCGGTATAGATTGGAACCTAACAGGACGATTCAGATCCATAGTACACCTGTGTTCTTATGACCTTAGGCAAGTGCTCGGCGGTGACCGCCATCATGGCAGCGCTGCCGAGAGCGGCGATACAAGCAGGAGCAGCCGCACCGAAACCATCAGCACCACTCGTTCGCATTCCCCCAATGTCAGCGCCACACGAGGGAATTTGGAGGCTATCTAGGGATTTGGGGGAAATGGGGAAACTGTGGGGATATGCTAACGATCGGGAACTACTTATCACACTATGTGGTATACTGCACACGGTTTATACATGTCGTTTGTGTTAGGTATTACAACTTCACACATGATTTTCGCACCAAACCGTGTGAGAAGACAATGTAGGTGAGACACGCTTGTCATGACATAACCATATGTGATGTACTACACTGTACACATGGGGCTACAATAATTGAGTTACAGTAATACTTAGGGTAAACAGCCGCTCTGCGGATACCCGTCAAAAATAAAAATAGCCGCTCTGCAGATAGAGATGGCGGCGGTAAAGGCGACCGAGGCAGCGGCTACGAGATAACAGGTCAATCCTCGGTCGGTGGGCGGTGGTGGCATCATAGGAGGTCAATTCTTGGTCTGCGGCGGGACATAGGAGGAGCTCAACCATCGAGGTCGGCGGCGGCGTGATTGGAGCACATCCATCATGGTCGATGGCAGGATAGTGGAGGTCAAACTTCAAGGGGTAGCCCCACTAAGCTTTGCTCCTCGACCCTGCTGTCTCGGTATGCCGCCGCATCGCGCTTCTCTGTCTGCTGCATGGAGGTCATCGTGCGGCTAATTAACTAAGGTATTGTTTTCGTTGAGTAGCTTAATTAAGGTATTCAATTCATAAGGGTAGTGTTGTAGTACTCTGCGTGTAAATTGACTGGCCATTAATTTTTGTCATCGCACGGCTAGATAACAATATGGAGCACCCTCAATAATTATGAAAATAAAATCTTGTGATTTATGCACGCATATTTGGGCATCAGACATCAGTTAATCCGTGTATTAATATTGTTGTTTTGTTTTTAATTACCCTTCGTGTGGTGCAGTTGGAACGATCTGAATGGATGAAGAATAGGAGAAGCTCAAATTTTATTAGTGGCGTGATGGAGTTCATCAATTTGGCTGAAAGTACAAAGAAGAGAATTGGTAATGAGGATTACATCATGTATCCATGTAGTCGTTGTGCCAATACAGAGTCACATAAAGTTACAGTTGTCAAGTTCCTCTTAGTCACTCGGGGATTCATGGATGGATATACACGTTGGACCAGACACGGTGAAGAGCAGGTCATGGATGAATTTACCCAGGGCTGCGAGTTGCCAAATCCCAGTCAGAGTCACATGGATGTTGAATCTAACATCAGGGTTGAGGCATCAAGCTACCAATGGAACACCGGAAAGCCGAAAACCCCACTGGAAAACCAAGACGGTGACGCAGGCGATGACGATGACCATGATATGCCAGATTTTGCTACTATGATTGCAGATTTCAAGGGCCCAAAGAAAGATATGATTGGGTACAATGATCTGCCAACCATTGATGCGGACTCCAAGAAAGATTTCTCTCCAGGTTGCAAAAAGAAATATTCCAAGTTGAGTGCCACACTGGCGCTTCTCAGATTTAAAGCAGCAAACGGTCTATCAAACAAGGGCTTCACAGAGTTGTTAGGTATTTTCAAAGAAATTCTTCAAGAAGATAATGTGCTCCCCAAAAGCACGAACGAAGCAAAGAGAATTGTTTGCCCATTGGAACTTGAAGTACAGAAGATACACGCTTGTGTGAATGATTGTATATTGTACCATGGTGAATACAAAGATTTGCGTGCATGTCCCACATGCAAGCATGCACGATACAAGCGCAGGAGAGCAAAGGATAAGTACAAAATGGACGACGAGATCAACACAGGAATCCCATTCAAGGTCGTTTGGTACTTGACTTTAATTCCAAGGTTGAGGCATTTGTTTGCAAACCCTAGAGAGGCAAAGAGGTTGCGGTGGCATCATGATGAGCGAACTGCGGATAAATATATGAGGCACCCAAAAGATGGGGCTCAGTGGGAATTAATCGACAACAAGTTTGAAGACTTTGCCAAGGATCCTAGAAGTATAAGGCTCGGGGAGTGTACTGATGGGATGAATCCTTTTGGCGATATGAGCACCAAACACAGCACATCGCCAGTGATTCTGTGCATATATAACCTTGCTCCTTGGTTGCGTATGAAGAAAAAATACATCATGATGTCAATGATTATCCAAGGACTGAAGCAACCTAGAAATGACATCGACATTTACTTTCAGCTACTGGTAGAAGAACTGCTGAAATTGTGAGTAGAAAAGCCTGCTGTAAAATGTTATGATGCTTACAAAAAGGAGTTTTTCGATCTACATGCGATGCTGCTTCACACCATTCAAGATATGCCGGCATTGGGCAACACATCAGGGCAGAAAACAAAGGGAGATGTAGGGTGTGTCACATGCATGGATAGGACAGCTAGCAGTTTTCTTCCCAACTCGCACAAAATCGTGTATTTGTGTCATCGTAGGTTCTTACGTAAAAATCACCCATACCGAAAGATGAAAGCTGAATTTGATGGTACAGCAGAGGTAGGTTTGGGCCCAAGACCTTGTGCTGGGGAGGTGGTCCACAACATGGCTAAACAAATTAATGTTGTGCTTGGCAAGAACCACGCTTTGACGGTGAAACAAACACCCATGGATCAAGTGTTAAGAATAAATCGGTGTTCTGGGAGTTACCTTACTGGGAGATTCTACATGTATGTTACTACATCGATGTCATGCACGTAGAGAAGAATGTATGTGAAAGCAACCTTGGTAATCTGCTCAAGATTAAAGGTAAAACAAATGATGGTGACAGTGCAGGACTCGATATGCTTAGTGATCAATCAAAATGCAAGAGTGAAGCAGAAGATGATAACAAATTCCTCCACGCTTGCCAGAGTTACAATTTTAGTACAAAAGAAGCAACAGAGTTCTTCGACTATTTGTTGTCAGTTGAGACACCCTCTTCCTACTCCGCAAACATCAGATGTCTCGTGGATGTGAGCTCAGGTAAAATGAAGTTGGGACACATGAAGTCACATGATTGCCATGTAATGTTGACACAAATCCTCCCGGTGGCCATCAGGAATCTTATGGACACAGATATAAGAAACACACTCATTGAGCTATGTGATTTCTCCAACAAACTATGGCAGAAAGTTGTAGATCCTGAAGAGTTGGATTATATGCAAGAGGATATTACAAGAATATTGTCCTACCTAGAGATGTTTTTCGCACCGTCATTCTTTGATGTCATGGTCCACCTCACTGTGCACCTTGTCGACGAGATAAAGTATTGTGGTCCTGTGTTTCTTCGCAACATGTATCCCTTCGAGCAGTTCATGGTAATACTGAAGCGCTATTGTCGGAATCGAAGCCATCCAGAGGCAAGCATCCTACAAGGTTATACCGCGGAGGAGGTGGTTGAGTTTTGCAACGAATACATGAAACAAAGACCTATAGGTTTGCCCCTCTCTCACCATGAGGGAAGGATAAAAGGTAAGTCAGTCCTTGCTGGCACGCAAAAGGCTGCACCCGGAGATTTGGCCGACAAAGCCCATTTGACGGTACTACTTAACAGCCCTGTTCTTAGCGCTTATGCTGAGGAACACTTGGCGGAGATACGCCAAAGCTTCTTACCAATGGTGTATCCATTAGATGTGGAGACGAAGGAGCACAATAAGGACTACGCCATATGGCTGAAGAATCATTCGGCACAAGGATCCATGGATGACATTGCTACATGGTTGGCACAAAAGCCATCACCTATGGTGTTGATGTACCAAGCGTATGACATCAATGGCTACATGTTCTACACTGAGGAATGTGATGAGAAGACCTCATATCAGAATAGCTCTGTTCGAATAGAATGCATGACTATAGATGAAGCTGATAAAAGGGTATACTATGGAACCATCAAAGAGATTTGGGAGCTTAACTATGTGAAAGTTAAGGTTGCATTATTCAGGTGCACATGGATCCCTCTTAGTCAGGTAAAGGTTGATGATTATAGTAAGACCTGTGTTAACAAGACAGCGATGGCATATTACACGGACCTGTTCATTCTTGCCAGCGATGCTACCCAGATATTCTATGTGAAAGACCCCTTGCATAAGAACTGCCATGTAGTGATGCATGGGAAGAAGAGGGTACTAGGCATCGAGGATGTTGCTGATGAGGACGAGTACGATGAATTTGCTGAGTTGCCAGCCAAGGGATGACACACCTTACAAACAGAGAACCATAAAATCATCAGAAAACCTAAGTTCATTCGGGGTCAACCTAATGACCCCAGTTCCCCCATGTACATGGGAATTAAGTCGTAAGACTAGTTTTTATGCCTAACCTGCAACTTAATTCGTTCAATTTAGAACTGTCGCATGTACTGAATTTGTGAGTTATGCCCGGTCTTCTGTTGATGTAAGAACCATTAATATGTTGACCTTGACATACTGTCAGCTGAGGCAATGAATTGGAACTGTTTATTATTATTATTATTATTATACCCTAGAGGTAGCACACTCAATTGATCTCACTCCAATATGTATGAACAGAAGATATGCAATCTGGTTTGCGAATATCACACGGTTCATTCATGAAAGCCGTGTGCCGACCAAACCACGCGCGCGATGTGAGTCGTGCGTTCTGATTGGCCTGAACCCAAACCCCACGGATCGTACATCTGCACTGTTGGATGATCCCAGATTGAACGACAATCCTCATCCCTTTCATCGGCACATGCAGTTGTGGTTGGGATTTGATTTATATGCACAAAATGCACGTTATATTCAAAAAATGTCTTAAATATAACAAACGATACCTGAAATGCGCCAGAAAATCAAACCCGTGTATAATGGTGATTGCTACCGCGGAAGTTTTTATGAGGCCAAACGATGAAGTCATCGGCCACTGGAGTTTGAATCCACATGTCTCCTTTTGGATACCATGATCCTTCTTGTCAGATGCTCCAGTTTCTAAGGAGCAATCATAAAAACTTGTGCCAAACTTTACCAAATTTTTTCTCCGGGGGCGAGAGAGCAAGCCACGGTCACACACCAATTTTCATGATGTCCGGACTTCATCTGAATTTCCTGTAATTAAAATACCAACTAGGCCTACGCCGGTGGCCGCACCTCGAAGCCAAAATGTTTGAAACTTCTCCCTGCTTCTCGGACAATGGATGAAAACTCACAAAGCGACACACAAATGATTTGTACACCTTCTTTGCTAACACCCACATGTAGTTGTAGTAGGGTTTTGATTTTGTATGCACTAAATGCTAGGTAAATGCAAAAAATGGCTAAAATATAGCAGACGAGACCAGAAATGGGCCAGAAAATCAAACCTAGGGTATATCGGTGATTGTTTACCGTGAGAAAAAATTCGAAGGGGAACGATGAAGTCACCGGCCACCGGAGTTTGAATTGACACGTCTCCTTTTGGAAACCATGATCCTTCTTGTGAGATGCTCCGGTTTCCAAGGAACGATCATTAAAACTTGTGCCAAAGTTTACCAATTTTTTTCCACGGGGTCGTGAGAGCACGCCACGGTGACACACCGATTTTCATGATCTTTGGACTCCATCTGAATTTCCTGTAATTAAAATACCAACTAGGCCTACGCCGGTGGCCGCACCTCGCAGCCGAAATGTTTGAAACTTCTCCCCACCTAGGATAATGGATGAAAACTCGCAGAGTGACACACAAATGATTTGTACACCTTCTTTGCTAACTAACACCCACATGTAGTTGTAGTAAGGTTTTGATTTTATATGCACTAAATGCTAGGTAAATGCAAAAAATGGCTTAAATATAGCAGACAAGACCTCAAATGGGCTAGAAAATCAAACCTGGGGTATATCAGTGATTGTTTACCGTGAAAAAAAATTGAGGGGGAACGATGAAGTTACCAACGATTGGAGTCCAAAGTGCCGCGTCAACTTATTGAAACCATGATCTTTCTTGTGAGATGCTCCGGTTTCGAAGGTGCGAGGATCAAAACTTGTGCCAAACTTTACCAAAAAAATTCCATGGGGCCGTGAGAGCACGCCACGGTGATACACCTATTTTTGTTATTTTCAGACTCTATATGCATTTCCTGTAATTAAAATACCAACAAGGCCTACGCCTCTTGCCGCACCCTGCGGCCGAAATATTTGAAAAAAAATCCCGTTTCTCGGATAATGAATGAAAACTCGCAAAGCGACACACAAATGATCTTGCTAACACCAACATGTAGTTGCGACATATATATATATATATATATATGCATGGTAAATGCAAAAAATGGCTCAAATATAGCAAACGAGATCTCAAATGCACCAAAAAATCGAACCTTAGGGTACAACGGTGATTGCTTACCGTGGAAAAAAATTCGAGGCAAAATGATGAACTCATGTTTTCATTCAAACGATTGATGTAAATGTTTTCAAATAGCACATGGTTCATTCATGAAAGCCGTGTGCCTACCAAACCATGGCCGATGGCCCCCAGCTGCGCGTGTGATGTGAGTCGTGCGTTCTAATTGGCCAGAACCCAAACCCCTAGGATCATACTTCTGCATCGTTTGATGCTCCCAGATCAAACGACAATCCTCATCCATTTCATCACCACATGCAGTTCCGGCTAGGATTTGATTTATATGCCAAAATGCATGGTAAATGCCAAAAATGGCTTAAATATAGCACACGACACCTGAAATGCGCCAGAAAATCAAACCTGTGGTATAATGGTGATTGCTTGCCGTGGAAAAAAAATCTGAGGCGATACGATGAACTCACATCTTCATTTCAAATGAAATTATGTTGTTTGTGCACACGGGCGCTTAGAGGCAACCATTTGCATAGGCCTTTCCTTGCGGCGACCGGGGATCTTTTTTCACCCTTTTCACCTAGGCCGCCAACACCCCCCCACCGCCCACCCCGTTTCACTCAAAAGTCCACCCAATCTCCATCACTAGCTCCCCTCTCCCCCAGATCCACACCAAAAACCTCTCTGGCGCCGGCGCGCTCAACCCGGTCGTGTGCTCGCTCTTCGGCATCCACCCTACCTCCACTGCCGTTCCCAACACGCGGCTGCCCGCGCCTCACCGTCTTTGTTTGCTCGCCAGCCACCCTCGAGCATATTGATCCTGTAACCCTCGCCTCTCCTGTGGGCCTGCCGTGTTTGCACAAGAAATCTGATAGTTACTGCTCTCCATCACGGCGAGGCATATTTACTCGCAATCCCTCTTCCTATTTCATTCGGTATGTTCCCAAATTGGCTATGAAATAACAGAGAGCGTATATATGTTCATTATCTACCTTCCTAATTAGTACATATAAGCTGTATTTGTTCCAATTAGTTATTGTTGATTTACATATCATGGGCACCCGAGTCACACAAACTTAACAAATTAGCCGTACATTTTCTAAATTATTGCATGACATGTTTAGATAGCTTGATACAAATTTGTTAGCTTTATTCTTATCCTCTTTTCCTGAGTTTCGCATGTGTTCTCTGTAGATGCCGAGTAGCAGCAACAACACTTATGCTTCAAGCGATGTATCTTCATCTCAGTCCGACAACCCTAGGTCTCCAGCAGATGGTGAGGGATCAAGTAATCTGGAACAGGATAGAGATACAGCAATTACCCTTCCGGTCAGGACACGGAGGAACGCTCCAAGGAAGCCCACACACCAGCCTAAATGTGTATATGAAGTAACCGACATCGATTTAAAGTCTTGGGCTCCAACTAAACCAGATAAAGCACGCACAAGGTTTAGGAGTGCGTGTGCATTTGTTGGCAGGGCAAGGCTCAACATGAATCTGCCGGAGTTTTGGAAGGCTGACATACAAACACGGCAAAGGATAGTCCAGGAGATCATGGATCACTTCAACATTCCAGAGCAGTGGGGAATGCAGGTGGAACACGCTGAACTGAAGAAGGCTAGGGCTGCTTGGAGAAACTGGAAGCACGTGTTGTACAAGAAGTACTTTAGTGAAGGCAAGGACCCAACCCCCGCATAACCCCAAATTACAATGGTAGACTGGGCAGAATTCAAAAGGGTCAGGTCAACTACAGAGTTTACTGAGAAGAGTGCCAAGCAATCGGAACTTCAGAAGAGGAACACACACACCCACCGTATGGGTGTGACAGGATACTATGGCATGAAACCGATATGGGACCAGGAGGACAAAGAAGCAGTAGCTGCAGGTGGGAAACCGGCCTTTAGTGAAATCAGGGGCGAACGTGCTAGAGACTACTTGCGGGCACGTGCAAGGAGGCGTGACGATGGAATTTATTACTTTGAAAACTCACATGACGAAGAATTGTATCGCGTGATGTTAAAGGCTTCCAAGATCCCTGGAAGGTTCTACAGGAACTCAGGGCCATGTGACATTCTGTCCGATGCTTTGGAAACAAGAGAGTGCCCTGGCCGTGCAAGGGTTATAGGTGTCAATGTCCCGCACAAGAGGGCTTTCACACTCAGCAAAGAAGAGAGGCTCAACATGAAAAAAGTGAGGAGTGAAATGAAGCAGAATGAATTGTATGAAAGGTTGAGGAAGGACATGTATTCGACTGTTCGAAAGGAAATTGAGGAGTCAATGATGATGTAGAAGACTGTAACGCTGACAGATAGCCAAGGGATGGGAGGGGAGGAGGGCATGGAGGATGCTGGTTATTGCACGACAACACCGCACAAGAGTAGATGTGCATCAGTTGACCCCAACGACACTGAGACTGCAGCTGCTCAGGATGATGCTATATCTGATCTATATGGAATGAAAGACAGACTGAAGGGCGTGCTTAAACATTATGAAGGTACATTTAAATGTGCAACAGCCTGGGTTTGCCCACCCTTCTTGGATGAGGGCCTCTTGTTGGACAATGTGCCGTTGAAGCCGGGTTGTGTGAAGTGCCACGTGACTGAAGTAAAGCGTGGATTCAATGAATTTGCCCTGAAGAATGTCCTAGGGGGCTTTGATGAGTAGAGGACCTTGGGAGAAACACCGTTACATCACATCCAGTGGCCATGAAAGGAAATAGACTTCATGGATGAGATCCCTAAAGCCCCACCAGGAGCAACCAATGTCGCCCCTCAACCGGTGACGCTCTCCTTGCCACAACAGCTCTTGTGTGCTTCCCCCAAGGAACCTAATACTTGTAACCCGACGGCTGGTGCATCAACCTATGATCAGCCCGCCCGACTTTGTGCCGTACAGGCCATGTCATCGTCCGCCCCAGAGCAGCCACCGGCAAGGCCTACAACTGCTAAAGACGCACCACCGGTTCAGATGCCGTCCACTGAAGCAACGGGGGGTGACTCAGCTGCACCACATGCTCACCAGAACAACCTGGTGGAACGGACTACTAAGCAGTCTGATGCTTTGGAACCGCCTTCTAAGCAATCTGTAGGTCCTGAACCGACTGCTCATTAGTCCGTCGGTCCGCAACCACGTGATCAGCATAACAATGCGTCAGCACTTCCTGGTCAACAAACCAACGCATTGGCACGGCCTCCTGAGCACACCAACAAGTTGGCACCACCTGCGTAGAAACCCGACATAGTTTCAACGCATGGTCAGCAGCCCGATGCCTCTGCTCCTACAGCCCAGCAATCTATCACAGCAGCACCGCCAGCTCAGCAGTCCGGCATAGCTAAACCGTCTGCTAACCAGTCCGTCAAAGCTTTACGTCTGCTCGGCAGTCCGCCTTTCAGCCATCCAGACCTTGGACCAGAAGTGCTTCAAGTACCAAGAAGGAAGCAGGCAAAAAGGCTGCACCCGTGAGAAAGCGCCCCCCCCGAGAGTGAAGAGGAATGAGAACGATTGCCTCTTACTTAAGGCACTCATCGCCCAGAACCAAAGTAACAGCAAGTTGTTCGAATTGGGGAGTACTATTATTTCTGATGGCATGAATGATGCACAAATAGAATTGGTGCTTGCTAAAAATAACGCAGACTTACTTGAAGCATGCAATTACATCCATGGCCAGCCATTTTTTGTTGGTGAATACTTTGATGAGTGCAGTTCCAGTTGCTGTGAGTTGCATAAATATTGCATGGATCTAATGTTAGCAGGTCATCATGTTCTACTAGTCTACTACAACAAAGATCATTTCCGACATGATCCTGGTTCCATCAGTGTGGATTTCGAGGATTTACATCTCTTCTTCAACTTCAACGCACTCGATGTCACTCTTGTTAGATGCCTGATTTTGTAAGTGCTTAACAAACTCTGATCAACTTCTCCATACAAGGTTGTAAATGATAAACAACTAGGTGCATTTTATTCCTCTCAGGGGATTGACCGCACACAGAAGAAAAACGGAGAGTGTGTATTTCATAGATCCTGCATTAGCAAATGGCACACCATTACATGGTAAGGATGAACGGGAGTGGGCCATTAACACGGTCGCCCGTATCTTCGAGAACACTTCCCATGCAAAATCATTTCCCTGGCCATATCATGAACGGTAAGTCAAATAAATAACCATGCATACACTGATTGTCTTTTAGATTTTGATATAATTCGTAAGTTCATGGCTTTCTTAATATGTAGCAATCACTCTTGGTATTCATTTTTTCAAACAAGAACAAATTTTACAACATGGATTCTCTCAGAGAGTCAATAAAGGCTCGGGATCTAACACATCTTCACTAATTCATGGATAGGTATTGAATTCTATGATGTTGAAATTAATTTGCATTCATATCTGGTTCAAGAATTGATGTTGTGAAAATTCATCTTCATTTGCAGTGTGTTCACATTGTGGAAAACTAAACCAGGGAACCTGTTCAAGAGGGAACTACCTCTGCAGCATGAGATCGTTTCTCCGTAACACACCGAAATCCATTATTTTCGTAAAATCGTTCCTCTGCAGCACGAGATTTATCAGCAACTTCTTCCTGAATCACTACATCAATCCCACTGGTGATAATGAAGATTTCAGCATGCCTTCTCCTGAAACATTGAGTAAGAGTTAGCCGCTAAACATATACGCATGGATCCATTGTTTTCCATGTGATGTGGTCTTCGTATTTCGTACACTATGATTAATTATGTAATGCATATATATGTCGACAAATCATTGGAATTTAGCTACCATTTGTTCAATTGCAATTGTTACGAAATCTGATGAATGTTCTTCCTATGGACACTATTTGTTCAATTGCATATTGTGGCGAATTTGGTTTCTGCATGCCGATTCAAATGGGATATTTTTGCGCACATGGTTCAACTAAATGAGTGTGTGCGATCCACATCGAAAAGCATACGTCAATCATAGCGGAACCGTTGGTGATATACAGCAGATTGCAGACGATTTGCAGCACTACTACGTGTGCGTAGGGGCTCCGGAACTGTTTGTGATACCACATTATCGCACACGAGAGCTCAGAGTAAACCGTGCCCAATGTAAAATACAATCCCAGTCGTAATTTTTCCAAAAAACGTGTGGGGTCCCAAACGAAAAGCACCGCAACTGTCGGTGATACACAACAAATCACAACCAATCTGCAGCACTTGTATGTGTGTGAAGGGGCTCTTGAACCATTTCCGATAGAACATTATCGCACACGGTAATTGTTCGGAAACGTGTGCGATGGATTCATGCATGGCAGACGAGTTCCGCAGAAAACTCGTGTGCGATGGGGCACATATCGCACACAGTTCATATGTTGGCCCGTGTGCCTTAGATACTGTTTCCCAAACGGTTCAGTATGAAACACCATTTGGTTTCACTACATCATTGGAAATGTTTAATCACCAATCCCACACGTGTGACCGAATTTGGTGTGTGCTACATCGCATACGATTACATTTGGCAAGGCGTCTGCATCATGGCTCCCTATCCCCGACGGCTTTTGGGTCGTGTGGAAAGGACCCCCCTATCACACACACTCACTACGCGACGGTTTAAAATGCCATCGCGGAAAGGGTTAAAAACCGTTGTATTACAGCTCGCTGTACCAGTGTATGAAAGTTCAACATGAAATTAAGTGGGTGTGCATCCAACTTGCTTGCTCATGAAGACCTCGGGCATTTGAGAAAGCCCATCATAGGAATATACAAGACAAGTTCAATAATGAAGAATTCCCACCTGTATATGAAAGTGACAACTCAGGAGACTCCCTATATGAAGAGCATGGTGCTACTCTGAAGCACAAGTGTGGTAAAGGGATAGTAGCATTGCCCCTTCTCTCTTTTTCTCTCATTTTTTTTTGGGCTCTTTTGGCCTCTTTTTTTATTAAGTCTGGAACCTCATCCTCATTCTTTGGAGGACTCATTAGTATCCATCATCCTTTTCCTCAGCGGGATAATGCTCTAATAATGATGATCATCACACTTTTATTTAATTAAAACTCGATATACTGAAACGATATGACTCTATAGGAATGCCTCTGGCAGTGTTCCAGGATGTGCAATGATCTAGCGTAACATGTATAACAATGATGAATGGTGGCTTTGCCACAAATATCATGTCAGCTCTATTTGATGATGCAAAGCAATACGATGATGAACACACATGTCATAACACGGAATGGTGGAAGTTGCATGGCAATATATCTCGAAATGGCTATGCAAATGCCATGATAGGTAGGTATGGTGGATGTTTTGAGGAAGATATAAGGAGGCTTATGTGTGATAGAGCGTACCATATTAGGGGGTTTGGATGCACTGGCAAAGTTTGCACCAACAATCTAGGTGAGAAAGGGTAATGCACAGTACCGAAGAGGCTAGCAAATTGTGGAAAGGTGGGAGTGCGTAATTTCCGTGAACTCACATTATTCATAAAGAACTCATATACTTGTTGTGAAAGTTTTATTATCCCCCAAAGCGAAGTATTACTCACATGCCCCTAGGGAGGAGGTTGGTAGGAGTTAACCATCGCGCACCCCCGATTTAGACAACACTGAAGAATTTCAATCAGACATAAAAATGCTCAAACCTCCCCACCATGCCATGTCGGACACTTAAAGGAGTAGTTAATAACAAGCTTTAATATCTATATTTCTACTAACCAATGATCACAAACCAATACCCTTTCATATTACGACATCAATATAATTAAAACATACGTTTCATATTTAGTGATCTACATGAATTTTTTTATTATACCCCTCTTAAATACCTATCCTTTTTGGACTAGTATTATAACCCATGCCTATTACCACTTCCTATTTAATAGACTCTCAAAAATATTTAAGTGAAGCATGAGAGTGCAATTATTTCCATAAAATATAACCATTGTCGTGCTCTAAGAAATATACGTGAAGCACAAGAGCAACTGCTTAGCTCAAAAGATATAAGTGAAGCACATAGAGTATTCTAATAAATTATGATGAATGGGTGTATCTCTCAAAACATATGTCTAGCAAACAATGATTGTGGCAAACTAACAAGGAAACAAAATAAAACTATGGTACAAGACACTCCAAGCAAAACACATATCATGTGATGAATAAAAATATAGCTCCAGGTAACATAACGATTAATTGTAGACGAAAGAGGGGATGCCATCCGGGGCATCCCCAAGCTTACACGCTTGGGTCTTCCTTGAATATTACCTTGGGGTGCCTTGTGCATCCCCAAGCTTAGGGTCTTGCCGCTCCTTATTCGTTCATCCATCATGATCTCACACAAAACTCAAAAGAAACTTCATGAGATCTGTTAGTATAATAGACAAATCATAAACTTTAGGTACTGTTGTAAACCCATTCACAATTATTCTTCCATAATACCTTGTATTCTAACTTCTCCATGACTTATACCCTCGATATAATCCATAGCATCATTAAAATAAGCAGACTATGCAATAAAAACAGAATATGTCTGTAATGATCTAAACAAAAACTATACTTCTGTAACTCCAAAGAAATCTTAAAAATTAGGAAAACATGGGAAATTTGTATATCAATCAGGTGTAAAAAATTTAGACCAAGGTCACATTCCAGTAAAAAATGTAAATTCATGCACTGGACACAAAAGTTTTTGTTTTTGCACAGAATCAAGTCAACTATCATCCAAATCATCCCAAAGGCTTTACTTGGCACAAACACTAATTAAAAGATAAAAATAAAATCATTACACTAGCAATAATCATGTCATCACACGAAAACAGAAATGATAAGTCTTTTGTCTCCCAACAAGCTCTTTCTTTATAGCCATTAAGATAGGCTTGAGAATTCAATGATGCTCACATAAATGATAAGAATTAAAGCACAAAGAGAGCATCATAATACACGTGACAAACATATTTAAGTCTAATGCTCTTCCTATGCATAGGCATTTTATAGGAAGCCAAATTATTAAGACAAGCAATATAAATATTTAGGAGCAACTTTTATTGCTTTTTGCACCGATGACAACTTACTTGAAGGATCTTATTCAATCCATAGGTAGATATGGTGGACACTCATGGCAAGAAACCGGTTTAATGGGTTTTTTATGCACAAGTAGTATTTCTACTTACTACGAAATTTTGGCTAGCAAAGATCCTAAACAAGCACCACATATTGGAGGATCCATAACAATATAAGTTCTATGCAAATTCACCCAAACATAACTCAATACATTGTCTTCCTTGTCCAACTTCAACAAATTTGATCAAGTTTGAAAATAATTAATGGGTATTCACAATCATAAAAGATGTCCAAGATAATATATTTGTATCTGAAAGTTCTCTTCCTTATACTAATCATTCAGGAATTGCATGTATGACCAATATTGTGATTGTCAAAATTCAATAGATTTTACTTCATAAACCCCATGTGAAACTACTACTAGGCATGATACAAGTATATCAAGCACATATAATTTCAATTTTATGATATTCAAGTCGTTCAACAATTCACTCTTAGGATATAAGTGAAGCACAAGAGTAAATGACAAACTACTCAAAAAAGATATAAGTGAAGATCAAATGAGTAGTTAAATAATTAAGTAGCGATGTGAGGACTCCCTCTCATTTCAAAAAAATTAGATCTAAATATTTTATTAAAACAGAAAGCAAAATAAAATAAAGTGACATTCCAAGAATAGCACATCTCATGCGAAGAAGCAAAAACTTAGGCTCAACCAAGACTAACCGACAGTTGTTGATGAAGAAAGGTGGGATGCTTACTGGGGCATTCCCAAGCTTAGATGCTTGAGACTTCTTGGAATATTATCTTGGGATGCCTTGGCATCGCCAAGCTTGAGCTTTTGTGTCTCCTTAATTCCTCTCATATCACGGTTTCCCTAAATCTCAAAAACTTCATCCACACAAAACTCAACAAGAACTCATCTGATAAGTTAGTATAAATCAATGCAAAACCTTATCATTCTCTACTGTAACAAATAAAAATATATTTAACATTACATGCTAAATGCCTCTCCATATTTAATACTCCTATCCTCAAATAGAATCATTAAACAAGTAAACATAAGCAAACAATGCAAACATAACAACAATCTGTCAAACAGAACAGTCTGTAAAGGATGGAGAAATATTCATACTTATTTAACTCCACAAATTCTTAAAAATTACCACACTGTAGAAAATTTATCATATCTTACTCTGTAAAAATTTCAAGATTTTATCACGTTCTAAATTTTCTGAAGAATTCAGACAATAATAGAAAACTTCCTGTTTTCAAACAGCAACATATAGTCTTGCAAATTGAGCATGGTAAAGACTATACTTTACACTTTTATTGAAATAAAAGATACAAAGCATTATTCTAAATAAAAGCAAACAAATCGTAATAAAATAAAATGACGCTCCAAGCAAAACTCATATCATGTGACGAATAAAAATATAGTTCCAAGTGAGGTTACCAATAATGTTGATGACGAAAGAGGGGATGACTTCTGGGGCATCTCCAAGCTTGGATGCTTGGATATTACTTGAATATTACCTTTGGATGCCTTGGGGATCCCCAAGCTTATGGTCTTGCCACTCCTTCTTCTCCTCATATCGATATATCACCCAAAACTTGAAAACTTCAATCACACAAAACTTTGGTACTATCAAGAGAAGATTCATAATTGTTCTTACATAAATCTTACTGTACTCTATCATTTCTACAATTTGTATTGAGCAATATAAGCCATAGAAACTATAAAACAAGCAAACTATGCATTGAAAACAGAATCTATCAAAAACAGAACAGTCTGAAATGATCTGAACAAACAAAAGACTTTTGTAACTAAACAAATTCTGAACAATTAGGAAAAAGTAGGCAATTTGTACATAAATCATGTGTAAAAATTTCAGAATTTTATCACATCCCAGTGAATTATGGTAATTCCAGAACTGGGCGCTAAAGTTTCTATTTTTGCACAGAATCAAGTCAACTATCATCCACACTATCCCAAAGGCTTTAGTTGTTACTTTATTGAAATAAAAGCTATAAAACATGATTACTACAGTAGCTTAATCATGTGAACACACAAAAACAATACCATAGAGAGGAAACTAGAATCAACTAGCATAGGAAGGCAAAACAAGCATAACTTCAAGATTTTCAACACATAGAGAGGAAACTTGATATTACTGAGATGCCTAAAAGCATATGTTCCTCTCTCATAATAATTTTCAGTAGCATCATGAATGAATTCAACAATATAGCTATCACATAAAGCATTATTTTCATGATCCACATGCATTAAAATTTTATTACTCTCCACATAAGCAAATTTCTCCTCATCAATAATAGTGGGAGCATCATATGAAACTCGAATACTATAAATTATTTCCACATTAATAGAGTAATGTTTAGTAAAAGGATATTCAAAATTATGAAAATAATTATCACTACTTTTTATAACATAATTATCATCACAAGTAGTAACTTTGTTCTCATCATAATCAATTGAAACCTCTTCTGAAATAGTGGAATCGTTACTAAATAAAGTCACGACCTCTTGAAATCCACTTTTATCATTATAATAAGATTCAACACCCTACAAAATTGTGGGATAATTATTATCTAAAGTTGACACTCTTCGAAACCCACTTTCATAAATATTGCAATCATCATAAATAGGAAGCATGTAATCATCATGACAAATCTGATCATTCAAAGTAGAGGGGCTAAAAAGACCATCTTCTTTAAGCATAGCATCCCCAAGCTTGGGATAAACATTATTTGCAGCAAATAAATTCTCAAACATGTCATTCCAATCAAACATAGCATCCCCTAGCTTGTGGTTTTGCAAATCATTAGCATAATCACTCTTATCATTAATAGTATGAATAGCACCAATAGTATAACAATTATTATCATCATAATTTTTCAAGTTGGTGCCAAAAAGATTCTCAAGATTATAAGAAGTATAATTATCTTCCCAATCATAATAATCACAAGAAGTAATAGGCATAACAAAATCATCCTCAATAGTTCCTTCGAACATTGCGCCATACGACCAAAACAATATCATCATCAAGTGTATCATCTTCTACAATTATTTTTGATTCATTCTCATGAGGCACAACAATATAGGGGAAACATCATTTGGGAGAGATACATGTTTACCTTTGCTTCTCCTTCTTTTATTATTCTTCTTCTTCACCACATTGTGTGTGGGTTTAATCAATTTTTCTGACCTCCTTATTGAAGAAATTGGTTGGGTAAGAAGCTCCTCCTCGTCACCTGATTCATCATGAGAAACAATAGGAGGGAATTTGGAAATCTCTTCCCTTTCATTAGTATTCTTTTCATATTCATTTGGTTTTCCTCTCATTATATAATTTGCAAGATAAACATTCTCATTCAATTTACCATACAATACAAATAAATTTCCACTAGATCAAATTCAAGAGCTTTCATGAGAAATAATCCTTCAGGCCAATTACTTGTATGTGCTACTTCTTCATACCCCAAAAATAGACTAAGTTCATTATAATGCTCAAGGGTGATCATATCATCACAATATTTGTATGCAATTCGATAATAAAATTGTATGCATTGAAAATTAAAATGACCACCTTAATTGCAAATTTCACAAGTAATGGGAAGAAGGGAACATAATTCTCTAGCATACTCATCTAGCATCTTAAGCAACCATTGTGTTCTTTCCTATTTATGCTTCTTACAAAATCTATCATCCCTTATTGGCATGTTTTCACAAGATCTATCGTCACCACAATAATTGGCATGCTTATAAGAAACCCTTTTTCTAGAGATTTTATCATGGCTAGTGCAGTCATCATTAGTATCATGGATATTCATAGCAAGCATACTAACAACATTGCAATCATGCTTATCATTCAAGGAATTTATGCCAAACCTTTTATTGAATTCTTCTTCTAACAATTGAGCACAATTTTCTGATCCATTATTTTCAAGAAATACATTATAAAGATGAAGCAATTGTGGCAACCTCAATTCCATTTTTTTGTAGTTTTCTTTTATAAACCAAACTAGTGAAAAACAAGAAACTAAAAGATACATGTTGGAGTTGCCCGTAAATAATAAATATACGAGCGTTGGAACAAGTCGTAAAAAGTACCCCTTCCCTCCTTCCCCCGCCAACAGAGTGCTTTTCTCTCATAAATCTCATTTAAATCGAGCACCATTGACACAAATTGATGAATGGAAGAATCTTAGGAGAATGAAATCCTCCCTGATTTTGACTGGGAATGCTCAAGTTTGAGTATGATGTCGAGTTCACTGGGATACAGAGAAAGGAAATTTGTGGGCACAAACAAAGCCTACTAGATAGAGTTTGCAAGGAAGGATTTTCATTTTGGTCACATATGTCTGAGTTGCCCTTATTGGGTTACTAGAAACTAGAAAAGTGCAAGGTGGACAACAAAATTATACTATTTGAGGTTGTTTTCCAAAATGGTTTATTGAATTCATTGAGATGCCATTTGAGTTTTGCTCAATGTTTTGCAAGGGTACCAATATTGCAGATGAAATGGGTGCATGAAGAATGGTAGGGTAGGGAAAGAACTGCAATATGTAAGGCTGCTGATGAAAATCTTATGCTATAGAAGTGTCTGGTTTAAAAGGAGCCTGCAATTACTACAATCAAGGAAGAAAGAAAGGTCATGATTGTGAATCACAAGAAGCATATTAATCAACGTCAACAAAGAAATGGTTTTTGTATTTCTTTTATGTTATTTTGCAATCAGGTGTGCTCTGGTTGTATTGACGAAAAGGGGCTGCGTGTGAGTGTAGTTTTTTATCGCTCGTATGAAGATTAAGATTTGTGTAAAAGTAGAGTGAACTTTTAGCCCTTTGTAATAATGAAGTATATTTTTTGCCTACTGAAGTGAAACCTTTGTTACCTTATCATGTTATTTGTTGAATTATGATGCAATGTCATTAATATATGTGTCACTGCAAACTGAAATTGAACATGAAAATATGACCTAGGTGTTGTTGTTTTCCTTATGCTGGATGACAAGGGCCAAGTTGACATAGTGTGACTGCAAAATACAAGTTTTTGGATTTTCTCCTTGAACATGAAATCACTTGACTGCAAATGAAAATTAACATGAATTAAAAAAATTGCCCCTAGGATTGGAACCCAGGACATGGCTTATGCCGGTCATGTGTAATGCTAGTGTGAGTTCTTGACAGGTTTTGATACTTTATGTTGTTCCTCTTTTGTTTCCTTTACTAGCATATGAACTTGCGTCTGCCTCATCTTTGATGCTTTGCTAGCCTGCTCCCAACTCTCCTAGGGCTTGTCGTACACCCTCTCCGCTTGACATGACTCTTCCTCTCATCCTCCCCGTGTTGGTTGTAGTGCTTTGAGGGATTGAGTCTTTAGTGGCCGCTACAAAACTAGATTCCACTAGTACTAGATCAGTGGTCTCACATTGCTCACTGTCCTCTCTCATATAATCAAATTAATAAGACAAATGAAAAAAAACAATATGAATTAGTACATAAAAATTGTAAACAAGTTAAGTACCTCATGCCCCAAGTTGTAGACCATGTTGTCACAATCATTTGTTCGATCAAGGCTAGGGTTTACTAGGTGTGGCATTATGTCCCACAAATTAATTTTCATCATGTTACTGCGCTAACAATAATAATGCAAGAATACCTACAAAATCCTCAAATTGTTAGTCAAAAAAACAAATTCCTCAACTTTTGGGACATGGGCTTGCATTTAAGCTGAAATGGGCTTGCCATGTCCTTCTAGTTGGCGTATGCTTTCCCATAAAAAGAGCAATGCATAGCAACTCCTTACTTATTGAAAACATTTCTACCATCATTCTTCTGTTACGGGGTTCTTTATCCTATTCTTGGGCGGCCTTCCCATAAGTTTTAGTGAACATTGGAGGGCATTGTCAACCCCATTCATTTTCTCCCAGTGAAACATGTCTCTCACATGCATTATGCTATGGGGATTATTTGGTCTGTGCCACTATCGAACTCAAATTTTTGAGGTCAACCACTCAAACTTCGTGAATTCGACCTATGGGACTATCGCTTTCAAAGAAAATAGCGGCATGCCCCTACACGCTATCTCCATCTATTATCGTATAATTTGTTATGTTTCCTCCTCAATGGGACCTGCGCCTAGTCATGTCAACTGTATTGACAATCAAAGGCATTTGTTCGTAGACCCCTACTTTATGGGGTCTACGGTTGCTGGGACGGGACGTGACAACACATCGGTAGTGCTCGATGCTCTAACAACATTAATCATTATCCTATTCGCACGCCACGCCATACGTGCATTGAATCTCTATGTCCAACCGCTACTTCTCACATGATGGCCGATGAGACACCAACCTCCTATAACTATTGCCCTCCGGAGACACTCGCCAAAGTTCTCACGTTTCTCGCCCCTCTACTCACGTGCCCTCACGACCCTTCCATTGATTTCCCTAGACCTTGTGATGTCCCAAAAGTCAAGGGCAAGGCCAAGAGTGGGCATTCTCTTCTGCATGGACTATGTGGTGGGGCGCAAAGTCGAGATTCTAAGGAATTATGATGTCATGATGCATTTGATCCTAAACCTGGGCGAATGGGGCAAGATGGACCTTGCCTTGAAGCTTGTCACTAAGGACGATGTTGATGCCCCCGCCATAGCACCAACAACCGTAACCTCCCACAACCAAGAAGGTCCAAGATAACAATGATCTGACTAATGGGGTCGAGTATTTAGAATCTTGGCTGCATGATGTCTACTACACAATTTATTATTGTAGACTCGTGTTGGGTCTCCAAGCGCAGAGTTTTGTAGGACGACAGCAATTTTTCCTCAAGTGGATGACCTAAGGTTTATCAATCAATGGAAGGTGTAGCATGAAGATGGTCTCTCTTAAACAGCCCTGCAATCAAATAAAAGAAATCTCATGTGTCCCCAACACACAAAATACAATGGTAAATTATATAGGTGCACTAGTTCGGCGAAGAGATGGTGATACAAGTGTAGTATGGATAGTAGGTATAGGTTTTTGTAATCTTAACTAATAAAAACAGCAAGGTAGCAAGTGATAAAATGGGGGCACAAACGGTATTGCAATGCTTTAAAACAAGGCCTATGGTTCATACTTTCACTAGTGCAATCTCTCAACAGTGCTACCACAATTGAATCATATAACAATCCCTCAACATGCGATAAAGAATTACTCCAAAGTTTCTATCGGAGAACATAGGACGAAAACATGTATCAACCCCTATGCATAGATTACCCCAATGTCACCATGAGAATCCACAAGTTGAATATCATAACATACATCAAGTAACTCAATAGAATGCCCCATTGTCACCACGGGTATCCACATGCAAGACATACATCAAGTGATCTCAAATCCAATATTCAATCCGTCATAAGGAAACCTCAAAGAGCAAGACTCGATTCATCACAACAAGATAGAGAGAGGGAAAAACACCATATGATCCGACTATATTAACAAAGCCCATGGTTACATCAAGGTCATTCTGGATCAAGAACACGAGAGAGAGAGATCAAACACATATCTACTGGTACATAACCTTAGCCCCAAGGGTGAACTACTCCCACCTTGTCATGGAGACCGCCGAGATGATGAAGATGGCCGCCGGTGATGATTTCCCCCTCCGGCAGGGTGCCTGAAAAGGCCTCCAGACGTGATCTCTTTAGAACAGAGGCTTGCATCGGTGGAGTCAAAGTTCTAGGTTAACTTTTGGGGGTTTCCAAATATATAAGAATTTTCAGTGTTGGAATCACGCGAAGAAGGGCCACAAGGGGGCCACAAGGTATCTCGGCGCAGCAACCCCTGGGCGTGCCCAAATACCTTGTCACCTCATCGTGGGTGTCGTGGACTTGACACGGCAGATGTCCTAGCGGAAGGACTTAGTCGTGGAGCCATCGCAACTAGGTTAACTTGAAGGGGTTTAAACAGGACAAAAGACACAGAGAGTTTACCCAGGTTCGGCCCCTCTCAATGAGGTAAAAGCCTACTCCTGCTTTGTGTTGTATTGCTAGGGTTTCGATTACCAGGGAGCGAATACGCTTGACCTAGTTCCCGATTTTTTTTCACCTGTCCCTAAACCGCCGTCGGGTCGTCCCTTTATATCCATAGGTTGACGCCCGGCGGTTCACAGAATCCCGGCCGGCTCATAAACGTGTCCGGCTCGGTCTCCACTCTTTCCTATCTTACAATACAAGTCATATACTTATGGCGGTTTACATCTATGGGCCCTAACTCGCCTTTGGGCTTTGGGCCTTCTTATTAAGTCTCCTTCGTAAGTCGCCATCTTCTATGTCTTCATGGGCTTCAATACAGGTAAACCACTATGAGCATAACCCGGCCCCTCCTAAGCGGTTTATACTCAGTAGTTATATCCCCAACATTAGGCCCCAGGTTGATGTGAACTTGTTCATATCAATCTTCAATACTTGACTTAGAAAAAATCCTTCACCATCAGTCCTTATGAAGATTTATAACCTGCCACGACATCTGCTCACAAAATTGTGCAAACCCGCCATGACATCATCTTGCATTAACATCGCACAGGCCCAAATCTCAGCCTCCTTGATTCCCGCGCATGCTATCTATCCACTACCTTATAAATAGGGACAGGGGTCCTTTTCATTTTCCCCCCTTGCCTCCTCATCTTCATCCTCTTCCTTGCCACGCTACACGCGCCCGAGCTCCGCCGCCGTCGGCCTCATGAGCTGCCTCCACTCCGGCCGCTGCATCGTCTTGAACGCATCAGAGCACCACCACGCGCCACCGCTGTCCAACAGCCCTGGTAAGCCCCCCTCTTTTCCTTACCGCAGATCTCCATTAGGGTTTGCTTGAGTTCTTCAGAGTTCATCTCGGTTCATCCTTGTTCCTCCATAGACCATGTAGTTTTTGATCTAAATATTGTACCAATCTTATGCGATAGCAGTTTAGCACTCATTTTTAATATCTGAACGCCTCCCCTCCATAGGAGATCTCATCTGAGCACGTGAACTGTCCTGCTGCCGCTATTTTAGGTTAGAATTTTTCTTCATTATCTGAACTGCCGTAGATCGAAAATTATAACACCAATCTGTGAAACCTGTTTTTCACCACTTAGCCATTTTCCAACTTCAGATCTATGCTTTCAATATCCGTGTAGGAGGTTTAACCTCAGAAAATATTAACCTGCCAGGTACCATTAGTCCCCTCTTAAACCGCCAAGTGCTCGTCCTTGTGATTTGATAACGTCACAGTCCGGTTTAACATTTATGCATGCTTAAACACTTTCTGCCTGTTAAACATGAACCTTAAACCGGCACAAATCTTTTCCAGGTTATCATACAAATGGACAAATCCTTTTATTCCTGTAATTGGGTTCAATCCCGGGTTACAGAGGAAGAATTGAACTGGTGGGTTGCAACCGGCGCTTTAGCGAAAAAGGAAGACATCCACTGGAGAGCCCCCGGTCCAGAAAATCCTCCTGAGCCCAAGGATGGGGAAGTGATCGTTTTTGTTGATCATCTGAGTCGAGGGATCAGCCCTCCTGGATCAAAAAATTTCCATGATGTGCTTCACTTCTTCCAACTTCACCCTCAAGATATTGGGCCTAACTCCGTGTCCAATATTTGCAATTTTCAAGTGTTTTGTGAAGACTACCTGCAAGAAGAGCCCACAGTCGACCTGTTCAGAGATTTCTTCTATTTAAACCGCCGTACTGAATTTATGGATGGGCCCAATACTGAACTTGGCGGGGTTTCAATTCAGAAGAGAAAAGACGTCAGCTTCCCTCACGCTAGGCATCATAGCCATCCCAAAGATTGGAATCAAACTTGGTTCTATTGCCAAGATACATCTCCAGCTGGCGAGAATCCTCTGCCGGGTTACCGTGCTCACCGGCTTACCGATGCACATCCATTCCCCCAAAGACTCAATGCAAAGGAACGGTCCAAATATGCACCACAGCTTTCAAAGCTCAAAGCCTTTATGGCAAACGGTTTGACAGGCATTGATTTTGTCCGTTGCTGGGTATCTTGGAGCATTTTGCCATTAAGCCGTCGCCCCGGTTTAATGTGTGAGTACACAGGGGATGTGAAAGACCCTCAACGCCACACTGATATTCAGCTGACTGATGCTGAAATTACTGAATCTGTCAAGAAGATGTTGGATGAACCAGTGACCGACTGTAGCAAAACAGGACTTAGTCCTTTCTGCGCTTCAAATAAACCGCCAGCTGTAAGAATTGCCCCACTCCTGCTTTAATCCATATTCTAAATACTCTTTTATGATCTTTTCAATCTTTAAACAGGGTGATGATCCGTTCTGGAAGAAGAAACCGCAGGATAAACCGGCCAAAACACTTCGTGCCAAGACCAAGGTCAACAACAAGCCCGCCAAGAAGAAAAACACCAAGCCTACCGAGTTGAACATTGACGATGATAATCCGGAGTCAGAGGTAGAATTTGATTCACTTGGCTCTTTTTTCATACATCTCATTGACGATGATTTTTATCAGGACGACGCAGAAGCTAGCCGCGCAAACGACGTAGAGGTAACTATTCTCTCATCCGGTTCAGAACCTCTGCCCACACAGAAAACCCGACAAGCAAGCCGGAAAGTAAGATTTTCTCACCCCCTAGCTTACTTGGATCCAAACTTTCGTTTGAAGACGCAGCAACACGAAGCTCGCCGCACAACCCGGCATAGCGGCCATGTGGTCACTTCTTCCGGTTTACCGAACTCGCCAGTTCGTAAACGCCGCCCAGAGGTCTCTTCTATTTCTGACACATCTTATCCCAAGGCGGGTCATTTCCGACAACCTCTTAATCCGTCTGATTCAAACTATCAGGGAACTTCCCATTCATCCTCTGGCGAGTCCACAGGGACACAAATCCCAACCCTCAAAACTGTTCCTCGGTGAGCATTTTTAACTAACCCCTTATACCTTATGCTTGATCATTATACTAACCTATTATTTGCGTCTCTATCAGAGCCAAGGCCAGACCCAGTAAAAAGGCCAAATTGAACAAACCGGCTGACGACAGCGCGCCAACTGATCTGGAAAAGAACCCGGAACAGTTTGACCCAAATACTGAAGCTATTCTTGATAATCCGCCACCGCAAGATCATGAAACCTTTGTTGAATAGATGGAAATTGATCCGATGGGGCATGCTGATAACCCGCCAAGCCCAACTAAGGATGCTGATGATAAAGCCGACGATGTTGTAGTTACCGGTGTCGGGTGTACAGCCCCGGGCAACCCCACTGTTCTGCCAAAACATAGTGCCAAAGAAGAATTTTCTGCTGTTGACAAGGGCAAGTGGAAGGTGGACTTAGAAAGCTATACCCACCTCAGCGCCCAAGATATTCATTCTGGGTTTTTAAACCATTTGCACACAAGCCGTGATTATGAAGCCGGTTTACTGAACATGATGAAGGAGCGATATGAGGTAAATGCTGTTAACTCTGCATAAATATTCTTCCCTTAGCCGCCAAGTTTACTGGACATAAAAGAATAGAATGTTCTACAAACTTTCAAGAACCATATAGATCAACTCCACTAGCCCGCAAGGGCCGGTTTATAATGTCAATATGAACCGGGACTTTAGAATAATAACTCTTCAATTTCGCCTGTGTAGCCCCCAAGGGTCGACTTAACAAATATGTTAAGTTGAGACTAATTATGTTGTACGGCTCAAAATTCTTACTCAGGACCTTTATAATCCGGTTGACCATCAAGCTGATAGTTGTTATGTGCTTGGGACTTGTAATTTTTTTTTTGATAAGAAGCAATAGACATTAGCCCCCAAGTGCCAAGTATATTACTTGTTATGTTCTTGGGACTTTGAATATGCACTGCTATGTAATTAATTACATGTCTCTTGCAGGCTGATCTTAACAAGAAGGAATCTCAAATCACTGACCTTCAAGAAAACATCAAGTCGCAACAAGCCGAGACCTCCAAAGCCAAGGAGGAACTGACCAGTGCCTTAACAACAATGGAGAAACTGAAGGAGAGCTTCAAGAACGAGCGGGCAGATTGGGATACAGAAAAGTCAACTCTGCTGAATAGGGCTGAGGATGCTGAGGCTGCCCTTAATCCGGTAGCTGAGGAGCTGACTGGCTTGAAACAGCAAATAAATGCCATAACCGCTGCCGTATTTGGTAAATAACTTCTTCACAAGCTTTGAACATGTATTATGTAAGAGACTGCCGATTTACCGATGTTTTTGAAGATGCAGGAACTCGTATTGCTCATCTTGGCTCAGATATGCGGCAAAAACTGAAAGCCACCTATACACTTATAGAGCAATTATATACCGGCGTACAACGGGTTATCTGCACAGCTTCCCATAATAAACCGCCCCCAACCTTGATCAACGAGACGTTGGAAAGGCTGGCGATGATGCCTGCACGGCTTGAAGAGCTAAAGAAGTCAGCCGCCAGGGCGGGTGCTCTTACTGCACTGACTCGAGCCAAAGCTTGGATAACTGATCTTGATCCGGCCGATGTGGGAAACGGCTACCCGAGCATAAAGGAGGACGGGTCTGAGTTTAATAACGACGACCTTAGAGCCTTGATGAGGGAAATGCGCCCATTGGCCAGCAAATTGGCTGAAGAAACCGATCTTTCACATTATCAGTCGATTTATGACGCCAACAACAAGAGAGTTAACGCGCCAACTTATGATGCTCCAAATCTTATTCCTCCAATCCGTAAGCATACCTATGCCCCTGATGTTGACCCCTCCATACTTATAAGTGATGAAGCTGTATTCAAGGCCTTAACTGGGATCGATTGGACCATCGTTGACTTCCAGCCACTGGGTAGAGAGGAGGAGATGAACCAGCGCTGGACGATCCGCAACCTTCAAGTCAGCCAGGCCAGGACTCGTAAACCGGGGGCCGGTTTAGCAGCTGCTTCCTTTAAGACTTGTTAAAACAATTATTCTTTTGCGCACCAAACGCCTTGTAATAGGCTAGCTTAAACTCTTGTTCTGCTATGCCATTGTGCATATTTACTTTGCATGACACTGCCAATCCACCATGTTAAGATATGCCACTTATGCTTATAATATTAACAATGTGGAATCTGTTCCTGCATGCAAAGGATTAAAGGTGTCCTGGCGGTTTACCGCTGGACGGGTCATAACGCCCAATATAAAACCATGGAAACTAACATAGCTTGTACCCAAGGCTGGACTTTAAGAATAACCAAATTTGAAATATATCATACCTGTGATATTTGATCACACTGTTGGTTTATCAAACCGGTGTAATAAGGGGAGAACCCAAACTTTGAGCACTGGTAATCATCATAGATTTGCTTGGCTTATGAACAAAACCAGGCCGGGTTAATAAACACTGAATATTATCTTATCTCATGCTGGCGACTTATAGTCAAAAGCCAGGCCGGGATAATAAACACCGAATGTTATCTTATCTCATACTGGCGACTTATAGTCAAAAACCAGGCCGGGTTAATAAACACTGGATGAATTATATTCATAAAGCATTATAAGCCTCATCAAATAAACCTCAAAAACTATGGAATAAAACAAACAAAAAAATGAGGCTTTTCATGGGCTGCCAGGCTGAAAATCGAGTGCTTTCACGGGCCGCACAGCCACTGAGTTAAACCTATATACAAACCTTATAAGATGGACCTCACATAACCAATCGTCGTTTTAACTTTGACAAGTTCAGGGTCTGTATAAGATTGACTTGTCAAACGTTCGGCGGGTCATTCCAGGAATACCTGGGCGGAGTGACTTACTTAAAAAGGCAGGATAACCCGGGGTTTTAGGTGAATACACCTGGCTTCCAAGCCTGGCTTTTAAGGCTATTACAAGGGTTATAAAAACTCTTTGTTCTTTAGAATCAAGAAGCCCCCAAGTAATATTTTTGAGTTGTGCTCAAGGGGCACCTATGTTTGAGCTGTGATTTTGCAACAGACTCTCTTTGGTACCTTTAACCTGGGTAGCAAGCCCCCAAGTTTTTTTTTCAGTTGGCTTATAAGCCGGTTCAAAGGGTAATCATAACTTCGCTCATAAGCCGGAAGCCCCCAATTAACCAAAAACTCATTAAGAAAAGATGACAGAGGCCCTGCTTTAGCAGGGGTGACGTTTTAATATATACATTGTCAAAAATATGTACATCAGAAGAGCTAATGGCTCAGGTGTAGTAAGGCCAAAGATAAGCAATATTCCACGGCCGGCGAGTCTCTTCCGCCGACGTGTGTGAGTCCTTGTGGTCTCAAACATCAATAAGGTAGTATGACCCGTTGTTCAAATTCTTGCTGACCACAAAGGGTCCTTCCCAAGGTGGGGATAACTTGTGCATATCAGTCTGATCCTGGATAAGCCGAAGCACCAAGTCGCCTTCTTGAAAGGCTCTGGTCTTGACCCGGCAGCTGTGATAACGACGTAGATCTTGCTGGTAAATCGCCGAACGAGCCGCTGCGAGATCACGCGCCTTGTCTAACAGGTTAAGTGCATCCTAACATGCCTTTTCATTATCAGCTTCAACGTAAGCCGCCACCCGGGGTGAGTCGTGACAGATGTCACTGGGGAGAACCGCCTCTACTCCATAAACCAGGAAAAAAGGCGTGTAACCCGTAGATCTGTTGGGCGTTGTGTTGATGCTCCATAGCACCGAGGGTAACTCCTCTACCGAACAACCCGGCGTCCTCTGTAAGGGAACCATAAGCCGGGGCTTGATGCCTCTCAGAATCTCTTGATTGGCTCTCTCCGCTTGACCATTAGGTTGGGGGTGAGCCACCGATGATACATCAAGCCGGATATGCTCACGTTGACAAAATTCTTTCATAGCACCCTTGGAGAGATTAGTGCCATTGTCTCTTACAATGCTGTGTGGAAAGCCAAAATGGAAGATCACCTTCTTCATGAATTGAACCGCCGTTGCTACATCACACTTACTGACTGGCTCTGCCTCTACCCACTTAGTGAATTTATCAACCGCCACCAAGAGGTGGGTCTTCTTATCCTTGGACCTCTTAAAAGGTCCAACCATATCAAGCCCCCAAACTGCAAACGGCCAAGTGATTGGAATCATTCTCAACTCCTGAGCCGGAACATGAGCTCGACGTGAAAACTTCTGACAACTGTCACATTTTTTGACCAAGTCCTCAGCATCAGCATGAGCCGTCAGCCAATAAAAATCGTGACGAAAAGCCTTGGCTACAAGAGATTTAGAGCCGGCGTGATGACCACAATCTCCTTCATGGATCTCACGCAGAATCTCACAGCCTTCTTCAGGAGAAACACAATGCTGAAACGCCCCGGTAACACTCCAATGGTGCAGCTCTCCATTGACAATTGTCATTGACTTGGACCGCCGGGTTATTTGCCTGGCCAAGGTTTCATCCTCAGGTAACTCGCCCCGGGTCATATATGCCAAATATGGAACTGTCCAATCAGGAATAACATGAAGAGCCGCCACCAACTGAGCTTCCGGGTCAGGAATAGCCAAATCCTCCTCTGTAGGTAACTTGACCGACGGGTTATGCAAAACGTCAAGAAAGACATTAGGTGGCACCGGTTTACGTTGAGAACCCAACCGACTTAAGGCATCAGCCACTTCATTTTTCCTCCGATCAACATGCTCAACTTGATAACCCTTGAAGTGACCAGCCATAACATCCACCTCCCGTCGATAAGCCGCCATGAGGGGATCCTTAGAATCCCAAGTACCAGAGACTTGTTGAGCCACCAAATCTGAGTCACGAAAGCACCTTACCCGGCTTAAGTTCATCTCCTTAGCCATCCGAAGACCGTGGAGAAAGGCCTCATATTCAGCTGCATTGTTAGTACAAGGGAACATCAAACGGAGAACATAACAAAATTTATCACCTCGAGGGGAAGCAAGCACAACTCCAGCCCCCGAGCCCTCCAATTGCCTGGACCCATCAAAGTGAATAGTCCAATACGTGTTATCTGGTTTTTCCTCAGGCATCTGCAGCTCTGTCCAGTCATTGATGAAATCTACTAGTGCTTGAGACTTGATGGCCATGCGAGGCATATACTTCAAACCATGAGGCCCAAGTTCAATGGCCCATTTGGCAACCCGGCCTGTTGCTTCCCTGTTTTGTATGATATCTCCTAAAGGAGCAGAGCTAACAACAGTAATGGGGTGACCCTGAAAATATTGCTTGAGCTTCCGGCTTGCCATGGAAACCCCATATACAAGTTTCTGCCAATGTGGGTATCTCTGTTTGGACTCAATAAGCATTTCACTGATATAATAAACCGGCTGTTGAACCGGATATTCCTTGCCTGCCTCTTTCCTTTCAACCACAATAGCCACACTGACAGCCCGGCTATTAGCAGCCACATATAACAACAACGGCTCCTTATCAATGGGTGCAGCTAGGACCGGCGGCTCAGCCAGCTGCTTCTTAAGCGCCTCAAATGCCTCATTAGCAGCGTCACTCCAGATGAAGTCATCTGTCTTTTTCATCATCTGATACAAAGGGATGGCCTTCTCACCGAGGCGGCTTATGAACCGGCTTAGCGCCGCAATACGACCCGCCAGACGTTGAACATCATTGATACACGCCGGTTTAGCCAGAGAAGTAATGGCTTTGATCTTCTCCGGATTAGCTTCAATGCCCCTGTTAGACACCAGAAAGCCCAAAAGCTTGCCCGCCGGCACACCAAAAACACACTTGGCCGGATTAAGCATGATCTTATAAACTCGGAGATTATCAAAGGTTTCCTTCAAGTCATCTATCAACGTCTCCTCCTTTCTGGATTTCACCACAATATCATCCACATAAGCATGAACATTGCGTCCAATCTGATTATGAAGACAATTCTGCACACATCGCTGGTAAGTCACCTGGGCACTCTTGAGCCCAAAAGGCATAGACACATAGCAGAAGGCTCCAAAGGGAGTTATGAAAGCTGTCTTCTCCTGGTCCTTAAATGCCATCTTGATCTGATGATAACCAGAATAAGCATCGAAAAAACTCAAACGCTCACAACCCGCCGTAGCATCAATAATCTGTTCAATATGAGGGAGTGCAAAAGGATCAGCCAGACAAGCCTTGTTTAAATCCGTGTAGTCCACACATATGCGCCAAGTGCCGTTCTTCTTAAGTACCAGCACCAGGTTAGCCAACCACTCAGGATGAAAAACTTCAACAATAAACCCAGCCGCCAAGAGCCGGGCTACCTCCTCACAAATGGCCTTACGCCTTTCTTCATTGAAACGATGAAGAAACTGCTTGACCGGTTTAAACTTGGGATCAATATTGAGAGTGTGCTCAGTGAGTTCCCTCGGTACACCTGGCATGTCAGAAGGTTTCCATGCAAAGATGTCCCGGTTCTCACGGATGAACTCGATGAGCGCACTTTCCTATTTCGGATCCATATTAGCACTGATGCTGAACTGCTTGGATGAATTGCCAGGAACAAAATCAACCATCTTAGTGTCATCTGCCGATTTAAACTTCAAAACCGGATCATGCTCTGTAGTTGGCTTTTTCAAAGACGTCATATACGCCGGATCAACATTGTCCTTGTAAAATTTTAACTCCTCCGTTGCACAGACCGACTCAGCATAAACCGCATCACCTTCTTCACATTCCAAGGCTATCTTCCGGCTCCCATGTACTGTGATGGTCCCCTTGTACCCCAACATCTTGAGCTGCAGATAAACATAACAGGGCCGCGCCATGAACTTGGCATAAGCCGGCCGTCCAAACAGAGCGTGATACGGGCTATGAATCTTGACTACTTCAAAGGTCAATGTCTCCGACCTAGAATCATGATCATCTCCAAAGGCAACTTCCAGAGCTATCTTACCAACAGGGTACGTCGACTTACCAAGCACCACACCATGGAAAACTGTATTCGACGGTTTAAGATTTTTATCTGTCAACCCCATGCGACGGAAAGTTTCGTAATAAAGGATATTGATGCTACTCCCTCCATCCATGAGTACCTTGGTAAACTTATACCCTCCAACCTGGGGTGCAACCACCAATGCTAGGTGACCCGAATTATCAACCCGGGGCGGGTGATCTTCCCGGCTCCACACGATGGTCTGCTCAGACCAGCGCAAGTAACGGGGAACCGCCGGTTCAACGGTGTTCACTGCCCTTTTATGAAGCTTCTGATCCCGTTTGCATGAATTTGTGGTGAAGATATGGTACTGCCCACTATTCAACTGCTTTGGGTTACTCTGATACCCAGATTGCTGCTGCTGATTCCCCTGACCTGACTGTTGATGGTAGCCATCCTGATTGCCTTGATTGCCCTGATTACCTTGGAATCCAGAACTAGAACCGCCACCGCCGTAACCCGGCCCATGAGAACCGGACCCTGAACCACCACCCAGTCCATGATTGTCTTGAAAAAGATTGGAATTTTTATACTCTTTCGTGATGTAGCAATCCTTCCAGAGGTGGCCAGACGGTCTTTCCCGCGTCCCATGCCTTGGGCAGGGCTGATTTAGCATCTGCTCAAGATTAAAGTCTGACCCTCCGGCCCGTGTAGGCGGTTTACCTTTACGACGCTGGCCATTATTCTGTGCGTTGGTGTTAGCCACAAAGTCCAAACTATTATCAGCTTTGCGCTTACCATTGCCTCCCTGATCCGCCGGATTATGCTGCTGTCCTCTGGTGCTGCTACTCTTCTTTCCCTTTCCCGGCTTGTCATCATCAGACTCGGGGTCCTTGGTACCATCAGAGTCAGCATACTTAACCAGAGCCGTCATCAGCTCTCCCATGTCATTGCAGTGGCGCTTGAGCCGACCCAACTTCTGCTTAAGAGGCGTAAATCAGCAATTCTTCTCCAACATTATGACCGCTGAACCGGCATTGATGCGATCCGATGAATGTAAGATGGTCGAAACCCGGCGCACCCAATGGGTTGTGGACTCACCCTCTTCTTGGACACAGGCATCCAGATCCACAATTGACATAGGCTGCTTGCACGTATCTTTGAAATTCTGGATAAACCGGGCCTTTAACTCGGCCCACGACCCAATGGAGTTGGCAGGGAGCCCCTTCAACCAAGTGCGAGCTGTTCCATCCAACATCAGGGGGAAATATTTAGCACATGCCGCATCCCTAACATCTAGCAATTCCATGGCCATTTCATAACTCTCGATCCATGCTTCAGGAGGTAAATCGGCTGTATAGTTAGGCACCTTGCGAGGGCCCTTAAAATCCTTGGGCAGATGCTCATTACGTATGGCCGGCACTAAACATGGCACGCCCAAATTCCTAAAGGTTACACCTGGCTCCACCGAAGTTGTCGGAAGAACGGGAGAAGGTTGACGGGCCGCAAATTGCGCCGCCAGCTCGGCCTCTCGACGTGCTCTACCTTGATCCACCATGTTCTGAGCATGAGCACCACCGCCCACCGGGTTATGTCCCCGAGGCTGGTTATGGTTCCGCCCACTGCTTGACACAGCTGGTTCATCAATATGCCTACTATAACTCCGGCTTGGGCGAGGGGCGGAATGAATCCGGCTTCGACTGTAAGAATAAGCCTGCTGCTGAACCAATGCTGTCTGAAGGAGCTCTCTAGCCCTCCGCATCTCAACCGCCATTGGAGACTCGCCTTCAACCGGGATAGCCGCCAATCATGACGCCGCAACGATCATGTTATCCAAAGGGTTAGAGTAATGACCCGGTGGTGTTGGCATGTGTTGCGGCGGGATATTGTTCTGACGAGGCGGATCCGTGGTGTGCGGCTGAACCGGCGCTCCCGTCCCAGGCGCTTCAACCTGGTCTGCTACTGGCGGGTTACTGGCTCCTGCTCCTGGCGTGTTAAAGAGGTTCCTCGCCTCGTAAACCGGTGGCAGGCGAGACTGATGCCTCCTCCTCATGACTTCGTTTGAAGCGTTCTGATCTAGCATGAGTCGATAAGACTCCGATTGAATCCGCTGCGCTTGAGCATCCAACATAACCCGCTCCGCAGCCATCCTGGCATCTTCAGCTGCCAGGTTTTCCTTAGCTTGAGCTATCTGATCTCGCAATTTCACGACTTCCGTGTTATGCTGATCTTGATTATCCGGGTTAACCTCCGTTGTCAGCAGTGTTGCCAAGGCGTCTAGTAAACCGGACAAGACTTGAGCCGGCGCGCGCGCAGGGCCTCCTGCCCCGGCTGCCGTCGCCGCTGCTGACCCGAAAATCAATGCTGCTACAATTGAAGAGTGCTGCACTGGCTGCGTACTGGCCATGAAGATTGCAACCCGGTTCGGCGGCTCATAGGGGTCCGGAATACTATCGCCATCGAAACAGCCCCCAAGCCAACCATCTTGCAGTTGGTACAATGACTCGGTTTCACCGGTGGATGACTCGCCATCAGAATAGACAACTGTCTCACTGTCAGATACCAATTTATCTTCAGATCCCGCACCATTGATGAATCCCACGAAGGCACGACTCATGGCGAGCTGAACTCGGGCGGGTTTTGCACGCTGAGCCGTCTCGATGATGTCGGTGCAGGTGTCCGGCTCAGGGCCCGGTTCGCCGATCTTGCCAATGAAGACGTGAATTCCACCGAAGAGGACCTGGTACCCATACTCAATTGAGCCGGCCTCGGGGCCCCAGCCTTCATCGTCGATGTAGAGCTTGCTGCGACGACTCTTGGTCATCCGGCCCACAGCGTATCCCTTGATCCCTTCGAAGTTGCCCTACAAGAACTCGAAACCATCATGTGCTGGCCCCACGGTGGGCGCCAACTGTCGTGGACTTGACATGGCAGATGTCCTAGCGGAAGGACTTAGTCATGGAGCCATCGCAACTAGGTTAACTTGAAGGGGTTTAAACGGGACAAAAGACACAGAGAGTTTACCCAGGTTCGGCCCCTCTCAATGAGGTAAAAGCCTACTCCTGCTTTGTGTTGTATTGCTAGGGTTTCGATTACCAGGGAGCGAATACGCTTGACCTAGTTCCCGATTGTTTTTCACCTGTCCCTAAACCGCCGCTGGGTCGTCCCTTTATATCCACAGGTTGACGCCCGGCGGTTCACAGAATCCCGGCCAGCTCATAAACGTGTCCGACTCGGTCTCCACTCTTTCCTATCTTACAATACAAGTCATATACTTATGGCGGTTTACATCTATGGGCCGTAACTCGCCTTTGGGCTTTGGGCCTTTTTATTAAGTCTCCTTCGTAAGTCGCCATCTTCTATGTCTTCATGGGCTTCAATATAGGTAAATCACTATGAGCATAACCCGGCCCCTCCTGGGCGGTTTATACTCAGTAGTTATATCCCCAACAGTGGGTCTTGTGGTACTCCCTCGAAGCTTCGAGGGCCTCTTTTGTTCCAAAATAATCGTCAAAAAGTTTCGTCATGTTTGGACTTTGTTTGGTATGGATTTTCTGGAAAACCAAAAACATGCAGAAAACAGCAACTGGCACTGGGAACTAGGTTAATATGTTAGTTCATGAAAATCATATAAAAGTCATATAAGAGTGTACCAAAACCATATAAATTTGTTGTAAACATGGCACGAATACTTCATACATTATAGCTACATTGGAGACGTATCAGTGTACTACCATCAGCATGCTTTCAAGGTGTTGTCTACCACTCGGTAGACAGTCATATCTTCCCTTAGGTGAAAAAAGGGCAAGCCACTCCCGAATCTATGTCGCCCGGACGTAGACGTCGTCCATCTCAAAGTCAGGTTGTAGCCGGGCATAGCGGCCATGATCGAGGTCCTCAACCATGAGATCAACGCTGACACTACCTCACTGCCATGGAATCCATAGTGGAGGAGACCTTGGCCCTCCATGCTTAGGGGGAATTGCTCGTTATAGCCATAGGCCTCAAGATCTACTACCGCTCGTTATATATACAATTTAAAATTATGGGATACCTTTAGCTAGTTTAAGCATGGACCCCTTTAGATAGTTTAAGTATGTAATACCTTTAATTAATTTATTATGCATCCCCAATATTTATGTTGCACGTAATGAAAAAGTTTGGAATCATTTCCTAATTATATATACCATCCATAATTGTTAACATGCATTTACGCAGTTCGGTGAATATAAACTTCACTTGCCAAGTCAAAAGGGGTAGGCATTGGCGGGGTGACGGGTCCCTTTGTAATAACTAGGAAGTAGATTTTGTTTCGTCATATTTTGGCCAAAAATAAAATCCTCAACTAGTCCAAAACTACGAGGCCAAATAAGCAAACATTTTACAAATCGATTTTAGAAATATTTCATTTTTTGGTCAAAACTTTGAAAAACATTGACATAAGAGGGTTTCCAAATGGGTCCATCTCTAAACTAGTGGGTTGTTCAGCCTTGGACAATCACTTTCAAAGAGAGTAAGTGGGGCATTTCGGAGAAGCTGGGCTTGACAGAGTGAAGAAGCTACGCATCTTAATAAATGCAGGGGGTGAAGAAGGAGGGGAACGATATGGGAGAGAAGAAGGAGCTCTCGAGGATACGGATAAGTGAATGACATGTGGGGCTAGATGAACATCGGCCCTTAGGACATTGACCCGACATGGGGTGAGTCCAAAGCGGTTGGTGGCATTGAACTCAATGACATATGGGCGGAGGGATCACGTGTCCGATATTTTGTTTTTTTTTTCTAAAAAAATATATAACACCTTTGTATATCTATTTGGTCGATGAATGTTTGCATACATTTTTTGTAGTATTGTAACTTCAATATGTTGTAATGTAATCACTAATTTTAGGATTACTATATATTATATATTAAATAATTGTTTGCACACTTACTGAAAACTCTTCATTTTTTATTACAAATGTATCAAATAATTTAAAAATATAGTGAAAATATATCCAAGTGTGTATATATATCCATCATTAGTTTTTTCTTGTATCTAGAAAAACAATATCTAAATGAAGTTAAAAAATAATAAACTTGGGATGATACCTAGTGTACGTAAATGATCCCGTGATAAAATTTTGACAAGAATACACCAAAAAATTGCAAATTGTTCAGAAAAATGGACTATCTCCAACGAAGTTCCATAACATTCACCCAAACCAATTGCAGTGACCATTTGGGCTATTTTCTACTCCAAACTTTTTCTAAAACTTGTTTTAACATATATAATGACAAATGTGAATTAAAATCACATTTGTTATGTAATAATAACTATCTCTAGCTATTTAAGGAAAAAATTGAAAGAATATCTTAATTTGGTCCTGAATTACTAAAAAAGGGTAAAGTGTATCAATATTGGTACAATATCTTAAGAAAAATTTTTGAGAAGAATACACGTAAAACCAATAGCGATTGTTGGAAAAGTGGACTGTGTGTCATAATATGACATGCAAATATCTGCGCAATCCATTGGAACTGACAATTTGAGATCATTTCACTTCAAAAAAAATTGTACACCTTGCTTTCACATTTCTGATGAAAATTGTGAATGAAAATCACTATTTTTATGTAATAATCTAGATTTAACATTTTTCTCCAACTATTTAAGAGAAACATTGTGAAGTGGCTTAGTTATCCATAACCTAGAATTATGCATATGCATATATTAGGTCAATCATACTAGTGGTGAGGACTCCGAGCCCAAGAATGCTCTAGTACTCGAACACCATCCCTCCTAACTTACCATCTTTTGATTCCTATTTTTACCTTCCTATTCATAGTTTAGTGAATTACCCCCATCGTTCCCATAATAACCGACATGATAAACAAATTTCATTCTACGGTATGGGCGCTAACGTAGTTGTGTTTGTGACAATGTAGTTTGCGGGGTTGGTAGTTGCCTACATGTCACTCCCAGTGGGTTTGACAAACTCTACTTAGCATGAATTGTAACAATGTTGTGCACTTGTAGGTCATCAATCCTCACGGCCCTCAGTTTTGGTCAGCGATTCCATGATTGGTTGAGCCTTATTTTTGCATCGACTTCGTCACAAGTCCTTCATAATGGTCGTCTAGGGAATGCATTTGGTCACGCTCATGGGCTTTCATCAAGGGAATCCTGTATTGCCCATGATTTTCATCATGGCAATTGAACCTCTTCAGCGGATGTTCCAGCGACCAACTCGGGGCTGCTCTGACCAATCCATGCGCATAATGGTACATTCCAGCTATCTATTTTATGCCGATGATGATGTGGTGTTTGCCAATCTAGACAATGAGGAGTTGATGATTATTGTGAGTATTCTCAGGCGCTTTGGTGATGCGAGTATTCTGCTTGTTAATATGGAAAATACTGAAATTATCATATCCTCTGAGATGGCATTGACCTGAACAGTATGTTGCATTTCTTCCCCGCAAAGGTGGGGGCTTTCCAGTACAATTATTTCACTGCTGATGTCTCAGAAGGGTTCATTTCCAGCAATTGATTGATAATGTGGGATCTAGGTTGAAAGGTTAGAGTGGAAGAAACTTCACATGGGCGGGGAGAGTGGTACTTGCTGTTGGGGATATAACCCCGGGGTGTGACCCGCCCAGGAGGGGTCGGGTTACACCGTTGGCGATTAACGAAGAAGGCCCAATAAGCCTAAGAAGGCAAGTGCGACGATGGCGGCTCATGAGAGGCGGGCTTGATGGTGGCCCAAGACCCGGACATGTGAACCGCCATATGGTGGCTTGCCTGGTAAGGCAAGGTGATGTAGAAACCCGGACGGTCACGTTGTGTGAGCCGGCTCGGACTCTTGTAAGCCCCGAGGTCTCAGCCTGTGTATATAAAGGTGAGACCCGACGGCGGGTTAACTCAAGAAACAATTGGTCGATAGCTAGGGCAAGCGTAATCGCTCCCTTGTAATCGAAACTCAAGCAATACAACTAGAAGCAGGACGTAGGCTTTTACCTCGTTGAGAGGGGCCGAACCTGGGTAAACCTTGTGTCCTTTGTCCCGCTCAACCCCTTTGAGCTAACCTACGCGCGATGGCTCGACACCTAAGTCCTTCCACAAGGGCATCTGCCGTGTTAAATCCACGACAGTTGGCGCCCACCATGGGCCAGAGCACGGTGGTTTCGAGTTCTTGAAGGGCAGCTTCTCAGGGATTGAAGGATACGCTGTGGGCCGGATGACTAAGAGTCGCTGCGGCAATATCTACATCGACGATGCTGGCTGGGGCCCCGAGGTCGACTCAATCGAGTACGGGTACCGGGTCCCCTTTGGTGGAATTCACGTCTTCATCAGCAAGATCGGCGAGTCAGAGCCTGAGCCGGACACCTGCACCGACATCGTAGAGACGGCTCGGCGCGCACGACCTGCCAGGGTTCAACCCGGCCGGAAGAGCGCCTTCGTTGGCTTTGTTCATGGGGCGGATCTTGAGGAAGGATCTGCATCTGGTGGAGAGACAGCCATCTACTCAGGTGATGAGTCCTCAACTGGAGAACCTGAATCGATCTATCAGCTCCAAGATGGTGGGCTTGGGGGCTATTCCGATGGTGACAGTATTCCAGACCCCTATGAGATGCCGAACAGGGCTGCTATTTTCATGGCTGGTACACAACCAGTTATGAATTCATCAACCGCTGCTGCTATGACATCCGGTTCAACTGCTGCAGTGACAGCCAGGGCGAACGGCCCAGTCCGGCCGCCAGCTCAAGTCTTATCTGAGCTCCTGGGAGGCCTGGCGACTCTGTTGGCCACAGAGGTGACTGTCGGTGTCAAAAGCGGCTGATCTCGGTTAGGGGGTCCTGAACTGTGTGTCTGAGGATCGAAGGTAACAAGGGACAAAGGGAACACGATGTTTACCCAGGTTTGGGCCCTCTTAATGGAGGTAAAACCCTACGTCCTGCTTGATTGTATTTGATGAGTATAGGGGTTACAAGAGTTGATCTACCTCGAGATCATAATGGCTAAACCCTAGATGTCTAGCCTATGGGAGTTATGATAGCCTCTACGGACTAAACCCTCCGGTTTATATAGACACCTGAGGGGGCTAGGGTTGTACAGAGTTGGTTTACAGAGGAAGGAAATTACACATCCGGACTCCAATCTTGCCATCCACGCAAAGGAGAGTCCCATCCAGACACGGGGAAAGGCCTTCTATCTTATATCTTCACGGCCCATCAGTCCGGCCCATGTCACATAGCCCGGACGCCCGAGGACCCCTTAATCCAGGACTCCCTCAGTAGCCCCCGAACTTGCTTTCAATGACGATGTAGTATCCGGCTTATGTCTTCGGCTTTGCAAGGCGGGTTCTTCATTTGTACTTCGGATTGACGACAGTCCGTCTCTGACCTCGATGTGCTGCCTTTATGATCCTTTTCTGTGGTCGCTTTGATTTCCGCGCGCCGGCGAATACGAATGGTCTGTGATTTTTTGCAAATAAGCCTCTCACCACGCTCGGACGGCATCTATATAAGGAGAGCTAGATCCCCAAATGCCATCTCATATCGCGCAAAAGAAAGACCGTCAAGATTAACTGCGAACAAAGCTTTCCAGCATGGCCAGTGCTCCAGGTTCATCTTCGCGCCCTCATGGCCCTCAAGAGGGTGATTGGCAGAGTTGTTCCGTGCCTCATCTTCAGCTGAGTCGACTCCAGATGTAGGGCTACCTTCCCCTCGCGGATCTAGTCCCCGTTCGAGCGGGATTGGCTTCAAATTGGCAATGATGTGATGGCTGAGAATTTCCCCAACCCCAACAAGGAGGAGAGGGTGTGCTTCATCCCCTTTCTGCTGCGGGGCCTAGGATTTCCAATCCACCCCTTTCTCAGGGGCCTATTGGAATTTTACGGCATCCAACTGCACAACCTTACCCCAGGTTTGATTCTGCACATCTCAGGTTTTGTTGCCCTCTGCGAACTGTTCTTAGGCATCGAGGCCCATTTTGAACTATGGAGGAAGTTCTTTTGCCTTATTCCCCGCCATCAGGGAGGCTCTATTTTTTAAGTGGGCAGTGCCGAAGTATGGCGTATAGCCGGATCCGGATACCTCATAGGAACTCCCAAGGAGGTATACCCACAGTGGTCTTCGGAATGGTTTTATATGGACGACGTCCCACTGCCGGACCCAGTTCGGCGCGGCCTTCCCGAATTTTCCAGTGCTCCTTTAAAAAAGCATTTCAACTGGCGTCCCCGCAGTCCCAAGGAGGAAGACAGTGCGGAAATAAAAAGGTTGGTTAACAAGATTAGGTTACTAGCCCATACCAAGCTCTCGATAGTCGAGGTCATGGCTATTGCAATAAAGAGGTGCGTCCAGCCTCTCCAATCCAGAGTAACTCCCTTATGGTGTTATAATCGAGAATATGACGCTGCCCGTTATAGACGGAAGGGTCCAGATACCCCTGCCGAACTGACCACAATCCTGGCCGATCTGTATAAGGGTGAGAAAGAAGACTTCCTCCGCTTAAACTGCCGGGATGGCTATTCCATGTACAACCCCGTAGAATGGGTAAGATTTCGACTGTCTGCGCTGCCTTATTGCTGTCACAGATGCTAATCAACTTTGCCCTTCGTTACCAAAAACAGTCATGGAGGAAGATGATCGAGGACGTCCACTGTCCCGCTCCACAGCCAGAGGATCATAGCCGCGATGGAGACCCTGGCTTTCACGAGAATCCGGACATATACATAGAGTTCGATGATGGGGTATTCTATCAAGCGAGCCTTGACAGCTTAAGAGTGGCTATCACCGCCGACTACCCCCGCTTCTATCCCTTCTGCATCGTAAGTATTCGGAGGGCTCTTGAAAGGAAACCCTTATCTGCACTTTTGCTTATTATACCATTCCAAACTTTTAACAGTATCGGCGTTCGGCAAACCGTACCTCCTCGAGGGTGGCCCCTACACAGGGCAGCCGTTCAAAACGAAAGGGAACCGGGAGTGTTGCAGAAACCCTACAGACTTCCAAGAGGTATGTCCGCTTAATACATGCATAGGCATGAGTCTGGATTGCTTAAGGTCTCCTTCTTATCTTTGATGATAGGAGAAACACGCGGCAGACGGTGGGAAAACGCCCTGCTAGCCGAATGTCCGCCAATCCGGTGCCGGACTCGCCAACCAGGACGAGAACCGAGGCAATGCCAGATCTGAATCCTCATGAGGATTCGGACGACGTATCTGTCACAAATTCCGAAGTGGAGAGCATGATGAATCACCGTCGATTAAAGGAAGCCATGCGTGCCCCGGCTTTTTCCGAGCAAGAGTTTACCGCACTCAGCACGGTGGATGCATATATTCGAGCCGCTCGAGATGGACTTGCCGGAGTCACTCAGTTGTTCTCGAAGGACATACAGGTAAGCGTTGATGCAATTTTGGATAGTCATATACCAGTAGCCCCCGAGACTTGAAGCGGTGAGGCAAACCGATTTAAGGATCGATATACCCTGCAGGTCCTTAAAGAAAGGAACACTGCGCTAGCCCAGGAGCTGAAAACAAACCAAAGGCAGCTGAATGCTGTTACCGCCGAACTGGCGGAGATGAAAAAGATCGCAACGAGTGCGTCCAGGGAGAAAAATCTCAAGGAGGAAAAGGACAAACAATTCAAAGAGATAGAGAGCTTGAAGGCTCAGTTATCGGCCGCTCAGAGAGAAAATGAAAAACTGAAGGGCGGCATATTCGGTATGTCGTCCTCTTTTATTTAGAACCTCCCTAGGTGCTCATGTTTAATCCATAATTCAGAATATCATGACTCTGTTGCTGCAGGTCTGTTAACTGGCAGGCCAGAAGAGGAAGTATCTGGATTTCAAGGCGACGTGCTAAAGGAGCTGTCCGAGGTACATGCTCGGGCCCGGAAGGCCATGAAGAGTATGGTGAAGGCTTTATGGCCATCCGATACCCCTCCAGAGAGTTTGGAGGGCTTGGCAAACCTGTTCAAAGGTGCCCGGCGCCAGTTTGAGCTATGGAAGACATCCGCCTGCCGTGAGGGCGCACGAGAAGCCTGGGCCATGATGAAAACATGTTTTACCAAGCTAGATCCAAATCATATGGCCCGAGTGGGACCACAGGGACCAGACGGGAAAGAGATTCTAGTGAGTTTGGTGTATGACCAAGTAATGATAGCTGCAAAGTATTCGCAGGAATACTGTAGGTTATACAGTCTTATAGATGGAATAGATAAGGAATAGGTATTTGATGCAATGTATTAGAGTACGTTATGATCAACCTGTGCCTTTATCCGAACATGTGAAAAGTTTTGTCATCGCAGGCTTTTGGCTTTAACCTCCGGACCAAAATGGTGGAGTGTTTCCGGATACTGTTGAGAATGAAAAGAAACATTCACTATGTCCGGAAACCAGGCAACCCGGTCATTGTGCTCGAACAGACAAAAAATTGTAGTTCAGGATGTATGTTATATTACATATGTAAGAAACATCTTCCAAGGAAAATAGTTTCGTTAAGGGTTCCTTTCCTTGGGTTGGCAGGCAGTAATTATGCGTGCCGAGGCTTTGGTCCGTTATACGAAAAAACTATCCCACAGTGTTTGGAGTGGTTACAAGAATGTAACAATCTGTCGTTTGATTGCCGACCACCTATGCTCTTAAGAACGCTAGCTTTCGGCTTCACCCATCTGAGGTACATGTCCGGTGACCCGGTTGTAACAATCGCAGAGGTGCTCCCTTTACACCCTAGCCGAACAATCGGGAACGTAGGGCATAAACACAGGAGCAAGGCAACCCAGCCTGGCCAAAACTTAAGTCATAGAGGTGCATATAATGGCAAAAAGGATGTATATGAGTGAACGACATTTATAATTTGAGCTCCAGGCTCGAAATAATAATAAGCTTCGCTTAAAGAAGCCCCCAGTCATGGTGGGGTGTATACATTTTAGGATGTTTTACCCCCAAGTGTTCGGCTGATCCGAACACATCCTGGGAATCGTATAAAAATGAGGAAAAGAAAATAAAATGAAGAGGAGAGAAAAAAAAGGAACGAAAAAAGTATGACCGAACTCATGCGTAGAATCTTCGGAGCCGAGTAGCATTCCATGGATTCGGCTCGAGGCGATTATTCGATGCATTACGAAGGCGATAGGCTCCTCCTGTGAGAACTTCATCTATAATGAAGGGACCCTCCCATTTTGGTTTGAGCTTGTCCTTCTTCTTCTCTGGGAGGCGTAAAACGAGTTAGCCGACATTATAAGTCTTGGCCCGCACTTCTCTGCTTTGGTACCTCCGAGCCTGCTGCTGATAGAATGCGGAACAGGCTTTTGCAACATCGCGCTCCTCCTCCAGGCCGTCTAGGTCATCCTGCCGATCGAGCTCGACTTCTCTCTCTTCATACATGCGCACTCGAGGTGAGTCATGAATAATATCGCAGGGCAAAACAGCCTCTGTGCCGTACACCATAAAAAAGGGGGTGTATCCGGTCGTGCGATTGGGTGTGGTCCGCAGCCCCCAGAGTACGGAATCGAGTTCCTCAACCCAGTGCTTATCTGACTCCCGTAGGGATCGCATTAGTCTGGGTTTGATGCCACTCATTATCAAGACATTAGCCCGTTCGACCTGACTGTTTGTTTGAGGGTGATATACGGAGGCGTAATCGAGCTTGATGCCCAAATTAGCACATCAAGTTTTCACCTCATCGACTGTGAAGTTAGAGCCATTATCAGTAATGATACTGTGAGGGACACCATAACGGTGTACAACGCTGGATATAAAGTCGATCACCGGTCCAGCTTCAGCCATTTTTACTAGTTTGGCCTCTATCCACTTAGTGAATTTGTCCACCATAACCAGCAAATATTTCTTCTTGTGGCTTCCCCCTTTAAGGGGTCCGACTATATCCAGCCCCCAGACCGCAAAACGCCAAGTAATGGGGATTGTTTTTAAGGCGGTGGGCGGCATGTGACTTTGATTGGTGAAAAGCTAGCATCCGACACAGCGCTGTACAACCTGTGCATCTGCTCGGGCCGTAGGCCAAAAGAAACCTGTACGGAAGGCCTTACTTATGAGGGCCCGAGCGGCGGCGTGATGGCCACCGAGACCAGCATGTATTTCGGCCAAGAGCTGCCGTCCCTCCACTTCGGAGATACATCTTTGAAGAACTCCAGTAGTACTTTTCTTGTAGAGTTCTCCTTCATGAACCTTGTAGGCTTTCGAGAGTCGAACTATGCGACGGGCCTCATTCTGGTCCTCAGGGAGCTCCCGCCTATTAAGGTAGGCCAGGAAGGGTTCGGTCCATGGAGCAAAGACAGCCATGATTACATGGGCAGAAGGTGTCATTTCGGTGCCCGAGCCCCCGATGATATCGGAATTGTGTTCGGCATCTGAGGGTATGATCGGCTCCGGACTGGTGTTGCCGCTCTCGTCCTGCCATACCACGGATGGCTTGAAGAGCCTTTCCACAAAGGTGTTAGGTGGAACGGGGTCGCGTTTAGCGCCTATTCGAGCAAGGATCTCCGCTGCCTGGTTGCTGTCTTGAGCGATGTGATGAAACTCGAGCCCCTCAAACCGAGCTGATATTTTGAGTACGGCGTCGCGGTATGCTGTCATCTTTGGATCTTTTGCATCAAAATCTCCATTTATTTGGGATATTGCGAGGTTCGAATCCCCACGCACCTCTAGGCGTTGAATGCCCATAGAAACAGCTATCCGGAGACCGTGCAATAGTGCCTCGTATTCGGCTGTGTTGTTGGAGTCCGTGTACATTATTTGCAATACATAGCGGACTGAGTCCCCAGTAGGGGAAGTTAAGATGACACCGGCTCCCAACCCGGCTAACATTTTAGAGCAGTCCAGGTACATTACCCAGTTGGAGTATGTGCTGTATTCTTTAGGGAGTTCGGCTTCCGTCCATTCGGCGACGAAGTCGGCCAACACTTGAGATTTAACAGCTCGGCGTGGTTTGTATGTTATTTCAAACGGTAAGAGCTCGATGGCCCATTTGGCTATGCGGCCGATGGCGTCCCAATTATTTATGATATCATTGAGTGGTACTTCGGATGCCACCATGATCGAACACTCTTGAAAGTAGTGCCGCAACTTCCGGGATGCCATGAAGACTGCATACGCTATCTTTTGGTAGTGTGGGTATCGAGATTTGCACGGTGTAAGGACCGCCGATACATAGTATACTGGTTTTTGGAGTGGGAATTTATGTCCCTCTTCCTCTCGTTCGACGACGAGCACCGCGCTCACCACCTGGTGGTTTGCAGATATGTAGAGCAACATAGGTTCGCCGATGTTTGGTGCGGCGAGGATTGGGTTGCTTGCTAACAAAGCTTTGATTTCTTCCAATCCGGCTGTTGCCGCATCCGTCCACTCGAAGTGGTCGGTTCGTCGAAGTAGGCGATAAAGTGGCAGTGCCTTTTCTCCCAATCTGGAGATAAAGTGGCTCAAAGCTGCCACACACCCAGCTAGTTTTTGGACCTGCTTTAGGTCTGTTGGGGTTGCCAATTGTGACAGGTCTTGGATTTTGGCTGGGTTTGCTTCGATTCCTCTATTGGAAACAATGAACCCGAGTAGTTTTCCGGCTGGAACGCCGAAGACACATTTTTCCGGATTGAGCCATATGTCATATGTTCTGAGGTTGTCGAATGTGAGGCGTGGATCGTCCACCAATGACTCGACATGTTTAGTCTTGATGACTACATCATCTACGTATGCCTCCACTGTCTTGCCAATTTGTTTCTCCAGACATGATTGAATCATGCGTTGGTAACTGGCGCCAGCGTTTTTGAGTCCGAACGGCATGGTGATGAAGCAGAAAGGCCCATACGGGGTAATGAATGCCGTTGCGGGCTGGTCGGACTCCTTCATCTTAATTTGATGGTATCCGGAGTATGCGTCAAGGAAACACAGCGAATCGTGTCTTGCAGTCGCGTCAATGATTTGGTCAATGCGGGGCAGCGGGAAGGGGTCCTTAGGGCAGGCTTTATTGAGGTCTTTGAAATCGACGCAAAGGCGCCAAGATTTATCCTTCTTCGGTACCATGACTAGATTTGCTAGCCAGTCCGGGTGTTTGATCTCCATGATGAACCTTGCTTCGAGAAGTTTAGCTAGCTCCTCCTCCATAGCTTGGCGTTTGGGTTCAGAAAATCGCCGCAGTGTTTGCTTGACTGGTTTGAACCCCTTTATAATATTGAGGCTATGTTCGGCCCATCTGCGTGGGATCCCGGGCATGTCCGAAGGGTGCCAAGAGAATACATCCCAATTTTTGCGCAAAAAAGCTCTTAGTGCGGCGTCGATCGTTGGATCCAGCTTTGCTCCAATGGAGGTTGTCTTGTTGGGATCCGTCGGGTGTACTTGAAATTTTACTATTTCGTCTGCTGGTTTGAAAGAAGTGGACTTGGGCCTCTTTTCGAGGATTACATCATCTTTGTCCACTGTGGAACGCATGGTGGTTAGCTCCTCGGCCGCTAGGGCTTCAGATAATGCCTCGAGGGCCAAGGATGCCGTTTTGTTTTCGGCGCGGAGCGCTATATCCGGATCACTGGTGATTGTGATAACTCCGTTGGGCCCTGGCATTTTGAGCTTCATATACCCGTAATGGGGTATGGCTTGGAAGCGTGTGAAGGCGTCTCGCCCCAACAATGTGTGATATCCGCTATTGAAAGGTGCCACATGGAAGAGCAACTCTTCGGACCTGTAGTTCTTCGGCGTACCGAATACTACATCAAGTTTAATTTTCCCGGAACATCGTGCTTCACGACTGGGGATAATCCCTCGAAAGGTGGTGATGCTTTGCTCAATGCGACTCTTGTCCATTTGCATTTTATTGAGCGTGTCTTCGTAGATGAGGTTAAGTCCGCTGCCACCATCCATAAGCACCTTGGTTAGTCGAAAGCCATCTACAATTGGGTTTAAGACCAGGGCGGCAGGTGCTTGGACTGATCTGGCCCTTGGTTCGTCATCGGCGGTGAAAGTTATTGCCGTATCGTTCCAAGGATTTAGTGCGGCTACTTGGTTGACTTCGGCGAGGTCGCGGAGCGCCCTTTTGCGCCAATTATTCGAAGAAAAGGTCTCGAAGACCATAAAGACATTGAGGTCGTCATCCTCCGAAGAGTGCTTCTCCGGGGTGGTGTTGGTGAGGATGGCCTCGCCACTCTTAGCCACCTGCCGGAGTACCCAACATGCCCGAAGGCTATGTGTTGGTTCGGTATTCGGCGTCATGTGTATCTGACAAGGCTTGCCGAGTAATTCGTCAAGGATAGTTCTATGTCCTGTGAAAGGTTCTTGTCAATGAGATGATGTTCGGGTGCCCCGTAAGGGTGCATCCTTTTTGCCCGTCCAATGGGCTACTTAAAGGCGGGAGGTTCCCACTGGGCTGTCTGGGCTTTCCAGGCGCTTTCCATTGCGCAGTACTTCTGTACTATATGTGCCAAATCTGCAAAGTGCAGTATGCGGCGGTGGTTGAGGGCATTGAGGATTCCCTCATCCGTACAGTTGCGGCAGAAAACTGAAACCGCGTCCTTGTCGCAGCAATCTTTTATCTTATTTTTAACAAGGAGGAATCTGGCCCAGAAGTGATGGACCATTTCCTGAGGTTGCTGTCGTACATACATTAGGTCACATACGTCTGGAGGACCTGAATTGCTTGGGGAATATTGCTTGTGGTGGGTGGGTGGGCTAAAATCCGAACCCCGACCCGCTATTGGATCCGGAGTTTGAAGAATCTACGAGGTCACTAGTCCAGTATTAGGAGGGTCCTGGTGACTTTCAGGCTCAACGCCTGATTCTATGTTCAGAGGACCTGTGGTCTCTTCCCGAAGATGGGTATCTGGCTCGCAGGGCTCGGAAATCCGAACATATCTTGTTATCAACTTGGGGGGAGAAGTATTCTCGGCTTGTTCCTCCACGACCGCTACCAGATGGGTGATCGGCGGGGACTTGATTTCCCTCTGATCGGGTTTAAGCCCAATCCGATCATAGTCTGTCGCGACCCCCAGGGCGGCGATGCGATCTAGCAGTTCATTCAAGGATGAGACATCTGCCGGATCCAGCTTTTCGGAGTGTTTGAGGCCGATGCGGAGATGAGGTTTGGCGATTTGGGGGGCCACCTTTGGCTTAACGACCGAGCAGGCACCCATGGTAAAACCGCCGAGTTGGAGGATCTGTCCTGGAACTAGGGCTCCTCCAGAGGTGATGTTGTCGTTGATGACAAGGCGAGCCATCGATCCTTCCGTCGACGACACAGAGGAACTCTCAATGAAAGCACCAATGTCGGTGTCAAAACCGGCTGATCTCGAGTAGGGGGTCCCGAACTGTGCGTCTGAGGATCGAAGGTAACAAGGGACAAAGGGAACACGGTGTTTACCCAGGTTCGGGCCCTCTTAATGGAGGTAAAACCCTACGTCCTGCTTGATTGTATTTGATGAGTATAGGGGTTACAAGAGGTGATCTACCTCGAGATCGTAATGGCTAAACCCTAGATGTCTAGCCTATGGGAGTTATGATAGCCTCTACGGACTAAACCCTCTGGTTTATATAGACACCGGAGGGGGCTAGGGTTGTACAGAGTCGGTTTACAGAGGAAGGAAATTACACATCCGGACGCCAATCTTGCCATCCACGCAAAGGAGAGTCCCATCCAGACATGGGGAAAGGCCTTCTACGTTATATCTTCACGGCCTATCAGTCCGGCCCATGTCACATAGCCCGGACGCCCGAGGACCCCTTAATCCAGGACTCCCTCAGTGACTCCAGCGAATCAAGCACAGAATAATGCAGAGGTAGCAAAGGTGCAAGATGAAGTGGCCAAAGCCCAGGAGAATCTTAGTGCGGAGAATGCCAGGATGGCGACGGAACGAGCCACGATGGTGGCTGAGTCACAGCGGATAACGGCAGAAGCTTTTTGTCTAAATCTGGATCAGAATGCATCCAATGTTGTTCTTCGAAGGAGGCACCAGAGTTGCCTACCTTCGTAGTTTGAGGGACGGAATCTTTTTAACACACCTGGGGCAGGAACAAGTAACCCGCCCGGTGTGACCCGGGCTGCAGAGGCGCCTGGGACCGGAGCAGTAGCTCAGCCTCATGTGCCAGACCCACCTCGTAGGGATCTGACCCCACCTCAATGGGTTCCAACATCTTCTGGCCATTACTCTAATCCGGTGGATAATATGATTGCTGCAGCCACACGATTGGCGGCTATTCCGATCGAGGGCGAGTCTCCAGCTGTGATAGAGACCCGGAACGCTGTGGAGCTTCTCCAGACGGCTGTGGCACAGCAGGCGGCTTACTCATACAGTCGTGAGCGAATTCATTCAACTCCCCGCCCAAGTTGAAGCTATAGCCGGCGCGTCGAGTCGCCGGCGGTTTTCAGCAATGAATGGCGTCGTAACCCGCCTCGTAATGATGAACCGCCCCGTGGACATAACCTGCCCTGTGACAATAATAATGCTCAGACCCTTGTGGATCAGGCTAGAGCCCGTCGCGAGGCGGAACTGGCGGCTCAATTGGGGGCACATCAGCAGTTTCAAATAAACCCTTCAGCATCCGTGGAGGCAGGGATGACTTCCAGGACAGTTGGTGTGCTGTGTCTAGTGCCGGCTCTACGCAATGAACGTCTGCCTAAGGATTTTAAGGGTCCTCGTAAGGTGCCTAACTACACAGTTGATCTTCCACCTAAGGCGTGGATTGAAAGCTATGAGCTACCTATGGAGATGCTGGATGTTAATGATGCTGTATGTGCCAAGTACTTTACCATGATGTTGGATGGACCGGCTCGTACCTGGTTGAAAGGATTGCCCGCCAATTCCATCAATTCATGGGCTGAGTTGAAGGCGCATTTCATTCAGAACATCAAGGGAACATGTAAGCAGCCTCTGTCGATTATTAACCTAGACAATTGTGTGCAGCGGGAGGATGAGTCGGCCCATCATTGCGGTGGGCTCAGCTATTATCCACTCATCGGATAGCATTGCGGTAGGCTCAGCTGTTCTCATTCTGGAGAAGTATTGTCACTTCACCCCCCTTAAACAGAAGCTCGAGCGGCTCAAGCGTCATTGTAGTGACATGGGGGAGCTCATGGCGGCTCTCATCAAGTATGCTGACTTTGATACTACCAAGGATCCTGGGTCTGATGAGGAGAAGTCTAACAAGGGAAAGAAGAGTGGTAATGGTAAGGGTCAGCAGCAGAACGTGACTGGACAGAATGGTCACAACCAAGGTAATGGTGGAAAGCGCAGACACCCCGATGGCGGGTCAGATCTTGGAGCCAACACCAACACTGGATATAAAAACCAGCGCCATGGTAAGCCGGCCTTTGGAGGGTCGAGATTTAATCTTGAGGCGATGTTGAATGAACCTTGCCCAAAGCACAGTCTGCCCAATAAACCGGCGGCTCATGCATGGAAGGATTGTTTCATCATGAAAGAGTACAAGAATTCCGGCTCCAGTCAGAATCATGGTAATAATAATGGCCTGACTGGCGGGTCAGGTTCCGGTTCATACGGGCCCGGCTTTGGCGGTGGCAGCTCAAATTCTGGGTATCAAGGACAGGGCAGTCAGGGTAATTATAACCAACAGTCGGGTCAGGGCGACCAACAACATCAGTCAGGATACTAGAGTAATCCAAAGCAGCTTAATGGTGGCCAGTATCATGTCTTTACCACCAGTCTTTGCAAGAGAGATCAGAAGGTTCATAAGCGGGCGGTCAGTGCAGTTGAGCCGGAGGTACCTCAATACTTGCGATGGTCAGAGCGGCCAACCACATGGAGTAGAGAGGATCACCCACCCCGGGTTGATAATCCGGGTAAACTAGCATTAGTGGTAGCCCCTCAAGTTGGGGGTTACAAATTAACTAAAGTGCTCATGGATGGTGCCAGCAGCACCAATATCCTTTATTATGATACCTTTCGACGAATGAATTTGACTGATAAAGAGCTTAAGCCGTCCTCTGCAGTCTTTCATGGCGTGGTACCTGGTAAGTCGGCATATCGAGTTGGTAAGATTGCCTTGGAAGTGGCTTTTGGCGATGATTATGACTACAGGGCAGAGACGTTGTGGTTTGAGTTGGTGAAAATAAAGAGCCCTTATCATGCCTTATTTGGATGGCCGGCTTATGCTAAATTTATGGCACGGCCTTATTACGTTTATCTACAGCTCAAGATGCCAGGACGTAAGGGTACCATTACAGTCCATGGTAATCAAAAAATTGCTCTGGAATGTGAAGAAGGAGACGCTGCCTACGCTGAGTCGGCCTGTGCTACTGGAGAGCTTAAGTTTTATAAGGATAATGTTGACCCGGCTGATATGACCCCTTTGAAGAAACCTACCACAGAGCAAGACCCCTTATTGAAGTTCAAATCGGCTGATAATACTAAGCAGGTTGATTTTGTCCCTGGCGACTCATCTCAGCAGTTCACAATAGGGGCTAACATGGTTCCTAAATAGGAAAGCGCGCTCATCGAGTTCATCCGTGAGAATCGGGACATCTTTGCATGGAAACCTTCTGACATGCCGGGTGTACCGAGAGAATTCACTGAGCACACTCTTATTGTTGATCCTAAATTTTAGCCGGTCAAACAGTTCCTTCGCCATTTCAATGAGGAGAGGCGTAAAGCTATTGGAGAAGAGATGGTCCGGCTCTTGGTAGCTGGGTTCATAGTTGAAGTCTTTCATCCTGAATGGTTGGCTAACCCGGTGTTGGTACTTAAGAGAAATGGCACCTGGCGTATGTGTGTGGATTACACTGACCTTAACAAAGCTTGTCCAGCTGATCCATTTGCTCTCCCTCATATTAACCAGATTATTGATGCTACGGCGGGTTGTGAGAGCTTATGTTTCCTTGACGCTTATTCTGGTTATCATCAGATCAAAATGGCAGTTAAAGACCAAGAGAAGACGGCTTTCATCACACCTTTTGGAGCTTTCTGCTATGTCTCTATGCCTTTTGGGCTCAAGAGTGCCCAGGCGACTTATCAACGTTGTGTTCAAAATTGCTTTCACAGTCAAATTGGGCATAATGTGCATGCTTATGTGGATGATATTGTGGTTACATCCAGGAAAAAGGAGACACTCTTGGATGATTTGAGGGAGACTTTTGACAATCTCCGGGTCTACAAGATGATGCTTAATCCGGCCAGGTGTGTCTTTGGTGTGCCTGCAGGTAAGCTCTTGGGTTTTCTGGTCTCAGAGAGAGGAATTTAAGCAAACCCGGAGAAGATTAAGGCTATTACTTCATTGGCTAGGCCGGCATGTGTCAATGACGTTCAGCGCCTGGCGGGTCATATTGCAGCATTGAGCCGGTTCATAAGCCGCCTGGGAGAGAAGGCTATTCCCTTATATCATATGATGAAGGAAATAGACCATTTCGTCTGGAGTGATGAGGCTGATAAGGCGTTTGAGGCGCTCAAAAAGCAGTTGGCTGAGCCGCCCGTCCTTGCCACCCCTGTGGAGAAGGAACCTTTACTCCTATACGTGGCGGCTAACAGTAAAGCCATCAGTGTGGCAATTGTTGTGGAGCGCAAAGAGGCGGGTAAGGAATACTGAGTCCAGCGGCCGGCTTATTATGTTAGTGAGGTGTTGATTGAATCCAAGCAACGATACCCCCATTGGCAGAAGTTGGTATATGGAGTGTTCAAGGCGAGTCGCAAGCTGAAGCATTATTTTCTTGGTCATCCCATTACTATGGTTAGCTCTTCCCCCTTAGGGGATATAATTCAAAATAGGGAGGCCATAGGCCGGGTTGCTAAATGGGCTATAGAACTCGGACCTCATGGTTTGAAATATGTACCAAGAACGGCTATCAAGTCTCGGGCTCTGGTGGATTTCATCAATCACTGGACAGAGTTACAGACACCTGAGGAGAGGCCTGATAACACATATTGGACAATTCACTTTGATGGGTCCAGGCAGCTGGAAGGCTCGGGGGCTGGGGTCATATTGGATTCCCCATGAGGTGACAAGTTTTGTTATGTTTTGAGGCTAATGTTTCCTTGTACTAACAATGCAGCTGAATATGAGGCTTTACTCCATGGCCTTCGTATGGCCAAAGAGATGAACTTGAGCCGGGTCAGGTGTTTTGGCGACTCAGACCTTGAGGCTCAGCAAGTTTCAGGCACATGGGATTCTAAAGACCCGCTTATGGCGGCTTATCATCGGGCGGTTGATAATATTGCTGGTCACTTCAAGGGTTATCAAGTGGAGCACCTCGACCAAAGGAAGAATGAGGTGGCTGATGCTTTAAGCTGGCTTGGTTCTCAACGTAAGCTGGTGCCTCCCAATGTGTTTCTTGATGTTTTACACAATCCCTTGGTCAAATTACCATCTGAGGAGGATTTGGCTATTCCTGACCCGGAGGCCGAATTGGTGGCGGCTCTCCATGCCATTCCAGATTGGACTCTCCCTTACCTAGCTTATATGACCCGGGGCGAGCTACCTGAGGATGAGACTTTAGCAAGGCAGATAACCCGGCGGTCTAAGTCTATGACTATTGTCAAAGGCGAGTTACACCGATGCAGCGTAACAGGTGTGTTCCAGCGTTGTGTTTCTCCCGAAGAGGGCCGTGAGATCTTGCGTGAGATCCATGAAGGTGATTGCGGTCATCATGCCGGCTCAAAATCTTTGGTGGCCAAAGCTTTTCGTCATGGGTTTTATTGGTTGACGGCTCATGCTGATGCAGAAGATATCGTCAGTAAATGTGATGGCTGTCAGAAGTTCTCTCGACGGGCTCATGTGCCGGCTCAAGAGTTGCGGATGATTCCAATTACTTGGCCATTTGCAGTTTGGGTGCTTGATATGGTAGGACCTTTCAAGAGGTCTAAAGAAAAGAAAACCCACCTCTTGGTGGCGGTTGACAAATTTGCCAAGTGGGGTGAAGCAGAGCCGGTCAGCAAGTGTGATGCGGCAACTGCAGTTCAGTTTGTTAAAAAACTGATCTTCCGTTTTGGTTACCCTCATAGTATCATCACTGATAATGGCACTAATTTGTCTAAAGGTGCTATGAAGGAGTTCTGTCAGCAAGAGCATATTCGTCTTGGTGTTTCATCTGTGGCTCATCCACAGTCTAATAGTCAAGCTGAGAGGGCTAACCAGGAAATTTTGAGAGGCATAAAACCCCGGCTTATGGTTCCCTTGCAACGAACGCCAGGATGTTGGGTTGAGGAGTTACCTTCAGTACTCTGGAGTGTTACCACCCCAACAGGTCAACAGGCTATGCGCCTTTCTTCATGGACGGGGCAGAGGCGGTTCTTCCAAGTGATATATGTCATGACTCGCCTCATGTGGCGGCTTATGTTGAAGCTGATAATGAGATAGCACGTCAAGACGCACTTGATGCTTTGGACGAGAAGCGTGACCTTGCGGCGGCTCGTTCAACGATCTATCAACAAGACCTGCGTCGCTATCATAGCCGTAGAGTCAAGACCCGGGCGTTTCAGGAAGGCGACTTGGTGCTCCGGCTGATCCAAGATCAAACAGATATGCACAAATTATCCCCACCTTGGGAAGGACCCTTTGTGGTCAGCAAGAACCTGAATAACGGGTCATATTACCTCATTGATATAAGAGAACACAAGGATTCACGCAAGTCGGAGGAGGAGACCCGCCGGCCCTGGAATATTGCTCATCTTCGGCCTTATTACACCTGAGCCACCGGCTCTCGTCGTTGTACATACATTTGTCAGTGTATATATTTTATGACCAATATAATAAAGCCGGCATCCCTGATAATTCAGGGCCTCTGTCATTTCATTTCTATGTATCTGAGTCTTTATTAGTTGTTCATAAGGTCACTTGCGGGCTTCCAACCCACCGGGTTTAGCTTTCATACCCTCTTGACCAGGCGTGGACACCGAATCCTGAGTTATCCTGCCTGTTTGCAACTTGCTACTCCTCCAGGTAATCCTGAGTGACCCACCGAACTCTTAACAGTCAATCTTTTTTAAGACCCTAAACTTGTTAAGGTTAAAATGGCGGCTTGTGTCACGTGAGAGCCGGCTTACAGTGAGCTAGGATTAACTCAAAGGCTGTGCGGCCTTTGAAAGCACATGGCTTTGCTAGCCAATATACCTGGCCGTGCTTTGGTAAGCCGGCCAGGCAATTATTTGAGAGTTTTTTGAATTTTTCTTCTGAGACTTTTTGATTTATGCATTTGTCGACAATCCGGGTTATGAAGCTCTGGTTATATAACTCATGTTTGAGTATTTTGGGTTCGGTAACCCGCCCTGGCTTTTGACGTTAAGTCGCCAGTATACTTTGGTTTTGCGCAATTAAGGTTATGCACTTACAAATCTTTGGGTTGTCACCCTAACTGGATATGGCAGTGTAAGTCGGCGGTATGATCCAATCTTACAGGTATGTCTTCAATTATTATATATGCGAGGTTTTGATAACCTGCCCTGGCTTTTGACCTCAAGTCGCCAGTATATTTTGGCATGAATGGCCTTGTTTTTAGTCTTTCCCATAATTGCATAAGACTGTATTATGTTTGGGTTATCACCCGCCCCGGCTTTTGACCTCAAGTCGGCAGAGCAAATATTGTTTCAACTTGGTGCAGGATATGCAGAGTTTTGCACATAAGTAAGAATACTGTCAAGGCTTGCATGGATGATTAAGTTCAAGCCCATCATCAAGGATTAAAATTGATGTTTCAAAAGTAAGGATCAACATGCACGAAGGCATGACATGGCGAATCATTGTTTTAAACTAGCCTATTACAAGGCCATCATGAGCCCACAAATTGAAGCAGAATATTTTCTGAACAAGTGCTCTTGTACCTTGGCCTGAGAGCCGCCGAGTTTGTCATTGATTTTCTTCATGGCGAGTTGACGACTCCGGGTTATCCTGCTTCGGCTCTTCTTCTTCGGCCATCTGGAGGTCAGGCGACGTCCAATCGATGTCGGTTAAGGCCTCGAATATGGTTTCATCATTTATAATGAGAGCAGAGTCAAGATCAGGGGCAAAGAGGTTCCTACGCCTGGCAGGAACAAGGTTCATCACTTCATGGATGGGCGGCTTAATTTTGTTGTTCTGATCATCATTAGCCAGCGTGTAGTGCTTCAGGTTTAGCTCCTCAATCAGCTTGCACGCCACGGGCCTCATCTCCCTTACGCACTTGTTGAAATCTTGTTCTTCAAAGGCTGACCCGTCATCTTTAAACTCGGGGCATCCGGTGACGATCTCTTCCGGGTCAAGTTCCATTGCCCATGCTTTGGCTCGACCTAGAGCGACAATAGCTCCAGCTCAGGCGGCTGATCATCGACACTCTTCAATTTGAGCCGGCGCCATTGAAAACTGCTCCAGCACAGTCTTGAGAAGGGTCGGCGGCTTTCTTCCACTAGACAGGGCAACAAGGCTACGCAGAGTCCCAGTGTACAGCTGCTCGGTCAATGAATATACTGCCTTTAACTTCAGCAGCATGTTGTCACCGAGGCTGGCGCTTCTGGAGCCTGTTCAGTTGAGGCATAAGAGTCGCCAGGCGGGTTACAAACATCACATGTGATAAGTCACCAGGCGAGTCAAATAAATGCATAAACTAATGAGGAGTTGGGTATGAGTCTTACCAAATATAGCAGATGTCATCTGAATAACATGTTGCTTTAAGCCGGATAACTCTTCAGTCATCGGCTTAAGCGCAGCTTCAGCTTCTTCAGCCCTTTTCGCTAGTGCGGCCTTGTCGGTCTCCCAGGCGGCTCTCTCAGCATCAAAGCCTGCCTTGAGCTTGTCAATTTCCTCAAAGGAGGTTTTCAGTTCTAGCTTGGCCTTGGAAGTCTCTGCTTGCTGCAACTTTATATTCTTCTTCAAGTCGCCCACTTGTGATTCCTTCATACTCAATTCTGCCTGCAATACAATTATAAAGTAATGATTATTAAGAAAGGATTAATTATTGGTGCTGATATTCTATTAAAGTCCCAAGCACACTACAAGTACTCTACTTGGCACTTGGGGGCTAATGTGGGTCAATTCACTTTTTTAAGCCTCGGCTCAACTTATCAGTGTAAGCCGGCCCTTGGGGGCTACGTATCTGGATTTCTTATGTGACTATTAGTCCTGGCTCAACTTGTCAGTGTAAGCTGGCCCTTGGGGGCTACGTATCTGGATTTCTTATGTGACTATTAGTCCCGGATCAACTTATCAACTTAAGCCGGCCCTTGGGGGCTACAGATTTGGACCTCAAGGAAAAAAGTTGGCCCTGAGAGCCTATAGTTTGAAGGTTATTATTAAGTCTACAACATACTCAATTTTTCCTATCCTCCAGACTTGGCGGCTACGTGAATACATATGGAGAGGGATTAGTGTCATACCTCATAGCGCTCCTTCATAAGGTTCACTAAGCCGGTTTCTAAGTCACGGCTAGTGTGAAGGCGGCTCAGATACCCTGCATGGATGTCGCTAGCACTGAAGGCGGCATAGCTTTCCAAACCTAGTTTGGTCTTGCCTTTATCCAAAGAAGGAGATTCTTCTTTGGTGCTATGTTTGGCCAACACAGTGGAAGCCCCTGGCGCAGTATAAGCCGTCCCAGTAATGGTCACACCATCAGAGTCCTTATCAAGAGGGATCTCGTCAGCTGTCTTCTGGGGAGTTGGCGACTTAGGGCTCGACGGTACAGTGTTGGCCGCCGGGTTAAGTCCCGCGTCCATTTGATCAAGAACAGGGGCATCAACTGTTGGTGGCGGGTCATCCATGGGTTCTTCTGGATCTTTAGTACGGGCCTCAGAGATGCTGGTATGTTGTTTCTTTGGCTCAGCAGGTTTAGGATCATTTGAAGACCCGCCAAGTTTCTGCTTCTGACCGGCTTTTGCCACACCTCTATAACAAAGATACAAAGTATATGAGTATAACATAATAACTCAATTGATAGATAAATAGAAGTACTTACCCGTGGGTAACTTTGAAAGCAGGCATATGGGTTCCTATAGAGTCGCCAGATGACGGAGGTGTCTTCTGATAATTTGAGTTGGAAGGCGTAAGAGGATGACGTATGAAGCCGGCTAAGGGATAAAGAGTCTGGTTCATGTACCACCTCATGTTGATGATTGCGATGGGCTGGAGTATTTGGTAAGCCGGCAACCAGTTCTGAATCACCATCACTCCGAGTCTGACGCCTAGCCTCATGTTGTTGTTTCTTCAAAATAAAGTCGGGATCCAAGTAAGCAAGAGGGTGAGAAAATCTTACTTTTCAGGTCACCTGCCGAGTTTTCTGTCTTGGCAAAGGCTCTGAGCCGGAGGAAATGGTAGTTACCTCTACGGCGTCGACATGGCTGGTCTCCACATCATCCTGAGAGGAGTCAGCGTCAATAAGTTGCATGAAAAGAAAGCCAAGATAATCAAGTTCTACCTCCGACTCGTGGTTAAGGGCAAACAAATCTTCAACATCCTGTTTCTTTCCTTTGGTCTTCTTTGGAGCCTTGGACTTTGCTCTGGCCTTTTTGGCCGGCTTATCCTGCAGTTTCTTGGCCGAGAAGGGAGAGTCGGCCTGAAAGCACAAATGACAATGAGAAGATATGCAGTTTATGAGAAAGTGATAAATGAGTTAAAAGGACTTAAAATGCTTACATTGGGAGCAGGATTGAGAGTGCAGAAAGGGTTCAGCCCCGTTTTGCTGTAGCTTTCGAGGGTCTCCCTGAGCAATGTCTTGGTCATTTCATTGATTTGCTGGTCTTCAAGACGTGTTTGATTATACCGCTGTGGGTCTTTCACATCACATGTGTATTGGCACATTAAGCCAGTACGGCGGTTCAAACGCAAGATTCTCCAGGCGACCCAGCATAGGACCAAGTCAACACCAGTTAAGCCATTGGCTAATAAGGCCCTTATCTTCGGAAAGGTAGGCGCATACTTGGTTCGTTCTGCAGTAGTGATCCGGTCGGGGAGTGGATGTCTAGGGCTGAGCCGGCAGGTGCGGAAACCCGACAGAGGATTTCCACCTGCTGGAGAGGTGTCTTGGCAATAGAACCAAGTCTGATTCCAGTCCTTGGGATGACTGGGTAGTATAGCTGCAGGAAAAACGGTGTCCCTCCGCCTTTGGATTGAAATCCCGCCGAGTTCAAGACAAGGTCCATCTGTCATCTTGGTCTGGCGGTTTAAGTAATAAAATTCTCTGAAAATCAACGCTGGGCTCTTCTTGAAGATACACTTCACAGAAGACTTGGAAGTTGCATATATTGGAAACATAATTGGGGCCGATATCTTGGGGGTGTAACTTGTAGAAGTTCAGAACATCCCGAAAGAATTTCGACCCGGGTGGTGAGAAACCACGGAGGAGGTGATCTGCAAAGACTATGACCTCACCTTCTTTAGGTTGAGGTGGAACTTCAGCTCCTGGAACTCGCCAGTGGATGACGTCTTTTGCTGGTAAAACGCCCATCTCGACGTATTCCTTGAGAGATTGTACAGTGACAGTGGAAGCAACCCAGTCGCAAGAAGTGGCGGACTTAGCCTTTTTTTGGCAGTGGATGACTGAGAATAAAGGTTTGGCGGGTTAATATTAGGTTGATTAAGCCGCCCAATGATGGGTAAAAATAACTGCCCAAAGAAGCCAGCTACACACTGGCGGGTTACAAGTCTTGATTATAAGGAGTAATCATTTTGGCGAGTTATAGAAAAGGTTATAAGTTATAAGGATAAGCCGAAAAGATACCGGCGGGATATCGATTCATGGTTAAAAACATATAAGTATTGGCAAAGTGCGAAGTTGTGGCTGTGAGCCGCCTCAAGCAATGAACGGCGGGTCAACTATCTATCAATTGCATATGAAGTCCAGGATTGTTGCAATTTTGTCAAATGTGGGACACACAAGTTTCACAGATCATGCTTATAATTTTGGATCTACGACAGACCGAAAAATGGGCAGAAATTGCTAACCTAAAGCATAAGTGGAAGAACTAGTGTGCTGGGGAGTGAATCTCAAGAGGAAATAATGGATCTATGGTTGGAAACAGATGCTAAAACTGCTACCGCACAACTTTAGTACTACTTTTGGATTGAACTAAGCGTTGGAGGAGAAAACTACGACGGATTTGGATGAACACGGCGATCGCCGATGAACTAGGGAAACTTAATGCAGATTGGAAGTGAGGAGAAGCAGGTACCTGGTGATGCTAACGAGTAGCCGGTGGGTGTCGCGATCTCTGGTCAAATCAGGTTGATGCAGCGGCCGGTTTGGAGCTGTTGGTGAAGATCAACTGCGGCAGCGGGGCTTGTGCTGCGGCGGTCGGCGCAAGGAAGACGAAGAAGAGAGAGGGACGGGGGTAAAGGTGAGAAGGGACCCTCCCCCCCCCCCCCCCCGTTCTTATTTATAAGGGAAAAGGTGAACAGTACACCGGCAAGCGCAGAAAATTGAGGAGGCGTTGTGATTATCTCAAGCGGCGTGGGCACCTTGATTCTCGGATGACCAGTTAATACAAAAGATCCATTGTGATATCATGGATTCTTTATGGATTTACTACGTGTGACGTCATGGCGGGTTACAATGTTTTATTTAAGGTTAAGATTTGGAAAGACAATTCGCCAACTGAAGCAGTGAAGATTGACATGAACAAGTTCAAATCAATCTGGGGCCTAATGTTGGGGATATAACCCCGGGGTGTGACCCGCCTAGGAGGGGCCGGGTTACACCGTTGGCGATTTAATGAAGAAGGCCCAATAAGCCTAAGAAGGCAAGTGCGACGATGGCGGCTCATGAGAGGCGGGCCTGATGGTGGCCCAAGACCCGGACATGTGAACCGCCATATGGTGGCTTGCCTGGTAAGGCAAGGTGATTTAGAAACCCCGCCGGTCACGTTGTGTGAGCCGGCTCGGACTCTTGTAAGCCCCGAGGTCTCAGCCTGTGTATATAAAGGTGAGACCCAGTGGCGGGTTAACTCAAGAAACAATTGATTGATAGCTAGGTCAAGCGTAATCGCTCCCTTGTAATCGAAACTCAAGCAATACAACTAGAAGCAGGACGTAGGCTTTTACCTCGTTGAGAGGGGCCGAACGTGGGTAAACCTTGTGTACTTTGTCCCACTCAACCCCTTCGAGCTAACCTACGCGCGATGGCTCCACACCTAATTCCTTTCACAAGGGCATCTGCCATGTTAAATCCATGACACTTGCCAAATCTGTACTCTCTCCAAGCGGTGTTTATCCTAAGATAGTCTTCCCAATCCCTAATTAGGCTAGTAGAAAATTTTCCAAATCATGAAGATTCTTCATTTGGAAGGGCAACGATGAGGGTGCTCCAGTCGATGGACATCCATTTTTCAACTGGAGCATCATTTGTCAGCATACGAATCTCGAGGTCCTTGGGATGCTCAACATGGAGCACTTTGGGCAAGCTCCTACCCTCCGCTGGTCGTAGCACCAATGGACTAACCCGTAACGTCATTTTTTCATGATGCCCCTAAGATTGTGCTTGGTGATGGTGTTATGACAGGCTTATGGTCTAACCGTTGGACGAGATCCCTTCATACCTTAATCACCACATCTCACATTAGAGAGTGTACGTATCTCCCATTGGAATGCCATATGGGAGGTTTACCTTGGTCTGGGTCAGCCCTGAGGGGGGGCAGGGGGCAGCCGCCCCGGGCCCCCAATATCCAGGCCCCCACCCATGCAATAACTAGGCCTAGGTAGGCTATGGGCCTACATTAGGAAAAACTGAAATGCCTGGGCGCTGGGCTTTAGTCTTTAATGCAGGAGCGCAGCAAGCAGCAGGCTGCTCGCCCACCCAGCGATCGATTTAGCCGGGAGCGAGTCCTTCAAGTGAAAAAGGAGCAACCGACGCGAGCCTTTCCAACTCCATCACGGCAATCAGGAAGGCATAGCTATTCGAGCCCTAAGTCGCCGCCCGACGTTCGTACTGGTACTACCGCCTCCTTCCCCTTGTGTCCTGGTAATTTTCTTCCTAATTAGCTGCTGATTTCAGTTCCTAGGGCCCACATATGTAATTCTGTATAGGCAGTTAGGCACACCTCTAATCTAGTTTGCTGTTGATTTCAATTCCAGGGATCCCATCTGTAATTTTGTGTAGGTACACGCACTAATGCTCATCACGGAATCGACCGTCAAGTATGTCATATTGTCGTTCCTTATGAATAAGATGGTATTGTTCAACAGGTTATCTGTTGATGCAACATTTTGTTGTTTTCAGCATTGTGTGTTATCATGTCGCAAAGGAAACAAGACATATGCATCGGGTAGCGATAAAAGGAAAAGGAAAGAGGCCGTGGCTAAATTGGTACAATCACAACGCGGAGACATGCACACATTTCTCAAGAGTACAAGTGGTGCTTCCACTATTTGGATAAACCAAGATGATGAGTTGGAGATGGTTTCCAACTTGCCGTAGAATGTAGGTGGCTTCGAGAATGTAGGTGGCTTCGATAAACCAAGATGAGGAGTATGAAAATGTCGACACCAACATCGGCCATAACAATGTAAGTTGCTTCAAGAATGTAGGTAATTCATCGGATGCAAAATCTACTAGTCTTGATGAACAACATGTTCATACTCCTGATAGTTATGATCCAAGAAATTGGGTTAATCTTGATAATAAATCAAGAGACATCGTAGTTGAGAAATGGATGTGAGAGTGGAAAAAATGAAATACCATGTAGATGAAGCAGGAAGACATTTTATATATGCTCATCATCGTAGGAAATTAAGCAATGTACAACATGATAGAAAGTGGCTAGTTTATTCAAAAGATCTCGACAAAGTTTTTTGCTTCTGTTGTAAGATCTACTATTGTAGTGTCTGCTATGGAGATTTTCGAGCATGTCAGAGAAGTTGATTGCGATCCAAATATCTCCATTGCTTCTCACATCTTATTTACTGTGCCTGTCATGGTCGCATCGGCCAAAAGAAGTTTTCAAAGTTGAAATTATTGAAGAATTATTTGAGATCAATAATGACTCAGGAGAGATTAAATGGATTTGCTTCATTATCCATCGAGAGGAAATTATTGGATGAGATTGACATCGACCCTATCATAAGTGACTTTGCATCGAAGAATGTAGAAGAGATTTTTAAGGTAATATGTATAAATTAGTAGATTTGCACACTAATTTTGAATTCATTTAGGTGCTATTTCACTGGTACAGCAAGGTGCTATACAAACGGTTTTTAACCCCTTTCCACGACGGCATTTTGAACCGTCGCCAAGTGAGTTTATGCGATAGGGGGGGTCCTTCCCACACAACCCAGAAACCGTCGGGGATAGGGAACCTTGATGCATACAGTTGTCCCTATAAAACTATTTCTGATATCTCGAATATCCCAAACGCTTCATCCTTGCAACTCGTTTGTGCTCGCAGTGCCATCGTAGTCAGTATTCTGTGGTGCTACGTTCATGATGCGTGACCCATCACAAACAGTTCATGATTATAGAACATGTACGATAAGCAGACAATCACACACATTTACTTTTCCTCGACTGTATGCGATTCGATGTAAGAGCACATACAATTGTCCCTATAAAACTGTATGCGAAGCTTGAATACATCGCACATGATTCATCTGTCATACCCGCGTCGGATGAAGACCTATCGCACGTGTTCTTCTATGACCAAAGGTTTGTGATGCGCACAACATCATAAACAGTCCATAATTGCCAAGCGTGTGTGGTAAGGTGACTTTCGCAAACATTTAATAAGAAGGAACTGTGTGCGATGTTGTTGTTAATCGCACATGTTTTTCTTGGCTGATCGTGTGTGCGGTAGAGATTGATCGCACACATAGTGGATCCGAGAAATGTGTCTGATCTCCACGTCTATCGCAGACGTTTCGCTTTCGCAAACCGTGTGCAGTGTAATCCCTAATTTATCCCTAATTTAAAAATCATAGATTTTGAATTTGAAAGTAGGCAATCACTTATTTCATATCGAACCATGTTTATTACAAATATAGGTTTAACCACGAATGCATAATTTGATGCACAGGTACATATACTGAAGAACAATAGAAGCACCAAGTAAAGAATGATGAATCACAATTGTACTAAAGACTGTAAAGAGAGAGGCGAAAGACATTCTGATTGCTGGAGAAGGTGAAGCGGAATGCCCATATTGTGCCCTCCTCCATGCATAATGCGCGCATGACTCTAGGCCAACCCCTTGTGATGGTTGCCTGTCCATCCTTCACTGTCTTCATTAGGACTTCTCGATGCTCATTGTAGTCTAGATAAAATACTTTAACCTTCATTGCATGTCCACCAATCATGTACTTTGTGAGGTAATCTTGAGTAAACTTCTTCGGGAACCACTGTGAACGAAAAAGATTCAGACATTGTTGTCTAACAACTCATTATGGGCAGTAAAAAGAGAAGGCTGCAGAGTTTGTAGTTACCATCCTACAGCTCGCTGTTGTGTTGGATAGAGCGTAAATAAATAATTTGCTTGCCACTGTTCGTATCTTTTTGCTAATAATCCATATTAGTTTACTCACTTGATGCTTGTTCATGAATATCTCATTGCCCCATAAGCAAAAAGGGTTGACGCGTGGATCTTTGCCAAGGGCATATGTACCAACAAGCAACAAGTCAATCTTAGAAGCTAACAAGTGTCCAAGCCTGGATCTATATGCACTACATTATGGAACGACGGGGGGAGTACAAGCCGAGGGACGAAACTAACCTCGGCGGAAAATGCTAGACACTTTCGTTGTTGTCCTGCATAAGTAGTGGAAAGGCATGATAAGTACAGAACCCTTAACATCAAACAAATATAGCAAAGGTAAACAACATCATCTCCAAATGATAACTTGAATGTGTTGGTTTCAGCATGCTGTTAAAGCAGATATAAAACGGAAGGGAATGTTACCTACAACAGGCTTAAAAGCCATCAAATATTGCAATTCAAACTGGTATTGTTGAAAATGAATAGAACGTAGGTCATGCTTAAACATCACACTGGATAAATGTGTAAAACTGAAATAAAGGGCATGTGTTAACTACACCAGGCATAACTGGAACCAAATATAGCCGTTCAAACTGGTATTGATGAAATCGAGCTGCACAATTCCGACTTGCATAAAATGAACATCACATTGTGAATGACTGAAATAAACAAGGCCTAAATTATCAGTATAACAACCAAATATAGCCATTGAAAATTGGACAGAGCCTCACTGCAACCAACCTAATAAGCAAATACGGATAAACATGGCATATGCTTGAAAACTGGACAAATGCTCACTGCAACCAACCTAACAAGCAAATACAGATAAAAAAGGCATCTGCTTGAAAACTGGACAAATGCTCACTGCAACCAACCAAATACACATAAACAAGGCATCTGCTTGATAACTGGACAAATGCTCACTGCAACCAACCTAACAACCAAATACAGATAAACAAGGCATCTGCTTGATAACTGGACAAATGCTCACTGCAACCAACCTAACAACGAAATACAGGTAAACAAGGCATCTATTCACTATAAACAACCAAATATAGCCATTCGTGAAACTGAAGTGGACAATTCATACTTAAACATCACATAGCACTATTGAAGATTACAATTTTGCATAACTGAAATAATTAAACACGGCATAGTTAAAACACCGCATGGCAAAAGCTACTACAACAAAGGGTACGAGTTGGCAAGCTAGAAAAGGTAAGATTTGCTGATAGGATGTTGCCTCACATGTCATGAATGGGATCCTTCCAGTTGGAAGAGCACAGACCCATGGTGCACTCTCTGATGTCACAGATGGGCTGTTTCACCTTGGAAGAACCTTTGTGGGTGCCCTCCTTGTGGTCGTGGTCGATGAGATCAGACTTGGCAATTGAGGATCCCAAGCTGCCGCCGTAGAACGTGTCCTTCAGAAATGACAAAATGGGCTCGATGGCGTACAAGGATCACAAATCCTTAACTGCGTGGTGGAGGAGATCAGCGGCAGTGCCGTCGAAGAGATCGACGGCGGTTGAACTAGAGGGGTTGGGGATGGACCACTTAACCTATGACATGGCCCGCGTGAAGTCGTCGTTGTCGACGAGCTTCATGTCGTAGCCTGCTTTCCCGAGATACAGTAATATGCTAGCCCGCTGACGTGAAGCCTTCGACATGGCAATGTAGTCAATGTCTTCGTCGGCTTCCGCGGCGAGGTGTTGCTCCGGGATCGACAGGTCAGCGCGAATGGCGGCCACCTCGCCAATGTCCGCCAGAGAGGCCATGATAAACCTCTTCTTGGCCGAACGCTCGTCGGGCTCCCTGGGGATGTGGATCTGGCGGGGAGGGACACCGCAGGCCTCATCTAAAAACTCAGGGGAGTGGGGAGACGGTATGGGAATCGCTAGGTAACCTGAACTTTATTATCTAAGCTAGGAGGAACAAGCAGACCGGCGAGGGTTGGCGGCGGCGAGCTAGGGTTCGAGGGGGGAGGGGGCGGGGTGGTGTTTGAGGATACGTCGCGGCTACTGAAAAAGTTTAGTAATGGTGGGTGGAGATGGTGGTGGACGAGGGAGGGCGACGGTTCAAATGCCTCGGCTACTGCAATTTTACTATAAGGTCGGTGCTGGAGGAGTGGGGGTGACAGTTGAAGTACCGCGGCTACTAAAATTTGGGTAAAGGAATTGATGCGGGGCGGGAGCACCCAAGATCGCACGCGGTCCAATAAGAATATGCGTGTATGATAATAAGGAAAAGCGGTGGAACCGCCGATTTTTGCAACGCTCAAGGCGGGTAGTTTGTTTTTAGATTTCTAGCTAGCTGGTCTATCGCACACGGTACGTCCTAATTTTCAGACGCAGACGTGGAATTCAACCTAAATAAACTACCCGCCTTTAGCTTGCTCAGGTGGTGATTTTACAGCGCACTAGCATCGCACACGGTTAAGCCAGTACCTCCACCTTTGCTCGCGCTTGCACAGTCGTGGTGATTCACAGAGCACTTGCATCGCACATGGTTAAACCACTACCTCCACCCCTGCTCGCGCTTGCGCAATCATGGTGATTTCACAGCCCACTAGCATCGTACACGGTTAATCCACTACCTACACCCTTGATCGCGCTTGCGCAGTCGTGGTGATTTCACAGCGCACTTGCATCACACACGGTTAAGCCAGTACACCCGTGTCCGCTGAGCGTCATCCGAGTCTTTGCAGCAAAAAAATGTCAGAGAGGGTCAGAAGACAGCCACACCAGCGTGTGGCCCAAATATATATGAGTGAAAAGGGTGGTATGTGATGTTCAAAACTCCAATGCACAACTTTGACCGTGCGGGCCCACGGTTGGGCGCGTCGTCGAAGATCGATGAGAGGGGCCAGAAGTCAAGAACCACCTGGAAGTGGCCAAATATATGTAGGAATATAGGGTGTGATGTTTAAAACTTTAAATACACAATGCACAACTTTGGTGGCACCTGCCTCGCAAACCCGAAAGCACCCTTGGATATATCTATAATGACATAATGCCGTAGCTACCTAGCTAGGGTGCTTGACCCACCTCCCACTTCGTGCCGGCAGGGCGGATGCATGTAATGATACTTTGGTCATACATGCATGTCGCCATGACCTACCACAAGACGGACCAGTGAATCTATCGCTTGGTCAAACGACAACTGTTGTTGTCGATAAAAAATGGATAAAATATATATAAACCGCTTGGGCCAATAGATTGAACCATCATCAAAAATCGCACAAGAGGGACCACAAAACCAGCACCGCCTGCATGCGACCCAAAATGATGTATGTTGGAAGGGGTGATGTGTGTTTTCAATATCAAATAATGTACAATTTAGATGTGGCGCCTACCTCTCGATATAGACAACAACCATGAAAGCCAGGTAATTAAGGACGAGATACGTAGGGTACGGTGTCGGTCGAACCCACCAATCCGAGCGTGTGGGAGGGAATCCTGACAGCGCATGAACTCGAACTATGGTTGAACGACATGTGATAGTGACCGGCCCTAACATGAACTAGGAGGAATCCATTCATGGCCAACACATACCCCTCGTTATCGGTCAAAGGGATGATATATATATACAATCGGGGAGCCCACAGATATGCGTATCGTCACAAAAAACCGCACAAGGGACACGTGGTCGATCAGAAGACCCCCTATACACTACATGTGGCCCTAAAATATGTATGGGTGGTGTGTGATGTGTTCAAATCCCCAATGCACAACTTCGATGGGGCACCAACTACATTACAAACCGAACACCATACCCGACCCCAAGCCAGGTTCAATACGTACAATGTCGGTTCCCCAACTTCGAGGCAGGGGGGTGTCGTCCAACGCATGCGCTCAACTTTATTTGGTTTCACATGGCACACATAGAAATAGGAAACCATCATGGTCAGACCCTTCTCGTATGTTGATGACATATATAGACCTCGGGGAGCCCACAGATATGTGCGGCGTCTATAAACCGCACAAGGGAGACATGCTTGATCAGAACACCCGGCCCCCTATACCCTGCATGCGGCCCGAAAAAAATGTATGGGTCTGGTGTGTGATTTGTTCAAATCCTGAAAGCACAACTTCGATGGGGCACCAACTACATCAGTAACATTACAAACTGAACATCATACCCCCCCCCAGCCAGGTAAAGACGTACGATGTCGGTTCCATAACTTCGAGGCAGGTGGGGGTAGGGGTAGGGGGTGTTGTCCAACGTATGTGCTGAAACTTGATTTGCTCTAACATACCACACAAAGCAAAGAGGAAACCCTTCTCGTGCGTTGGGTCAAAGGGATAATTTGTGTGGGCCTACAGATGTCGATCATTCTTTGATTTCTGAGAACAAAAAATAACCAATAAAAACATATTCTACAAATTAGCAAAACATGGATCCCAAGGTTTATATAATCGTCATGACAGGTCACTATAGAGACATTTAGATGATAAATGTCTATAATGACGTATCTTGGCGCTTTAATGAAGCTTCAGATATGCAACTTCCCACTGGGTCACCCATCCTTCGACTACTCCAGCCCCAACACGCTTAACTTCTGCATTCTATTCGACTAGGTTAGCGGATGGGAAGCCGCCCCTTGCTGATAAGAATTGCCTCCTCGCCTTTAAGGTGTTTCACGCTGGTCACCCTATGGGACCTACTCCCTACTATCGCACACGTTTGTGCTTTTAGAAACTGTGTGCAATATTTACATGGCCGGTGTGTCGCCGCCTAGCCTTCTATGAGCACTGACACTGGCAGCGGGAAACCAATGGGAGAAGAGGCGGGAAACCGATGGGAGGAGTGGCGGGAAATAGTAGAGTGTTCGGATATATAACAACATTAATATGGAAATCTTAGTAGAGAAGGAAGCGTGAGCTAGCATGAGGCATGCGCACAGTGCTTACCCACGAGTGACAGACGGTTGACCAGAACTGCTTTAAATATCCAGGGTTTGTTTGGCCCTTTTTATACATTACAATTAAGTTTTACAAGCATTAATTTAATGTTCATAACTCAAATTAGTGCACCAAAATGGCTACAAAAATCTTACATGTGTCCTTGGATGCATGTTTAGGTCCCATGCAAAGAATGAGAATGAATTACAACTGTCTCGGCGTCTGGTTCGGCCTCGGACATTGAGAATCTTGGTTTTTAAATCCCCGTAAATCCAAAACTCACCCATAAATCGTGAAACTTGGCATGGTGTCACGACATGGCACATATATGTCGTGGAAAAAAAATTGTCCATTATGGGGCAATTTTTATTACAAGCCTCTCACAAACCGAAGCTTCTCCCAAGAAGCCTTGTGGTTCCGATAGGGAAACATGTCCCCCTTGTGGGCGAAATGATAATCACTGTCTCTTTTCGCCTTGTATTTTTTCTACAGGCAACATGGAACGACAGGATATCCGTGCTGAAATTTAAAATTATTCAGGGTTCGTTTGGCCTTTTTATACATTAATTGAGTTTCCTAGGCATTTAATTTCCATAATTCAAATATGAACTACAAATACATGCTCCAGTTCACCAAAATGGCTAGAAAAATCATACTTGTGTCCTTGGGTGCATGTTTAGGTCCCATGCAAGGAATGGGAATGAATTACAACCGTACCAACGTCCTGGCTCGTCCTCAAACATTTGGAATCTCGGTTTTTAAATCCCCGTAAATCCAAAACTCACCAGAGAGTCATGAAAGTTGGCATGGTGTCATGTCATGACACATATATGTCGTGGTAAAAACATTGTCCAATTTGGGCCAAGCTTTATTACAAACCGGAGCCTCTCGCAAGAACCCTCGTGGTTTTGATAGGGAAACGTGTCCCCTTGTGGGCGAAACGATAATTGCTCCCTCTTCTAGCCTTGTATTTTCTTCTACACGCAACATGGAACAACGGGACATTCGCGCTGAACTTTGAAATTATTTAGGGTTCGTTTGACCTTTTTTATCCATTAATTGAGTTTTCTATGCATTTAATGTCCATAATTCAAATCTGAACTACAAATACATGCTCCAGTGCACCAAAATGGCTAGAAAATCATACATGTGTCCTTGGGATGCATGTTTAGGTCCCATGGAAGGAATGGGAATGAATTCAACCATCCCGGTGTCCTGGCTCAGCCTCAAACATTGCGAATCTCGGTTTTTAAATCTCCGTAAATCCAAAACTCACCAGAAAATCATGAAACTTGGTATGATGTCACGACATGGCACATATATGTCGTGGTAAAAAAATTGTCCAATTTGGGCCAAGCTATATTACAAGCCTCTTACTAACCAAAGCTTCTCGCAACCCTCATGTTTCCGGTAGGGAAACATGCCCCTCTTGTGGGCGAAACGATAATCGCTGCCTCTTCTCGCCTTGTATTTTTTTCTACAGGTAACATAGAGTAATAGGAGTGTCGTGCTGAAATTTGAAACTGTTCAGGGTTCGTTTGGCCATTTTATATATTAATTGAGTTTTCTAGGCATTTAATGTAGTACATAATTCAAATTTGAACTACAAGCACATGCTCCAGTGAAGCAAAATGGGTGGAAAATCATACGTGTATCATTGGGTGCATGTTTAGGTCTCATTGAAGGAATGGTACAAATGTCTCATCGTCCTGAAACATTCAGAATCTCGGTTTTTAAATCCCAGTAAATTGAAAACTCACCCAAAACACATGAAACTTGGTATGGTTTCATGATATGGCACATATATATCGTGGTAAAAAAAAATCGTCCAGCTTGAGGCAAGGCGCACACATTAATAGCCAACAAAGTCCTTTTGAAACAAATAGCTGACACGTTAATATCGCAAACGGTTGTATTATATGAACCGTGTGTGTTCCCGTAACCATTTAAGTGCGGCAACGCGTCCCTGTTTTCTTATGGGATAATACTACCTCGGTCCTCGTTAATTGGTCATCTTTGTATTTTGTGCCAAAATTTAACCATACTCGGTGGCGTGCGTGCAGCTGTTTGATTAGACGGGACGAGCACGAGAAGTCCGCCGTGCAGGCTCGACGGGACGCGTGCGAGCAGTCCAGCACGCAGGCTCGATGGGACACGTGCGACCTGTCCACCTCGCAGGCTCAACGGGACACGTGCGAGCAGCAAGGCCGCCCATGCTCACCGGGAAGCGAGCTCTTTGACCTCCATCCACCAGCCGCCCGCCTCGCTCACAACTTCTCCATTAATGGTGGTCGAGCCGCTGTTTAACACGCGGTTAATTAAAGCACCTGGACGGAGGGTGTTTGCTTGTGATCCCATTGCCCCAATCAATGTTAGCATTTGCTTTGTTCGTGTTTTCAACTCGTATTCCGGATAATTTAAAATGCCACATAGGGCAACGGATAATATGACAATAAATAAAATGGCAACGGATAATACGACGACAAATTTATAATGCCGCGGATAATAGTTGTCTTACATATTCCGAATAATTTAAAATGCCAGATGCGACAAAGCCCGGAAGACACGGGGGCAAGAGAAGAAGGAAATCGCAGACAACGATCTGGGACGCCACTGTCTCTACTCCTCGATGGATCGCCGGGCGACGACATCCTCCAGCTCCTTCTTCAATTCCTCACGACTTTGCTTGACAGTAGCCACGGATTCCTCCACCTCCTGCTCGCGCTTGATCCGGAGCTTCCTCAAGTCACCCATCAGTTCCTCCACTATCGCTTTCAGCATCATCCCCGAGGCACTGCTCTGCTCATGCAGCTTCTTCCAGCTGGCGGCCTCCTCCTCCGTCTCGGCGAGCGCCTTGAGGAACTTCGCATTGTCACACATGAGTTGCTCGACGAGGCAGGTCGCCATCTCAACTGAGGCATCGCTAATCTCGAGCAGATTCATCAAGCCGTCGACCAGCTCCTGCTGCTTAATTAGGCCAGTGAGAATGTCGTCGTCGCTGGCCAAGGACTTCAGGAACACCAGCTCATCGCGATCGCCGATGCGGCGAGTGCGCATGTGAGAGCCCTCGCGTGCCGGTGAGAGCTCGTTCGAGGGCTCCGCGGCACGCCGGGACATCTCTGCTGCGGCTGCCGCGTAGCGGCGGGACCTCTCTAGTGCTTCTACGGCCTTGGTCTTTGCTCCTTGGTTATATGTCCACCCAAAACTCCTCCTACCAGTCATGGCGGAATGACTTGACAGGAAAGACCTGTTTTGTGGGTGATGAGGAGAGGAACCGTGAAGTAATTTTTGAGTCAGTAGTTTTTATTGCCCGGTGCTAAGTGTGAACACATTTAAGTTTGATCGGTGTGTACAGATTTGCAATTACTTATTGCGTTGTAATCTGGAATGTGACGAGAAACAAGGTCAAAATTTATTGATGGTTCTGGGCTCGAAGCCCGTTTCTGTTGTTCTGGCTCATCGCAAACAGTTCTTATGGATCAACCGTATGCCACGCATCAGAAGCCCGAAATGGTCCTCGGATGGCGTACGTGGTCCCGCTTTCTCGGATGTACGTGTACGTGTCTGCCCACTATCACACACGGTCAGGATATCACCATCGTGTCTGATGGATGCACCGTCGCGCCTCCCACGGGGTGCCAGAAGGTTGACTAGAATTTCAATATGCAAGTGTGGTTGCTCGCCGTTGAGGCGGCCGCGACACGCTCTGCTCTGGCGTCCCTGTGTGTGCTCTGCTCGCCGTTGAGGCAAATTTACAATGGCAACGATTATTAATTGTCTTAGATACTCAGGATAATTTAAAATGCCACATGAGGCAATGCCCAAAACACTCACGACCTACATATGCATACAATTATAATAGAATATAGGCTAAAAGGCTGAGCTGGCGGCCTTCTGACGACGGTCTTCTCGGACTCCATGATCAGCATTGCACCCTTGCGGCCGTTCATTACAAGTGTCCCGACCCGCCTCCGCCTACGGAGTTGCTGGCGCTGGGAGGCTCTTGGGGCTGTTGGGCCTCTTCCAGAAGAGTTTGACAGTGTGCAATCGCGCGCATGACATCTCCGCGGAACCGCTCCATTTCCATGTCTCTGGCTTGGTAGCAAATTCCGTCCATCACCTGCATCCTCAAGATACCACGTTGGCGATGTTCTACTTCATTGGGGACGTCAACTCCACCAAGGATGCGCTCGAGCCTGGCCACCACATCGTCGGGATCGAGGTTGACACGGCCGCCGCCGACAATGATGAAGCCGTAGGCTGGCTGTCTCTTAACTGAATCACAGAGGTCCTCTGCCCTTTCCTTGCGGGGCATCAGGCTCTCGATGAGCACTTTTGACGGCGGCTCTTCGGGTGGGTCGTCGATCATGCCGCCGAGCAGCTCTGGATCTTTTGCATGGTGGATGGCAAACTGCTCATCACACTTCCTCTGCAATATGTCGATTGTGCGCCCAAGGACTGTCATGCCGATATCACTGCCAATGGGCCATGGTGCCTGCACCGACCGATGAAGATCTTACTCCCCGACCAGCTCCAGCTCATTCTCCTCGTTGAAGATGTAACACAGGTAGGGGTCGACGTCGAAGCTTTGGTCGTTGCCTGGCATGCTTGGAATAACTAATGGTAGATGGGTGAGGACTAGATCTGCGCACAGTGTCGCGACGGTGCGTTGCTGCCTGGGTTATATGCAGCAAGCCATTAGCTAGTGGCAGGAAACCGATGAGGGAAGAGGCGGGGATTTTCAATTCACCCATGTGGAGTGCGGGAAGCATTTGCTGGAGCGCGGAAGCCTTCCCTGGAGCGCGAGAAGACTAAGTGGAGCACATGACCCAAATACCGTATGTGGTGTCACGTGTTATCTATCACACACGTGTTAACATAAGGAAACGTATGTGTAACTTATTAATCATTGCACACGAGTACTCGCAGACGCATCATGTGCGATACTCCTAGCCACCGCAAGCAACTAGTTTGCATTTTTCAAAGTTTTTTGTACAAACAGTTCATCCGAGTGGGCTGTTTGCCGCGTATCACACACATCTTGTTTAGACGAATTGTTTGTGTTCTTTTGGCTCATCGCTAATAGTTCATCTATGTGAACGGTATGCCACATATCACACACATCTTGTTAAGTTGAACCATTTCTGTTGTGTTCCCTAATCAAAAACAGGTCGTCTGAGTGAACCGTATGCCGTATATCACACACACCTTGATCTGGCTAACCATTTCTGTTGTATTCCGTAATAGCAAACAGTTCATCGGAGCGAATTGTATGCCGTATATCGCACACACCTTGATATGGCTGCCCGTTTCTGTTGTTCTGTCTCATCGCAAATAGTTCTTATGGATCAACCGTATGCCCCGCATCTCACACACAACTAAAATCTGAACCGTGTTTGATGTATCCTTCATCGCAAACATTTTGCATCTTTTTTTACGGGTTTTTTACATCACCGTTTGCGATTAATGCATCGCACACAGTTTCGTCAAAGGGTCTCTAATGGTAGTGTCATGTTAGCAGCATCCTGCAGTAGTGTTTGTTGGGCCCATGGGACTGGGGGTACCCAGGCCCATCTGCCTACGGCCCAGGGCGCAGTGCATGCCAAGGGCCCTATGAGCGACCCACCATCAGGCATCATGAGCCAGGCTTCTCGCGAGGCACATGCCTCATGAGGCCCCCTCGGCAGGCATCCTGAGCGGATCAGGTGGCTCCACCAAGAGCCTCGCGAGGCGGTCTCCCAAGGCTGCCTCCCGAGGCCCCATCTCAGAGGCAAGCAAGTCAGGGGCTTCCCAACCCAGTCGCGCGGCCTCGTGCCTTCACAAGGGTGACGCACGCAGGGACGAACGGTGCCAGGGACCGCGCCAACGGGCGTGGATGAGGAGGATTTCCTCTTTTGTGCTAAGGGAGCAAGGCCAGCCACTAGTTCCCAAAGCAATCCCCAAAGGTTGCCCGATCGGTGCAAGAGGACCTAGAGGACGGCCGCACAGGGCGGAGGTCATCACTGAGCCCATCAGCGCGTCATGGATGGTGGCTTTGCAGGCAAAGAGCACCTTTTGTCAGGATAGACTGCGCCCCTGTCCCCCTTCAAAATTGCCATTGTGTGGCAACCCTTCCCGCCAATGTTTTTCAGGGGAAGAGGACCAAGGCAAGTATAAAAGAGGGCAGGGAGCTGCCGTAGAGAGGGGCTGGATCCTCGACCCTTGTACTCTCATCCTCCCTCACTAGTGCAATCCAAAACAAAGCAGGAGTAGGGTTTTACACCGCAAGGTGGCCTGAACCTGGGTAACTGCTGTGTCACCGGCCCGCTCCTGCTAGCTCACTCTCGTCGTAGCCTCGCCGTGGTTAATTGCAGGAAAGAGTAGGGCGGTAGAAATGAGTGCACCCCAGAGTTCGAACCTTTGGCTCCCCAGAGCCCCGATTCAGACATTTGGCGCGCCAGGTAGGGGTGCACCGCCGTTCTTCCGCTCCGCTCCGCTCTCTGCTTCGCAAGCTCCATGGCTGATGCTTGTCGCAAGCGTGCCGAGTGCCGGGCAGGATGCGTCGCCCTGACGAAGCCTGTGGGCCGCAGCAACCGCCGCCGCCCTGTCAGAGCCGCGGCTGCCGCCGCCACTAACCCTGCTGCCCACGAGCAGCAGGACTCCTCCATGCACCCCTATGTGCAGTCAGATGGCCACACCGCGACGACCTCTTCCTCCCTTGCCCGCCGTGGGCCGCCGAACTCGCAGGCCGGGCTGCTCATGGCGCACGAGCTGCTCCGCTACCGCCCGACTGACACCGGCTACGATGCCTCGCTTGGCCGCATCACCGAGCTTGTCAATGGTGCCGGAGACGCCTCTGCGCCATCCCACTCGCTCCGCCCTCCGTCGTCCCGCGCCGGGGACGTGGCGCATGGAGCGGCTCCGCCACCTCCCCTGCGCAGCAATCCCGGCAAGCCCAGGCGTGACTCACGGGTGTGTGACCCGTCCCATAGAACACCCCCGCCAGCCCGAGATGAGGCCAGATGCCAGATCATCTGCCGCGGGCCGCCTGACGCGCGCGTGCTCCTCGAGCAGCAGCGCCAGCGCCAAGACCAGATAGTCCAGGAGGTTGCAACGGCCTGGCACCAAAACCGCACCGCCCTAGCAGGTAGCGCCCCGTCGAGCAGCGTGGGCTGCCAGACTTTCACCTGCGAGCTATGCCGGGTGGTTTGGACCACCAAGTTCAAGCCAGAGCTGCCCCCACGCCATAAATGCATTCCCAACCCCGCGGACTTCCTTCAGCTCTATGCGCTAAGCATCGAGGCGGCGAATGGGGACGAAAAGGTCATGGCAAATTGGTTCCCCATGGCCCTCAAGGATGGCGCGCGCTCCTGGCTCATGAACCTGCCCGAGGCGTCGATCTCTTCATAGAGCGAGCTCAGCGATCAGTTCATCACCAACTTCAAGGGCACGCACGATCGCCCCCTCACCATCAACGACCTGTGGCACGTGAGGTAGCGCCCCAGCAAGACCCTCCGCAAGTACATCCAGTGCTTGAGCCAAGTGCATCACAAGATCCCGCGCGCCCTCTGACGCGGCCATCATCTCTGCATTCTCCACTGGCATCATGGACGTCAGGATGCGTGAGAAGCTCGCCATCAATGACGAGCTGGACTCGGTGCTGGAACTATTCAACCTCGCCGACAAGTGCGCCAAGGCTGAAGAGGGCCGCCTCTTCGTCCACAAAGACCCCGACACAACGCTCGACGACAACAAGGCCAAGGGAAGGACATCAAACGCAAGGGCCCTGCCATGCTGGCGGCGGAGCCTGAGCAGAATTGCGGCCGTGACCGCGACAAACCCGAGAAGGACAACCGCTCGTTCTGCTTCTACCACAATGTGCGCAGGCACAACACTGAAGACTGCCAGGAGCTCAAGTTGCTCCGCGACGAGTGCTTGGGACACCGAGGAGACCGCAATGACCGCGGCGCTGGCCGCGGAGGAGGCCGTGGTGGCGGCCGATGGGACAGCCGCAATGGCAACGGTAACCCCCGCCAGGGCTGGCGCGACCAGCCTCATGAGGGTGCCTGGCATGGTCAGCCTCGTGAGGCACATCCTCAGGCCAACGCCGCCCTTCCGCTGCTACCGCCGCCGCCTAGGAGGAACAACATCAACCAACTAGAGGAGGGGGTTAGGGGCTATCAGGAGCCTCGCGCGATAGCCTGCATCCTCGGAGGAGCTCAAGCCCCTGCATCTAATCGCCTCTTCAAGCAGTTCCCTCGCAAGGTGAACGCCACCCTCCCAAGGCCTGAAGCTGCGTGGCCCCTCAAGTGGTTGCAGTATACCATCACCTTCGACTCCAAGGATCACCTCAAGTCCACGGCCGCCGCGGGTGCACTCCCCATGTTGTGCACCCCCACCATCAGCAACATCGCGGTCACCAAGACCCTTATCGATGGAGGCGCTGGCCTCAACGTGATTTCCATCAAGACCTTTGAGACACTCCAAGTGCCTTATGATCAGCTGATTTCGACCAGGCCCTTCTCCGGGGTGACTAATGGGTCTACCATTCCCCTAGGGCAAGTGCGCCTCCCAGTCACCTTTGACCCCCGCTACAACTACCACATTGAACTCATCGACTTCGACGTGGCACACATCGGCTTGCCGTATAACGCCATCCTAGGGTACCCGACACTCGCTAAATTCATGGCGGCAACCCACCACGGCTACAACGTCCTCAACATGCCTGGCTGCAGCGGCGTCATCACCATCACCTGTGACAAGAAGGACATGGTATGCTCCCTCGAGCATGCCTATAGTGCCGCTGCGGCCGCGCATTCGGATGGCGAGGATGTTGTCAAGCCTCCCGAAGCCGCTCCTGCGAAGAAGAAGTTGTGGCTCCCCCAAGACCACCCCGAGGCGAAGAAGGCATCGGCTGATGGTAGCGGTCCGGGCCCTGCCCTCGACGTGGGTGCCTGCCCTCCTCCTGCATGGGAAGGCACGCTCGACGCCTCCCTTTGGGCGGGCTCGGGTGTTTTCGCCTGGAAAGCATCTGACCTGTCCGGTGTGCCAAGGGAGGTGATCGAGCACCACCTAGCGGTGCACCCTAGCACACACTCAGTCAACAAAGGAGCATGGCGTTAGAGAAGCAGGAGTTCATCGCCCAGGAAATTCGCAAGCTGCAGGAAGGTCGAGCCATCCGTAGGGAGCGCCGCCCCGCGCGGCCCGCCAACCCGATCATCATTCCCGCAAAGGGCGGCAAGCCGCGCGTGTGCGTCGACCTCGTAGGTCTCAACAAAGCCTGCTCTCAGGACCTCTTTTGGCCATCGTGCGTCGGCAAGGGTGCGGGCCTCGCCACCAACTACACCCGCATGCCCTTTGGCCTGATGAACACTGGCGCCACCTTCCAGAGGCTGGCGCAGCTCACGATGGAGCCACGCGGACCCTCCGCCTCCTCTGAGCCCCCTTAGCATCGGGAGCCTCTTGGCCACCGGGCGGCGAGCTTCCACGGCGCACCTCATCAAGCGACTCGACAACGCTATTTTTCCACGTGTCCTTTTATTTATTCGAATTGACAGCCCCGTGGGCTACAACAACCTCGAGCCAACCCATGCCTGACGCGGCGGCTGCGCCACTTTTTGGTTGTGTAACAAATATGGTTATGCCCTGTTGAATTTATGTTTCTTGTGTAATCATGTGTCCAGTGCCATGCCACCTTGAGAGCGTCGCGTCCTCGCAACTCTTCTCCTGACCGTCCCATGAGCAGGGGCTTGTCACGGTGTGTGTGCTCGGGTCCGTCCCTGCAGCGCTGATAAATCTAAGTGGTCGAGCTCTGGCTCGCGGGCCTGCCCCTTGCACGTCACTTCACCTACATCTTTGGTGCCTTATCTCCTCATGGAACAGCCCTAAGCATCGAGTTGGCGAGTGCGTGTCGCCCCCCATATCCCGAAACCTATCAAACATGCAGTAACCCCAGGAACCAAGCGCTTGAGGACCCCCCAGGAGGCGCCTCGCGCGCTGGCCCGAAAGGCCTCGCAAGATGAAGACTTCGAGGACCGAGTTTCGACAATCGCGCCGTGAGAACGACGTAGGCCCCTCGCAAGCCGGGGCTCGCCCAACGCCGCTCCCTGCAAAAAGCTAAGTCTGACTGCTTCTTGAGGCATATCTATCGTTGCTAGAATTCCCTCCTCTCACGACCTTGGTGAAGGCTGCCGCCTCCTTTCCGCGCGAGTCGCTTGCACGTCTAAGGGGGGCTCCCTGAGCATCACGCCTCAAGAGCCCTCACAAGCTCCCGGTGCTTCTCACCTCCTGGCCTTGTTCAGGCATCACGACCTGACATACCAGCGACGACTGAGGTTCACTCGGGGACTGGGTCCTGACGACGTAGAGCACCTAGGCAAGCAAGAAAAGGAGGGGCAAGCTTCGCGAGGAGATTTCAGGAGGGAACATACGAGTCGAACCACAAAAGCATTAAGTTAAGAGCGCGGAGGTCATTGTTTTTCACACACCCCCATGGGGCCTACATCGATCCAATGCGATAAAAAGAAGAAAAGGCTTCAGACGGACGACCCCAAGTCTCCGGCTCGGGCGCCGATGGCACCCTAGTCGGAGTCCTCGTCGTCACTCTTAATGTGGGGGAGCCATCGCTGCTCCCGCCATCGCCATCGTCTTCGCCGGAGGTGTCGCTGTCCTTGCTCTCCATGCAACACCTAAGGCGGTCGCTGGTGACCTCGAAGATCTTCACAAAGAGCATAGCGGCCCCGTCGTACTTGAACTGGATGATGTGCCCCCTCTTCAGGCCGCGAGCAAGGGCGAACGACTTCCACCCCTGCTTCAAGAACATGAAGCCTGTGGGGGTGAATTCCGTCGCCACCCAAGAAGGGTCGTTGCAGCAGCCATCCGCTTGCACCCACAGGCCCAGCGGCGCGTGGTCCACCATCTCCGTCGCGAAGGAGTCTGGGAGCCGGAGCCAGGTGCAGGGCCGGCGGTGCATGTCCACGATGAACTCGCGGGCCACCTTGGCTGAGTGGCTTCCCGCCTGGGGAGGCAGGGTAGCCGCGTCGCCTCGACCGCAGCGACCACGGGCGCCTCGCCCTCCACGACCGCCCCCGCGAGCACCACCCCTCCCGTGGCCACTTGGATCGATTTCGGCGGCCGCAGAAGGGCGTCCATGCCCCCGCGGCGGCACCCTGACCGTTGCAGCAACTACGCGAGCGCGGCCTCTCCCCCTCGTAATTGTCACGGAGGTCGGCTCGGATCGTGGGGCAAGAAGGAGGAGTTGGAAGAAGAAGATGGGCTGGGGAATCCTTCCGCCTCGTCTTTATAGCGCCCGAAGGAGGAGCGACCCCAGCCTCTTCGCCTTTGGCGGGACAAGGAAGTCAATGATGGCCCCACGCCGTGCGCGAGCAGACTTTATGTTAGCCCGGACGGTTGCCGGGGCGTCATGGGAGAAGTGGGGGCATCCCCTGCTCCATCATGTGCCACGCGTCGCAACTGGCCTGCAGGTGGTTAGGGCCCGCGCTGTTTCGCCCCCTAACTAACGGGGACATGCCTGCCGCGGGCCCGGGGGCTACTGTCGGGACCGTGGGATTGGGGGTACCCACGCCCGTCTGCCTACGGCCCAGGACATGGCGCATGCCAAGGGCCCTATGAGCGACCCACCATCACGCATCACGAGCCAGGCTCCTCACGAGGCCCATGCCTCACGAGGCCCCCTCGGCAGGCATCCTGAGTGGATCAGGTGGCTCCACCAAGAGCCTCGCGAGGCTCCCTCATGAGGTGGTCTCCCGAGGCTTCCTCCCGAGGCCCCATCTCGGACCCAAGCAAGTCAGGGGCTTCTCAGCCCGGTCGCGCGGCCTCGTGCCTTCACGTGGGTGACGCGCGCAGCGACGAACGGTGCCAGGGACCGTGCCAGCGGGCGCGGATGAGGAGGATTTCCTCTTTTGTGCTAAGGGAGCAAGGCCAGCACCAGTTCCCAAAGCAATCCCCAAGGGTTGCCCGATCGATGCAAGAGGACCAAGACGACGGGCGCGCTGGGTGGAGGTCATCACCGAGCCCACTGTCGCGTCATGGACGGTGGCTTTGCAGGCGAACCACCTTTTCTCAGGATAGACTGCGCCCCTGTCCCCCTTCAAAATTGCCATTGTGTGGCAACCCTTCCTGCCAATGTTTTTCGGGGGAAGAGGACCAAGGAAAGTATAAAAGAGGGCAAGGAGCCGCCGTCGAGAGGGGTTGGATCCTCGACCCTTGTACCCTCATCCTCCCTCACGAGTGCAATCCAAAACCAAGCAGGAGTAGAGTTTTACACCACAAGGTGGCCCGAACCTGGTAATTGTTGTGTCACCGGCCCGCTCCCGCTAGCTCGCTCTCAACGTAGCCTCGCCTTGGTTAGTTGCAGAAAAGAGTAGGGCGGTAGAAATGTGTGCACCCCAGAGTTCGAACCTTTGGGTCCCCGGAGCCCCGATTCTGACACTATTGATAATATTCATATATACATATTTCGTTGTTATTATTATGATGTCTATACTAAGGGCCTCGAGTTTTAGTTTTGCCCCAGGCCCCCAAAATCTCAAGACCGGCCCTAACCTTGGCCCTTCCATTCGGGATTCCATCTCCTGGATAGCCTCCGCTAGTGGAATTTAATCTACGGAGTTAGCATACAAGTTGCAATTTGAGGGCTCATGTTTATGGTAGTCCCCGGTTGAGCCTGAAAGCAAGCTCTTTAGTTGCATTCTTCTTCACCAGAAGGCTCTCGCTATTGGACGGCTTGCTATCCGTGGGTGGACTCACGGCTGAAAAATTGACCATCATCCTCATCTTCCACATCAAAGTCACTTTCACAAAAAATGAATCTCTTTCATCTGTGTAACGCCTGGATAATTAAGCTACAGTAATCTCTTGGTAATGATGCCATGTCACCACTGTTATTGTTGCTAATCTCGCTTAGATTCAAAATCGGTTCGAATTCAAATTTAAAATAAAGTCAAAATTTAAAGTTTTCAAATGTCAAACCTAAAATGTACAAACTGTGACAAATAATTCATAGGTAATATTCGTGAATAAACCACATTTTGTTAAAAGATTTAAATGCACTAAAATAAGTAAAGCAGCAGCTAAAACAATTAATCAAATTCCTTCTATAATTTATAAAATGTTAAACTAATTTATTTGGGAGTCAAACTTTTTGTGGCAGTGGGCTAGGTGATAACACTAATTTAGGAGTTTGCTTTGTATTTTATTAAACTGAAATAAATAGGAAATTAAAAGAAAGCAGAAAAGAAAATAAGTAAAACAAAAAGTAAAACAAAAAGAAGAATAAAAAACAGAAACGTGGAAAACCCCTTTCCCCCTTGGGCCTTGGCCCAGCTGCCCAACCCCAGGCCGGCCCACAACCCCCCCCCCCAATCCCCACACACCCCCTGAACCCTAGAGCCCAACCCCCACTCCCCCTCATTCCCTCCTCCCTCCGCCCCAGATCTGGAACTCGGGCTCGGCCCCGATGCCACCGCCGCTCGGAGCCCCCCCTCACCGGAGCCACGACGCCGCCGGATCGCGTCCTCGTCCTCCTCCCCAACCGGCCTCCTCGCTCCTCGCCGCCCCCTCTCCCCGTCCACGCCGGTGAGGCCCGGCCCCGTCCGCCTCTGCCCCTCCCCCTCTGTCCCGCGGTCACCGTGTCAACGGCCGCGCTCCGTCCGTGCCCCGCACGCCCTGGCCTCCTCCCCGCACGCCCCAGCGACGCTCGCCGCCGCCCGCGACCACGTCCGGTCCGCCCCGCCACCGACCTCACCGCAAGCTCCGGCCACCACCGAGCCGCGGCCGCCGCCCCCTACTGCTCCGCCCGTGCCTCACCCCTTGCGCTCTCTCCTCCGCCTGCCGTTGCTGCTCACGCTGTCGCCGGCCCGCCCTCTGCCCCGCGCCCGGCTCCCCCGCTGCTTTGCTTCGCCCGTGCCCAGGCGCTCGCCGTCGTGGCCCTGCGCCTGCTCACGCCGCCCGCCGGCACGCGGCCTCGCCGCCACTTGTCTGGCTCGCCCCGCCCGACGCCCTGCCTCGTATCGCCTAGGCACAGCCCCAGGTGGCCGCTGGAGTCACCGCACAGTGGGGCCCGTCCCTTGTCAAAAAAGATAAAAAACAGATATTAAAAATAAGTAATAAAATTAATTAATTAATGAGTTAATTAATTAACTTAATTAACATGCTTAATAATCTAATTAACTAGATTAGTATCTATTCGTCTCTCACGTGCCTCTATCATAGCGAACATGGAACCGTCCCCCTCCGTTTCATCTGTCAAAAAATGCCAAACAACTGGAAAACATTCCCGGATGTTTTCCCCCTTCGTCGGTATCGTGTAACACTGCACTAGAACACCCCTAGCACCGCATATCATCATGTCATGCTTAGTGTTGGATCTGTTTTCTTGTATTTACTGTTTCTTCCCCCTCTTCTTCTCTGGTAGACCCCGAGACCGCTGTTGATGCCACTGTGATCGACTGTGTCGACGACGACCCTTCCCCCTTTTTCAGCAGAGCTTCCAGGCAACAAAATGGAATGGTTCAAAACACATACCCGAGGGTGCCTACTACTACGTGGAGACCACCGACGACCAGGAGTAGTTAGGAGGTCCCAGGCAGGAGGCCTTGCATCTTCGATCGTTGTTGCTTTTGTGTTTGCCTTCTTAAGGCAGTCTTGTTTAACTTATGTTTGTACTCAGATATTGTTGCTTCCGCTGACTCTTGTGTATTCGAGCTTCTGTATTCGAGCCCTCGAGGCCCCCGGCTTGTAATATGAAGCTTGTATTATTTTAATTTGTGTCTAGAGTTGTGTTGTGATATGTTCTCGTGAGTCCCTGGACTTGATCGTACACATTTGCGTGTATGATTAGTGTATGATTGAATTGGGGGCGGCACAATCTGCTTCTCTATCCCTTGGCTATGCTCTTTCTCCTTCCCTTACGTCACTTTTTGATTCCTCTGTTGGAAGAAACATAGCTTCGTGAAGTTCCTTTTCCAAATTGACCAACCAGTGGTATTATCTTATGACAAATAATCCATGGCGGGGAGCGGGGCACTGATTCATTATCACACAATCATATAGTATGTTCACCATTTTTTTCATCCGCTAGTAAACACTGAATCTTGTTTTCTTTTCTTGCATTGATCATGGCAGCAATGACATCTTAATCATCTACATAAACCAAACTATATATAGTATAAATCTCAATCATGCACTAAGACAAATGTATTTCATGATTTTTAGAATCATATCCTAGTTTATATAGGCAATACTCTTCCTTTTGACCATGATGTTGTGTGATAGAAGTCGAACATTTCACGTGAGCTACCAATATATGATGTTCACACATGATGTCCTGCAAGTGCACAGGGTTTAGTTGTAGCTTTTTCAAAGTAAGAGTATCGATCCCACGGGGACCACCGGAATCAATCTTTTGTCTTTTGAATGGTGCAAATAGAATGCATGTAAATTGTTAGTGATCCAAAGCAGTGATAATGTAATGGAAATGATGTTGCAAGCGTAAAGGAATGTATTTCAACAAAAGTAAATAACTAGAATTGGAAAAAAGAGACTTGAGATGAATGGGTTTGAAGCGTTCTTAGGGAGTCTGGAATCCCCTCTAGTGTGCATCTAGAGCGGTGCCTAAACACAATGCTACTTCGGAGTACTAAGCCACTTTACATATTTCTTTTAGTGGACAAAGGCGGTACAGATACGTGCATACCCTAGGCAGCCCCGTATCACATATGCCACCACCGTTCTTTCCCACTCCGGTTACCAAACAGTGATTAAGGGGAAAAGGTCCCCATGGACGCAACCTATAGGTGGTCTCTATTTTATCCCCTGTTGCAACGATCCACTACGAAGGGTAATGGGGCCTATCATGTCACCCACTTCCGCAACCACACAGTCCGCCAACAGTAATAACCTTCCATCCAAAATTGGCATACATTTGATGGTCGACTTCACCAAACGTCAAGAAGACTATTAACACGAATATGCAAAGAGGATATTAAATCCTAATATCAATGATCTATTACACACTAGGGTTCATCCATGTCCCCGAGAACTAAGGGATCTACTCACTCATGATGGCAACCATCATCACAACACCGAACGTAAAGAATATGAACAAATCACACATGTAATACACAAGTTTCCCTCCGTTTAGGGTTCCCGAGATCATGTAATATCCCAAAATTCTAAATTTTGGAATGTTATATTAAATAAATAATTATGGTTGTTTGTTTGATTGTTGTGTAGTTAAGTCATAGAGTTTTTCTTTAGTAGTTTTTTTATAGTTTTCTTTGAAGTTTTTCTTTGGATTTTCATTTGGTTTTCTTTAATTTCATTATTGTTTTCTTCATTGCTTTTTATTGGTTGATTGTTCCTTGATAGCTAGAATGCTTGCTAGAGTGAATGCTTATGTGAATGCAGTGTTTGACTATATAGATTTTCATCAGAGAGTGACGAATAGTTCTATCAAGTTATTTCTCAGAGCGATAAAACTTCATCAACTATACCAGGCAAGTTCACTTTGACCATATTGTTCATACCTACGTTTTATTGCATTTAGTGTCACATTTTCATCAATTCCTCCAGTAGTATACTGAATCTTGTAGTTGGGTAGAAGCACGAGGTAGGAACCCACACCCCTGTTATCAAGCCCCGGGACGTTACTTATTTTAATGCTACGCTATAGTAGACGGGGTTTGGTATGTGTGTTCGTGAGTGGTGTGAGAAGGAGGACTCTGCGTCAATGAAGACAACTTCATGAGGACTCTATGTCAATGACGACAACTCCATGATGGCATATTCAAGGCCTGCATCTTCAAGACCTCAAGACTTCAAGACTCGAGACAAGATTTCAATACACACTAATGGGTGGAAATTGGACTGTGCGGCACCCTGGAGTACCCAGTGGATGCGTTGTGAGCTGGAGTAGGCTAGTACTCATGTGGGAAGTTCCATCAGACTCAAAGAGACGGGTGAATACTACATGCCCGGAAGCTTACCTGTGCAGCCACAAGTCATTATGGGCTCTGGCTTGGTTGACCTTAGTTGTGACTTTGACTGGGCCAGTGCCAGCAGATGTAGAACTACGGTAGGATTGGATGGTCACTGGTCAGTGGTCAGGGAAACTCTTTGAAAGACCATGTTTCGGTCATCTTGTTCTCAAACACCATGAAGTGCGAGAACGTAAAAATAGGGACCGAATCTTGTGGGCTAAAGTGCACAACACTCTGCAGAGTTAAAACCTAATCGATTAACCGTGTCCACGGTAATGGACAAGTTGAGCCTCTGGACTTGGATCTATATTTGAACTCTCAAAACTAGACTGATAAGTAATTGTGGGCAACTTATGATGATGTGGGCTATGATACATCGGTTGGCGGAACCATGTCATATTAGATAACTCTGTGTCAAGGTTCCTTGACAATCCTTTGATGTAGGAAAAATAAAACCAGCTTTTACGCAAAAACCTCAGACAGAGAGCCACAAAGCCATATTGCATATAGAATAGTTTTATCATCTGTTTTTCTTATTGTGATCTTGCCGATACATTCAATGTACTGACCTACATGGCTGTAATGTCTCATGTTGCAGATATTTCTATGACGAGTAAGAGTACGACATAGGGTTACAGTCTACACTCAACTTGCCATTGGCGTTGATGGGACTCCACACCCCTATTGATATGTTTCCGATGTGACATATATAAGGTATACTCTAGATCTATGGTATTTATTTTACATGTGATGTTATGGTATTTCATCAAAGTACTGTGTGTGCCCGCATACTGATCCAGGGATGGCACAGAAAGCACAGAGACTTGAACACTTTGGGTCGGGTCGCTACAGAGATGGTATCAGAGCACATGTTGACTGTAGGACGTGACCCTAGAAACTGGAAAGCCCTTAGGACAGGATATCTCTAAAACTTTATTTTCAAAAAGATCCTTTACTTCTCATCCTCTTCTGATTTTACCAACTAGTCTCTCTTACCTCAAATAGTTAGAATATACCCCTTTCCCTTTTGACCAAATGGAGTATCAACTAAGGACCACCTCAGAGTACAAGGATTGAAGCTGCAACAATTGAAGACTCCGAAGACTTGAAGAATTTGAAGACTCTGAAGAATTCCAAGATTTAGTTGACCTTTTAGAAGACCCAACACTTGTTATATACTTACGCTAGATGCGATGATTTGTGAGCTGTCATTGTTTGCGTTTTTTCGACAGCCACAAAATAAAACCTATTTTCAAAACAATATTGTTTGTAATGTGTGTATGTCTTTCTATATCTCTTAACTCATCCCCAAAACCCTTGGACCCAATAGATGATGAATGAAGATGGACTTGTATTCTCTGGACCGATGACTCAGTTGGAGGCAGAGCTATGGATTCAGAACATGGAAAATCACTTCAGGAACAACTTGATTGCAAGGAAGTACGAGGTTCAATACACTCTTCAATACTTTACAGAAAGTGCTGCAACATGGTGGAAAATACATAAAGCTAAATGTAATGGAGCAAAAACTTGGGAGGAATTCAAGAAGACTCTGTTAAGATCCCGTCTTATCCGAAAGCACTGTGATAACCTGATGAAGAAACCTTGTGCGTGCAAGATCTGTGGAGAGATATGAAATACCCATGAAGAACACAAGGATGGATGCCCTCATTGTGAAGGAAATCACCCAGATGAAGAATGTCCCACTAGGCAGGTGACTTGTTTCTTGTGTGAAGGAACTACTCATTACCTAGCTCACTGCCAAATTTACCCCAAGTACAAGAAATTACCCAATAGCAGAAGAAAGCAATGAAAGAAGCCCTCCGAGAAAGTTTAGAAAAATGTGTGATGAAGGAAGTTGTTGAAGACACTGATGAAGCAGGCCTAATCAGGTTTTACTCCAATGACTGCTATTCATGTGGAGAAGAAGGGCATTATTAACAATATTGCCCGAAAGAGTGTAAAGACTATCTAGGAGAGTTCCAGACAGTGGAGTTTGGGTATGACCCATAGGAAATAGAAGCTCTGGTCAGTACAGAGAAGTCTGGGAAGAGAAAGAGAATGTGTCCCCAGAACAACCCAAATTCTGCAGAAAAGGACTAGTCATATCACATGCTTCACATGCAAGAATTTAGGTCACTACACTGATAAATGTCCAGATAAGAAGCCAAGTGCCCCAAGAGCAGACACAATCCCCAAGAAGCCCCAAGACTTGTCAAAAGTCATTTGTTTTCGCTACAGGGAAGCTAGACATTATACAAATAAATGCCCAGACAAGAAGAAAGCTGGAACCGAGTAGCTGAAAATTTTGATATCAGTAATAAGTGTAGTAGGGAACACTTTTATTTTCATGAGGATGTGGAGTAGACTTATGTAATGCGAGTCTCTGAGATTGTAATGATTCATGAATAAATAAAGTTGATTTGTCTGGAATCTCATATGTTCAAATGTTGTGAATTGTTTCTCTATAAATAGGAGTGTGACCATTTTCGAGGATACAAGAAATATGGTCTATGGATGGACTTGTATATTTCATTTTAAGGGTGGTAGCACCCTGTGAGAACACTTAACCAATGGAAATGATAATGATATTCCACAGAGTTTGGACAAAATCAGTTGGAGTTTTGTTTCTGATATGATGGATATGAATAATTGAAGCACTATTGGATTTAAAGGAGGTGTAATGTTGGAATATGGAATAATAGTAACTCGAAGGATGATTTAAAGTTGTACCAGCATTGAAGTGGGCCCATAACCCACATGCCCAGGAGTTAATAAGGATTAAGCACTACCTTGTTGAAGGAAGAAACTTGGATGAATTTAGGATTTCGTCAGCATACGTTTCATAGGAGGTTACGCAAAAACCCGAGAGTTGTGAAGAAACAATAGATGTTATGTTCAGCTTGCAGAACCAATGGATTTACCCGAACCCAAGGATAAGAGAAATTCTGCAATGCTTGTGAGCATGCCCGAATGTTAGAAATACGAGATTCGCTAAACCTTATACAGGGTAATGATCTGGGTGCGGAATGGATTGATCACCATACGGACTTACTCTTATCATTCGCTCTTGCTGTTTGGAACGGTAAATCTGAGTGACTTACCCATAGTAGAGAGACGACAATATCAGAAACTTGCTTAAACCGTAGAATGATGGGACGATTGATCCATGTACCAGGCAATCGTTGCCAATCGTAGGCTATAGGGTGAGATTCAACCCAGACCCATTTCCTGCAGGAGAAACCATAAATTGTTGCCCACCATAAGATTTTCGATAGCTGCTTAGTATTGGTGACAAACCTGTCAGCTAAGAAGTCCCAGGCTCAGAAGAACCTTACCATGATGAAAGGACACAAAAATTGTGAGGAAAATGTTATGTCCCTACCGGAAGAGCCCCAGAGTAGGAATTATCCCGAAGATCTGAGAAGACCGACAATGCCAACACTAAGGATGGAGTATATGAGTTCTGATGGAACCGTAACCATGCTTCTAAGGGTGGTAGCACCCCAGATAATTGTGATGATTGATAGATTTTCAAGAAGACCCCAACCCTAACCTTCTTTCTAGATTCTCCGAATCTCGAGGACGAGATTCATTTTAATGGTGGTAGTTTGTAATATCCCAAAATTCTAAATTTTGGAATGTTATATTAAATAAATAATTATGGTTGTTTGTTTGATTGTTGTGTAGTCAAGTCATAGAGTTTTTATTTAGTAGTTTCTCAATAGTTTTCTTTAAAGTTTTTCTTTGGATTTTCATTTTGTTTTCTTTAATTTCATTATTGTTTTCTTCATTGCTTTTTATTGCTTGATTGTTCCTTGATATCTAGAATGCTTGCTACAGTGAATGCGTATGTGAATGCAATGTTTGACTACATAGATTTTCGTCGGAGAGTGACGAATAGTTCTATCAAGTTATTTCTCAGAGCGATAAAACTTCATCAACTATACCAGGCAAGTTCACTTTGACCATATTGTTCATACCTATGTTTTATTGCATTTAGTGTCACATTTTCATCAATTCCTCAAGTAGTATAATGAATCTTGTAGTTGGGTAGAAGCATGAGGTAGGAACCCACACCCTTGTTATCAAGCCCTGGGACGTTACTTATTTTAATGCTATGCCATAGTAGACGGGGTTTGGTATGAGTGTTCGTGAGTGGTGTGAGAAGGAGGACTCTGGGTCAATCACGACAACTTCATGAGGACTCTGCGTTAATGACGACAACTCCATGATGGCATCTTCAAGGCCTGCGTCTTCAGGACCTCAAGACTTCAAGACTCGAGACAAGATTTAAATACACACTACTGGGTGGAAATTGGACCGTGCGGCACCCTCGAGTACCAAACGGATGCGTTGCAAGCTGGAGTCAAAGTTCCACCCAGACTCAAAGAGACGGATGAATACTTCATGCCTAGAAGCCTTCTTGTGCAGCCACAAGTCATTATGGGCTCTCACTTGGTTGACCTTAGTTGTGACTCTGACTAGACTAGTGTCAGCAGATGTAGAACTACGGTAGGATTGGATGGGCACTGGTGATAATCCCCAAGTGCAAGGAATCATCGTAGCAATTTCCAAAGATGGAAGTGATAAGTATGGAGTGTCGAACCCACAAGGAGCTAAAGGTAAGATCAATATTCTCTCAAGTCCTATCTGCCATTGATACAACTCTACGTACACCGAGCATTTGCTTTCATCTAGAAACGAGAAATAAAACTACGTTGTGGGTATAAAGAGGATAGCTTTGCATGATATCGGAGAGATAAAATATAAAAATAGGTGTTGTTAACATAAAGTTGGAATATATTATAATATATTACAAATAGCGAGTGTGGAATAATGATGGAACAGTGTGCGGAATTGTCCTAGGCAATTGTTAACAAGATCGGTAATCATTATTGCAAATTTATATGAGGGAGAGGCATAAGCTAACATACTTTCTCTGCTTGGATCATATGCACTTATGATTGGAACTCTAGCAAGCATCTGCAACTACTAAAGATCATTAAGGTAAATCACAACCATAGCATTAAAGTATCAAGTCCTCTTTACTCCCATACGCAAACAACCCCCTTACTCGGGTTTAAGCTTCTGTCACTCTAGCAACCCACTATAAGCGAATCATGAACATATTGCAAACCCTACAGCGGGAATCCCTCACGTGTGCGCGGCACGGAGGGCACGATAGGACAGCACCAAAATAAAACATACAACTCAAACCAATCTAGATCATCAATCAACCCAAAAGGCAAAAGAAATCTACTCAAAACATCATAGGATGGCAACACATCATTGGATCATAATATGTGGCATAAAGCACCATGTTCAAGTAGGGGATTACAGCGGGGTGCGGGAGAGTGGACCGCTTAAAATAGATGAGGAAGGTGATGAAGAAGGTGATGTTGATGAAGACGATCTGTGACGTCCCCGATTCAACCTATCGGGGAACCTTAGGAACATATAACGCTTCAGGAGCAAATTATATAAGCTCGAAAGCAGAGAATGGCTGACAATGCGGAGGATACAAATTACCAAAGGCATTATGTATCAGAGGAAGAACTCACCAGGTGATTGAATATGAAGGACATTGTCGGATAATAATCCAACAATGGGTCTGGCGGTCAATAGCGGAGCTGATGTGAGCATCGGCACACAACCAGATGTAGAAAGAATGCAAAGGCATTGGATTATAGAACATCTGAATAATTTGATGCTTAGATAATGAAGGAATTATGAATTCCAACACGGGGGATCAGAAGCAGACGCTCTGATCAAGAATGGGTAACTTGAATAGACCTAAGAGTACGATCGATGGCATTTAGTTTGGTCGAGAACCAGCTCATGTTCAAAATGACGTCTGAGCCAGAAAGATAACTATGAAAGGATCAACTGATGAGTGCGTGCATCCGCACTCATGTTGCATCAATAAGATCAAAATGACGGTGTCAAGGATACTAATGAATATTGTCAGACATATGGGAAGCATCCTCAATGCAAGCAGACAAGTATTCGCTGAGCAATAAGCTGCTAAGGAATTTTCGAAAGATCGAATAGTATTTGGAAGACCTTGGTGAAACACTTGAACAACTGGGGACGAACGGATACTCGATAAGCGCGAGGAATTATCTGTAGGGGGTATTCATGAGGCCAGAACTGCAAGTCATTAAGCTCAAAGGATTGTCGGAACAACGAAGAGCAGTTCGGGGCATCTTGTAATAACAAGATCAACATGATTGAATGTATGAACGGCAGGTGTATGTAATTATACATAAGGATATATTGGTGGTAAGGAATTTCAAAAGCGATGAGCACAAAGGTCTCGGGAATAACATCGAAGGGTATCTTCGGAATCTTCTGGTGAAGCAGGCAATCATCTGAAATGAAGGGGCTCTCCGGCAGGAAGTGGTATCGAGAACCTAGAGTTATTATTAGTAAAATCATTTAACCCGAATAGAAGAGAGATCAGAGTCCCAGAGTATAGACGAGGAATAAAATATCCTAATACCACCCAATTGGCGACGTGGGCCCGTAAGCCACACAGCCAAGTTAGTAAAACAGTTTTCTTTGTCTAGACTCAACTTCGGCCAAGGAGTTGGAAAGGGGGGGTTCCTACAGGCAGTCGGCTCTGATACCAACTTGTGACGTCCCCGATTCAATTGTACACTAATCATACACGCAAACGTGTACGATCAAGATCAGGGACTCATGGGAAGATATCACAACACAACTCTAAACACAAATAGAAATAAATCAAGCTTCATATTACAAGCCAGGGGCCTCGAGGGCTCGAATACAAAAGCTCAAGAGCACAAATGTTAGCGGAAGCAAATATATCTGAGAACAGACATAAGTTAAACAAGTTTTGCCTTAAGAAGGCTAGCACAAACTGGGATACAGATCGAAAGAGGCGCAAGCCTCCTGCCTGGGATCCTCCTAAACTACTCCTGGTCGTCGGCGTCCTGGACGTAGTAGTAGGCACATCCGGTGTAGTAGGAGTCGTCGTTGACGGTGGCGTCTGGCTCCTGGACTCCAGCATCTGGTTGCGACAACCAGGTAGAAGGGAAAGGGGAAAAAGAGGGAGAAAAGCAACCGTGAGTACTCATCCAAAGTACTCGCAAGCAAGGAGCTACACTACATATGCATGGGTATATGTGTAAAGAGGCCATATTGGTGGACTGAACTGCAGAATGCCAGAATAAGAGGGGGATAACTAGTCTTATCGAAGACTACGCTTCTGGCAGCCTCCATCTTGAAGCAGTGGAAGAGAGTAGTTGGTAAGTTAACCAAGTATCAACGTATAGCATAAACCTACCCGACGATCCTCTCGTCGCCACCCTGCGAGAGAGCGACCACCGGGTTATATCTGGCACTTGGAAGGGTGTGTTTTATTAAGTATCCAGTTCTAGTTGTCGTGAGGTCGGAATACAACTCTGGGTCGTCCTTTTACCGAGGGACACGGCTATTCGAATAGACAAACTTCCCTGCAGGGGTGCACCACATTACCCAACACGCTCGATCCCTCTGGCCGGGCACACTTTCCTGGGTCATACCCGGCCTCGGAAGATCAACACGTCACAGCCCTACCTAGCCCTAACAGAGAGGTCAGCACGCCGGTCTAAATCCTATGCTTGCAGGGGTCTGGGCCCATCGCCCATTGCACACCTGCACGTTGCGTGGGCGGCCGGAGAGCAGACCTAGCAACCTCCATTACAAAGGAAGTTGCGTTACGCGGTCCAACCCGGCGCGCGCCGCTCAGTCGCTGACGTCTAGGAGGCTTCGGCTGATACCACGACGTCGAGTGCCCATATATGTTCCCGCGTAGTTGGTTAGTGCGTATAGGCCAGTGGCCAGACTCAGATCAAATACCAAGATCTCGTTAAGCGTGTTATTATGAAGTAAACGCGAACGCCGACCAGGGCCAGGCCCACAGGTCTCCTAGGTGGTCTCAACCTGCCCTGTCGCTCCGCCACAAAGATCCACACAGAGGGCCGTCAGGACAAAGGTCCTTTCAGCCCCCAATCCGTGAATCACTCGCGGGTACTCTTCGAGCCGACCCGACTTTAGTCACCATCTGTATAGTATGTATATATGTATAGTATATACCCGTGATCACCTCCCGAGTGATCACGGCCCGATAGTATAGCAAGGCAGACTAACAAGAATGTAGGGCCAATGATGATAAACTAGCATCCTATACTAAGTATTTAGGATTGCAGGTAAGGTATCAACAGATGTAGCAACAATGTCAGGCTATGCATCAGAATAGGATTAACGGAAAGCAGTAACATGCTACACTACTCTAATGCAAGCAGTATAGAGGAGAATAGGCGATATCTGGTGATCAAGGGGGGGGGCTTGCCTGGATGCTCTGGCAAGTAGGGGTCGTCAACAGCGTAATCGGTCGGGGCACCAGCAGCGGCGTCGGTCTCGTAGTCTACCGGAGAGAAGAGGGGGAAGAAACAATGAATATAATGCAAACAGATGCATAATGAAACATGACAAAGCAAACAGCGGTGTTAGGTGTGCCCTAACGCGGTAAGAGGTGATACCGGCGAAGGGGGGAAACATCCGGGAAAGTATCCCCGGGGTTCCGCGTTTTCGGGCAGATGAACTGGAGGGGGAAAGTTGCGTGTTTGATATGCTAGGGGCGTGTGGCGGACGAACAGGCTGCGTATCCGGAATCGTCTCGTCGTTCTGAGCAACTTTCATGTAGAAAGTATTTTCATCTGAGCTACGGTTTATTTTCTATTAATTTTAAAAGATTTAAATCATTTTTAGGATTTATTTAATTATTTTAATTCAACATTATCCAGAACAGTGTTTGCTGATGTCAGCATGACGTCAGCAGTCAACAGAGGTTGACTGGGTCAAACTGACGCGTGGGTCCAGTGGGACCCACCTGTCATACACTGTTAAGTTAATTAGGGTTAGGTTAAACTAATTACTGCTTAGTTAGACTAACAGGTTAATTAGATTAATTAAGTAGGATTAATTAATTAACTTAATTAATTTAATTAATTAATTAATTAATTTCATTATTATTATTATTATTCCATTTTTTTATTCTTTCAAAACGTTCTGGGGCAGTGGCCCACATGTCATAGGGCCAGCGGGGCCTAACGGGCACACGGGCGTTGTAGGCGCCCGACCCGGGCGACGACCCGTGGGAGCGGAGGGGCGCCGACGCGGCGCGGGCGCCGGGCGCCGGAGATGGCCGCGGCGAGGCCACGGCGAGGCTGGCGGCGCGCGCAGCAGGGGGCGACGGGCGCGGTCGAGTGGTGGACCGGAGCGGGGCGAGACCAGCGCGTGGCAGCAGCAGGAGCCGGCCATGGCGGGCGACCCAGGCAGTGGCGGGGGCGCGTGCGCAGCCGCGGGACGCGGTGAGCGTGCCAAGGGGGAAGAAGGGAGCGGCCACGCAGCCGGGTAGCGGCGATGCGGCGCGTGCGCGCGCGCGAAGGGCACCAGTGGGGAGGGCGAGCGACGGCAGGGCTCGCCGGCAGGGGCGCGCGGGGGGGCGCGGTGGCGCGGGGCACGCGACGCACGAGGTCACCGCGGGCGGGCGACGCAAGCAGCGGCGCGGTGAGGGAGAGAGGAGGAGAGGGAGGGGCGCGGCTCACGGAGGGCGTAGGGATCGTGGCAGTAGTGCGCGAGGTGGATGACGGGGACGACGGCAGAGAGGAGAAGCAGGCCGGCGGGGGAGCGCTCCGGCGACGGCGTCCAACGGCGACGGCAACGGGGCGGCGTCGGGGCGTCGCGGCGACCTCCAGCTCTCGATCCCGATCCAATCGTGGGAGAGGGGGAGATATTTTCGGGAGGGGGGAAGTGGGGTGGTGGCTGGTTAGGGTTTCCCCCTCATGGGGATAAGGCAGGGGCGGGTCGGCCGGCTGGGCCAGGTGGGCCGGCCTGGCCTGTGAGCTGGGCCGTCTGGCCCAGTTGGCCAAGGGGCCTTTTTTTCTTTTTTTTTTTCTTTTTAGTTTTGTTTTGTCTTTATGTTTTGGCTTTTGTTTTTAATTCAAACAACTTTTGTAAAATATGAGACCTAGCCCAATATTACCAGTGCAATATTAGACACTGATATAAAATGGTTTTGGGCCCAAACAATTTAAGTTGGATTCTATTTAAATAAAATGGCATTAAAAAGTGTTGTTTTGCTGCTGTTACTGGTTGTTTGAGCTATTTAAATATTTTAGCTAATGTTGCTGTTAATTTTATATTTGCCTCTGGATTATTTGCAACATGATGTACATTTTAGTTCTGAAGTTTGAAGAAATTTTAATTTGACTTGTATTTTAAATTTTGAATATGAGTTGGATTATTTCCTAAATACAATTTGTTTAGAATGACCATGATGACATGGCATCATTAGCAGGGGATTACTGTAGCTAACCCCTGGGGGTGTTACAAATCTCCTCCACTACAAGAAATCTCGTCCCGAGATTTAAGCGGTGGAGTAGGGGGGAAATGGTCGGGTTACGAAATTCTAACGGATATTCTCGGTCTTGGTTGGTCTTCTCGAAGAGGTCGATCCATCGTATAGTTGCCTTTATTTCTCTGTATCAGTACACCATGATGAAGTTGTCGTTCTTCATTTAGTATCTTCACCGTACTTACGAAGGGAAAAGGGGCAGCTCGTCAACGGTAGAATGCTATACGAGGTAATCGTCTGGGGTTTTCCCATGAATGAGCAGATGAGTATCTCTCGAGTTGAACAAATGACACACATCGAGAGCACGGTAAGAAGTTACAAGAAGGAGTTTCAAGCGGATAGGCAATCGTTCGTTGCCTGAAACAGAGTGTGAAAGGGTTTCAGAGCAACGGGAATAAGTCTTGTGTTTGGTACCAGAATTTATCACTAGGAAGGTGGCCCGTGAATTAAATATGAAGCCAAGCGTGAGGAATAACTTTTAGAAACAGTGGCATACAGGAGAGTCAGGTTACGATCCTGTGGAACTATGGGTTATGGGCCCACCTTGCGGGTTAAAAGTAGAAAGAGCGGTGACATCTTGTACGGTCATGATAGCAGGGCAGGTCAGCGCATAGCCTGTCAGTTATATTGGCAACAACGTTGGTACCAAGGGCGAGGGACGAAGAGAACCATTTTCCTGCTCGTTGAAACGAGGCGGACCAATAGGCAAGGTTCTCGTCCATCGGTGGTTACCGAAATGTTATCAACAATATAGTAACAGGGTCTTGCTGACAGAGTTGTACACCGAGGTGCTTACTTAAGCAGGGATTTATTTCTGCTCATATCTTATAGATCACCAGAAAGGTTAAACAAACCAATGGAAAAGAAAATTTTGTTTAAACACAAGTAATAGGAGTATATTCTTCCCAAGGTTAAGCGGGGCATGATATACGTGTCGAAAGATCAAAGGCATGGCCACTTAGCTAATAGGGGTGAGAAGAATCATGACATGCACCCATACAACGGTGTTTGGACAACTGATCAAGAGACAATTTGCATTGTGCTTTCAATGCTCTTATTGAAAATCGGAGTACCATAGACATGCTTCGAGATAGCATCGACATGGTCTTCAGGCAAAGGTCTGACTGTGGATACACAAAGGATCCATCGGAACAACTCATGAATAAGTCCTACAACTTCCTCATGGAGGAATGGTTAACCTTGCTAAAAAGGAAACTATATCAAGTAGGTCCTCCGGCCAGGGGTGCTAGGCATGACATCACCTTACCGGGTCATACAAGGACCAATGTTATAACTCTTGGAAATCTGTTCCAACCATCATATCTGACCGAGATTCGGATCTGGTTGGTGTCAGGATACCTCAGACTCGGGATGCCTGAGAAGAAAAGGTACAACACAATTTAACGAGATGTCATTGTAAGATTCTTGGGAGATGAACTGTGGAAGCGAATTCCAAAACAAGAGTTCATCATTAAACCGAGGAGAGGATGAGGAGGTGGCTGATGGACTCAGCGACAATTCATTGAGGTTTCCAAAAAGATGGATTTCCACAATTATGTGAACAAGGAGATGGCGTTTGTCAAGTCAAAGGACATAATGTTGTATGCCCGAGGAAAACGTACACAATTAAACATCGGTTGAAAGGTGCAACCGAGATATGGCTTAGGTAGCATGATCAATGTTAGAATGGCGATTCAATAACCAGCAGTCTAAGAATGAACTGTCGACCATTAACTTCAAAGCAATGGGGGTGCTAGAAGTATAGAATCCAAGCAGCACTGTTCACTTGTTAGTATCCCGGTTGGAATCAACACGGGGACCAAGAAAGAATGGTGATGGTGAGAAGTATCACTATACCAAGAATCCTTAAGAGGTGGAGCAATCCTCACAACATTCTTGACATCAAAGATGGTAATACTCCACGGTAGAACATAATGTAAGTTGGATAGCAATGAACTCAAGGTACAACGCAAAACGAAAACAAGTTTTGTGTTGGAGGGAATGCAATAAAGTTGTCGATGATAACACAAATCATCGAGGGGTCTCATCATAATTTCGATTCACAACTTGGAAGAAATCAAAGTGTTGACAATGATCACGACACATTTGTCGAGAGATTTCATGAAGATGTAATCGATCGGTGATGACATCAAGTCAAAGAAATGATGAAGCGAAAGGTTATCGAAACCATGGGTACGACACAAACTCGAAATCAAGTTTGCTGTTCAAGGCGAAAAGATATGACGAGGAAGATCGACGTAAGCTTAGCTCATCATTGCAAGTTATGCCCCAGAAATAAGGAGCAGGTAGCACAGTTAAAATCAGCACGATGATGATATAGCCGAGCAGGCTAGGAATGACGTGATCGAGTACAAACCCGTAAGTTAAGAAGATTACTAAAAGTTGTTTAATCATGGTGCGGACCTGATTTAGTTATCGGTGTTCTTGAGTGACTAACCACTCAGAATCCGGGAAAAATTGGAACCAGTGGGAATTAGTAATTGATGAAGGCTCATAATTAAGCAACATGACGTTGAAAGCTCGACGTAAGTCTTGCTCTCACTCTGAAGATTTCACGCACCGAAGAAGGACGAGGTAGCACGGTCAAAGGTAGCATGATGAGGGTGTAGCCGATAGTCTAGGAATGACCAGATTGAGCTTAAAATTTCCTAGTAACATTTACGAGGGATATTGAATTTTAGAGCGGATTTGATTTACTAAACGGTGTTCCCGGTTGACAGCAAACCAGAACCCGTAGAATGGCTAAGGCAAGAAAAGGTATTCCTTCATCAAAGTTAATAGAATGTAGTGCAAAGGCATGATATCGTCGAGATACCAGGGGGTAATACTCGAAGGTAGAATATTACAGAAGCAGAACTGGGTAATTGACCTGCGACAGCAGATACTTCAACCTTGTCAAGGATTGACGAGGCCTGGAATGGACTCCTTTCAGGTATGTTGGATAAGGACAGCCTGGTCGGAACCATAGCTGCAAGGGATCACACTAGGGATACCGAAAGATTTATTCACATTACTAAATATTCTTGCCAGAAGCTTTTATGACAAGTTCCACATCGGGTCCATGGGCATGAACACAAAGGTTCAGGGTCGACTCCCACTTCTTCAATGCATAACCTTTCATTCGCTTCTCGCCTTCGAAGAAGTTGTAACATTGAAATTTCATATGACGAAAAGCCAGTAGGGTATAACCCGCATAACTTTCCGAGTTCACACCGATTAGGGAAGGCATAGGTTCAACCTATCGGGGAACCTTAGGAACATATAACGCTTCAGGAGCAAATTATATAAGCTCGAAAGCAGAGAATGGCTGACAATGCGGAGGATACAAATTACCAAAGGCATTATGTATCAGAGGAAGAACTCACCAGGTGATTGAATATGAAGGACACTGTCGGATAATAATCCAACAATGGGTCTGGCGGTCAATAGCGGAGCTGATGTGAGCATCGGCACACAACCAGATGTAGAAAGAATGCAAAGGCATCGGATTATAGAACATCTGAATAATTTGATGCTTAGATAATAAAGGAATTATGAATTCCAACACGGGGGATCAGAAGCAGACGCTCTGATCAAGAATGGGTAACTTGAATAGACCTAAGAGTACGATCGATGGCATTTAGTTTGGTCGAGAACCAGCTCATGTTCAAAATGACGTCTGAGCCAGAAAGATAACTATGAAAGGATCAACTGATGAGTGCGTGCATCCGCACTCATGTTGCATCAATAAGATCAAAATGACGGTGTCAAGGATACTAATGAATATTGTCAGACATATGGGAAGCATCCTCAATGCAAGCAGACAAGTATTCGCCGAGCAATAAGCTGCTAAGGAATTTTCGAAAGATCGAATAGTATTTGGAAGACCTTGGTGAAACACTTGAACAACTGGGGATGAACGGATACTCGATAAGCGCGAGGAATTATCCGTAGGGGGTATTCATGAGGCCAGAACTGCAAGTCATTAAGCTCAAAGGATTGTCGGAACAACGAAGAGCAGTTCGGGGCATCTTGTAATAACAAGATCAACATGATTGAATGTATGAACGGCAGGTGTATGTAATTATACATAAGGATATATTGGTGGTAAGGAATTTCAAAAGCGATGAGCACAAAGGTCTCGGGAATAACATCGAAGGGTATCTTCGGAATCTTCTGGTGAAGCAGGCAATCATCTGAAATGAAGGGGCTCTCCGGCAGGAAGTGGTATCGAGAACCTAGAGTTATTATTAGTAAAATCATTTAACCCGGATAGAAGAGAGATCAGAGTCCCAGAGTATAGACGAGGAATAAAAGATCCTAATACGACCCAATTGGCGACGTGGGCCCGTAAGCCACACAGCCAAGTTAGTAAAACAGTTTTCTTTGTCTAGACTCAACTTCGGCCAAGGAGTTGGAAAGGGGGGGTTCCTACAGGCAGTCGGCTCTGATACCAACTTGTGACGTCCCCGATTCAATCGTACACTAATCATACACGCAAACGTGTACGATCAAGATCAGGGACTCACGGGAAGATATCACAACACAACTCTAAACACAAATAGAAATAATTCAAGCTTCATATTACAAGCCAGGGGCCTCGAGGGCTCGAATACAAAAGCTCAAGAGCACAAATGTTAGCGAAAGCAAATATATCTGAGAACAGACATAAGTTAAACAAGTTTTGCCTTAAGAAGGCTAGCACAAACTGGGATACAGATCGAAAGAGGCGCAGGCCTCCTGCCTGGGATCCTCCTAAACTACTCCTGGTCGTCGGCGTCCTGGACGTAGTAGTAGGCACCTCCGGTGTAGTAGGAGTCGTCGTCGACGGTGGCGTCTGGCTCCTGGACTCCAGCATCTGGTTGCGACAACTAGGTAGAAGGGAAAGGGGAAAAGAGGGAGAAAAGCAACCATGAGTACTCATCCAAAGTACTCGCAAGCAAGGAGCTACACTACATAAGCATCGGTATATGTGTAAAGAGGCCATATTGGTGGACTGAACTGCAGAATGCCAGAATAAGAAGGGGATAACTAGTCTTATCGAAGACTACGCTTCTGGCAGCCTCCATCTTGAAGCAGTGGAAGAGAGTAGTTGGTAAGTTAACCAAGTATCAACGTATAGCATAAACCTACCCGACGATCCTCTCGTCGCCACCCTGCGAGAGAGCGACCACCGGGTTATATCTGGCACTTGGAAGGGTGTGTTTTATTAAGTATCCAGGTCTAGTTGTCATGAGGTCGGAATATAACTCCGGGTCGTCCTTTTACCGAGGGACACGGCTATTCGAATAGATAAACTTCCCTGCAGGGGTGCACCACATTACCCAACACGCTCGATCCCTCTGGCTGGGCACACTTTCCTGGGTCATACCCGGCCTCGGAAGATCAACACGTCGCAGCCCTACCTAGGCCTAACAGAGAGGTCAGCACGCCGGTCTAAATCCTATGCGCGCAGGGGTCTGGGCCCATCGCCCATTGCACACCTGCATGTTGCGTGGGCGGCCGGAGAGCAGACCTAGCAACCTCCATTACAAAGGAAGTTGCGTTACGCGGTCCAACCCGGCGCGCGCCGCTCAGTCGCTGACGTCTAGGAGGCTTCGGCTGATACCACGACGTCGAGTGCCCATATATGTTCCCGCGTAGTTGGTTAGTGCGTATAGGCCAGTGGCCAGACTCAGATCAAATACCAAGATCTCGTTAAGCGTGTTATTATGAAGTAAACGCGAACGCCGACCAGGGCCAGGCCCACCGGTCTCCTAGGTGGTCTCAACCTGCCCTGTCGCTCCGCCACAAAGATCCACACAGAGGGCCGTCAGGACAAAGGTCCTTTCAGCCCCCAATCCGTGAATCACTCGCGGGTACTCTTTGAGCCGACCCGACTTTAGTCACCATCTGTATAGTATGTATATATGTATAGTATATACCCGTGATCACCTCCCGAGTGATCACGGCCCGATAGTATAGCAAGGCAGACTGACAAGAATGTAGGGCCAATGATGATAAACTAGCATCCTATACTAAGTATTTAGGATTGCAGGTAAGGTATCAACAGATGTAGCAACAATGTCAGGCTATGCATCAGAATAGGATTAACGGAAAGCAGTAACATGCTACACTACTCTAATGCAAGCAGTATAGAGGAGAATAGGCGATATCTGGTGATCAAGGGGGGGGCTTGCCTGGAAGCTCTGGCAAGTAGGGGCACCAGCAGCGGCGTCGGTCTCGTAGTCTACCGGAGAGAAGAGGGGGAAGAAACAATGAATATAATGCAAACAGATGCATAACGATACATGACAAAGCAAACAGCGGTGTTAGGTGTGCCCTAACGCGGTAAGAGGTGATACCGGCGAAGGGGGGAAACATCCGAGAAAGTATCCCCGGGGTTCCGCGTTTTCGGGCAGATGAACTGCAGGGGGAAAGTTGCGTGTTTGATATGCTAAGGGTGTGTGGCGGACGAACAGGCTGCGTATCCGGAATCGTCTCGTCGTTCTGAGCAACTTTCATGTAGAAAGTATTTTCATCTGAGCTACGGTTTATTTTCTATTAATTTTAAAAGATTTAAATCATTTTTAGGATTTATTTAATTATTTTAATTCAACATTATCCAGAACAGTGTTTGCTGACGTCAGCATGATGTCAGCATGACGTCAGCAGTCAACAGAGGTTGACTGGGTCAAACTGACGCGTGGGTCCAGTGGGACCCACCTGTCATACACTGTTAAGTTAATTAGGGTTAGGTTAAACTAATTACTGCTTAGTTAGACTAATAGGTTAATTAGATTAATTAAGTAGGATTAATTAACTTAATTAATTTAGTTAATTAATTAATTAATTAATTTCATTATTATTATTATTATTCCATTTTTTTAATTATTCTTTCAAAACGTTCTCGGGCAGTGGCCCACATGTCATAGGGCCAGCGGGGCCTAACGGGCACACGGGCGTTGTAGGCGCCCGACCCAGGCGACGACCCGCGGGAGCGGAGGGGCGCGGGCGCCGGGCGCCGGAGATGGCCGCGGCGAGGCCATGGCGAGACTGGCGGCGCGCGCAGCAGGGGGCGACGGGCGCGGTCGAGTGGTGGACCGGAGCGGGGCGAGACCAGCGCGCGGCAGCAGCAGGAGCCGGCCATGGCGGGCGACCCAGGCAGTGGCGGGGGCGCGTGCACAGCCGCGGGACGCGGTGAGCGTGCCAAGGGGGAAGAAAGGAGCGGCCACGCAGCGGGGTAGCGGCGATGCGGCGCGTGCGCGCGCGGCGAAGGGCACCAGTGGGGAGGGCGAGCGACGGCAGGGCTCGCCGGCAGGGGCGCGCGGGGGGGCGCGGTGGCGTGGGGCACGCGACGCACGAGGCCACCGCGGGCGGGCGACGCAAGCAGCGGCGCGGTGAGGGAGAGAGGAGGAGAGGGAGGGGCGCGGCTCACGGAGGGCGTAGGGATCGTGGCAGTAGTGCGCGAGGTGGATGACGGGGACAACGGCGGAGAGGAGAAGCAGGCCGGCGGGGGAGCGCTCCGGCGACGGCGTCCAACGGCGACGGCAACGGGGCGGCGTCGGGCGGCGGGGTCGGGGCGTCGCGTCGACCTCCACCTCTCGATCCCGATCCAATCGGGGGAGAGGGGGGGATATTTTCGGGAGAGGGGGGAAGTGGGGTGGTGGCTGGTTAGGGTTTCCCCCTCATGGGGATAAGGCAGGGGCGGGTCGGCCGGCTGGGCCAGGTGGGCCGGCCTGGCCTGTGAGCTGGGCCGTCTGGCCCAGTTGGCCAAGGGGCCTTTTTTTCTTTTTTTTCTTTTTAGTTTTGTTTTGGCTTTTGTTTTTAATTCAAACAACTTTTGTAAAATATGAGACCTAGCCCAATATTACCAGTGCAATATTAGACACTGATATAAAATGGTTTTGGGCCCAAACAATTTAAGTTGGATTCTATTTAAATAAAATGGCATTAAAAAGTGTTGTTTTGCTGCTGTTACTGGTTGTTTGAGCTATTTAAATATTTTAGCTAATGTTGCTGTTAATTTTATATTTGCCTCTGGATTATTTGCAACATGATGTACATTTTAGTTCTGAAGTTTGAAGAAATTTTAATTTGACTTGTATTTTAAATTTTGAATATGAGTTGGATTATTTCCTAAATACAATTTGTTTAGGATGACCATGATGACATGGCATCATTAGCAGGGGATTACTGTAGCTAACCCCTGGGGGTGTTACACGATCACCGCGGCGATGGTTCCCCCGGCGGCACTCCGGCGCCACCGAGAGAGAGGGGGAGAGTCTCCCCCTTGTGCTTCCTCCTCCATGGCCTCCCCCCTAGATGGGGAGAGGTTCTCCCTCTGGTCCTTGGCCTCCATGTTGATGACGGCCCCCTCCAGCTTCCTCCTCCATGGCCTCCAGTGATGATGGCCCCCTCCGGCAGGGTGCCGGAGAGGGCCTAGATTGATTTTTGATGGTTATCGAGGCTTGCGGTGGTGGAACTTCCGATCTAGGGTTCTTTTCGGAGGTTTGGGTATTTATAAAAAAAATTGGCATCGGTCTCACGTCAAGGGGGTGCCCGAGGTGCCCATAAGCCCGGAGCACCCTCCCTAGGGGGTAGGGCGCGCCTAGAGGGCTTGTGGCCTCCTCGTCCACTTCCTGGCCCAACTCTTGTGCTTCGGGGGTCTCTTTTGGTACATAAAAAATCACCGTAAATTTTTAGGCCATTCCGAGAACTTTTATTTCTGCACAAAAAATGACACCACGGTAGTTCTGCTGAAAACAGCGTCCGTCCGGGTTAGTTCTAATCAAATCATACCAAAACCATATAAAATTGTTGTAAACATGGAATGAATACTTCATAAATTATAGATACGTTGGAGACGTATCAGCATCCCCAAGCTTTATTCCTGCTCATCCTCGAGTAGGTAAATGGTAAAAGAAATAATTTATGAAGTGTGAATGCTAGCATAGTGCATAAATTTGATCAATAATAGTTCCAAACACTTTTTCTAGCATCATTATATATCATAAACAGTAGCTCATCTCATAAAACTTCTCATGATCAAGTAACAAGCTATTCATATGTTAAAGTATAGACCATAAACTTTCTTGAAAACTAACAAACTACATTCTCAGTCATCAAACAATTGCAATTCATCTTATTTATGGAAGGGTCTATCTAAGAGCTTTGATATTAGCAAATTCCTCGTACTCAACTATCATATAGTCTTCCATGATTGCTAACACTCAAAGCATATTTTTGGAACAAATAGCATCCGTCGAACACAGAGAAATATAGGGGCTTAATGTTTCGCCTCCCAACTTATTTACCAAATAGATAATTGTCAACAATAATAATTCATGATCAAATATATTTGAATGGCCATATATGCTTGGATCTTTCCCCACCACATGATGCTTGCCAACTAAAGAATAATTGAGGTTGAAATAAGAAGGAATACTATTGACTCTTGCATAAAAGTAACTACATGAAAGTAAAAGATAGGCCCTTCGCAGAGGGAAGCAGAGTTTGTCATGCACTTTTTAATTTTGGATGTGCAAACCCTTAATGCAAAGGAACGTCATGTTGTATTGCCCTTTGTGATAGCAACCTTTATTATGTAGTCCGCCGCTTTTATTTCTTTACCATCACAAGTTCGTACAATGCTTATTTTCCCTTATAATAAAAGATCATACATATTTAGGAGCAATTTTTATTTCTTTTTGCACCGATGACAACTTACTTGAAGGATCTTATTCAATCCATAGGTAGATATGGTGGATACTCATGGCAAGAAACGGGGTTTAAGGGTTTTTGAATGCACAAGTAGTATCTCTACTTAGTACAAATTTTTGGCTAGCAAAAGATCCTAAGCAAGCACCAAATGTTGGAGGATCCATAACAATATAACATCTATAGAAATATACCCAAACATAAATCATTATGTTGTCTTCCTTGTCCAACTTCAACTAATTTGCTCAAGTTTGAAAATAATTAATGGGGCTCACAATCATAGAAGATGTCCAAGATAGTATATTTATATGTGAAATCTCTCTTCCTTCAATATTCTTTCATGAATTGTTCAAGTGACCAATGTTGAGTTTGCTAACTTTCAATAAATTTTACCACCTGTACTTCTTATATGTGAAGTCATTACTCCCCATGGGATAAGCATATGAAACATACATAATTTCAGATTTATGATATTCAATTCATTCAACCATTTACTCATAGGATATAAGTGAAGCACGAGAGTAAATGACAAAACTACTCCAAAAAGATATAAGTGAAGATTAATGAGTAGTCAAAGAGTTAAATAGCCATGTGAGGACTCTCTCTCATTCAAGATTTCAGATACAATGATTTTATTCAAACAGCTAGTAAAATGAAAATACGCTCCAAGCAAAACACATATCATGTGACGAATAAAAATATAGCTCCAAGTAAGGTATACTGATAGTTTTGAAGATGAAAGAGGGGATGCCTTCCGGGGCATCCCCAAGCTTAGTTGCTTGGGTCTTCCTTGAATATTACCTTGGGGTGCCTTGATCATCCCCAAGCTTAGGTTCTTCTGCTCTTCATTCTTCTCATATCGATATCTCACCCAAAACTTGAAAACTTCAATCACACAAAACTTAACGGAACTTTGTGAGATGGGTTAGTATAGTAAAACAAATCATTACCTTGGGTACTGTCAAAGACAAGGTTCATAATTGTTTCCACATAATTCCTACTGTACTATATAATTTCCACAATTTATATTAAGCAATATAAACCATAGAAACTAAAAAACAAGCAAACTATGCATCGAAAACAGAATCTGTCAAAAACAGAACAGTCTGTAAAGATCTGAATTATGCTCATACTTATGTAACTCCAAAAATTCTGAAAACTTAGTAAAATCTATAAAATTTGTAAATAAATCCTCTGTAAAAAATTCAGAGTTTTTTCACATTCCAGTGAATTTTGAAAATTCTGTTACTGGACGCAAAAGTTTCTGTTTTTGCACAGAATCAAATCAACTATCAACCACACTATCCCAAATGCTTTACTTGGCACTTTATTGAAACAAAAGCCATAAAACATGATTACTATAGTATCTTAATCATGTGAACACACAAAAACAGTAGGGATAAATATTAGGTTGTCTCTAAACAAGAACTTTTCTTTAAAGCTTTTTAGCTAAGCAGTGATATTTTAATGATATTCTTCCAAGCCCAATTTTGATGATTATTTTATTCATACTGTAAAAGATACTCCCTACGTTCCTAAATATTTGTCTTTCTAGAGATTTCAACAAGTGACTACATACGAAGCAAAATGAGTGAATCTACACCCTAAAATATGTCTATATACATCCGTATGTGATAGTCCATTTGAAATCTCTAAAAAGACAAATATTTAGGAATGGAGGGAGTATAAGTGAAGTTCATAGAGCATTCTACAATTAATTATAGATTTACAAATATCCAAGCTCAAAATATATAAGTGAAGCACACGAAGCATTCCATAAAGCCATACTCAAAAGATATAAGTGAAGCACAAAGAGCATTCTATAAAGCCATACTCAAAAGATTTAAGTGAAGCACATGAAGCATTCTATAAATCAATGAAGGAATATCTCATACTAGCATGGTGCGTAAAGGAAAATAAAAGAAAAATAAACACAAAAGACGCATATCATGTGAACAAAACAAAAACCAAGGTATATCAATAATTGTTGAAGAATAAATATGCCATGCTTAGATGATTGAGTCTCCTTGAAATATTTACTTGGGGTGCCTTGGGCATCCCCAAGCTTGAACTCTTGTCTCTCTGTATTCTTCTCATATCGATACCTCCTCGATCTTCGAACACTTCATCCACACAAAACTTAACAAAAACCCTTGTGAGATCCGTTAGTATAATAAAGCAAATCACTACCTTTAGGTACTATTGTAAACTCATTCCAATTTCATATTAGCATTATATCTACTGTATTCCAACTTCATCATGGTTCATACCCCCCGATACAACCCATAGATTCATCAAAATAAGTGAACAACACATAGAAAACAGAATCTGTCAAAAACAGGATAGTCTGTAGCAATCTGGAAATTTTGTATACTTATGTAACTCCAAAACTTCAAAAAAAAAAGAAAAAAAATTGCATAGAAGTACTGTGTAAAAATTTCAGAAACTGTTGATGTTCCAGTAAAAAATGTAAATTCACGCACTACAGCCAAAGTTTCTGTTTTTGCACCGCACATAGCAAACAAGCAATCAAATCATCCTAAAGACAAATCTTGGCACATTATTTTTATAATACAATGGATATATACAAGGGGATACTTATTTTTGATAAACTTCCATGAAAAAGTATACAGTGTTTCCATGAGCATGAACACAAGTGTTCAAGGTCGACCCTCACTTCTCCAATGCATAACCTTCCAATCACTTCTCTTTTTGAAAAAGTTTTTAGGCGTAAGAGGCAAGTAATATTTTTGGTATTTTGCATTCTTTTAATTTTTTTTGTTTGTTTCATCCAAAACTAAAGAAAACAAAAACAAAATGGAAAACAAAATCTATTTAGTGAAGAAAGCAAACAAGCACACACGAGAATATCAACCCCACGCTATTGCTCCCCGGCAATGACTCAAGAAAAGAGCTTGGTAATCCACAAGTGCAAGGAATCATCATAGCAATTTCCAAAGATGGAAGTGATAAGTATGGAGTGCAGAACCCACAAGGAGCTAAAGGTAAGATCAATATTCTCTCAAGTCCTATCTGCCACCGATACAACTCTACGTACACCGAGCGTTTGCTTTCATCTAGAAACGAGAAATAAAACTACGTTGTGGGTAAAAGAGGATAGCTTTGCATGATATCAGAGAGATAAAATATAAAAATAGGTGTTGTTAACATAAAGTTGGAATATATTATAATATATTACAAATAGCGAGTGTGGAATAATGATGGAACGGTGTGCGGAATTGTCCTAGGCAATTGTTAACAAGATCGGTAATCATTATTGCAATTTTATATGAGGGAGAGGCATAAGCTAACATACTTTCCCTCCTTCGATCATATGCACTTATGATTGGAACTCTAGCAAGCATCTGCAACTACTAAATATCATTAAGGTAAAACCCAACCATAGCACTAAAGTATCAAGTACTCTTTACTCCCATACGCAAACAACCCCCTTACTCGGGTTTAAGCTTATGTCACTCTAGCAACCCACTATAAGTGAATCATGAACATATTGCAAACCCTACAGCGGGAATCCCTCACTTGTGCGTGGCACGGAGGGCACCATAGGACAGCACCAAAATAAAACATACAACTCAAACCAATCTAGATCATCAATCAACCCAAAAGACAAAAGAAATCTACTCAAAACATCATAGGATGGCAACACATCATTGGATCATAATATGTGGCATAAAGCACCATGTTCAAGTAGGGGATTACAGTGGGGTGCGGGAGAGTGGACTGCTTAAAAGAGACGAGGAAGGTGATGAAGAAGGTGATGTTGATGAAGACAATCACCGCGGCGATGGTTCCCCCAGCGGCATTCCAGCGCCACCAAGAGAGAGGGGGAGAGAGTCTCTCCCTTGTGCTTCCTCCTCCATGGCCTCCCCCCTAGATGGGGAGAGGTTCTCCCTATGGTCCTTGGCCTCCATGGTGATGATGGCCCCCTCCATCTTCATCCTCCATGGCCTCCGGCGATGATGGCCCCCTCCGGCAGGGTGCCGGAGAGGGCCTAGATTGATTTTTCATGGCTACAGAGGCTTGCGGCGGTGGAACTTCCAATCTAGGGTTCTTTTCGGAGGTTTGGGTATTTATAAGAATTTTTGGCGTTGGTCTCACGTAAGGGGGTGCCCGAGGTGCCCGCAAGCCCGGAGCACCCTCCCTGGGGGGTACGGCGCGCCTAGAGGGCTTGTGGCCTCCTCGTCCACTTCCTGGCCCAGCTCTTGTGCTTCGGGGGTCTCTTTTGGCCCATAAAAATCACTGTAAATTTTTAGGCCATTACGAGAACTTTTATTTCTGCACAAAAAATGACACCACGGTAGTTCTGCTGAAAACAGCGTCATTCCGAGTTAGTTCTAATCAAATCATACCAAAACCATATAAAATTGTTGTAAACATGGCATGAATACTTCATAAATTATAGATACGTTGGAGATGTATCAACTGGTCAGTGGTCAGGGAAACTCTTTGAAAGACCATGTTTCGGTCATCTTGTTCTCAAACACCATGAAGTGCGGGAATGTAAAAAAGAGGAATCGAATCTTGTGGGTAAAGTGCACAACACTCTGTAGAGTTAAAACCTAATCGATTAGCCGTGTCCACGGTTATGGACAATTTGAGCCTCTGGACTTGGATCTATCTCTGAACTCTCAACACCGAACTGATAAGTAATTGTGGGAAACTTTTGATGATATGGGCTATGAGACATCGGTTGGCAGAACCATGTCATATTAGATAACTCTATAGTGAAGGTTCCTTGACAATCCTTTCATGTAGGAAAAATAAAACCACTTTTACGCAAAACCTCAGACACAGAGCCACAAAGCCATATTGCATATAGAATATTTTATCATCTATTTTTCTAATTGTGATCTTGCTGGTACCTTCAATGTACTAACCTACACGGCTGCAATGTCTCATGTTGCAGATATTTCTACGACGAGTAAGAGTACGGTATAAGGTTACGGTCTACACTCAACTTGCCATTGGCGTTGATGGGACTCTACACCCCTATTGATATGTTTCCGCTATGAAATATATAAGCTATACTCTGGATCTACGGTATTTAATTTACATGTGATGTCATGGTATTTCATCAAAGTACTGTGTGTGCCAGCATACTGATCCAGGGATGGCACAGAAAGCACAGAGACTTGACCGTTTTGGGTCGGGTCGCTACAGATTACAATGGGGAAAATGGGAGCGGGTGATGATGATGATGATGACAGTGGGGATGATGTAGGAGCCTTCTTGGTGAAGATGGTGGAGGTCGCGGCCTACTCTTGTCGGTTCCTCCCTCCGGATCACTCCAATGGCTAGGGTTCCTACTTCTCGATGAATTTCTGGTGTCTTTGGGTGTCTGATCCCGATCCATCTTCACGGGGTGAGTTTAGTTGACAAGGCGGCGACGATGGCACTTCCTACGGGTGCGCGCGATTGTATGGAACACCGTCTTTTGCTCTGGAGGTTCTGCGATGATTGCCTGTTTGCCCATTTTGCTTACTTCTTTTTTGGTAGGTGATTATAACTTTAATTATGTGATTCCACTACCATTTTCTGATATTTCTACCATATAATAATATTTGGTCCAAAAAGCATTATCTGAGGAAAACAACAAAAAGAAGTCCACGAACGTGATAAAACCCCACAAAGCCTACTGAGTAGGCACAAAAATACTAACGAAATAATCGCATAATTTGGACTCATCAACTCCCCCAAGATTAAAGGTTTGCTCGTTCCCGAGCAAATGTTGCAGCTTGTAAGAAAGAGGTCGTCTTAATTATGAGATGCAGATAATTCAAAAATGAATGAGTCCATCATAATTACAGAATTTGCATCATATGATAGACGATATTGTGTACCTCCATATGATACGTCTCCAACATATCTATAACTTTTGATTGTTCCATGCTATTATAGTATCAATCTTGGATGTTTTATATGTATTTACAAGCAACTATATATCATTTTTGGGACAAACCTATTAACTTAGTGCCCAGTGCCAGTTGCAGTTTTTTGCCTGTTTTTGCTTTTTCAGAATGTCAGTACCAAACAAAGTCTAAATGCCTAAACATTTTTGTGATTTTTAATGGACATAAGAGACCCTGGAAGCTTTGGGAGGGAACGAGAAGATGGAGCAGTGGCCCACGAGGCACCAGGGCGCGCCCAGGGGGTAGGGTGCGTCCTGGTGCCTCGTGGGGCCCATGTGGCTCCGTTTGACCTAACTCCGCCTCTATAAATTCTCTAAAATCTGGAAACCAATAGGGGAGCCCACGAAATACTTTTTCCGCCGTCGCAAGTTCCTGTTCTCGAGAGATCCCATCTAGAGGCCTTTTCCGGCACTCCGCCGGAGGGGGAATTAATCATGGAGGGACTTTACATCAACTTTGCTGCCCTCCCGATGATGCGTGAGTAGTTTACCACAGACCTATGGGTCCATAGTTAGTAGCTAGATGGCTTCTTCTCTCTATTTGATCTTCAATACAATGTTCTCCTTGATGTTCTTGGAGTTCTATCCGATGTAATCACTTGTTGCGGTGTGTTTGTTGGGATCCGATGAATTGTGAGTTTATGATTAGGTTATCCATGAATAATATTTAAGTTTTCTCTGAACTCTTTTATGCATGATTGTTATATCTTCGTATTTCTCTCCGATCTATTGATTTGGTTTGGCAAACTAGATTGATTTATCTTGCAATGGGAGAGGTGCTTTGTAATGGGTTCGATCTTGCGGTGCTCAATCCTAGTGATAGAAGGGGACATGACATGTATGTATCGTTGATATTAAGGGTAAAAAGATGGGGTTTATTCATGTGTGAGTTTACTTTGTCTACATCATGCCATCTTGCTTAAGGCGTTACTCCGTTCTTTATGAACTTAATACTCTATATGCGTGCTGGATAGTGGTCGACGTGTGGAGTAATAGTAGTAGATGCAGAATCTTTTCGGTCTACTTGTCTCGAACGTGATGCCTATATAGATGATCATTGCCTTGGATAGCGTCATGATTATTTGCTTTTCTATCAATTGCCCAACAGTAATTTGTTTACCCACCATATGTTATTTTCAAGAGAGAATCCTCTGGTGAAAACTATGCCCCCCGGGTTTACTTGTATCATATTTCAAAAATCCTAAAAATACCATGCTGCAATTTTACTTTATTTATTTTATTTTATATTTTAGTTTGATCTATCTATCTATCACCATACAATTTAATCTAGCAATTTACCGCTAAGGGATTGAAAACCCCTTGTTCGCGTTGGGTGCAAGGATTTGTAATTTTGTGTGCAGGTGCTGCTAACGAGTTGTTGCGTGATTCTCCTACTCGATTGATAACCTTGGTTTCATAACTAAGGGAAATACTTATCTCTACTGTATTGCATTATCCCCTCCTCTTCGGGGAAAACCCAACGCAGATCACAAGTAGCAGAAAGAATTTATGGTGCCATTGCCGGGGAGACAACATCAACATCTATCAAGTACATATGCACAAACTTTCATCTTCTTGCATTTATTTTATTTGCCTTTGCCTCTCGTTTTCATCTCCCCACTTCTAAAAAGTTCTTACAAAAATTACAAAAATATTTTCCGTTTGCCTTTTTTTGCTTGTTTGCTTGCTTTTATCTTGTTTGCGTATCCATGATGTCTCGAAAAATTATCATGATACCTCTTGTCATAAAATTCTGGCCGAAATCAAGAAAAATACAAAAGACTACATGTCTACACAATTTGAGCACAACAATTTTTTTACCGAAGAACTCAAAGAACATTCTACTTTGGTGGAGGCTATTGCAAAACAACTTGCTGATGTTAGTGAAGAAGTTGCTAGTCTTCAATCTCAATTTGTTCTTATTGAAAATTTGCTAGGAAAAATTTCTGATGCGCAAGCTACTCTAGTAAATCAAATGGCAGCTTAGCCGAAATCATTTGCACTTGGTAATGATGAGGATATTAAAATGGTTGGTGTTTCATCGATTGACTCCTTGTTTAGCAATATAAAACTTGATGAGAAGGGGACTGAAGAAGAGTCCACTTTAGCTAGAAGGCGTCCCCATAATTCGGAGGGTGAAAATCTTGATGAAAAATTTGATAAAAGTGGGTTTGGAGAGGTTAAACCTTTAACTAGTGATGTGCACACTCTCTTGGATTACAAAGACTTTAATTATGATAGTTGTTGTTTCATTGAATGTATTTCTTTTGTTGCAATCCATGCTAAATTCACCCAACGCATATGAAAAAAATAAGGCTTTTACTAAACATATTGTAGAAGCAAGGTTGAAAGCCTTAGAAGAAAAGCTAGAACTAGAAGTTCAATTCCTAGAAAATTACATGATGAGTGGGAACCTACCATTAAAGTTAAAGTTAAAAATTATGAGTGCAATGTTGTATGTGATTTGGGTGCTAGCATTTCCACAATTCCAAAATCGCTATGTGATCTGCTAGGTTTTACCAATATGGATGAATGTTCTCTTAATTTGCACTTGGCGGATTCTACTATAAAAAAGGCTTTGGGTAGAATTAATGATGTTCTTATTCTTGCAAATATGAACTATGTGCCCATTTATTTTATTGTACTTGACATTGATTGCAATCCGTCTTGTCCCATAATACTTGGTAGACCGTTCTTACGAACCATAGGTGTCGTCATAGACATGAAAGAAGGGACCATAAAATTTTAGTTTCCATTAAAGAAGGGTATGGAACACTTCCCTAGAACTAGAATTAAGCCACCATATGAATCAATCACGAGGGCCACCTATGGAACTAAAACCAAAGATGACAATACTTGAAACTTTGCATTACGCCTAGCTAGGGGTGTAAAACAATAGCGCTAGTTGGGAGGCAACCCAATAGTTATCTTAATTTTGTTGTTTATTTTTCTGTTTTCTTGTGTGTGCACAATTATGCTGCTGTTATGATTGTGTTTTTTATGTTTTTAATTAGTGTTTGTGCCAAGTCAAGTCTTTAGGATGATTTGGATGATAGTTGACTTGATTCTGTGAAAAACAGAAACTTTTTTGCCCAGTTCTGGAATTTTGTAAATTCACAGAAATGTTATTTTGCTCTAAACGTTTTACACATAATTGATATACAAATTTCCCACGTTGTCTTAAGTTTTGAGAATTTTTGGAGTTACAGAAGTATGGTCAATGTTCAGATTACTATATACTATTCTGTTTTTGACAGATTCTATTTTCATTGCATTGTTTGCTTATTTGGATGAATCTATGGATTGTATCGGGGGTATAAGCCATGGTAAAGTTAGAATACAGTAGGTATAATGTAATAATAAAATATGAATGGGTTTGCAACAGTACTTAAAGTAGTGATTTGCTTTATTATACTAACGGATCTCACGAAGGTTTCGTTAAGTTTTGTGTGACTGAAGTTTTCAAGTTTTGGGTGAGATCATGATGGATGAAGGAATAAGGAGTGGCAAGAGCCTATGCTTGGGGATGCCCGAGGCACCCCAAGTCAATATTCAAGTACTCCCAAGCAACTAAGCTTGGGGATGCCCCGGAAGGCATCCCCTCTTTCTTCTAACGACCATCAGTAATTTTACTTGGAGCTATATTTTTATTCGTCACATGATATGAGTTTTGCTTGGAGCGTCGTGTATTATATGAGTCTTTGCTTTATTTTATTTTTAGTTTGTCACAATCATCTTTGCTGGACACACCTATTTGAGAGAGCCACACATTTATCATGATTTGCTAGAATGCTCTAAGTGCTTCACTTAAATTTTTTGAGCTAGGCAGTTGCTCTAGTGCTTCACTTAAATCTTTTTGAGCACGGCGGTGATTATATTTTCAGAAATACATGCACTCTCATGCTTCACTTATATTATTTTAAGAGTTGATAAATTTTAAAGAAATATTTACACTCTCATGCTTCACTTATATCTTTTTGAGAGTTGATAATAGTAATGGTAATTTGCACAAGATATGAATTTGGTCCCAAAGTGATGAATTTCAAGAGGGATATAATAAAAAAATTCATGAAAGATCATTGGATATGATAAGTTTGATTCCTTGCAATAGTTTTGCGATATGGAGAGGATAATATGTGAGTCATGTTAGTGAGTAATTGTGGTTTAGTAAGTATATTGGTGTTAAGGTTTGTGATTCCCTATGCAAGCATGTAAAGTCAATAGTTATGCAACAAAGTTATATCCTACTTATGGTGCATTATTCAGTGTTAGTTAGATTCAATGCATGTTTATGACCTTTTTTTTTGGTTGGTCGCTTCTCAATCTATTTGCTAGCCTTCATTTGTACTAAGCGGGAATACTGCTTGTGCACCCAATTCCTTAAACCTAAAGTTGTGCCAAATGAGTCCACCATACCTACCTATATGCGGTATTTACATGGCGTTCCAAGTAAATTTGCATGTGCCAACTATAATTTTTCAAAATAATTTTCCATTTTGTGTGCCCGTACCGCTTATGATGCGGCTGGAGGTGGCCAATATTTTCCATGGTAGGTGGGTTATTCTCATGATGAGTGTTTATTCACTCGTCATTGCACGAGAGTGTGGCAGGTAATAGGGATGCCCAGTCCCAAAATGAAAAAAAATAATATGATGATAATAATAAATTCCTTAGAAAGTGTTGGTATAGAAGGCACCCGTGGATACGGCTAGCCATGGATTGTGATGGGTTTGATCTTGCGGTGCTCAATCCCAGTGATAGAAGGGGACATGACACGTATGTATCGTTGCTATTAAGGGTAAAAATATGGGGTTTCTTCATGCATGAGTTTACTTTGTCTACATCATGTCATCTTTCTTAAGGCGTTACTCCGTTCTTTATGAACGTAATACTCTAGATGCATGCTGGATAGTAGTTGATGTGTGGAATAATAGTAGTAGATGCAGAATTGTTTCGGTCTACTTGTCTCGGGTGTGATGCCTATATACATGATCATTGCCTTGGATATCATCATGATTATTAGTTTTTCTATCAATTGCCCAACAATAATTTGTTTACCCATTGTATGCTATTTTCAAGAGAGAAGCCTCTAGTAAAAACTATGGCCCCCGGGTCTACTTCTGTCATATATCAAAAATCCTAAAAATACCTTGCTGCAATTTTACTTTATTTATTTTATTTCATATTTTAGTTCGATCTACCTATCTATCACCATACAATTTAATCTTGCAATTAACCTTAAAGGGATTGACAACCCCTTATTCCTGTTGGGTACAAGGATTTGTTATTTTGTGTGCAGGTGCTGCTAACGAGTTGTTGCATGATTCTCCTACTGGATTGATAAACTTGGTTTCATAACTGAGAGAAATACTTATCTCTATTATACTGCATCATCCCCTCCTCTTCAGGGAAAACCCAACGCAGCTCACAAGTAGCTCCATATCTTTGTCTTTATTAAATGAGCATGAAGGCTTCCACACCTTACTATCTATCGTTAAGAAGACACTCTTCAACTCTAAGTGATAGTTGTTCCCTCCTATCAGTTGGACATGCTCTTATGATTTCCTGCTTTACTCAAGTTATTTCCCTTCTTCCCTTTTATTCTTTGAGTTACCAAACATACCCCATATCACTAGAATTTCTCTCTCCCTCTTTTTCGAGGTCAGACATGAATGGTATGCTTGGTTGTCCAAGTTTGACCACAGGGAATTACAAAAAATCTTTTAATCCTTACATTTTGTTTTCACCGTAAAGGAAGCGTGTCCCCTTTTCATACCTGGGTCATTAGCTTAAGGACTTCACCAGGTAATCATAAAATAAACTGAAATGAAGATCAATGCATCACATCAAGTTGTCAACTTCTCATTCCTGATCGATACTAAAGATGTGGAAGACTTATAATCATCATCTAAAAGCAAAAATATCTAGCACACAACGATGCAAGATCATACTAAGCAAATCCATGAGGATCATAATCGATCACTCATTAAATCATCCATGACTCATTGGATAACACTCATCCCTCTTATCAAGAAAGTATGACTGGCCTTGCTTGTTCAGACTAAACAAAAACCTTTAACCAGTTCAACAAGAAATAATAATAAGGGATATAAAGGGGCCTCAAAATCCCCCCAAGCTTAACGCCAGCTGGATCCATTTAGTCTCCTTTTTGTTCATACCGGTGTTCTCTTCTGGAGGTGAAGCGGTGGCGCCGGTGAGGACATCGATCATGAGTTTGTTTGCTATCTCCGGGTCCTTGATGCGGGAGCGGTACATGCGCAACATCTCTTCCTGGTTGGCGATGATCCTCAGACGCGTGCTAAGAGCCTCACGAGTCTTGATGGCTAGTTCCTTCTCCATCGCCCTAATTTGCTCAGTCATAACTTTAGTTTCAACCGTTAAATTATTAACATGTACCTCTGGTTGAGTTGAGTGTGCGAGGATGGTGGCACGTCTCTTCCTTGAACGTCCCGCTTGCATGCGGGCCCTGATGGTGTGCATCTTGCGCGCCCTTGGATCGATCTTCTAGGATACTCCCAAAGGCTCATGAATAGTGCAGTTGCCAAAACCGCACTTACCCATGACGATGGAAGTATCCATGACGAATTCGATCTTGTTCTAGTTGATGACGACCTTGATTGCGTTGATGGGGATGGCCGTCCGTTCCTCCGGATCTTCTTCTAAGGAGGACCAATCGCACGAGTGACAAAGCCTATCTTTTATGCTTGCCAGAGAATAGCCTTCTTGCTCCAGATCATCCTCCTCCTGAGAGGAGGTTTGTTGGTCGTCCCACGACCGAGCCATCATTTCCCTGCACCTCAAAACTCAAGAAGGCTTGGGCTAGATTGGTTCATTAGTTTTGATAGTGGAGGAGGCAATGTTTCTGTATATAAGAGGTTAGGGACGCAGGTTTTAACAATATAAGGAAGTTAAAGAGAATCTGAGAAATATGTAGCGACCTGACCCAATACGGTCAAGTCTCTGTGCTTTCTACGCCATCCCTGGATCAGTATGCTCGCGCACACACACACACATACGTACAGTGAGCTGCTATACAAACGATTTTTAACCCCTTTCCGCGACGGCATTTTAAACTGTTGCCTAGTCAGTGTGTGCGATAGGGGGTCCTTCCCACACGACCCAAAAACCGTCGGGGATAGGGAGCCATGATGTAGACGCGTTGCCAAATGTAATCGTATGCGATGCAGCAACATATCGCACACACCATATTCTGGCACACATGTGGGATTGGTGATCAAACGTTTCTAATGACGCAGTGAAACCAAACGGTGTTTCATACTGAACCGTTTGGGAAACAATATCTAAGGCACACGGGGCAACATAGGAACTGTGTGCGATATGTGCCCCATCGCACACGAGTTTTCTGTGGAACTCGGCTGCCATGTATGACACCATCACACACGTTTGGCAAACAATTACCATGTGCGATAATGTGCTATCAGAAACGGTTCAAGAGCCCCTTCGCACACATACAAGTGATGCAGATTGTTTGTGATTTGTTGTGTATCACCGACGGTTGCGATATGATTGACGTGTGCTTTTCGTTTGTGATTGCACACGTTTACTGAAAAATTTACGAGTGGGATTGTATTTTACATTGGACACGGTTTACTATAAGCTCCCGTGTGCGATAATATGGTATCACAAACGGTTCGGGAGCCCCTACGCACACGTAGAAGTGCTGCAAATCGTCTGTGATCTGCTGTGTATCACCGACGGTTCCGCTATGATTGACGTATGCTTTCTGTTGTGGATCGCACACACTCATTTAGTTGAACCGTGTGCGCATCAATGGCCAGGTTAAAGCAAAAATATCACATTTGAATCGGCATGTAAAAAAGCAAATTTGTCACAATATGCAATTGAACAAATAGTGTCCACAGGAAGAACATTCATCAGAATTCGCAACAATTGCAATTGAACAAATGGTAGCTAAATTGCAATGATTTGTCGACATATATATGCATTACATAATTAATCATAGTGTACGAAATACGAAGACCTCATCACATGGAAAACAATGGATCCATGCGTATATGTTTAGCGGCTAACTCTTACTCATTGTTTCAGGAGAAGGCATGCTGAAATCTTCATTATCACTAGTGGGCTTGATGTAGTGATTCAGGAAGAAGTTGCTGATAAATCTCCTAACCATCAGCAATTCACCAGCGGGGAGCGGTTCAGGGGTCCTCGGATCAAATATGAGCTGTAGTATTTTTAAGATCAGAATGTGCCATATGAGTGGAGTAGAAGATATTAATTAAGATAGACTTATTGGTACTAATTCGCGAGCATCTTCATAACTATCAGCAGATTTGCAGATAGAGATCATGTGTCTGCAAACATAGTATCCACAAAGGTTGGTCCCTGCTTGTTGCCGAGGACACTAAATTTTTTTGTACAGGATTAGTCATGTATTTGCCCTATTAGGAACAACCTAACCGGTGTTAGATGTATTTTTTTCTTCTTTGGATAGAAATAGAAAGAGGTTTATTTAGAAACTTGAACATTTGACTAGCATAAGAAAAGGTATTTGCAAACTATTGGATACATTTTCCGAAAATAACGGATTTGAATGTCTTACCGGAGAAACGTTCTCGTGCTGTAGAGGTAGTTCCCTCTTGAACACGTTCCCTGGTTAATTTTCCACAATGCAAACATACTGCAAATGAAGATGAATTTTCACAGCATCAATTTTTGAACCAGATATGAATGCAAATTAATTTCAACATCATAAAATTCAATACCTATTCATGAATTGCTGAAGATGCGTCAGATCTGAGGCTTTATTGACTCTCTGAGAGAATCCATGTAGTAAACTATGTTCTTATTTGGAACAATGAATACCATGATCGATTGATTGCTACAGATTAAGAAAACCATGAACTTACGAATTATGTTGAAATCTGAAAGACAATCAGTGTATGTGCGGTTGTTTATTTGACTTACCGTTCATGATATGGCCAGAGAAATGATTTTTGCATGGGACGTGTTTTCGAAGATACGGGTGACCTTGTTAATGGCCCACTCCCGTTCATCTTTACCATGTAATATTGTGTCATTTGCTAATGCAGGATTTATGAAATACACACTCTCCCTTTTTCTTCTCTGCGCGGTCAATCCCCTGAGAGAAATGAAATACAGTTAGTTGTTTATCATTTACAGCCTTGTATGGAGAAGTTGATCAGAATTTGTTAATTACTTACAAAATCAGGAGTCTAACAAGAGTGGCATCGAGCACGTTGAAGTTGAAGAAGATATGCAAGTCCTCGAAATCCACACTGATGGAACCCGGATCGTGTCGGAAATGATCTCTGTTGTAGTAGACTATCAGAACATGATGACATGCTGATATTAGATTGCTTCTTGTGATTCACAATTGTGACCTTTCTTTCTTCCTTGATGCTAGTAATTGTTGGCTCCTTTTAAACCACACACTTCTATAGCACAAGATTATCATCAACAACCTTACATATTGCAGTTCTTGCCCTTCCCTACCTTCATTCACCCATTTCATTTGCAATATTGGTACCCTTACATAACAATGAACAAAACTCAAATGGCATCTCAATGAATTCAATAAACCATGTTGTAAAACAACCTTAAATAGTATAATTTTGTTGTCCACCTTGCACTTTTCTAGTTTCTAGTAACCCGATAAGGACAACTCACACATATGTGACCAGAATGAAAATCCTTCCTTGCAAACTCTATCTAGTAGGCTTAGTCTGTGCCCACAAGTTTCCTTTCTCTGTGTCCCAATGAACTCGACATCATACTCAAACTGGAGCATTCCCAGTAAAAATCAGGGAGGATTTCATTCTCCTAAAATTCTTCAATTCAGCAGTTTGTTCAATGGTGCTCGAGTTAATCGAGATTTATGAGGGAAAAGCACTCCGTTGGCGGGGGGAGGGGAGGTACTTTTTTACGACTTGTTCCAACACTCCTATATTTCTTATTTAAGGGAAACTCCAACGCGGATCATCAAATCGCCTCTAATGTCCTGGTCAAATGGCCTGGACATTTTTTGCCATCCAATGGGAGTCATCAAATGTCGGCTGACAGTGGGTCAGACAGTCCGACATGCGAAATCTCACAAACCAGAACCAAATGTAGGAGAGGTTTGGGGATTCCGGACATGCCACGGACATGTCACCTTAGTCTTGGACCCACAACAAACCCACTTTTTCCACATCATCGGAGAAATGTTTAATTTATTAGAAATACAATGCATGTTAGGAGAAAATGGCTATCGGGCCAAATAGGACTAAAGATAAGTGTTTAATTTACTCTCCACACCATTAGTTTTGAGCCCACACTCCATTGTTTTTATGGTTTCAGCACGCTAAAACTACAACACAATTGTTAGATTAGATCCTTTCAACGAGAGTCACGGTGGTAGACTACTTGTGCTCACTGGTAATTAACCCGTTTTGGTCACATGTATAACTCGACTAGTTTGTTTCACAGCTGACTACGTCGTGACTAGGAACACTATGCTTGAACAAACCTAATAGCGCAACACACCTAGAATCAGTGGCGAAGCCAGCGTCCGGCGAGCCTGGGCACTTGTCTGGGTTCGCTAGCTAGGCACCAACTACGATGGCCCCATTACAGCGGAAAAAATCGTAACCGCATCATGATTTACCCGGGCAGCTGGGCCGGTTATCGCTGGTTAATTAGCTAATGGGCTTCTTTAAAGTTAGGTGAGACACCTGGCGTTGGATTACTCAACTCAAATGAGAACTAGGCCTACTGGCCTAGCAAGCAATCTATTCAGTTGTTGCCTCCCAGACAAGAAGAACCACAGGATCGGTCGATCGCTCCACCTCCCCATGATGTAGCTTTTCTTTTCTTTTTTGGGATGAGAAAACCCCACGATGTAGCTGTTCAGCTGTTCCAGACGGCGGCACCCTAGGTCGGTTGGAGACAGATTGGCGGGTGGCGGCGAGTGGAGGCTGGGCGCGTGGCCGGCGGTGTACTAAGCCGGAGTAGATCCATCCCAGGAATGACTTGGATCATCGGCCGGCGACTGCTTGTTCTCTCCTCGGTGATTAGGTGAGATTGCTAACTAATTTGAAGATTGAAAGACTTATTAGGGTTTAAATTTTGAGGTTAGAATGTGGGGTTTTGGTCATCAGGTTATATATTACTATCTCTGTAAACAATGTAAATTAGAGATCTAAAATATCTCATATTTATCTACGGATGGAGTAGTTCACTTTGAAATTATATTTGTATGAATATTATGTCCGTCATTTTACTTCATTATTATTAATGTAGATTTGTGATACAGGATTTCAGTGCTATTTTATATGTTGTGTATCTGAACCAACATTTTTTTACTGCTTGAAATTTTCGGAAACCAACTAGTTACTGGCTCGAACAACAATTTTTGTTTGCTACACATGTTCAGGTAGTGTCAAATAGAACCCATATGCATATTGTAACATAACATAGCGCCTAGCTCGGTGAGAGCTGCATGGGCCAATGCATATTGTAACATAACATAGCGCCTAGCTGGGGCTCCTGTCGGTGTACTAAGTGTTGGGTTTTTAGTACCCCATACTTATGCACGGGCAGTTGTAGCTAAGCCCGCGGCAAGGCTTGCCGGGGGAATATTTGGAGATTAGTGCGATATCGTCAAGGGAGCGCTCAGATCAAGGATCAAAGGATCAGGAGTTAATAAGAGCTGAAGGCCGATGTCCAAGACCCCGGCAAGATCTTGCCGGGGAGACTCGCGAAACCCGGCAAGGCTTGGGCCCGGCATGTTTTGCGTCCCGGCAAGATTCTGCTACTGTCCCACCGCTTTGGCACAGCAATCAGCCTGGCATTCTGGGCCCATTCCTGGATGCGTGGCAGAGTATCAGTGGAAGAGAGCTTAAGCGGTGCTGATGGGACACCACCTTTTTCTATCCCCAAGGAATGAGGACACCTCACGGTACATTAAATGCATTTGTCCTAAATCATCAGTGGTTAGGTATGATAACCCTGTAGCTACTTTACACCTCAATGTATGTACATTTTGCCACTGTGGATACCCCTTTGAGCATATAAAAGGAGGCCCAAGGCAACTGCTAGAGAGGAGAAGACTATCGGCCCATTCTGCATGTGTAGCTGTTGTTTGAACGTACTGTTAATCGCAAGCGCTCCTGGAACTGGGACGAACACCCAAAATAACAAACTAAGGCACGAGTAGGGTTTTACGCTGATTAGCGGCCCGAACCTGGGTAAAAATTCCCTCACGTTGATCGCTGGTTCTGCTCTTTGTGCACGCCTCTCCCCTCTGCCGAACCGTAGAAGGGATCCCCGCGGTCCCATAGGTGTCGTACGCCGACATCTTTGGCGCGCCAGGTAGGGGGATTGAGGTTGCGCGAACCTGATCTAGTGATCAACGCGTCAGTTTCTTCGTCATCTTCATCACCATGCCACCCAAGAAGAAGAGTGCTGCAGCGGCACTCCCATCTACGTCCGTTTTGCCTGTGCCTTCGCGTACGGAAGACGGCATGGATGCGGAAGGCAGAGGTTTAGAGCCTCCGCGGCGTTCTGGTGATCCAAGCCAGGCGAGCGGCGTCACCCGCAGCGGTAACGGCCACCCGCACGCCGCTGGATCCAGAGATGGAGCTGTGCTGCCTACGAGTGGCGCAACAAACTCCAAAGATCGGAGGACGCCTCCTAGGACTCCCGCGCCGGCGCAAGCGTTGCGATCTTCACAGGTTGCACGCGATGAGCAGCGCCATGGCGCTGGTGGTTCGGGGCGCCCCCATGAAAGAACGTCTGCGCATCGATCCCAAGGTGCGCAGGCCCCACATGCACGCCAAACTGCCGGTGAAAGTGGCGCATGGTCGCGAGATTGTGACGGTGCTCCTTCTAACGCTGTTAGGAGTCAGAGCACCTCACGTACTTCGCACCTGTCGCCACCACCTTCACCGGCTGAAGCCTTGGCACGTGCGCAGCTACTCCTTGACTTTCCTCCTGCTCCGGAGAAGATGGAGGAGTGGCGATCTACCTTTCAGAGTCTCATCGGTTTCGTCAACAAGGATGGGCCGCAGCAGGCAGGGCCCTCGCAGCGGCGGTCTGTCGATCCGGTGCGAGTCGATGGAGAGAAGACTGGAGGCGGTGCGACCACGGTCCACTCTCCTCCACGACAGCAGCAGCGGTCGACAGCCCGGCGGACTGGCGCCCGTGATGATGATTCCACGGCGTCGTCCGATCCGCGGATGCGCCGCGATCAGCGTCAAGTTCTTCGGGAACGAAGCAAAGAGGACGCTCGGACCACCATCGAGCGGTGACGGGAGGCGCGCCATCAATCTGATAAGCGCGCAGGGCTCGCTGTCGACAAGCCTGCGCCAGGGAACGTGGGTGACTTGCCTTACATGGTAGGTTGTCCAGCGTTTACCCGTGAGCTGCGGCGAGTCCAGTGGTCCAACTCCCGAAATTTCAAACCAGAGGTCCCGGAGAAATATGACGGCAAGACCCACCCGTCGGAGTTCCTGAGCATCTATACTATCGCGATGCAAGCTACCGGGGGCCGAGACGATCAGATCCTAGCCAACTACTTCCTGTTGGTGCTTAAATCCAACGTCCGGTCGTGGTTGATGCATCTGCCGGAGAATTCCATTTCTTCTTGGTCAGATCTGTGTCATCAGTTTGTTGGCGCCTTCATTGGAGGCCACCAAACTCATGGCCAGGAAAGTGATTTACATCTCATTCCCCAGAAGGAGGGCGAGCCCCTGCGCAAGTATATCCAAAGATTTAGCCGCGTGCAGTACAGCATCCCTGATGTTCATCCTGCCGCCGTTATCGGTGCGTTCCGCCAGAATGTGCGTAACCGCAAAATGCGGGAAGAAATGGCGATGAACAAGATCAGGGATATCGCCGAGCTTTATGCTCTGGCTGATAAGTGTGCTCGAGCTGAAGAGGGAAGGAGACTCCCCGGCGAGGATGTTGGCGCAGGAGGCGATTCCGAAGGCGAGGATGTTGCCGCCCCACAAGGAAGGGCCGGCGGCGGAATAGGAAACGTAAAGGCAAGGCCGTGCTTGCTGTTGAGGAATCCGGTGATATTGGTCCCGCCAAGAAGGCCAAAGTAGGCAATCCCGGCAAAGAAGTTGCCGGGTGCACCTCCTGCCAAGCCTTGGCGGCCGCTGACAAACCGGAAGGTTCCGGCAAGCAGTATTGCAAGATCCATCGCACTAAGGGCCATGATCTCCAGAACTGCCGGCAAGTTGAACAGCTTGTCGAGAGGCAGAGAGTGGAATACGAGAGGCGAGACAAGGAGAAGGCCCAGGACGGTGCAGAGGGGTCCGGCAAGAAACGTGGTGGCCGAGGAGGTCACCGCGGCAAGGCCAAGCAGCAGAAGGAGAGGCCCGCTCGTGGCCGTGACAAGGATGAGGGGGATGATGATGACGAAGAAGACGATGAATCCAGTGAGCACGAGTTTCAGAGAGCTACAGAGGCCATGTGTATCGACGGAGGTGCCTCGTTGCATTCTTCTCACCGCCGACTTAAACAGTGGGTGCGTGAGATTAATGCAACGGAACCATCGTTCGATGTACGCAAACCCCTGAAGTGGTCCAACACGCCTATCATTTTTTACGCCGAGGATCACCCTGATCGCACAACTGCGGTCGGGTGTTTGCCATTGTTGGTTTCACCAACAATCCGCAACCTCAAGGTGACAAAAATGCTAGTTGACGGTGGGGCCGGACTGAACTTGATCTCACCAGACGTGCTCAAGAGGCTGCAAATTCCTGATGAAGATCTCGAGGAAACGGGCACGTTTCAAGGGATCAATCCAGGAAGGACCCAGCCGAAGGGCAAGATAACGCTACCAGTAACATTTGGTAGCAAGCTCAATTACAGGATAGAGAAGGTGGTGTTTGATGTCGCCAAGATCCCCATGTCATACAATGGGATCCTTGGTCGCCCAGCGTTGGCCAAGTTTATGGCGGCATCACACTATGCATATAATGTACTGAAAATGCCAGGGCCATTGAGCGTCATCACTGTCCATTCTGACAAGAAGATTGCGCTCATTTGTGCTGACCTACTTTACCGGGAAGCAGTTGCAGCATCTGCCGTCGAGGCATCTGCTCCTGCCGATGGAACCCCCGGGAAGGAGAAGAAGAAGACCGGCAAGAACCTTGGCGCAAACTCCGGCAAGCGCACCTCCTCGGAGTGTTGCGCTCCTGTTGAGGATGTACCAGAGAGTTCCACTGGCAAGAACAAGAAGTCCAAGGTTGCTCCACCAGCGACAAAGAAGGTGCCCGCCAAGGAGGATGGAACGGGAGGAACTTTCACCATAAGTTCCACCCTCGATGACAAATAGGAAAGCGCGCTCATTGCCTTCCTGCGGGCGAATGTCGATGTGTTTGTATGGCAACCATCTGACATCCCCGGTGTTCCCAGGGAGGTAATTGAGCACCACCTTGCTGTCTGTCCCCACGCGCGGCCCGTCAAGCAAAGAGTGAGAAAGCAGGCTTTGGAGCGGCAAGAATTTATTGCCGAAGAAATCAGGAAATTAGAAGCGGCAGGTTTGGTCAGAGGGGTGCTTCACCCAACGTGGCTAGCCAACCTGGTTGTAGTGCGCAAGGCCAACGGAAAGTGGAGGCTATGTATTGATTATACAGATATCAATAAAGCCTGTCCAAAAGATCCTTTTCCCTTGCCGCGCATTGACCAGATTGTGGACTCCACCGCTGGTTGTGACCTACTATCGTTCCTTGACGCTTATTCAGGGTACCATCAGATTTTCATGGCAAAAGAAGATGAAGAAAAGACCGCATTTATCACCCCATGTGGTACGTATTGTTTTATACGGATGCCTTTCGGGTTGAAAAGTGCTGGTTCTACATTTGCGAGAGCAATCCAAATTGGTTTTGAGCCTCAACTGCATCGAAACATGGAAGCATACATGGATGGCATAGTGGTCAAGACCAAGGACAAAGCGACGCTTATTCGAGATCTAGAAGAAACATTTACAAATTTGCGCAAGATCAATTTAAAGCTCAATCCTAAGAAGTGCGTGTTCGGCGTTCCTTCCGGCAAACTTCTCGGGTTCTTTGTATCTCAGCGGGGGATCGAAGCGAACCCCGACAAGATCAAAGCTATTGAGCAGATTGAGGAGCCAAGACACGTCAAGGATGTGCGTCATCTTGCCGGCTGTGTTGCTGCCTTAAGCAGGTTTATCTCCAAATCTGCTGAGCGCGCCCTGCCCTTTTTCAAAATTTTGAAAAAGGCAGGTCCAATGAAATGGACTCCGGAAGCGGAGGCTACGCTGCAAGATTTGAAGAGATACCTCTCCTCTCCGCCAACGCTGGTCGCGCCTAGGCCACAAGAGCCGTTGTTGCTATACTTGGCAGCAACGAATCAAGTGGTTAGTGCCGCACTAGTAGCACAGAGAGAAGCTGATGAGGAAGCAGCACCATCGGCTGGACCGCCAAGTGACACGCCAGGATCATTCCCGGCAAGGACTAATCCCGGCAAGACAGGATCTGCGCAGTCAGAAGAACCAGTGCAAAAGAAAAAGATGGTGCAACGCCTAGTTTATTTTGTTAGCTCCCTTTTGCAAGGAGCTAGATCGAGATACTCTGGTGTGCAGAAGTTGCTCTTCGGCCTTCTTATGGCCTCAAGGAAGCTGCGCCATTATTTTCAAGCACATGAGATTACCGTCGTCACTCGTTTCCCATTGCAGCGGATTTTGCGAAATCCAGAGGCAACCGGCAGGATTGTAGAGTGGGCGCTGGAGTTGTCAAGCTTTGATCTCAAGTTTGAGAGTACTTCGACAATTCAGAGCAGGGCTTTGGCAGAGTTCATTGCGGAATGGACCCCAACGCCAGACGAAGAGATTCAAGAAACGACTCTCCCCGGCAAGAAAACTGATCAAGAATGGGTTATGTACTTTGACGGGGCTTTTTCGCTGCAAGGCGCCGGTGCTGGCGTGCTGCTAGTCGCACCCACCGGAGAGCACCTCAAGTATGTGATCCAGATGCATTTTTCCCGGGAGAGTTCGACAAACAACACTACGGAATACGAGGGGCTGCTTGCCGGTCTTAGGATCGCGGCAGACCTTGGTATCAAGAAGCTCATCATCAGGGGTGATTCGCAGCTTGTTGTCAGGCAAGTCAACAAGGATTATCAGAGTCCATTGATGCAAGCCTATGTAGATGAAGTGAGAAAAATGGAAGAGCGCTTTGATGGTCTGCAAATGAAGCACATACCCCGTGCCGAAAACAATATTGCCGATGACCTATCAAAGCGCGCTGCCCTTAAGTTGCCTGTGGAACCAGGAACTTTTGTGCTCCATTTGACTCAACCGTCTGTGGCACCATCGATGCGACAAGAAAAGAGAAGAAAGTTGAACTCTGGGCAGTACTTTCCGGTAGAGCTCCCTGGAGCCACCGGCAAGGAACTTGCCGGGGTCAGCGACAAGCTTGCCGGGGAACAACAGGCTCCAGCGAAGGCTCAAGCCTTTGCCGTCGAGACAAATGTTCCCTCGGCGGAGGAGATGCCTTTAGTCCTAGCTGTCGAGCCCCAGGCTCCAGCGTGGGCACAGCACATCGCCCATTTTCTTCAGACAGGAGAACTCCCTGAGGAGCAGGAAGAAGCGGAAAAAGTAGCCCGTCAGTCTAGTATGTACCAGTTCGTCGATGACGTTCTGTACAGAAAGAGACCAAATGGTGTGAAATTGAAATGTATTCCTCGGGAGGATGGACTGGAGCTGTTGGCAGAGATACATGGAGGCGTATGTGGTTCCCACATAGGATCAAGAGCGCTCGTCGGAAAAGCATTCCGGCAAGGTTTCTTTTGGCCCACTAACCTCCAGGATGCGGCTGCGCTAGTAACCAAGTGTGAAGCGTGCCAGTTTCATTCGAAGAAATCGCATCAGCCAGCTCAAGCTCTTCAGACAATTCTGTAACACCCCCAGTGGTTAACTACAGTAATCTCCTTTTGATTATGCCATGTCATCATGATCAACAGTGCCCAATCATCATTTGCATCATATTGCATTTAAACTCCTAAATCAAACTTCACATTAAATTAAAGTGGAAGATAAAAGTTGCTTAACTTAGAAACTAAAATGTTCATTAAATAATAAATATTCCAGAGACTATTCTAAAATTGAAACCAATAATAAATTAATTAATTAGGTGGCTCAAACTTTACCAAAACAGTAAGGTTTAATACATTCTATTTATTATGAAATTTGTGTGAGGTCCAGTTGACTCCAAACTAATTTTTGACAGTGGTAGAGGATGCCTAGTATTTATTGGAACAATTGCCATGTTCTACAAAAATCATTTTGAGGCCTAACAATTTACTAAACAGGAGATATGAATAAATAAAAGAAAAAGGCAAAAGAAAACAAAAGAGAAAAATAAAAGAGAACCTCCTCCCCCCCCCCTTGGGCCTCGGCCCAGCAGGCCGTCCAGGCCGCCAGGCCGGACCACCCCACTCCCCCTTAACCCCCTGAGGCCAAAACCTAAGCCTCGAAACAACAAAACAATTAAGGAAAAATAGACTTAATAAAAAAAAAAAATAAAATAAAAAAGTTAAAAGGGATAGGGAGAGCAGGAAGAGAAAAGGAGAGTGTTGCATTACCGAAAAGAACCGCATAGAATCAAGGAGACTCGCATGCGGAAGAAAACACGAAGTCACGCCGGCCTGCTCGACCGCCGGCCGCCGCACCAACGTCGCCTCGCCTCCCCCTCTTCTTCAACGGCTCACACGAGCCTCGCCGAACCCCCCTGCGCCGCCTCTGTGAGCGCTCCCCCTCTCTCCGGTCGCCGCGACCCGCACCGCGCCCGAGCACGCTCACCGCCCCCCCCCCCCGGCTGCTGCCTGCTGCGCCACTCGCGCCGGTGCCGACCGCGCCCTACCGCGCGCGGCCCTGCCCCAGCTCGCTCTCCTCGCCTCTATCGCCGCCGCCGCGCTCGTGCTCCGCCGCCCGCCCTCACCCCGCTCGCGCTCGCCTCTCGCGACGCCTCGCCTGCTCGTGCGCCCGACCTCGCTCGCCTCTGCCTCGCCACTTTGCCATGCCCCGCTGACCGCGTGCGCGCCGCAGCTCGCCCGCACTGCGCCCACCTGGCCGGCGCCGTGGCCTCGCCGTTCCCGGCGTCAGGCGACGGCGCGCCCGGGCTCGCCCCGTCGGGCGCCCGTGCCTGCGCCCACGCCCGGTCCACCCGCACCCAGTGCCCGTTTGGCCCCAGGCCAATGACACGCGGGCCCCACGCCCCTTTTAGTTTTAAACGAAAAAGAAAAAGAAAATATAATGATAATTAATTAGTTAATTAGTGAATTAATTAACTTAACTAATCATGTTTAATTAAACTAATTAAACTTAATTAACCTAATTATCTAATTAAGCAAATTAATCTGTTAATTAGGCTAATAGTCAATGACGGCGGGCCCCACCTGTCAGATTGTGCTGACGTCAGCATGATGTCATGCTGACGTCATCAACTACTGTTTCGGATAATGTTTAATTTAAATAAATAATTAAATTCCATAAATTAATAAAAACTTTAGAAAATCATATAAAATAATCCGTAACTCCGATCGAAAAACTTTGTATATGAAAGTCACTCAGAACGACGAGACGAATCCGGATACGCGGTCCGTTCGTCCGTCACACGTCCCTAGCATAGCGAACGTGCATCCGTTCCCCTCTTTTCGTCTGTCCGAAATGCCGGACCCCGGGAATACTTTCCCGGATGGTTTCCCCCTTCCCCGGTGACGTGCAACCTTACGTTAGGACACACCCGGCACTGCGTATTGTCATGTCATACATTGTGTAGCACTTGCTTGCTTAGTATTTACTGTTTCCTCCCCCTCTTCTCTCTCGATAGAGCCGGTACCGACACAGCTCCGGAGTTCGACGACCCCTGAAGACCTTGCCCTTGCCGCCGAGCAACCAGGCAAGCCCCCCCTTTGATCATCCCGATATCGCCCATTCTAATTTCTCATGCTTGCATTAGAATTGCTGCTGCTACTGCTTTACCTATTCTGATGCATAGCCTGTTTATTGTAACCTACTGTTGATAATTACCTGCATATCCTAAACTGCTTAGTATAGGCTGGGTAGAGACCTATCAGTGACCCCACTTATCCCGACTGCCCCGCTGGATTATCCGAAGGCCCGATCAACGGGAATTGAAGACCAGGCCCCGACACCGCACATCACCCCCCTTAGTTGTAACGACACTGCAGCGTTACTATCGAGTGCCGAGGGTGAAACCTCTTGTAGCACTTCTGATGTTAACTCTGTAGAGTAGCTATTCGGTCGTGGTCATCGAGGGTGATTCCTCCTTCACCGCTTCCGATAACGACGACGTCGTACAACACCTCAAGTGTGAACCCAGTGAGGGTGATTCCTCCGAGTTCACCTTGACGGGTACATCGAGTGGGAATTCAATGAGGGTGATACCTCGGATTCCCCTGATGTTATGGACACACGGATACTTGGACTTTACACTGTTACTTGGATAGGCAGGTCGACCCTGAGGGGTACCCGCGTGCGCCTGAGAGGCGAGTGTTGTGAAGACGGGTGCCTGTGTGGTGCCCGAGTGGTGAATACGAGGTGTGGCCGGGCATTCTTGGCCCTTGCCGCAAGTCCTCGAGACGGGGCGACGGGGTCACATCTTTCGTGAGTCTCTGCTCGTTACTGCAAGCCCAAGGTACTAGCGATTTGGATATTTGATCCGAGCAGGCCTCTGGCCTGATAGCACTAACCATCACGTGGGCATAGTATGGGCGTTCTGCATTGTAGCATCAGCCGAAAGCTTTGTCAGACGTCTAGTTCAGCCTCGTGGCCGGGCCGGGCCAGTACCATCCAGGACTAAGGTGGTGCTCGTCCCGACCCTGCACACACCAACCCAGAGTGCACAGGGCGATGGCCCAAGACCCCTGAGCGCTTAGGATATAGACCGACGGGGACCTCTCTGCTGAGCTGTAGGTAGGGTTGCGATGTGTCGTTTGGCCGAGGCCGGGCATGACCCAGGAAAGTGTGTCCGGCCGGAGTTAATCGAGCGTGTTGGGTAAGTTGGTGCACCCCTGCAAGGAAGAAAACTTCTATCGATAGCCTGTCCTACGGTAAAGGACACTCGGAGTTGTATCCTGATTGATACAATCTAGAACTGGATACTTGGATACTATGGCACTGGGATTGCTTCTCGCAGGGAGTCGAGAAGGGATCTCAGGACGAGGTTGATGACTGTATGGCTCTGGGATTGTTTTCTCGCAGGGAGTCGAGAAAGGATCTCTGGGTGAGGTTGAGACTTAATGATACTGCTACTTTATATTGATCTGTTCTGCTCTCTTCTATTGCTGCAAGACCGATGAAGATGCTAGTCTTTGATAGGACTAGGCCTTCTCTCTATTCTTGCATTTCTGCAGCCCAGTCCACATATACAGCCTCTCATTGAAAATGTTGCATATGTAGTATAGATCCTTGCTTGCTGAGTACTTCTGAGTACTCACGGTTGCTTTTTTTTCCTTTTCTCCCCTTATCAGTTTGTCGTGACCAAGATGACGGAGCCCCTGAGACAGATGCCCCGTCGATCGACTACTACTACTACCCAGAGGATGGATACTACTACGAGTTGGATGACGACCAGGAGTAGGTTCTGAGGGTCCCAGGCAGGAGGCCTACGCCTTTCGATCGTAGTGTTTTATTTTGCCCCGCCTTTCTAGAGGCCTTTCTGTTTCTGTTTCATATCTGTACTCAGATATCTGATGCTTCCGCTGACGCTTGTACGCAAACTTATGTATTCGAGCCCTCGAGGCCCCTGGCTTGTAATATAAAGCTTGTATGACTTTATTTATGTTTTAGAGTTGTGTTGTGATATCTTCCCGTGAGTCCTTAGGCTTGATCGTGTGCATTTGCGTGTATGATTAGTGCACGATTAGGCCGGGGGCGTCACAAATTCCTCTTTCCTGGCCATTTTCGGTCTGGGGGCTCGACATACTGGGCCCCTTTCCCCGTGCTGCCGGGGGCTTTGAGTACTTGTACGTTGCCATCGACAAGTTCACAAAGTGGCCAGAGGTGGAAGCAGTGAGGAAGGTGACAGCACAATCAGCCGTCAAGTTCTTTAAGGGAATAGTTTGCCGTTTTGGCGTGCCTAATAGGATCATCACCGACAACGACACACAATTCACAAGTCGCACCTTCATGCAGTACGTCCAAGACCTTGGCAGCAAGATCTGTTTTGCCTCTGTTGCTCATCCGAAAAGCAACGGCCAAGCGGAGAGGGCTAATGCTGAAGTGCTGCGCGGTCTCAGGACCAGAACTTTCGACAAGCTGAAAAAGTGCGGAAAGCGCTGGATTGATGAGTTGCCGGTGGTTCTTTGGTCAATTAGAACGACACCAAATCGAGCTACTGGCCAGACGCCCTTCGCTCTGGTCTACGGAGCGGAAGCAGTTCTCCCCACGGAACTCATATACGGGTCACCTCGAGTGCTCGCTTATGATGAGTTCGAGCAAGAGCAACTACGCCAAGATGACGCTGTGCTCCTTGAGGAGGATCGTCTTCAGGCTGCTGTGCGAGCTGCTTGCTACCAGCAAGCTTTGCGCCGCTATCATAGCCGCAAAGTTCATGCCCAAAGCCTTGAGGAAGGCGACCTTGTTCTTCGACGGATTCAGTCCGCCAAGAATTCAAACAAGTTGAAGCCGAAGTGGAAAGGCCCCTATCGGGTAGTACGAGTCACCAGGCCCGGCGTTGTCCGCCTGGAGACCGAGGATGGCATTCCAGTGAGCAACTCTTGGAATATTGAACATCTTCGCAAGTTCTACCCGTAGGGCGCGATTGTCGGGGGCCCCCGGCAACCCCCTTTTTTTTGTACAAGTCTTGCCGGCAAGGCATGTGATCCTTTGTACAAAGCCAGGCACAGACCCTGAGCACAGTCGAACAAGCTTAAGTGTTGTACAGTTTGTTGTTGACTTTCATCTTTATATATATATATATGCATGCTTGTCTGAGATGTTGTATGACACTTGATTCCGGTGAGCATTAATGAATCGCCAAGGTTCCATATTTTTATTTTCTCTTCTTTCTTTTTCTCAAGAGATAGAAGGGCTCCTCGCGCGCACGTTTGCCGGGGGGAAGGAAGATATGGATACCGGTGGGCGACGTTCAGAATTGACACCTTGCCGGAGGGGAACAAGAAATACAGCAACAGAGAGCTAAGTTGCTGAACTTAAGCAAGTTTTTCAACTTTTATTACAAGGTTATTTTCTTTGGTTGATTTTGAACTTTGTATGGAAAACCTGCACGCGAGAGAACCCTTGTCGTAATTGGCTGCCCCTTTATTCTGTTTCGAGTCCGCTCAACAGTTTAGATGGCTACGCTGAGAACGCCAAGGTGTCTTGCCGGCCGCTGCACCTCCAGCAGGCTGCTGAAGTTCCGCACCCAGCGCTCGCGGCAGGTTGCGCACCGGCAAGTTTTCAGATAGCGTAGGGTGAACTCCATACAATAAGGAATCAGACAAGGGAAATAGCATGCATGTACCCAAACATAAGCAAGTTATATTACAATGATAAGTTGCCGCAGTTCTAACTTAAGACTTAATTGTCCTTGGCATGGAATGGCGACGGCAAGAAGAGGTGGAGCAGCTAATCTCTGCGCTGGCCTTCGACCCTTTTGATTGAATCTACCTTTTCAAGGATGGGCGAGATGAGTTCCTCAAGTGCCTTGAGGTCTGCATCCTTCGGCAAGCGTTCAAGCACGTTGGTGAGGTCGATGCCAGGGTTCTTGTTCACCACCTTGACGAGTACCTTGCTGAGGACGGCCCGACAAAGCTTGCGGGATTCATTGGCCAGTTGGGTCGCTCGGTTGGCTTGCAGCAGCTTCAGAGCTTCGATGACGCTTTCAAAGAATATGGTCAGCCTGGTGCTACGGGATATCCTTTCTTCAGTGGAATACTTGAAGTTTGGCAGGCCCATGGTTGACAGTTGTGCCGTGAGCTTCTCCGCGGCATCGACGAGGCGTTCAGTCCAGATTTCCACCCCTTTTCATAGTCAATTTTGGCGGCGGTGGCGCTTTTGAGCAGGTTCTTCTCGTCTTGGAGATCCTTGCTCAGGGCCTTCTCGCGAGCTCTGCCGTCCTCAAGTGACTTCTCCAGCGTGGTCAGTTTCAGCCTCAGATCAGCAATGGCATCATTGGCTGAAGAGAGCTGTTTGGTCTTGTCGGACATGGCAACTTGCATCTCCGCCAAGGTGTGGAGGGTTTTCTCCCTGTCACCTTTGAGCGTCGAGAGCTCCTTGCCGTGCTCTTCAAGATTCACTTCCAGCCTCTTCACTTTGTTGTTCAGCTCATTCTTGGCGGCCTCTGCAGCCTCGGCAGCATCGACGGCTTCCTTGAGCTTGCCGGCATGATCTACAGTTAGAGCTTCGAGCGCCTCCTTGTGCTTCTGCTCCAGCTCCTGGGTCCGCAGCGCGACAAGTTTTTCAATCTCTTCGTCTTTGCTACGAAGTTTGGCGGCGAGCGCCTGCTCACGCGCGACAAGATCTTCTTCATGAGCATCGAGCACGATGCGGCGCTCCGTCAGGAGGGCATCTTCAGCAGCAATTCTTTGCGTGGCTTCCTCTTGCGCTTTCTCTATGTCAGATCGCTTCAAGAGGAGCTCCGTCCAGCTTTGGGTCACTTGCTCCTGATGGCCGGTCAGCTCTTGATAGGCTTCGGCATACCAGATTTGCGTTTGCTCAACGCGCCTTTGGAAATCCGTTTCAGCTGCCTCGACAACTGCAGCTCTGGAATCCACCTTCTCTTTTTGGGCACGGTGGAGCGCTTGGAGCTTGCGGAAGTTATCGCTCATGGCTTGGAGGAGCTGATCTTCTTCAGATTTGCTGCTGCTGGCCTTTGGTTCATCGACGATCTCAAGCCCGGCAGCAGTGATGATCTCTTCGTCAAAAGTTCCCCCTTCGGTCGACGCTCCAGTGCTTGCCGTCCCCGGCAAGTTGATGAACAAGTTGTCGCCAACCTTGAGGTATTTGCTCATTGGAGGGGCTTCGGATATCGATGGCTGATCCTCGGCAACTGTCTCACCGGCCTCCTTGCCGGACCTCTCAGCGGATTCCTTGGCGGCCTCCTCTTGGGCAGCCTTGGCGGCCTCGTCGGCAGCATTCTTGCCGGCCTCAGAAGTGGTATCCTTGGCGGCCTTGCTGGCGGCGATCTCGTCGGCTTCGGCGGCAGCATCTCTGGCGGTCCCCTCGATGACAGTGTCGACGTCCAGGTGTTCCATCACAGGGAACTCTGAAGGGCGAAAGAGGGAAGGACAAAATAAGATCAAGAATGAAGTTCAGGAAGACAAAAGAAAGAGAGATAAAGAAAAAAAAAGCAAGTGCTCTGAGGCAAATAGTTACCTACGTCGAGCTGTTGAGAGGTGGCTTCGCCCCTCCTGGCAACCTCAGTTGCCGGGGGAAGGTTGCCGGTGCCCATGCTTGCCGGCTCCTCCTCAACCAAGATAGGCTCGTCGACGAAGGGTCTTGCCGGGGATGCGCTTGCGGACGGCGTAGTTGACGGAGGCGGCATGACGGGGGCATCTTCCAGTGATCCTCCCTGATGCTGTTCTTCTCCTGCAAGCCCAAAGATATCAGCGGCAAGAATGACACCTCAGCATCTGCCAGCAAAAATCAAGTAGTAAACTTACTTTGGGGGCTGTGCTGGGGGCTGCGACGAGGGCTAAGCTCTGGGCTGATGGTGATAGTTTCTGGCGCGGTCGTGGAGCCTGCCGGAGGCTCGTCACCAGTGGAAGTCTTGGCCCTCTTCGCCGCCCTTTCCGCCAAGGTCTCTGTGTCACTGCAGGGACAAGACAAAGCAAAATGATAAGATCAACTGAACTCAAAGTTTGAAAGATAAAAGCTGTCACAAGGTACTTACTCTTCCTCTTCATGTTCCGGGCTAAAGCCGGAGATGTCGAAATCGACCTCCGTTGCCGTGTCCATATGAGGAGGCAGAGGAGGAGTCCTGGGCCGTTTGGCTGTGGCGTGTGCATGGGATTGGCGCGGCTCCGCTGCCTCAGTTTCTGGCACGGTCGTATGAGCCGACCCCGCCGCCCTAGTGTCTACCGCGGGTGTCTGTCTCGCGCGCCGCACGGGTTGCTGCCTAACGCCTTGCCGCGGTGCAGCCTTGCCGGCCGCCTTCTTGCCGGGAGCTTCGCTGCTCGAAGAAGGCTGGTTTGCCGGGATGCCAGAGGTGGCCTTACGAAGGACGCGTTTTGTCTTCTTCAAGACTGGGGGCTCCTCCTGCGGCTCTTCTTCGGTTGCGTCTCCATCGGACGAGCTCTCAGCGGCTGCGCCGCTCTGTTCCCCGGCAACTTTGCCCTCCCCGGCAAGATTTTCTTCCACCACAACTTCTGCGTCACTGGTTTCCCATTCTGTGAAACCAAAGCTGCCGGCCTCCGCGGCAAGAGCTGCCTCCTCTGCCCTAGTAGCGATATATGCCAGTTCTTCATAAGTGGTGGCCCGGACGAGGTCTGCTTCTTCCCGGACGGCTCTCTCCGTCAGGTCATCAAAGAACTTCTGTGCCTCCTCCTCAGATGGCTCGACCCACGTCGCGTCAAGACCGTGGGCATTGAATGCTGGCATTATAGCGATGATTGACCCCAAGGAGGAGTTGTTGCACAGAGGAACAATTCTTGCCGGCAACTGATGCTTGTTGTCGCACTGGAATAGCCTTTGGCGGAGGGCGCCAAGCTGCATAGCAGTCAAGTTATTGTTTAGCCCGGGGCGCAGCCTCATGACGACTGCAGCATTCCGGTACTCCCAAACTGGTCTCCCCCTGTTTTGAAGAGGGGCGATGCGGCGGCGGAGGAAATCAAAACCGATCATCTCCATCGTGAGCCCGGCAGCTTTCAGACGGAGGATTCTGGTGGTGGCGATCGTGAGCTTCTCGTCTTCAGCAGCAAAGTCGCTCCAATCGTTACCACGGACCACCTTCTGCCGCCGGGGCGAACAGAACTGATGGGGATCTGCTTCCTTGATCCAACACCACTCGCCTCGCCACTCATCCCACTTCTCGCGGTAAACTCCTTCTGGATAAATCTCCTTGTTCCAGGCCCTTGGAATCCAGGCGATAGAACCGGAGAGGGCTTCCCCTTTTTGGATTCGGGGATAAAAGTAGTGGCGGAAAAGAGCAGTGTTGGGAACTACTCCGACAAAGTTTTCGCAAAGATGAGTAAAGATGGACATGCACATTATGGCATTCGGAGTGAAATCGAGAAGACGGAAGCCATATGTGTACATAATGTCATTGAAGAAATCAGAAAATGGAGGACAGAGCCCGCAATAGAAGTAAGCGACGAAGAAGGGATATCTGTCTGATCCGCTTTTGGAACAAGAACATGGAATTACGCGAGTTGCGGGGTGAGCTTGCGTCTCCCTCGCCCACATGCACTGGTACCGGTTCTTCAAAGCTTTCGCGTCGAGCGACGGGGCGAAGACGACGTACTTCTTCCGCATCTTCACCAGCTCGCTCTCCGGGACATCGGCTTTCGTCTCCTTCTCCTTGCCTTTGCTGGTCTTGGGCGGCATGGCGACTGTGGGGGCGAAAGCCAGGGATGGAGCGGGTGTGGAGGCGATGAGCGGATGAGGAGAAACTTTGCTCTGAGCTCGAAAGGAGGAAGGCAATGGCGGATTTCAGATTGAAAAGAAGAAGAAGAGGAGGGTAAATAGGCAGCGCCTCTGCAGTTTCCTTTTTATGGGGAAGGAGCGAGGCCGCCTCTTTTACTCCCCAATGTGAATACGCCTCTACAAGCGCGCTGCGGCCGCGGCCGTTCAGCGCACGCGCCCCACGTCGTGCATTCAATGCGCGTAGTGGGGGGGACGCAGTAAACGAAATCATCACAAGCAGTTAATCCCCTTCCACGCGTGCCCGTACACTGTTTGGGCCTAGCCCAACAACGCCTCGCGCTCGTGTATGGCCTAGGCCCGGGGGCTCTTGTCGGTGTACTAAGTGTTGGGTTTTTAGTACCCCATACTTGTGCACGGGCAGTTGTAGCCAAGCCCGCGGCAAGGCTTGCCGGGGGAATATTTGGAGATTAGTGCGAGATCGTCAAGGGAGCGCTCAGATCAAGGATCAAAGGATCAGGAGTTAATAAGAGCTGAAGGCCGATGTCCAAGACCCCGGCAAGATCTTGCCGGGGAGACTCGCGAAACCCGGCAAGGCTTGGGCCCGGCAAGCTTTGCGTCCCGGTAAGATTCTGCTACTGTCCCACCGCTTTGGCACAGCAATCAGCCTGGCATTCTGGGCCCATTCCTGGATGCGTGGCAGAGTATCAGTGGAACAGAGCTTAAGCGGTGCTGATGGGACACCACCTTTTTCTATCCCCAAGGAATGAGGACACCTAAACGGACACCTCACGGTGCATTAAATGCATTTGTTCTAAATCGTCAGCGATTAGGTATGATAACCCTGTAGCTACTTTACACCTCAATGTATGTACATTTTGCCACTGTGAAGACTTCTTTGAGCATATAAAAGGAGGCACAAGGCAACTGCTACAGGGGAGAAGACTCTCGGCTCATTCTGCATGTGTAGCTGCTGCTTGAACGTACTGTTCATCGCAAGCGCTCCTGGAACTGGGACGAACACCCAAAATAACAAACTAAGGCATGAGTAGGGTTTTACGCTGATTAGCGGCCCGAACCTGGGTAAAAATTCCCTCGCGTTGATCGCTGGTTCTGCTCTTTGTGCATACCTCTCCCCTCTGCCGAACCGTAGAAGGGATCCCCGCGGTCCCATAGGTGTCGTACACCGACAGCGACGGTGACGGCGCCGTGTGTGCACACACAAAGACAGCAGCAGAGGCAGTAATGGTCGGTCCAGTCCGCCAGGTAGGAGAGGACCGGCACATGCATATGACGCGCTGGCCCGAATCCTTAATCCGCAATCACTACTGCTGCTAGTATATTTATTTGTGCTAAAGTAAGAAGGGTGGTAGGAGTAGACCAGAGCAGAGCCAGCCGGAATGGCCACCCCGAAGCGAAGCACACAGAGGCTGACATGAGTGGAGATGCGAGGAAAGTCCATTAATCCGGATTATACTACTATACTAGTCTTACCGGCCGGTGGGAGGATATCACATGGGTCTGCCGCGTCGTCGTCGCGCGTTTCCCGATGCTAATGGAACAACCGCGCGTGCCGGCCGGCAATGTGCGCGTTTCGGCGTTTCCACCGTCGTCGCCGTCCTCCTCCCACCAAACAGCATCTCCAACGCGGACCCCTATAGTTCGCCGTATTCGTCCGAAGCTTGGGACCCCTACTTGAGATCTGCCGGTTTTGACACCGACATTGGTGCTTTCATTGAGAGTTCCGTTGTGTTGTCGACAGAATGATCGATGGCTCGCCTTGTCATCGACGACGACGCTGTTTCCTGGGGGACTTTTCTCCCTGGTCAACTCTTTGTGTTTGACGGCTTCGTACTACGTGCCAACTCGACCGGTCACCTTGAGCAGGTCGACAGCTACGCCCCTGGTCACCAGATCAGGTTTGGAAGTTTGAACTACATCGCCGATACCCGAGGAGATCTAATCTTCGAGGGGTTCACGGCCTCGGCCGCCGCTCCCCACTCATACAAAGAAGGCCCTTCGGATCCGCTATCAGATCCCGTCCAGGGATCGACTATCATGCCCGCCCTGGCCTTAGATCCGGAGCGGAACACTTCGTCCGAAGACGGAGGGGTGAACCCCGCCGGACTCTCTCCCATTACGAAGCTTCTAGCCGGAGACCCAGATGCAAACATGCCGTCGGCGGACCCGGAGTCAAACGGGACTCTCCCGTCATCGGGAAGCCAGATTCGCCTCTGGACGTCAACTCCGAACTCTCGAGGTCTGCGTCTATCGGGCTCGGTCAAGTGGTTATTACCGAACCTAGCTCCGCAGATCCTCAGACGCCTGTCCAGCTTTCACTCTTAAATGAAACACTGGACCTAATGCAATCTCTCGCCATCACAGAAGTATCACCTTCGAACTACGCCCAGCTTGAACTGGGGGCTGAGAGTAGGGAATTTTGCGTCCCACCCACCACCCACTTAATAGCCACTGTCGAGGATTTAACCGACATGCTAGATTACGCCTCCGAAGACATCGATGGCATGGACGACGATGTCGGAGTTGAACTAGGCGTTGGACGGCCACTTCTACTTATGATGTATACATGGTGGACACGCCTGAAAAGAAGGACGACGATGGCACTCAAGATCCATATGAGGAGAAGTCCGTCGACGAACCACCAAAACGCCGGCGTCAGCGGCGCCGCTCACGATCGCGTCGAGCAAGGGAAAACAATATCGGCATCGGAGATAATGACACTCCGGACAACGCCGAAGACTCCGACCACCCCGCTGAGCTTGCGTTCGAGCAGGATGAGAGGGAAGAGGGTCAAGTCAACCCCGACGAACTTTCCGATCACGGGGATTCGGAAGATAGTAACTACTTACCTGTCTCCGAAGAGGATATTAGCCTCGGTGACGAAGATTTCATCGCCCCAGAGGAACACCTCGAACAAGAACGCTTCAAGCGACGGCTGATCGCCACTGCACGGAGCCTGAAAAGGAAACAACAGCAGATTCAAGCCGAACAGGATACGCTCAGCGACAGATGGACTAAGGTCCTGGCCGCCGAAGAGCGATACGGCTTTGAGCGCCAAACAAAAAGCTATCCTAAGCGCAGGCTACTGCCACAATTTGACGAGGAGGCCTTTGAGCCAATACCGTCAAAATACAATCATGCCGATCAACCGGACCGACCACCACGTGGACGGGACAAAACGGCCAATTATGTCGAACATCAGCCCGCGCCCCCTCGCCGTAGAGGCAAGGAGACAGCGGCTCCGGGCTACACGTATGACCTACGTCAGGACCTGACCAATAGAGCCGACCAGACCAGATCAATCTATGGATCAAGAGGACGTGCTCCAGCACGAGATAACGGCCACCAGGCCTGGAACGACAAACATAACCAAATCCGGGGTCAGCCCCGAACACAGATGTCATCCGAACTCCGTCGCGATGTCGCCCGGTATAGAGGTGCCGCGCACCCCATGTGCTTTACCGATGAGGTAATGCAGCACCAGTTTCCGGAAGGGTTTAAACCCATAAACATCGAGCCATACGATGGAACGACAGATCCCGCTGTATGGATTGAAGATTTTCTTCTCCACATTCACATGGCTCGCGGAGACGATCTCCACGCCATTAAATACCTCCCTCTAAAGCTCAAAGGACCAGCATGGCAATGGTTGAACATCCTCCCAGATAACTCCATTGGAAGCTCGGAAGACTTAGAGGATGCTTTTCGGGACAACTTTCAGGGCACTTATGTCCGGCCACCGGATGCCGATGCCCTGAGTCACATAATTCAGCAACCCGGAGAGTCCGCTTGCAAACTTTGGAATCGGTTCTTAATTAAAAAGAACCAAATTGTGGACTGTCCGAACGCCGAGGCCTTAGTGGCATTTAAGCACAGCGTCCGTGACGAATGGCTCACCCGACACCTCGGTCAGGAAAAGCTGAAGACCATGGCAGCTCTTACTGCACTCATGACCCGCTTCTGTGCGGGCGAAGATAGCTGGTTGGCTCGTAGAAGTAACAGTACCAGCGACCCCGGCACTTCTGAGGCCCGGGACGGCAATGGAAGGCCACGACGCAGCAAAAACAAGCGTCGGAACAACAACGAAGAAACAGAGGATACGGCAGTAAACGCCGGATTCAGTGGCTCTAAACCCGGTCAGCGGAAGAAGCCATTCAAAGGTACTAGGGACGGTCCATCCAACTTGGACAAGATACTGGATTGATCCTGCCAGATTCATGGCACCCCTGACAAGCCTGCCAACCACACCAACAGAAACTGCTGGGTTTTCAAACATGCCGGTAAATTATACACCGAACATAAGGGGAAAGGACCTCCAAGCGAGGACGATGATGAGCCTCGCCCACCGCGCACCGGGGGACAGAAACAGTTTCCCCCCGAGGTAAAAACGGTGAACATGATCTACGTCACCCACATCCCCAAGAGGGAGCGCAAACGCGCGTTAAGGGACGTCTACACCGTAGAGCCTGTCGTCCCAAAATTCAACCCATGGTCGGCTTGTCCGATCACCTTTGATCGCAGGGACCACCCAACCAGTATCCGTCACGGAGGTTCGGCGGCCCTGGTACTCGATCCTATCATTGACGGATACAATCTTACTAGAGTCCTTATGGACGGCGGCAGTAGCCTCAACTTGCTCTACCAGGATACTGTCCATAAGATGGGTATCGACCCATCAAAAATCAAACCTAGCAACACTACCTTTAAGGGAGTGATACCTGGCGTGGAGGCCCTCTGCATGGGCTCCTTAACACTGGAACTCGTATTCGGCTCTCCAGATAACTTTTGAAGCGAATACTTGATCTTCGACATCGTCCCTTTTCGCAGTGGTTATCATGCACTGCTCGGACGAACGGCATTCGCCCGCTTTAATGCGGTCCCGCACTATGCTTATCTGAAGCTCAAAATGCTTGGACCTCGTGGTGTCATCACAGTAAATGGGAATATGGAGCGCTCCCTCCGTACTGAGGAGCATACTGCGGCCCTAGCAGCCGAAGTACAGGGTGGCCTCATCAAGCCGGACAACCCATCGGTCATCAAGACCCACGACTCTGCTAAGCGAGTCCGATCCGCACTACAATGCGATAGCTCGATGGAGCCCGAGCTTAAATAGCAGTTTAGCCTCCGCCGACCACCCCATAAGGTTGCGGCATACGTACCACACGTACATAACTACGCACTTAAAATACCTTGGGCAGCGCCGGAGGCACACTGCGGAAAAGGTCCATAGTACGGTTTGACCCTATTCGGACCTCAACTATTTTTTCCACTATAGGTTCGTTAAAAAACCTACCTGATCTACGGAGGCTCTTTTCCAGGTCTCTCTTTCTTACAGACGACCATCACCTCCTCCTCTTAAAGGATTTCACACCAAGGAGAAACGGCGCAGACGTGCGGCAGGGCACCATTGGGATCTTCAAACCACTACTTTTAGGCCCTGTGTAAACATTTTCCTTGTAACTTTTGGCATGTAAAATAGCCTCGATATTTATGGCATTATCTGTAATAACACGGCTTGCCGTACTCATCAGGGTATAAAGGAAGTAGTTGATCACCACTTTTGTTTGGCACTCATTTATTTTTGTCATCTGTATGCCCTCCCTACTTCAGACTGCCACACGTGCTTTAGTCCGACCTTAACACCGGGGGTTGTATTCGATCCTACACATTTCAAAGTCCGAACACCTACAGGGTACTCTTCGGCGTCCCGGATATTGCATTATATGCATCAGCTCCGAATCATGTCTTTGGTCTATAGTTGGGTTGCCCGGCTCCTGTGCTTACCACCTTATGTTCCGCTCGTTCGGCTAAGGTAGTAAAGGGAGAACTACTGCGATTGTATTTCTGGTTCGTCCGGTCAAGTACCTCAGTAGAGAAAGCCGAAAACTGATTGTCATGATAAGCGCGAGCTGGTCGGCGATTCGGCGACTTAGTATTATACTACAAATCGTTAGCGATTCACTCCGTGTTATACGAGGGGCTGGTCTTCGTCCAGCCGCGTGGTAAAGGCACCGTAGTCCGGATAGCCGCACATGCACCAGGGGCTAGTACTTAACTCCACAGTCAAACTCCTACGGCTAAGTGAAAGTAATAAAGCCGCATAGTCTGATTGCCTGGTTGACCATGCGGACACCTCCTTTACGGACTAAGACATTGGATAAAGTGTGGTCACACGTTACGCCGAACACCCCTGTAGCATCTACATGGGGGCTGAAGCCGACGACTGGCAACTTTCAGAAATAAAACAATAAACGGCCGCACAGGAGGAAAAATCGCTTGAAACAAAAGGCGCAAACATAGATATATAAACAGCATGGTTCATCACATTGTTTGTACAACCCAAACACACTCAATCAAATATTACGCCCTTAGAGCATTGACCCTCTATCACTCGGGCTCCTTCTAGGACGTCATCGAACTACCTCTTCGGCTTCCGGTGATCTTTGCCTTCGGGCGGGCCTGCGGTTGCCACTTCGGTGGCCTTCATCTTTGCCCATTGCATCTTGACGCGGGCGAAGGCCATCCGGGCACCCTCTATGCAGGCCGAGCGCTTCAATGCATCAATCCGAGGCCGCGCGTCGACAAGCCGCTTCACCAAACCAAAGTAGCTACTAGGGATTGGCTCGTCCAGCCAGAGCTGGACTATCAGGTCCTTCATGGCCAAACCTGCCACCCTATGCAGCTCCGTCAGCTGCTTCAGCTGGTCGTTCAGAGGCGTTGGGTGTTCCGGAGCGAGAAATTGCGACCAGAACAGCTTCTCGGTCGAGTTCCCCTCCTGGGCTTGGAAGAACTGTGCGGCATCGGCGGCACTCCTCGGAAGATCCGCAAACGTGCCTGGAGAACTCCATACTCGGGTGAGCAAAGCAAACCTCTGACCTCCAAAGATACTCTGCAAAAGAAAGGCCTTACCAGCCGCTATTTGCCTCGCCTGATGGATCTCTTCACGAGCACTCCGGGACTTGATCCGCGCCTCTTTGGCATCATGGAGAGCCTTGGCGAGCTCGGTCGACTGGTCCGAAGTCTTCTGCTCCAAAGTTTCGCATTTGTTGATGGCATCCTTCAGCTCCTACTCTACTTCGGCCACCCGAGCTTCGTGTTGGCGGCGGGCATCTTGCTCAATCTTCAGTTCCGCAGCCGCTTTGTCAGCGGCTGCCTTATTCGCCTCCGCCTCTTTTTTGGCCTGGGCAAGGGCGCCTTCGAGGGTCTCGACCTCGGCTGCCCCAGCTGTGATTATAATCAAGGCATTCCATGAGTTAATCTCTAAATATACATATCACTTCTGATATCAAAAAAAACTTTTAACATTATATGCATACCTTGTGTCTCATCGAACCGCTTATTAATGCGGTCGATTTCCTCATCGGCCATCTGAAGCTTCCGATTGAGTTCGGAAACTTCTGCTGCCTGGGCGGTTGCCGCCAACAGGAAAGCCTGTTACAATAACAGCATAGCAGGTTAACTCTCCCGAATACTATATGGATCCTTTGTCCGGTTTCTTTTAACCGAACAGAGCCTCAGGGGCTACTGTCTGTACACAGGTATATTCCTCTATATGAAAAGTTTTTAGAACATTACGTCGCATACCTCAAAGCCTGTCAGTAGGCTGGTGAAGGCTTCGTTCAGTCCGCTCTTAACAGACTGAACCTTCTCCACCACCGCACCCATCAGGGTGCGGTGCTCCGCCACGATGGAAGCACACTGCAGTGCTTCCTCCAGAGTGTTGGGCGCCTCCGAATTAGTGGAGGTCGCCGATGGAGCTGATGCTCCTCCCCCTCTTTCAAAGGGGGTTGCTTATCCAATCTTGGAGCCGTGTTGGTCTCCGGAATGGTGTCCGGCTGGGGCCCGGATTGTTGGGGGTCCCCACCGTCGGTTGTCATAGGGGTCGCCTCCCCTAGGTCTTCGGCGACTGAGGTATTAACCTTGGGCGCTTTCTCGACGGCCTCTTTCGCCCTCCCTCTGCCAGGAGAGGTCCTTCGGGATGACACCTCGGTGTCCTCCATGGTGATAGGCGAGGGGGCTCGCGGCGGCGTGTCACTTTCTGCCATTTCGGGTGGCAGAGAGTTCCCCTCCGATAAAGGGGTTTACGTAAGCTCACGGGGAGGGCTGAAAGGCAAATAACAAAAATAACTTATACAATAACAGCAAGTAGACCGAAGATAAATGAGTAAGTTTTTGAATACTTATGATTTGGCCAGGGGCTTCACCCTGGGAGGTCTCTTGGGGACTAGTTCGGACTCTGAGTCCGAACTGTCCAGGAGGGTCACCTTCCCTCTCTTGGGTGCCTCGCCCTCCGGGTCTTCGGAGGCCGCCCTCTTCTTCTTCTTCTTCCCCTTATGAGGGGAGTCGCTTTCCACCTCCTCCTCCTCTTCTTCCTTGTCTTCTTCGTGGGAAGAGAGGGCTTCAGTCTCTCCGGACACTACGTCTGAAGGACCTTTGTGGCGGGGGCCGCCCTTGGCCTTCTTGCCCTTCTTCTTCTTGGCCTTCTTCTCTGGCGCCTGATAGGGCACCGGGACCAGCATCTCCGTTAGCTGGGGTGTGGCCGGGTTCTCAGGCAGCGGTGCCGGACAATTGATCCGCTCCGCCTTTACCGTCCAGCCCTGTATGGAAGGCAGACAAGGTAATCTACATTATATCTGAAGTATTGACCGGATAAGTCTTCGAAAAAGTTATGCTTACCGCTGAGGCCGGGTTCTCGATGTCGAGTCCAATGTCCTCGGTCTTCTTCGGCCACATTTTCTGGGCCTTGAAGAGCTGCTTCCATATGTCTTCGTGCGTGGTGCCGAAGAAGCGCTTCAGGGTCCGTGGCTCCTCCGGGTTGAACTCCCACATGGGGGAGGCTCGGAGTTGGCAAGGAAGAGTGCGGCGGAAGAGCATCACCTGAATCATGTTTGTGAGACCGGTGTTTGCACCTAACATGTTGGAGATGCGCTTTTGTAGCATCTGCACCTCCGGTTTGGACCCCCAATCAAGGCCCTTGGCGGTCCATGAGGTGAGTCTCATGGGGGGTCCGGATCTGAAGTCAGGCGTGGCCGCCCAGTTGGCGCCGCAGGGTTCGGTGATGTAGAACCACTCCTGTTGCCACACCTTGACTGCTTACCATGGCCCCATCACAGTCCGCATGCTGTCCGTCAACCACCTTCGGCTTCAGATTGAAGACCTTGAGCCACAGGCCGAAGTGTGGGGGGATGCGGAGAAGAGCCTCGCACACGACGATGAACGCCGATATGTGGAGGAAGGAATTTGGGGCTAGATCGTGGAAATCTAACCCGTAGTAGAACATGAGGCCTCGGACGAAGGGTTGGAGGGGAAACCCTAGCCCTCGGAGGAAATGGGGGATGAACACGACCCTCTCACCAGGCTCTGGAGTAGGGATAACCTGATCTTTGTCAGGGAGCCTATGCGCGATATCCGCGGACAGATAGCCCGCGCTCCGGAGATCCTTGATGTCCTTCTCGGTGATGGAGGAGGCTTCCCACTTGCCCTTGGAACCGGACCCGGCCATTGCCGGGGAGGGTGGCAGCGATGGGAAAGATCAAAGTTGTGGGCGCTAGAGCTTGGAGGTTGGAAGACAAGAGCTAGAAGAAGGTGTGGGGAAAAAGGAGGGATCTTTATCCTCTTATAGACGGTGAAAATACCAAACGTCCCCTTCTCAAGCCATAAACCTCGCCTGTTCCCAACGAGATCATGCGTAAGGAGCGGTTGGGTTACCCAAACCACATTGATGAGAATCCCGTAATGGACGGGCATGATCTTTGTTTTGACGGGACGTGCCAATGAGGGCTAGGCCTCGAAACGCGAAACGAGAGGCGTGAAAACGGTTCAAAATGTTAAAGAGTCAAGTGTGACGCTTTGCCAAAAAAGTTGTCAGTAAAAGACACTGTTCCTATTTTGACATCTTGCCTTCGTGGCTAAGGGTTGTATTAATTGTGCAGAGCCGGAAACAGTTCCTCTATGCAGGAAGCTGACTTAAAGTATTCAGGAGAAGGAACCCGCCTTGCAATGCCGAAGATAATCCACGTGCCGAACACATCGTCATCGAAGACTAGTTCAGGGGCTACTGAGGGAGTCCTGGATTAGGGGGTCCTCGGGTGTCCGGACAATTCGATATGGGCCGAACTGATGGGCCGTGAAGATAAAGCAGAAGACTATCCCCCATGTCCGGGTAGGACTCCCATATGCGTGGGTGGCAAGTTTGGTGTCCAGATGTGTTATTTCCTTCCTCTGCAAACCGACTCTGTACAACCCTAGGCCCCTTCGGTGTGTACATAAACTAGGGGGTTTAGTCTGTAGAGGCTATCAGAATAATCATAGGCTAGACAGCTAGGGTTTAGCTATTACGATCTCGAGGTAGATCAACTCTTGTAACCCCTATACTCATCGAATACAATCAAGCAGGACGTAGGGTTTTACCTCCATTAAGAGGGCCCGAACCTGGGTAAACATCATGTCCCCATTGTCCATTGTTACCAATGATCCTTAGACACACAGCTTGGGACCCCCTACCCGAGATCTGCCGGTTTTGACACCGACAATCGCGGCCAAAGTCTCACCTAGTTCAGGCCGTCACGAGTGAACATCTTCTTCTGTCGGTTCATGAACCAAGTCTTCCTCTCCGGTGACATGTTGTTCCCGTCGATGCTCATGAACGCGAGTGCCACCTCTTTGGCTCTAGTCTCGGCATTGGTGGCCTCGATCTCAAGCTTCTTGAGTTGAGCGGCCTCCTCGATGTCAAGCTTCCTCCTCTTCACGGCCTCCTCCATGTCAAGATTCTTTGTTGGAGATCTAGGTATATCTTCATTTGCTCCTCCTTCCCTTTGCTTCTCCTCTCTTCCCTCAATTTCTTTTGGTTAATCATGTTCTCCAAAGTTCCTTGCAAAGCTATGGCAGATGTATCACGCTTCTCGTCGGCCTTTGAGCTTGTCTTCCCCCTCGGCCTCTTGAGCAAGTCTCCCTCCTCAACCATGGCCGCCTTCCCTCCTTTCTTCTTACGAGCGGCATATTGGTCTTTGAACTTGGGGCAATCTTTGATGAGCGACCAACAATGTGTGAGAGTAAACGGCTTGTTCTTGTGTCGGGCCTTGAAGGCCTCCAAAGATTGGAATGCCTACACAATCAAAGATGCGACCACAATTGTAACATGAAAGGACACAAAATGCATCAAACATAAATGCCATGCCAACATGAATGGACAGATGATGAAAAAAACGAGAGGTTCGTACCAAGTCACCAAGGCCTAGGCCACTCACGGGCTTGAACACTCTCAAGCACGGCATAATACTTGTTGCACTCTTGTTGGATAAACTCCTATCTCTTTTGGATTGAGTTGATGCCGCGGGTGCTCATAAATTGGTAGGGGGCAAACTTCCTTCGCTCATGAAAGTTCTTGTGAACTCTTGTCCAAAAGATGAATCCTTTTTGCTCGGCACCTGTCATGGGATCTTAGCCTATCTCCATCCAACCGTCGCAAATCAAAGTGTCCTCCTCTTGGGTATACGATCCCGTCCGAATGCTTTGCCTCCTCTTTTGTGCCTCGGCCCTTTGGGTGAGCTCATCGATAAACACCAATGGCTCCGCCGAAATGTTGACCTCTTCTTCCTCATCTTCAGAATACAAGTCATCATCTTCATGCCAAGAGTTGCCATGGTCGTCCTCATCTTCATCATGGCCGGCGAATTGAGTGTCTTCATAGTGGCCGTGGCCGTCCCGGCTTTGGGTGGCGTCGGGATCAAAAGGTTGGCCGTGGCCATTGACGTGGAAGGCCTCACCACGGCCTTCGAAGATGACGTTCTCCATGAACACCGCCTAGTCAGGGTCTTCGACTGTCGGTGTCGGCATTGGCATTTCGTCGAACAGCCTGCGGGCGCCGGCCATGTTCGGCGAAGGGAATGACTGAGGTTGCTTCCTTTTGCATCCCGTCGGACGGTGGGCTAGCATCACTGTACCCCGGCGTGTCGTTGAGGTCGATGATACCCGCGGGCGTGGCTGGAGCGACCACGCTGCAGTCCGGCGAGGTGGAGACCCGTGTCTGCCCATTGCCGCGGAGCGGCGGCGTACGATACGTCTCGGGCATGATGAACGAGCTCGGGGAACGGTGCTGTGGAGGATGAGCGGCCGACGAGCCTGTGCTGGCCGCGGCCATGGTAGCAACCAAGAGGATGGCCGGCGGGGGTCGGCACAACCAACCCTAACACGAGGAGGGTGTGCGCCTTGGCAACGATGGACTCCTTGTCGTCGACGTCCGCCTAGTGCTGTGTGGCATGCAGCGCGGTGACCTCGGCTGCGTAGTCCGCAGCTGCCTTCTTCTCCGTGGCCTTTGTCCGCCGGTTCCTCCTCTTGGCCGATTCGGCATCGAGCTTGGCGAGCTCCGCCAGTGTGAGCTCCGACCGTGGCTTCTTGGCAGCCTTCTTCTTCACTGCGGGGCGCGCGACGCGGCTGAGTCATCGGCCATGGTGGAGGAGGAGAGGCGAGAGAGGGCGCGGGAGAGTTTTGGGCGAAATTGAGGGAAAGTGGGGCGGTCGTGTCCCCGACTGGCAGGCCAAGTGTGCGTGTCCTACCCGTCCACGTGCCGTTCGTTCGGCCGCAAACGCGGCCCAAAGTTGGGCCAGGAATGGGTCGAAAGCGGACCGAAAACGGAGAACGGTTCATTTGCTCCTATGCGTTGGGCGGCATGTTCTGTCTGTTTACCCGCAAACGGACGCGGTAGGACCATTTGGGGTCATGCGTTGGAGTTGGCCTTATAGCAACTCCAACGTGACGACCCATTACGTCCGCCCATGTCTGTTTGGGTCGTCGCGGACAAAAACGCTAGCCCAACGCGCCGACCTATTCCGAAGACGTGTCCGTTTCGCGTCCACGCAGACCCAGTTCCGGCTCAAATTTGGGCCTAAAATGTGTCGGCGCGGACGCGCCACGTGTCTGCTCGGTGTCCGCCACGTCCCCACATGACGGCCGGTCAACTACCTCCCGCGTCTTTATTAATGATGACCACAAATCATGGGCCCATGCGCCAGCGACTGCGGGCGTCCTTTTTTAATCCGAGCGTGCGGGGGGAGGGGGGAGGGCTCATCCTCTTCCAGCCTCCCGTCCCCATCTAGCCACCCTGTTGCTCCCCAAACGGTGACAACCCTAGCCTAGCGCGCGCCACCATGGGGTTCTTCTCCGCCATGAACAAGGGCAAGGCCCCCGCCGGCTCTTTGCTCAAGCTCCCCCCACCTCCACTGGCGCCTGCCCGCTCGACGAGGCAGCGGATAAGCGTCCTAGTGCACCAGGCATAGTGGCACTAGGAGAACCGCCTCAACCGGGCCTATGCAACAAGCTCTCCCGATTGGGAGGTCTGGTTTGCCCTCGAGCACGAGGAGCAGCGCCAGCGCGGTGTCCAGCACGTTCGTACTGGCACCCCTGCCGTCCCCCGTCGTGCGCGAGGAGGCCCGGGAGGAGGAGGCCGCCTACCAGACGGCGCTGGCGGCCACCATGCAGAACAGCGTAGAGGATGAGCGGCGCACGACTGCGGAGGAGGAGGCGGCGTACCAGGCACGACTATAGGAGGCCATCGCGCTATCCGCTTTCGGCGACTGTGTCATGCCGCCGCTGATGCCACCGTCCCCTTTCAAGGCCGAGCTGGCACCGTCCCCTGTGCCGGCGACCGTGCGGTTCTCCTAGGATGGAGTGGTGCGTGAATGGGTCAGCGTGCCCCCCATCTGGCTTGGCGCGACGCCAAGGCAGGAGCAGCTCTACCTCGAACATTGGCGGACTCGCTGGCTGGCGGAGGAGCGTGCCGACGACGAGCGCCCGATGTAGTTGGAGTGCGAGGCAGAGTAGGAGCGCCGCACCTGCGGTGTGGCAGCCCAGCTGGCGGCGGTCCAGCAGGCGGCAGAGGACGTCGCCAAAACCTGGGAGACGGTGTTCCCCTGGGCTGGCCCACCGCCGACGCTCGTTGACCTCACCGGCCCCGACGATGACGACGACGAGGATGCCTAGGGTAGCGGTGCCTTGTTTTTCTGCTTTATTTATTAATGTTTTAATTAATGTAATGTGGACTCTTGCCAGCCTTTATGGCCAGTATTATGTTTAATTACGCTTTTTAGTTTCAAAAAATTTCCATTTTTCGCGCACGCACAAAAAAATGGATCGGGCCAACGTAGGGCGCAAGCGCCGACCCAAACGCGAAATCGAACATGGGCGTCCGCTGGACCGACCCAAACGGACGAAAAGCAGACAAAGCGCGCGTCTGTTTGGGTCGCCTGGTTGGAGTTGCTCTTCTATCAAACATCCACTTACATTTCAAACGCAATTCGAGCAAATCAAACGATTTTCATACAAATCGGATGATTCTCATTTAAATCTGACAACATTCATTACATTTTTTTTACATATTTCATTAAACAAAAGCGTCCAAAAGTTAACCTATTCTAAATCCGCCCTTCAAGTCATGGTTATTCCACATGTCTGGCATCCTCGACGGTCGTGGGCCTTGGGAAGTGAAACTGCATGTCTTCGATGAGTAAGACCAAGACATGGGACACGGAAGTCGCCACATGGTCGCCACGGCCTTCTCGCTCGTGAACTCACCGTAGGTTTGGTCCTCCTCTAGTCGGTGATGCGCGAGGAGGAAAGGTTGTAGTATTGCTCCTCTGCACCTGCCGAAATGCCGAAATCGGCCACAACGCCTGTTGCTCCTCTGACATAACGGTGTTGAAGTGCATCTGCGCCCGCTCCAGGGTGAAGTCGACATGGACATGCATGGTCGAGGGCGCCGGCTCATCGTCGGATGCCTCCTCCATCATGGGGTCGTCGCTGCTCACCTCCGACGAGCTCGCCGGGAAGCCGGCCTCTATCAGTCGCGCATGACGGGCCTGCCAGCCAGACTCAAGGCCGGTCAACTTGAGCTTCAGCTCCGTCGAGAGGCTCTCCCACACTGCTCTACAACTCGCGGTCATGGCTGAGGTCGTGCACGGTGGAGAAGGGAGCGGACGTGGTGTTCTGCGGATGGTGCCAGGGTGTGATCACGTATAAATAGTAGGCACGGTCAGGCCAAGCGGCGGGGTGTGTCAATGCGGGCGACGGCCCAACTCCGTCGGGCCTGTTTAATGCCGGCAGGCAGACGGATGGTCAGTCGGTTTAAATATGGTCGATAGCCATCTCGTCAAGTCTAGTCACGTGTCCCCGGCATTGAACATGCGCGGAGACCGGGACACAGCGCAGGTGACGCTCTCGGCTGGCGCACCACTTCAGTGCGGGCTCCAGTGACCGGTCGCAACCGCTCTGGACCGACATGAATGTGGCTTGGAGACGGAGGTGCGTCCGTGTAGGGGAGGGTGCAGCCGCGTGAGATGAGTTCGGGTGGAACGGGGGGTCGGATGTGTAGGTGGTGGCGGTTCAGATGCACGGAAAGCTTCCTCTGATTTGTGTTTGGTTTGCGGGATTTCGGACAAGCAGACGCGTGTGCGAACAAATGAGATACGATGGATGGCAAAGTGCGTCCGAACAGCTCGATGCTGATGCATGCGGGCGACTTAAGGGTCCGCGTTGGAGATGCCCTTAGCTTAGACAACGTGGATCAGCAAATGAACGACATCACATGTTCGTGGACACATCCGAACGTGTCCGCACACAACATGCGAGCGTTGGTGATCCAACCAGAGTTATCAGCTGTTCTGTCTATTTGAAACGTATTGTGCACAAATGAGAACTAAATTGAAGTGGAACGAACGGAATTTTAAACAAAGTGAAATATATTGCAGCCAAATGAATGAATTTTAAATAAATTCAATCTCAATTTCAATAAATTTAAACTAATCCTAACTAAAACTAGACGAGGTACTGGACAGTGACATGGTAGGGATGGCCTCCGAGACCATCAGCACTTGTCGCCATCCGAGCCGTCTTCACCCGATCTGGAGCATGTGGTCGTCTATATAAACTCTGTGAGTGTGGTCACTCATCTTTCTCATGCGGGATCAACACGTAGCCGTGCTGGATATACCACACAATGGAGTATGTTTTGTGATTCCAATGCAGATACTCATCGAGGGCAGGATCCTATTGCATGGCCTCCAGCGCATAACGGCGATCTTATTCCTTCTCCTCGGCAATGAGGGTGGTCTCCTCCTTCACTTGCTCTTCATCAAACGTTCACATCTTCTCCTCTGTGAGCGGCATCCCATCCTCACGGGAGCCGGCACGCAGTTTAGAGAGCTGCTCCTGGATCCGAAGTCGCGCGCCGACGACCATTTCTCAGTGTCAGACTACTTATCCATCGCGGCGGTCAGAGGTGTGGTGGTGTGGGGTGGCCGGTGGATGAGAATTGTGCGGGGAGGGTTTTACAGGGAAGGAGCCCGACCGGCTTTAAAGTCGGAGTAGACTTCTCGATCGCCGTGCCACCATGAATGCGGGCAGGTGAAAGGCCGGTCTGCCGGAGCGAATGTTGTCAAGCCAGAGTGGACGGATAATCTTAGAGGTGGGCCCGAGGCATCGGAGTCCAACATGGTGGACGTCCAAACTCTCTTAAAGCTCCCCCCCCCCAATTTGGCGCCCGTTTGCGAAATTTCGGACACCCGGACCGGTTCTAACAAATCGAACTGGTTAATGACGGTCGTTGAATGACCAAAATTGTTCAGACCGTTGATTTTGATGATCTGTTACATTGGAGTTGTACTTGGATATAGCCGCGCGGTGCTAGCGAAATAGCGAATTATGCCCGAGATTCCCGTGCCTCACCACGTCGGTGTCCATATGCCCATCTTGCATGTCCCATGTCTCTGCGAGGTTTGGAATGTCAATGGGAATCGTTGCGCTTGCTGCTCTACTTACCGTGAGTGTCCACCAACGATGATTCAGGATGTGCGCCCATAGTTGCACGTTCTTGGGCAGGCTGTGGTACGTTGTACTCAAGTAACCAAAAGAAATTGGTGATTGGAGAGAGTTCTTGTTGTTTGTCAAAAATGTATAGTACTGTTTTGGTTGCTCAGCTCTGTGAAGTGTTTTTTTATTCCTTCATTTTTGTCTTTCTTGAAACCGAGCTTTATGAACGTGGAGTATCTTGTCTTTCAAGAAACCATGTGTAACACCCCCTAGTAATAAGCTCTATGACACTCTGTTAAAACTGCCAAGTCATGATCATTTGCAGTGCCAAATCATTTGGGTTAATAATCCAATTCAAATTCAAAATCTGAAAATCAAATTAAATTCCAAAGTGCAAATTGAAGTTGATCAAACTCTGCTGGAGAAATGTTATTTAATTAGCAAATAATCCAGTGGTCATGGCAAAATCATAATCATTATTTTTGGAGTTAGCTAAGTGAGTGAAACAACCTGAAACAGCACTCAAAACAGACTATTTACATCTATTAAATTAATATCAAACTCAAATGGAATCCAAATTTGTCCAAACCACTTTTTGGTGAGAGATAATATTGCATTGCAATATTTGGGCCAACTCCCACATTTTTCAAAAGTGCACAAGTGCCCTAAACATTTTGAAACAGAAAAGGATAAAAGAAAATGGAGAAGCTAAAACAGAAAATCAAAAGCGGGACACTGTGCACTGGGCCTTAGTGCACAGTGCCCCGAGTCGCGGCCCAGCAGGCCCACCTCGTCTCCCTCCTCCCCGTGTCGTCCCCGCCGTGGCCGCGCGCGCGCGCGCCAGTCGGCCGGCGACACCGCGGCGCCACCGACGCTACAGGGAGGAGGAGGAGATAAGGCCGGAGCCACTCGACCCCCCTGGCTTCCCCTGGCATTCCCCATCTCTCTCCCTCGCTCGCTCCTCCCGTCTTCCCCCTCAGATCCGGGAGCAGCCGGACGCGGCCGCCGCCGCTCGACGCCGTGCTCGCGGCTACCGGCCTCGCATCGCCTCGTCGAGATGTCCCTCGCCTCCGCCGTGGTCGACCGCGTCGCCTGAAGCTCTCTGGTGGAGCAGGGGAGCTCCACAGGCGTCGTTTTTCTCCGCCCCCTTTGCTTCGGTCGCCGGCGCCTCTCCGTCGATTCCCGGCGCAGCAGCTACTAAACCACTCGCCGGGCCTACGTGTGAGCCTGCACGGTGAGCTTCTCCCCTCCTCTCCCTCGCTGCGCCATAGGAACCGCCGTAGCTAGCCGCCACCGTGGTCGTGCTTTGGCCGCCGCCGACGAGCTCGTGCTCGTGGCCATGGCCGCTTCCGTGCTTGGCTAAGCACCGCGCTGTGCTCCTGGCAACCCCGGGAGTCGAACGCGCACTCGCACGTACCCCCTCGAGTCGCGCAGCCGCGATCCCGTCCAGACCCCGAACTCCGGCGCCGCCCGCGAGCTCACCGTCGACGGCTCCGGTAGATTCCGGCGACGAGACCACTCCCACGCGACGGGCGAGTCCCCTGGCTTTCGAACGCACCCAAGCCCGGCTCGAACCGAGCCCTATAGCTCGATTCCGGCCAACTCCGGCGACGCGCCGCCGTGCGATTTGGTCGCCGGCGACCAGCCGCCGGCCCCGCTGACGTGGCACAGGCGGGGCCCACCCCTGGGTCACTGACCCGTGGGCCCCAGGGGCCCGACCGGCCAGCTGACCGGTCAGCCCTGCTGACTGGACCGGCCCAGTCGCTGACACGTGGGCCCCACCTCCCTGATTAATTAATTAAAACATTTTAGAAATAAAAATAAACTAATTAACCTAATGTCTCACTGACATGTGGGGTCCACCCCCTAATTAATCCTGGTAATTAAACTGAATCACTGATTAAAGAAATAGAGGCTGACATGTGGGTCCTACTGGACCCACATGTCAGGTTTGACTGGTCAACCGTCCTGTTGACTTGCTGACGTCAGCAGCGCGTCATGCTGACGTCATAATTCATTTTCTGATAAATAAAATAATTCCAGAAATTCAAATAATCTTTAAAAATTAATAACTTTTAAACCGTAGCTCGGATCGAAAAAGTTAAAACATGAAAGTTGCTCAGAACGACGAGACGAGTCTGATCGTGCCGTCTGTTTCTCCATCGGAACCTCCTACGTAGAAGAACTCGTAACTCCGGACCCGAATCCGGCAGATGAATAGTGCACACACGTCGGATATTAAATCCTAGAATAATTCTAAAATTAACTAAAATGACTTAGATGCATATTCAGGCAACCCTGCACTGCATCATAGCATCACACGCACCGTGTTGCATTTGTTTGCATTATGTTTACCTGTTTCTTCCCCCTCTTCTCTCTCGGTAGCCCCCGACGTTGACGTAGCTCCCGAGGCAGACGCCGCACAGGAGTACGACTACGTCCCCGACGATACTACTGAAGACCTTGCCCTTGCCCCAGAGCAAACAGGCAAGCACCCCCATTTTGAGCATTCCGATATCGCCTACTCTCTCCCCTCTTATGCTTGCACTAGATGTTACTGCTACTATTACTATCCTACTCTGTTGCATAGCCTGTTTACCTGTAACCTACTTTTGATACATGCCTGTTATCCTAAACTGTTTAGCATAGGATGGGTAGAGTCACGACAGAGAACCCCATTTGATCCCGACTGCCCTGCTGGACATCAGAAGACCCGATCACCGGGATTGAAGACGAGACCATGGCACCGCACATCACTTCCCCCTAGTTGCCGACACTGCTGGGTTATCATCGAGTGCCGAGGGTGATACCTCGTCAGCACTTCTGATGTTAACCTTGTAGATTAGTTTCTCGGTCGTGGTAAGCGAGGGTGATTCCTTCTACACCACCCCCGATCACGACGTCGTCGCGCAACTCCTCAAGGTGGACCTCGAGGGTGATTCCTCCTTCGTTCACCTTGATGATAACATCGAGCGGGAATTCCATCGAGGGTGATTCCTCAGGGTTCCCTTCGGTGTCAGACACACAGTTACCTTGGATATTATGACTTGCACTAAACTATGATACTAAAGACGGGTCGGCCCTGAGGGGTACCCGCGCGAGCTTAACGCGAAGTGATGTGGAGTCGGGTTGACCTGGATGGTGCCCGCGAGATAACTACGAGGCGTGGCCGGGCATTCTTAGCCCTTGCCACAAGTCCTCGAGACGGGGCGACGGGGTCACATCGATCGTGAGTCTCTGCTCGTTTCCGCGCGCTCCTAATCCACTACGGTTTGGATATTTGATCCGAGGGGCCTCTGGCCCGATAGCACTAACCATCACGTGGGCATAGTATGGGCGTTCTGCGTCATACACATCAGCCGAAGCTTGTTTGACGTCAGTAAGGAGCGGCGCACGCCGAGTTGGACTGGTAATGCAACCGCGCTTGTATAAGGGGTTGCTAGGTCTGCTCTCGGTGGCCCCGTAACGTGCAGGAGTTCCCGGGGCGATGGCCCAAGACCCCTGGGGGCATAGGTTTAGTCCGGCGTGCTGACCTCTCTTATAAGCCTAGGTCGGGTTGCGGCGTGTTGCTTAGCCGAGGCCGGGCATGACCCAGAAAAGTGTGTCCGGCCAGAGTTAAGTGAGCGTGGTGGGTAAGTTGGTGCACCCCTGCAGGGAAGAAACTTCTATCGATAGCCTGTCCTACGGTAACGGACACTCGGAGTTGTATCCCGATCGGTACAACTAGAACATGTGGTGAGAACTGGATAGTACGGCTCTGGGATTGCTTTCTCGCAGGGAGTCGAGAAAGGATCTCAGGTCGAGGTTGATGATATTACTACTACTACTTTACATTATGTTCATCTGCTCTCTCTTCTGATGCTGCAAGACTGTCGAAGATTGTTGAAGATGCTAGTCTTCGATAGGACTAGGCTTTCCCCCTCTACTCTGGCATTTCTGCAGCCCAGTCCACCTATACAGCCATTCATTTGACAATGATGCATATGTAGTGTAGATCCTTGCTTGCTGAGTACTTCGGATGAGTACTCACGTTTGCTTTATTTTCTTTTTCCCCCATTTTCCATTTGATGCCACCAGACGACGGAGCCCCTGAGCCAGAAGCCCCAGCCGACGACCAGTACTACTATCCGCCTGGCGAGTACTACTACTACGAGGAGCCGTTCGACGACCAGAAGTAGGATCGGAGGGTCCAGGGCAGGAGGCCTACGCCTTTCGATCGTAGTTTTTATTTTTACCCCGCCTCTGTGAAGGCTTATCTCTCTCTCTGTAATATATCTGTACTCAGATATCTAATGCTTCCGCTGACGCTTGTATGCCATCGAGCTTGTATTCGAGCCCTCGAGGCCCTGGCTTGTAATATTAAGCTTGTATGACTTTATTTTATGTTTTAGAGTTGTGTTGTGATATCTTCAAGTGAGTCCTTAGGCTTGATCGTGCGCATTTGCATGTATGATTAGTGCACGATTAAGCCGGGGTCGTCACACCATGGTGTAAGATTCGATGGAATTTGAACAATTTGAATCACAAGAACTTTTTTGTCGAACTGTCTCGTAGACGGTCAAAGCCTTTTGACTAAATGGGAACGATATGGTAGGGCATTTCTATAATGAGATTTGACGGGAAAAGTGCAGATTTAAGTACACTTAAGAATTAAGGGTAATTTTGAGTAGTGGCTTCGAGTTAGGGGTAGAAATGTAAATGGCTTTTTTTTGTTCTCAGATGTACAGAGGAAAGCTTACAATGTTATTTTACAATTCGGTCTTCGTTGACGATAACCACACTACATATATCAAGTTTTGGTATCATTGTGTTGCGAATGATCTTTGTTTTGCAGTATAGGAGTTTGTTTAACATGGATTTTTCTTTATATTAATTTCTTAAAATTCAAACTTCAGTTTTGTCAAATATAATTTAACCTGGTGAAAAAAAATGCAAGTTGCAATTTTTCTAAAGTTGCATATTTTAGACATAGAGTTTGGGTATTCCTTTCAGGCTTACCCAAAGTGGTCAACCCCGACATTGTGGGAAAGGGGGGATGTGGTCATGTGTCGGATAATAGAAACCATGAAGCCCCGCTTTCTAATAACAGCGTACTGTTTTCTTTTCTGTGAATAGGCAAAGCTTGCCTATCATTCCATTGATAAAAGGATAACAACATACAGTTATAAGATTGCTTGCAAATAAGGTACATAGTAGGAGCGGGGAGAACAAAAAAGGTTGGTGGTTGTGACAGTAAGGACATTAGATGGTTTGGGTGAAACAAAATTTGGTCTCAATTCAAAGAAACATTATATATAGGGGTAGGGGAAGAAGAGCATGGAGTATGGAAGTATGAGACACATGCCAAATATGTAGCTAGCTAGCCAGTTAGATCCATCCAAGGTCTAAAGTTCAGATGAATAAATTGGGTGTTACTAGTACGCACCTTGGAAAATACCAAGTGGTCCCATGCTCCTAACCACCTGAGAGATCCAACGGTCATGTGCGGAGCCACGTATATGTATGTAATTATAATACTCTTGAGGGGATTTTCTCCAAACTTTCAGAAGGTCCGCTCATGCCCGTTGGATCGGAAATTCAACCGTGCGGGTGCCTCGAGAGCATGTGAGTACCTCACATCTTTGTGAAGATGTTGTACCACTCATGTGACACTTACATGAGAGTTACTTGTTCTGACGAAAGTCTGTAAGAGCAAGTATAATAAGGTGATGTAAGCGGTTATAAGGATTTAAATATTATGTGTTTGCAGAGAGAGAAGAAAAGCAGGTTGTAGATTTATGGCCGGCTGTAGCACGAGCTTCAAGAACCTTTGTGATAGTATAAGGTGAGAGCAAGTATAATAGTGGGCTATAAGCCGACTTACATGGCACTTTTGGCAATTCAGAGGAGAGAGACATAGGAAAAGTGAAGGACTGGGCTCTTAGAGCAAGTACAACAAGATGATGTAGGCGGGCTCTAAGACTTTAAATATTATTTTTTTGCTGAGATTGAAGAAAGAGAAGTTGTCAGAGAAGAGAAGTGGGCTACTCCTCCGTCCGGTGAAGAGTGTACATCTAGAAATTTTAGGACAAATTATGGAGTTAAATAAAAAATGCATTGAAAAGGTGCAAGTCACCATCTCTCTCCTCTTTAATTACTCAACCCCCAATGAGCTAAGTACATGTAGAAATTAAGAAGACCATGTGTAGATTGCTATTGGTCTTGATTACCGTGTGATGAAAGAGAAGTATTTTTTTTCTACTTTAAAGTGCATGGGAAAGATAGAAGTATACTCTTTTGTGTACAAATTTTGAAGCTAAATATACACTCTTCACCGGACGGAGGGAGTACTAGTTAAGAGTCACCTGCAGCACGTGCTCCTAGGGACTTTGTGAAAGAGTGTGGTGGACCATGTATCAACAAAGTAGTACTCCCTCCGTCCGCAAATAAGTGTACATCTAGTTTTTGTCTTAAGTCAAAGTTTTAAAATTTTACCAACTTTCTAGGAGTAAGTAGCAGCATTTATGGCACTAAATTAGTATCACTAGATTCGTTTTGAAATGTAATTTCATAATATACCAATTTGATGTCATATATGTTACTACTATTTTCTATAAAGTTGGTCAAAATTTCAAAATTTGGACTTAGAACAAAAGCTAGATGTACACTTATTCATGGACGAAGGGAGTACATACTATTGTATTTGCCGACTATAATCTTGGCTAGAAATGATGTGGCAACATCATATAACCAGCAGTTGGTTGTACTATTAACTATGCTCTTATGCAAGAACCCGCCTCTATGCTTGCTCCTACATGAAAACATTTAGTGAGAGGAAAGAGATAGAAAGAAAGTGAAAAAAAGTTGTAACCTTATAGCTAACCTTATAGTCAGCCTATTGTATGTGTAATTAATAATGTTAACTCTTGATGACATGGCATGCTCATATAGCTAACAGCTGCAGGGGCGGATCTAGTGGGTGTGCCGTGGGAGCCATAGCACCCCTCCAAAATTGTAAAATAAATTTTAATATATACTTAACACTAAATACCTACCAAGTTGTTGCTATTTTCAGACTATTTGTTGAGATTATGATGATGTTTAGCGTAAATTAGGAAGCGTAGCACCCGAAGCATGCGATTCTAGATCTGCCACTGAACAGCTGGCTATACTGTTAGCCCTGCTTAAGTCATATAGATGATATGACAACATGCTATAGCCAGCAGCTGGCTATATTATTGACCATGCTCTAAAGTTTCTCAATGATGAGGTGACAATTCATGACAAACAATCAAACAAGCGCCTTATTCCTCATCCCCCAAAAAAAAAAAGGAAATGTATGCATAGCAAGCTTGGCTTGAGCATGGGAAACCTGGCTCAACGGCCCTTGCCGGAAAGCCCGATATCATGGTTGCGCTTGGTCTCAACTTTTTCGCCCCAAAGCCTATAAAAAGCCCAAACAAGATAACAACTATATTTTTCTAAAAAATTAGGCACTCCCTTCGATCCATATTATTTGTCGTTAATCGAAAGAAGTATATCAATAGGTTTAATTAAATGCACTAATATAATTAATTAAACGAGAAATATTGTTCATATCAAGCCCAGCCCGAATTCCGGTCCGGCTCAAAGTATGGTCATAGGATGATTACTTGAGAACTCTGATTTTCAACATTGATTTAGATGTTATCCCAAAACAGGAATTGGACAGGAGTTTTGATTTTAGCTTTTTTCCTCTTTCTTTCTCTCTTTAGATTAGTTGTACTTATTGTATTTTGCTCCTTTTATTAATAGAAAATTAGCGGTTCAGAAAAAGTATGGGCATGTCTATGTGAGGGCAGCTAGCTAGCGCGGACAGTGAAGTCAGTGCTAGTGCCGACGCCACACGAATCTCGAGACCTTAATAGGGACTGAAGAGAGAAGAAACCGAATCCAGCAAGGAAGGTGAGATGGCGCCATCAAGGGATTGCGGATACAATATTATTGTGAGTTGGCTTTCAAGCCTCACTAATTATCTCCATGGCGCTTTGCTGCATCACGCTTATGGCCAACGTGAATTCACTAATCATTGCACATGAGAGCTGTTGCATCACACATGTGCACCACGTACAAAACGTACTAATGTAACCAATAACAATTGTGTTACGCGTGCATTAACATGCCGATCAAGTACGCGCCAAGAACTGCAGAACATTTGTGAGAAATTTGTGCCCGAGGCAGGCAAGGGAATAACTGACGTGGCTAACGGCCGGTGCAGTTTAGGTTTGTTTTTTTTTTTTTTTTTGCGTGAGAAACTTTCAATCTACTCATTTTCAATCATTTTAGAGAAAAGACCGAGGCCCGAATTTAAATTAATAAAGCCACGAGGCAACCAAGTATTACAGACGAAAGAGTATCAGACACCCACACGAGTAACAGAAAGGCTTAAACACGGCCACAACCGACAAGTATGGCATGCAGGCCAGGACAACGAACTGCAAAAGGGGCACCAGACACCAAGGAGAACAACTATTGCGCCGAGGCTCGATCATCGCCCATAATGAAAACTGCAGAGGCACGCACACGAGAAATCAGGAGCTCCACGGCTGCCCCCTCGCCTTCTTTAATCGGAGATTTCCACTGCTGCAAAAAGATCGAAAGTTTGAAAACACAGTCAGCAGCCTTGCTTGGGAACACCTGTTCGATAGTAAACTTATTTCTCGTCATCCATAGGATCGAGCACATCGCAGGAAAATCAAACCAGAACAACCTTCTGGCTTGCCCAGAAAGGGAGGATACAAGCGGTTTGTGCTCCGAGAAGTTAGCAGGGGCCCACGAAACACCCAACCAGTCCCTAAGGCAGCTCCAGAACAATTGGGCCAGGGGGCAGCGGAACAGGATATGGCAAGAGTCCTCAAGGTGGCCACATAGGGCACAAAACTCATATGTCATATCTAGGGCCCTGCCTCTTCTTAATTTGGTCCGCCATGGCAAGTGGCCTCTCATGGCCTGCCACATGAAGATTTTAATCTTGGGTGGCACCCTAGCCGCCCAGATGGGCTTGAATTTAGAGGACACCGGACCACCAAAAAGAACGCGGTAACACGACTTAACAGAAAAACGAGCAGAGGCAGAATGAGGCCAAGAGACCACATCCTGAGCCTCCGAGAGCACAGGGAGGACGGCAACAAGGCGCTGCCAATCCTCCAACTCTCCAGGAGACAGGACACGGCGGAAACCAAGGTCCCAACCTCTAGCCGCGAGCTCCGCGATGGAGACCGAAGGCGACGCGACAAAAGAAGAAAGAACAGGAAAGAAAACAGCTAATGGGCCATCCCCAACCCACCAGTCAAGCCAGAATCTCACAGACTCGCCGTTACCAACGGTAAATTTGACCGGGGCTCTGAAATCGCCGCGGACATTAAGTAACTGACGCGAAAATTGGGACACATGAGTACTACTCAAAGGAAAGCACAAGAGGGGGGAGGAATTTGGGAAGTATTTGGATTTTACGATACGAAGCCAGAGAGCATCCGGAGGAGAAGTACGAATGCACCACCACCATTTTAGAATCAGATATTTGTTCATGACAGAGGTATTGAGCATCCCCAAACCCCCAACCTTTTTAGGTCTGCACATCATTTTCCACTTAACAAGACTATACCTTTTCTTATTATCCGCAGTATTCCAGTAGAAGCCACTCCTATGTTTGTTGAAGCCAGCATGGATACCAACATGAAGTGTATAATTTACATCATGGTAGATAATCACATTAAATTCATCAAATAGTTAACAATGAGTACTTAAAAACATTCTCACACACATATAATTTAGAAGTAATTATTGTAGAATAGTTAGCTAAGGACATCTGGAGAAGCATTGCCAAAAACCATAAGTATATTAGCACATGACATTCATCATGGCATTTGTTCGAAGAGGAATAGACCTAAAGTGCCTTCGTAGAGCATGAACACATTGTCTCCAATCTCCATGGATCTTCATGATATGTGTCCAGCTATTAACAATGATACGTCCACTTTTACGGCAAATTATGTAGCTGGCCAACATTTTCATAGTTTGACCAATGGCAAGTGTGAAGGCACCATGTTCTGGGATCAATTCAGGAACAACTTGACGAGGCAATTTTTGTTCGAAGAAGAAGAAACAAAATGTAAAAATGTTTGAATGAAGGCTTATGAAAGATTTACAATAGCAATGTATACAATTGAATATAGATAACTTGGTACCAGCATTTTCTTCACAATATTTGATTTGTTCGATGTATGAACAAGTGACAGACATATATCAAGTTGGAATCCATCATTGAAACAGACAAAAAGGAATGTAAGACTCTCAACAAACTGGATGACATGTTCTGTTTGTTGCCAATGGAAATTACCATTATGGGTAAACTGCATCTTGTTGACTAACGAACTTGTAGCATAGTCCATTTGGAAATAGCCTACATGTAAAAACAAGATTAGACCAAAGATTTTGAAATTGAAATGAACGATTGTTTCTACTTGGAAGGAAAACCCAAAAATAGTCATCCAAGTATGTACATCTATAAGTGAAAGCACAAGTGCTCCCTGGGTGATTTTGGTAATTAATGTCAATATATCTCTTGTTGGACTAATACTTCTACCTAGTGTATTTCAGACAAGTTCAACAATGGTGTGACATGGACTAGAGATGTGGACCCCTCAAAATGCTAAGGACACATATTGGCAAAAGTTCAAGACTCTTCATTTATATTTTGGTGATCCAAGATCACATTGAGTCCATAGGAAAGCCAATACTATTAAAAGGGGATGAGGTGTTGCTTAATGGTCTACTTGCTAAAGTGCTTAGTGATATTGCTCCGAAATCATCAACCACTTTCTCTTCCAAATATGTCCAAAACTCAAAGTCAAACTCGGCCCCACCGAAATGATCCATCCGGCGCCACCGAGTTCAGTTAACATAACCACGGCCAGAAACCCTAACACTTCGGTCACACCAATACGGATCTCGGTCTCACCGAGATGGCCTTGCAAACTCTCTGTTTCCCTTTGTAACATTTCGGTCTCACCAAAATGAGCGATCGGTCACACCGAGTACACTAATCATACACACAAACGTGTACGATCAAGATCAGGGACTCACGGGAAGATATCACAACACAACTCTAAAAATAAATAAGTCAAACAAGCATCATATTACAAGCCAGGGGCCTCAAGGGCTCGAATACAAGTGCTCAAACATAAACGAGTCAGCGGAAGCAATAATATCTGAGTACAGACATAAGTTAAACAAGGTGCCATAAGATGGCTAGCACAAACAGGGATACAGATCGAAGAGGCGCAGGCCTCCTGCCTGGGATCCTCCTAACTACTCGTGGTCGTCGGCGGCCTAAACGTAGTAGTAGGCACCCTCGGTGTAGTAGGAGTCGTCGAAGGTGGCGTCTGGCTCCGGGGCTCCAGTATCTGGTTGCGGCATCCGAGAAGAAAGGAAAAGGGGGGAAAGGGGAGCAAAGCAACCGTGAGTACTCATCAAAAGTACTCGCAAGCAAGGATCTACACTACATATGCATTGGTATCAATGAAATGGATAGTATCTGTGGACTGAACTGCAGAATGCCAGAATAAGAGGGGGATAGCTAGTCCTATCGAAGACTACGCTTCTGGCAGCCTCCATCTTGAAGCATATAGAAGGGAGTAGCTAGTAAGTTCTCCAAGTATCAATGTATAGCATAATCCTACCCGGCGATCCTCCCCTCGTCGCCCTATGGGAAAGCAATCACCGGGTTGTATCTGGCACTTGAAAGGGTGTGTTTTATTAAGTATCTGGTTCTAGTTGTCATGAGGTCAGAATACAACTTCGGGTCGTCCTGTTACCATGGACACGGCTATTCGAATAGATCAATCTTCCATGCAGGGGTGCACCACATTACCCAACACGCTCGATCACTCTGGCCGGACACACTTTCCTGCGGCATGCCCGGCCTCGGAAGATCAACACGTCGCAGCCCTACCTAGGCCTAACAGAGAGGTCAGCACGCCGGTCTAAATCCTAAGTGCGCAGGGGTCTTGGGCCCATCGCCCTTTGCACTCCTGCACGTTGCGAGGGCGGCCGGTGAGTAGACCTAGGAACCTCCATTACAAAGGAAGTTGCGTTACGCGGTCCAACCCGGCGCGCGCCGCTCAATCGCTGACGTCTAGGGGGCTTCGGCTGATACTACGACGTCGAGTGCCCATAACTGTTCCCGCGTGGTGGTTAGTGCGTATAGGCCAGTGGCCAACTCAGATCAAATACCCAATCTCGTTAAGCGTGTTATTTGAAGTAACCGCGGACGCCGATCAGGACCAGGCCCACCTGTCTCCTAGGTGGTCACAACCTGCCCTGTCGCTCCGCCACAAAGTAACACTCGGGGGCCGTCGGGAATCCAGGCCCACCACTACCTGGATGGAACCACCTGTCCTTTCAGCCCCCACATCGGAATCCCTTGCGGGTACTCTACGAGCCGACCCGACTTTAGTCACCACAAGTATCAAGTGTGACGCCCCCGACTCAATCGTACACTAATCATACACGCAAGCGTGTACGATCAAGCACAGGGACTCACGGGAAGATATCACAACACAACTCTAACACAATTAAAACGGAGGTCCACAATATTACAGACCAGGGATCCGAAGATCCAAATACATAAGTCAGTCATACAAATATCATCTGAGTACAGACATAGTTAGACAAGTTTTGCCTTAAGAAGGCTAGCACAAACAGCGACACTAGATCGAAAGGCGTTGGCCTCCTGCCTGGGAGCCTCCGATCCTACTCCTGGTCGGCTGGCTCAATCCAGTAGTAAGTGCCCTCTGGACCCTCCTGGTAGTAAGCTCCGGTGGTGGCATCTGGCTCCTGGACTCCATCGTCTGATGTATCATCAAGGTGGGGTATATGGGGAAAAGAGAAAGTAAAGCAACCGTGAGTACTCATCCGAAGTACTCAGCAAGCAAGGATCTATACTACATATGCAACATTATCAATGGAGAAAGGCTGTATAAGTGGACTGGGCTGCAGAAATGCCAGAATAGAGAGAAGGCCTAGTCCTATCGAAGACTAGCATCTTCAAACATCTTCACAAGGCCATCATCTTGCAGCAGTAGAAGAGAATAGAATAGCATTTTATTTAGCAAACATGTTGAAGTACAGCTTAAAGATCCTTCCTCGACTCCCAAGCGAGAAAGCGATCCCGAAGCTTCAATTAAGTAACAAGTATCCAGTTCAAGTAGTAGATCGGGATACACAAACTGAACGTCCTTTACCGTAGGACCGGCTATCGATAGAAGATTCATCCCTGCAGGGGTGCACTACTATTACCCAACACGCTCGATCAACTCTGGCCGGACACACTTGCTGGGTAATGCCCGTCCTCGGAAGATCAACACGAAGCAGCGTTCTACCTAGGCTCGGCAGAGAGGTCAGCACGCCGGACTAACCTATGCACCCAGAGGTCTTGGGCCATCGCCCTGGGCACCCTGCACGTTGCGAGACTGGCCGGGGTGCAGGCGCGACACTGAGCTCGTCAGTGAAGTATCCAGCCCAATCCCGACAATCAGCCCGCACAGTGAATCGTGACGTCAGACGAGCTTTCGAGAGAAACGTACTTCGCAGAGGGTCCCATAACCATTATCCCGCGTGGTGGTAGTGCGTATAGGGCACGTCGACCCACTCAGATCACACACCCAAATCCAATAGGCTCAATTAGTATCATGCGGAGACAATCAGAGTCTCTGATGCTCCGCCACAATATCTCACTCGAGTGCCCTTCCGGCACACCCGAAAATCATAGATCCCCAGCGGGTACCCACCAGGGTGGACCCGCCTGTAACAAAGGTCAAGTAATCGTGTGGTCATAACATCAAGGGGGAAACCCGAGGAATCACCCTCGGCGGATTCCACTCGACAAAATCATCAGGGTGAACGTATGAGGCATCACCCTCGAGGTTCACACTGAGGGTTGCACGACAGAGTCGTATCGGAAGTGGAGAAGGAGGAATCACCCTCGATGACCACGACCGAACAGCTACACTGCAAAGTATTCATCGGGAGTGCGTTACGAGGTATCACCCTCGGCACTCGATAGTAACTAAGCAGAGTCGTACAACTAAGGGGGTGTGAAGTGAGGTGTCGGTCTCTGGTCGACGATCACGTTGATCGAGTCGTCGATGATCAAGTAGGGGCAACAAGGATAAGGTGGTGGGGTCACTGATGGTTCACTACCAACCTATACTAAACAGTTTATCATAGGCAGGTAAGGTAGCAATGAACAGGTTACAACAGCAGGCTATGCATCAGAATAGGAGCATACATTAATAGTAGCAAAATCTAATGCAAGCAGGGGAATAGAATGGGTGATATTTGGATGCTCAAGGGGGGGGGCTTGCCTGGTTGCTCGGGCAAGAGAGAGAGATCGCCAACGGGCTGCTCGTCGGTAGTGTAGTCGTATCCAGGTGCAGCGTCGTCAGTCTCGGCGTCTATCAAGAGAGAAGGAGGGGGAGAGAAACAATAAATTCACGGCAATAATGCAAACAATATGTATGACATGCCTAAATGATATGCCGGGGTGTTCTACTACCTAACTAAATGATTTAGTTAATATAGGAATTTATTCGGATTTATTAATTAAAGTTGGGCACTATTCATTTATCGAAATCGGTCTAAAAGTTCAATGTTCTTATAGCTAGAGGCATCTGACAGGAATACGGAGGGCGTATTCGGGTTCGTATCGGAATTCTGAGCAAGTTTCATGTATAAAGTATTTTCATCGGAGTTACGGATTATTTAATATGATTTTCTGAAGTTTTTATTAATTTCTGGAATTTAATTATTTATTTAAATCAAACATTATCCGAAACAGTGGTTGATGATGTCAGCATGACATCATGCTGACGTCAGCACAATCTGACAGGTGGGGACCACCTGTCATAGACTGTTAGGCTAATCAGGGTTTAATTAACATAACTAGTGATTAGGTTAATCTAATTAGGATTAATTAAACTAATTAATTACTATTTAATTAATTAATAATATTAATAATATTTTTATTTTTTTAAATCGTTTCTGGGCGTGGGCCCACATGTCATTGGGCCAGGGGGGCACTGGCCCATTCCTCAGCGGCACAGGGGCGTGGGGGCCCCACTGGGCAGCGGCGAGGGACTGGCAAGAGCGGGCCGCAGCCACAGCGGCGAGCAGCGGCGCGGGCGAGGGAGGCCGAGAGCGGCGTGCGCGCGCGCGCGCGCGGTGAGCAGCAGCAGCAGAGCGGGCGCGCGGCGAGCGGGCACGGGCGAGGCCGCGCGCGGGCGCGGTGCGGGGCCGCGTAGAGGCGGCGGTGACCGAGGGGAAGGGAGGAGGCAGAGGGGGGGGCTCACTTGCGGCGTGAGAAGGGGGGCGGCGTGGCTCGATTGGGCCGGTAAGGGAGAGGCGAGGCAGGGCAGTCCGGCGAGGTGGCGAGGTCCGACGAGGGCGAGGCGGCGGCGTCGAGCGAGGGCGAGGCGGCGTCGGGCGCTGGCCCGATCCAGAAATGGATCGGGGGAGGGGGGAAGTGTCGGTGGGGTTAGGGTTCGGGGTCCCCTGGGGAGGCCATATAGGCGCGGGGTGGGCCGACCGGCTGGGCCTTGGCCCAATTGGGCCGGGGGTTTTTCCTTTTTCTTTTCTCTGTTTTCTTTTGCCTTTTTCTTTTTATTTATTCTCATGTCTCTGTTTAGTAAATAGTTAGGCCTCAAAATGATTTTTGTAAAACATAGGAATTGTTCCAATAATTACTAGGCATCCTCTACCACTGCCAAAAATTAGTTTGGAGCCAACTGGACCTCACACAAATTCTATAATAAATAATATGTATTAATCCCTGCTGTTTTGATAATGTTAGTGTCACCTAATTAATTTATTAACTGTTGGTTACAATTTTAGAATAGTCTCTGTATTATTTGTCATTCATTGAACATTTAAGTTTCTATGTTGAACAACTTTTATTTTCTACTTTCATTTAAATTTGAATTTGAGTTAGGAGTTGAAATGCAATATGATGCTAATGATGATTATGCACTGTTAAATATGCTGACTTGTCATTATCAAAAATGATTACTGTGGCTAATGACATGGTGTGTTACATCAAGTATAGTATGTATGTATGTATATACCCGTGATCACCTCCCGAGTGATCACGGCTCGATAGTATAGCATGGCAGACGGACAAGAATGTAGGGCCACGGATGATAAACTAGCATCCTATACTAAGCATTTAGGATTGCAGGTAAAGGTATCAACAGTACTAACAAGAACAGGCTATGCAACAGAATAGGATCATCCGAAAGCAGTAACAGCTACACTACTCTAATGCAAGCAGTAGAGAGAAAGAGTAGGTGATATCGGGATGATCAAGGTGGGGTTTGCTTGCCTGGAAGCTCTGTGGAGAAGGACGGGTCGTCAACACCGTAGTCGAACTGGGGTCGCCGGCAGTCTCGGGGTCTACCGGAAAGAAGTAACGGAGATGGAACACAATAAATAATAGAGCAATCATAGCGTCACAAAGCATAACATGGCAATACGCCGTGCTAGGGGTGACCTAACACAGTGCTAGGTGATAACGGCGAAGGGGGAAACATCCGGGAAAGTATTCCCGGTGTTTGATGTTTTCGGACAGTCGAACCGGAGGAGGGACGGTTGCATGTTCGCTATGCTAGGGATGCGTGGCAGACGAACGGACTGCGTATTTGGATTCGTCTCGTTTTTCTGAGCAACTATCATGTACAAAGTATTTTCATCCGAGTTACAGATTATTTTATATTAATTTTTAAAGTTTTAATCAATTTCTGACATTACTATATTTAATTAAATTCGAATTATTAAATAGCTATTTCGATAAGTGCACCCAGTATTACACCCAGACAGAGACTGACTGGTGGGTCCAGTCAACTGCTGACTCAGCAGTCAAAGTGGACCAGGTCAACAGTGAACAGTGTAGGGGGGGCCATCTGTCATTGACTAGGTGATACACAGTCAGCACTTTGACTGGTCAAACTGGTCAAGGTGGGGCCACATGTCATATACAGTGGCAATATTAGCAGAGTTTATTTAAACTAATTAACTTAATTAGTCAGGGTGGGGCCTAGTGATTAGTGGGTCAAATTGCTAACAGATTTTATTAGAGTTAAACCTAATCGCTACAATTGCATGGCCCACCGTCAGTGGCTATCAGGATTAGTTTAATTAGTCTGTTAATTATGCCCATGATTAATTAGGTGTGGGTCCCGTTTGTCAGGGACACAGGGCGCCATTAGGAGCTGAGTTAATGGTGCCACATCAGCGCATCGGCGTTTAGCCGCCGGCAGCCACAGTACACGGCGGAGGCTCGCCGGAGTTGCATTCCGGCGACCATTTGGTCACCCACGAGCATCAGTAGGACGAACGCATTGGCGCGCATCGAGTGGGGCTAGTGGTTGGTGCTGGAGGTGTCGGGATGGACGCCGGCGACGAGGTCTAGCGGCAGCCGAAACAAGAGCTCGACGGATCCGGTGAAACAAGAGGAGAATGAGCGAGGAAAAGGGTCAGGCGACATCTGTACAGCTCCTTGAGCTCACGCACACCAACAGAACACAACGGGGAGCATGGCAACGATGCATTCATAGGCCATGGCGGACGACAGCTTTGGGGCTCGCAGGGGACGATGCCACTGTGGTTGATTCGCGCGGGAGAGAGGGGAAGCAGGTGGGAGCTCATATTGAAGCTCGTGGGGGACTCGGTGGAGCTGGAGCGGGTCAGGGCGATGTAGATCGCCGGTCAGCCATGGCGAATCCAGTCGGGGAGAAACGGAGAAGGCGACGGCGGTGTGGTGTCCCGGCTAGGTCAGGTGGTTGCGGTCGATGAAGATGATCCCCGGAGAGCTCCTGGACGTGGAGAGGCCGCGATGGGCGGGCGCTAGGCAGCGGCAGCTGGGTAGAAGCGAGCGGCGAGCAGTGGGGCAGTAGAGGCGGGCGGCGTCGACGGTTGCCTGCGAGCCGGCGCGGCTAACGCGGGCGGGGAGCGCGGCCATGGGGCAAGGTAGGGCGCCGGCGACGTGGCCCGAGGCGAGGGCGCGTGCGGGGGACTTCGGGGGGGGGGGGGTTCTCGCTCGTCTGTGTGTCTCTTCCTGGCGGCGCGAGGAGGGGGATGGGGTCGAACGGGAGGAGTGGGGAGAGGTGGGGATCGAGCGAGGGGATCGGCTAGGGTTAGCTCGCTGGTGGGGGCGGCTGGGCCGTGAGATTTCTAGATGGGCCAAGTGCCCAGTAGGTTAGGTTAGTTAGTTTTTTTGTTTTTGTTTTTGTTTTGTTTTTGTTTTTTTTGTTTTTCTGTTATTTCTTTTCTTTCACTATTTTATATTTAGTTTGTAGAGTAAAAGAATTTAGTTTGCTTATGAAACTTAGCGGATAAATATTAGACCATGTTATGACCTAGCACAAAAAGTTTCAAATATATTTGAATAGTATAAGTATTTGTTTATTTTTAAAAGGTTAAATTAAATGTTGTTAGTCTCTGTTTTAATTATTTTAGAGGCATATAAACATTCCCAAAAATGTTGGTTCATGTTTGTTAATTAGTTAGCGAATATTTACAACCTTTTGAACATTTTTAATTCACTGTTTTATGAAACTATAATTCAACTTGTTATTTGAATTTGGATTTGAACTTAGTTCGAAACAAATGAGGTTTAGCAAAATTTTAAATATGATGACCTAGCATCATTAACAAGGGTTTACTGTAGCTTAATTATCCGGGCGTCACAGACCAACTCTCTGTTCGCTCTTTGCTGAAATCGGTCTCACCGAGTTCAAGCAATCGGCTTCACCGAGATGAGTTTTTGCCCTAGCCCTAGCACATCGGTCACACCGAGTTGTTCCAGTCGGTCCCACCGAGATTCCTAACGTTCACATTTTGAACTGAATCGGTCTCACCGAGTTCTTCTATTCGGTCTGACCGAGTTGGGTCAAATGTGTGTAATGGTTGGATTTTGTGTGGAGGCTATTTATACCCCTCCACCCCCTTCTCCATATGTGAGAGAGCCATCAGAACGTGCCTACACTTTCACTACTCATTTTCTGAGAGAGAACCACCTACTCATGTGTTGAGACCAAGATATTCCAATCCTACCACAAGATTCTTGATCTCTAGCCTTCCCCAAGTTGCTTTCCACTCAAATCATCTTTCCAATATAGCCAAATCTGTGAGAGAGAGTTGAGTGTTGGGGAGACTATCATTTGAAGCACAAGAGCAAGGAGTTCATCATCAACGCACCATCTATTACCTTTTGGAGAGTGGTGTCTCCTAGATTGATTAGGTGTCGCTTGGGAGCCTCCGACAAGATTGTGGAGTTGAACCTGAAGGAAATATGCCCTAGAGGCAATAATAAAGTTGTTATTTTATATTTCCTTATATCATGATAAATGTTTATTATTCATGCTAGAATTGTATTAACCGGAAACTTAATACATGTGTGGATACATAGACAAAACACCGTGTCCCTAGTAAGCCTCTACTAGACTAGCTCGTTAATCAAAGATGGTTAAGTTTCCTAACCATAGACATGTGTTGTCATTTGATGAATGGGATCACATCATTAGGAGAATGATGTGATGGACAAGACCCATCCGTTAGCTTAGCATATTGATCGATCAGTTTTATTGCTATTGCTTTCTTCATGTCAAATACATATTCCTTCGACTATGAGATTATGCAACTCCCGAATACCGGAGGAATGCCTTGTGTGCTATCAAACATCACAATGTAACTGGGTGATTATAAAGATGCTCTACACGTATTTCCGAAGGTGTTTGTTGGGTTGGCATAGATCGAGATTAGGATTTGTCACTCCGAGTATCGGAGAGGTATCTTTGGCCCCTCTCGGTAATGCACATCATGAGAAGCCTTGCAAGCAATGTGACTAATGAGTTAGTTGCGGGATGATGTATTACGGAACGAGTAAAGAGACTTGCCGGTAACGAGATTGAACTAGGTATGATGATACCGACGATCGAATCTCGGGCAAGTAACATACCGATGACAAAGGGAATGACGTATGTTGTTATGCGGTTTGACCGATAAAGATCTTCGTAGAATATGTAGGAGCCAATATGAGCATCCAGGTTCCGCTATTGGTTATTGACCGGAGAGGTGTCTCGGTCATGTCTACATAGTTCTCGAACCCGTAGGGTCCGCACGCTTAACGTTTGATGACAATTTTGTATTATATGAGTTATGTGATTTGGTGACCGAATGTTGTTCGGAGTCCCGGATGAGATCACGGACATGACGAGGAGTCTCAAAATGGTCGAGAGGTAAAGATTCATATATAGGAAGATGATATTCGGACACCGGAAGTGTTCCGGGGGTACCGGGTACATATCGGGTCACCGGAAAGGGATTCCGGGCACCCCCAGCAAAGATATGGGCCTAATGGGCCAAGAGGGGAAACGCAGCATCCAGCGGGGGCTGCTGCGCCCCCCATATGGGCCGCACCTTAGGAGGAAGGAAAGGGGGGAAGAGAGAAGGAAGGCGAGGGATTCGGCCTCCCCCTTCCTTCCCTCCTCCCTCCTCTTTCCTTCCCCCTCCGGTGGATATGGTAAGGGGGGAGGCCGAATTGGGAGGCGCCCAAGTAGGATTCCTCCTACTTGGGGCGCCCCCTTGGCTGCCTCTCCTCCCCTCGAACCTATATATACGTGGGGGGGGCACCACTAGAACACACACCAACAATTGTTAGCCGTGTGCGGCGCCCCCCTCCACAGTTTACGCCTCCGGTCATATTCTCGTAGTGCTTAGGCGAAGCCCTGCGCGAATCACTTCACCATCACTGTCACCACGCCGTCGTGCTGACGGAACTCATCTCCCTCGACACTTTGCTGGATCAAGAGTTCGAGGGACGTCATTGAGCTGAACGTGTGCAGAACTCGGAGGTGCCGTACGTTCGGTGCTTGATCGGTCGGAACGAGAAGAAGTTCGACTACATCAACCGCGTTAACAAATGCTTCCGCTTTCGGTCTACGAGGGTACGTGGACACACTCTCCCCCTCTCGTTGGTATGCATCTTCTGGATAGATCTTGCGTGAGCATAGGAATTTTTTTGAAATTGCATGCTACGTTTCCCAACAGTGGCATCCGAGCCAGGTCTATGCGTAGATGATATGCACGAGTAGAACACAAAGAGTTGTGGGCGGTGATAGTCATACTGCTTACCACCAACGTTTTATTTTGATTCGGCAGTATTGTTGGATGAAGCGGCCCGGACCAACCTTACATGACCACGTTCATGAGACCGGTTCCACCGACAGACATGCAACTAGTTTTGCATAAAGGTGGCTGGCGGGTGTCTGTTTCTCCTACTTTAGTTGAATCAAATTTGACTACGGCCGGTCCTTGTTGAAGGTTAAAACAGCAAACTTGACGAAACACCATTGTGGTTTTGATGCGTAGGTAAGAACGGTTCTTACTAGAAGCCCGTAGCAGCCACGTAAAACTTGCAACAACAAAGTAGAGGACGTGTAACTTGTTTTTGCAATGCATGTTGTGATGTGATATGGTCAAGACATGATGTGATATACGTTGTTGTATGAGATGATCATGTTTTGTAAAAGTTATCGGCAACTGGCAGGAGCCTTATGGTTGTCGCTTTATTGTATGAAATGCAAACGCCATGTAATTGCTTTACTTTATCACTATGCGTTAGCGATAGTTGTAGAAGCAATAGTTGGCGAGACGATCATGACGCAACGATGGAGATCAAGGTGTCGAGCCGGTGACGATGGAGATCATGACGATGCTTTGATGATGGAGATCAAAAGCACAAGATGATGATGGCCGTATCATGTCACATATTTTGATTGCATGTGATGTTTATCCTTTATGCATATTATTTTTCTTAGAACGACAGTAGCATTATAAGATGATCCCTTATCTAAATTTCAAGGTATAAGTGTTCTCCCTGAGTATGCACCGATGCGACAGTTCGTCGTGTTGAGACACCACGTGATGATCGGGTGTGATAGACTCTACATTCAAATACAACGGGTGCAAGACAGTTTTGCACATGCGGAATACTCGGGTTAAACTTGACGAACCTAGCATGTACAGACATGGCCTCGGAACACTGGAGACCGAAAGGTCGAACGTGAATCATATAGTAGATATGATTAACATAGAGATGTTCACCATTGATGACTACTCCATCTCACGTGATGATCGGACATGGTTTAGTTGATTTGGATAACGTATCATTTAGATGACTTGAGGGATGTCAATTTAAGTGGGAGTTCTTAAGTAATATGATTAATTGAACTTAATTTATCATGAACTTAGTCCTGATAGTATTTGCATATCTAAGACATGACGAGGAGTCTCAAAATGGTCAATGGGAGTCCCGGATGAGATCACGGACATGACGAGGAGTCTCAAAATGGTCAAGAGGTAAAGATTCATATATAGGACGATGATATTCGGACACCTGAAGTATTCCGGGGGTACCGGGTACATATCGGGTCACCGGAAAGGGATTCCGGGCACCCCCGGCAAAGATATGGGCCTAATGGGCCAAGAGGGGAAATGCAGCAGCCAGCAGGGGCAGCTGCACCCCCCATATGGGCTGCACCTTATGAGGAAGGAAAGGGGGGAAGAGAGAAGGAAGGGGAGGGATTCGGCCTCCCCCTTCCTTCCCTCCTCCGTCCTCTTTCCTTCCCCCTCCGGTGGATATGGTAAGGGGGGAGGCCGAATTGGGAGGCACCCAAGTAGGATTCCTCCTACTTGGGGTGCCCCCTTGGCTGCCTCTCCTCCCCTCCAACCTATATATACATGGGGGGGCACCGCTAGAACACACACCAACAATTGTTAGCCGTGTGCGGCGCCCCCCTCCACAGTTTACGCCTCCGGTCATATTCTCGTAGTGCTTAGGCGAAGCCCTGCACGGATCACTTCACCATCACCGTCACCACGCTGTCGTGCTGACAGAACTCATCTCCCTCGACACTTTGCTGGATCAAGAGTTTGAGGGACGTCATCGAGCTGAACGTGTGCAGAACTCGGAGGTGTCGTATGTTTGGTGCTTGATCGGTCGGAACGAGAAGAAGTTCGACTACATCAACCGCGTTAACAAACGCTTCCGCTTTCGGTCTACGAGGGTACGTGGACACACTCTCCCCCTCTCGTTGCTATGCATCTCCTGGATAGATCTTGCGTGAGCGTAGGAAATTTTTTGAACTTGCATGCTACATTTCCCAACAGAACCAAGAAGTTTGTAAGGGCAAGGAGATCGCCTACTTCGTGAAGATCTACCCGAGTGAGGCAAGTCCTTCATGGGCGATGGCCATGGTGGGATAGACAAGGTTGCTTCTTCGTGGACCCTTTGTGGGTGGAGCCCTCCGTGGTCTCGAGCAACCGTTACCCTTCGTGGGTTGAAGTCTCCATCAACGTGGATGTACGATAGCACCACCTATCGGAACCACGACAAAAATCTCCGTGTCTTCATTGCGTTTGCACACTCCAATCCCATCCCTTCACTTTCTTGCAATTAGCATGCTTTACTCTTTCCGCTGCTCATACTCTTGCCATGCTTGCTTGAAATGTATTGTGAATGCTTAAACTTGTGCTAAAACTCCACCTCAACTTGAAGAACTTAAAAATTGCCACTTTTACTTGTTGAGGGTCTAATCACCCCCCCCCCCCTCCTGACCCCTCTTCTCGATTCTTTCAATAAGGCATAAGAAAATATGCAGAAAGCTGAAAATAAACTAACTTTTATGAATCCGAGGACGGATGTGTTCAAGTAAGATAGCATAAATGACACCAGCATTTGATGCTATGTCAAGTAACATTTCTCTGTCAACTTGCAGTCTATAACATGCGGTAAAGTCTCTCCAATTGTGCCCACGAATATATGAAGAACCTTTGGCTTCGCTCGTGATCCTAACTTCTAATGTAAATCCATGATTTGTCTCCAATATCACTGTAGTACAGTTGTCTTCACTTCTTGGAAAGACAATTTTTTTTCAGAACGGGTTCTCTAGCGAAGCAAGGAATGTACTACAGAAAAACAGATGAGACAATCATCGGCATTACACAAATGAATGAACTAGGAACATACAAATTATATTTGATGAAGTATTAAAAGAAACTATTATTGAACACACAGAAATATGAATACATTGTTTTATGTAGTATCAAGAGAATGTATTGTGATTATATGCATAGTTAATTTGGTAACTAAGTATGAGATGTATTTATCATGTAGCAATTAGAATTTCTTTCATTATATAAGACTATATTTCAATAAATCAAACAGAAAAATATCAAATGTTAGAGTTACTGATTTATTGATAGTAAAATCTCAATAATGAATATTCAGGAATTTTCAGTAAGCTACAAGTGTGATGGTGTCAATCTACAATTAAATATGGATGTTTACATTAGCAGCATCATTTGCCTGCATAAGAAAAATTGTTGGATCAAAGAACGCAACCCAATGATATAGACAATGGCAATTGCATGACATACCAGAAGTCCTATAGTAGAGTAAGATTAAAGAGTTCTATCTGCGGCACACCATATACACCTTTTGAATGCTTACAAATTGGGTTCTATGAACAAGAACCCTAACATCAGACTGATAAACAAACCATGTGTCTCTATACCGATGTACGAATTAGGAATACCAAAACAACATCCGACAGGAAATAAGAACACGAAGTTAATCTTTACCTGGATCTAAGGCCCTCCATTCAGTTCATTGTGGTTTTCTTCCCTATCGGTACTGCGGGACGGCGACACCAGAGAAAGCACAACAAATTGCAGATGCCACCAAGTGGGAAGTTGTGGCGAACAGAGAAAACACGGTCGGGTAGAAGTGGGAGAAGTCTAGATGTAGAAGATGACACTGAAAGGAAGAGGAACAACAGAAATGAGGAGAGAAGACAAGAATAAGATGGGACCCCCAAAATAAATAGGTGATAAGTCGAGGAATGGATGTGCGGGTGGCGGAGAAAGATGTCGAAGACGTTCATAGTTTCGCACAGTGATAGTTAGCTTGTTTATTGCCTCCGAACAAGTTTCGCAAGAGAAAACTTAAATATTAAATAGGAAGAAAATAGAAAAATAATGCTAAAATGAATACTCAATATTAGTTTGGTTTAACCTAAGTTGGGGATAAAAATATATTATGTTACGAGTCAGAATAAATTAAATAAAAGAATTAACATTTCACTTTCGAGAAAGCGAATGCAATATATTAATGATCGAAAAACTTGTACAATTATACTTGGTGTACTAAGGAGTGACTGAAACTGCAATGCGAATAATTATCATATGAATTTACGATCGGATAGAAATGCATGAATAGCTAAGAAGAAAGGGCGAGGATAGAACGGAAAAAAGCATGATAATAGTTCAACAAAATTATATGGAGTTGAGTAAGAACGCAATGGAATGAGCTAAAGTAAATGAGCATATTACATGAAAGACAAGACTGCATTCGGGTCCATCAGTACATAACATGAATGAAGGAAAAAGAGGGTGAACTCAAACAAATGGATAAGAACCGAAGATCAGGAGAGTATTGAAGTACACGGCGAGAGAAAAAGAATGTTATAAGGATAGAACGGATAGAAAAGTGACGTATAAATCCGTGGTGAAAAGGAGACCTTATAGAACAACATTCTTTGCGGTTATGAATCATGTGTACCAGGTAGTGAAGCTCAATAGGTAGCAAGCCAAAAAATATAATTACATGCCAGCTATTGATTTATGAAATGTGTTTTAAGAATATCTGAAATACGATTAGAAGTTAACCTTAAAGTAGAGCATAATCAACAGCGGTTAACAAATTGCGACAGAGCAACGTCTGACAAACGATCAAATGCACTAAGATGCCACAGGAGTAGTATCAAAAGTACAAAACTGTTATGTGCATGAGTAGCAAATGTCTACAAACAAGTCCATAGAACGCGACCAGGTACATTTGGCAGAACATAAGGTTAACTTAAATTCATACGCCAATGTGTACAAGAAACAAGAAAATCCCTTGACTATTCTGGTGGTGCGTGAACATGAGCTTCTCTCAGATTGTCAATTTGCTTTGCTTCAGTACTTCTGGTCGGCCATTAATGATGACACGATCATCGTCAGAAGTAGTGTACGTACATGTGAAGTTGATATTGTGACACAGAATAATCCTGATTGAACCTACTTTATATATCAGGTTTGGGATTGCACGTTCTGGCAATTTCTGTTAGAACAAAAGTGGTGTAAGAAAGGAACGACTATACATACTGTAAGACAAGTGTGTTGAAAACATGATATAGAATAGGAATATTACCAGCACTTTCTTCTTAATGTTACACTTCGTCAAAGTGTGCAGGGGTGGAGCCTATGGATGATCAACATTCTGAATTCCATATTCAGTTAGAAACGATTGCATATGCTTAATAAATTTAATTACATGGCCGATGCATTTCCAGGTCTTGTTTATGTGACATGTAGTATCAATGATCAATACAATCTCCCTTTGTGTTTTATCCAATTTGAAGTAAGCTATAACATGTATATAAGAAAGATTAGTTAGACGGTAAGGTCGAACTTTAGGGGAAATTGTAAATAATGTTGTGGTAGTACAAGTAGTAAGTAATGATAATACTATAAATATGAGGAAGTACAAGACAAGACAATGTTGATAAAACTATGGTATGATACATACATGGATGAATAGATGGACCAATATGCAGATAAACATATACCACACGAACTGGGCGGGCATCTAAAGTGAGTTGCATGTAATTAGCAGTTTCCAGTTGCAGCAGCTACACATATAAGGAGTGTCTCCAAGACTTGCCGCAGAAGTATGTTCTTTGTAGATTATTGTGAATGTGCACATCGATAGTCAAACCTTCATTTGTCTCAAGCAAAGTTGTAACTTGAGTTTAAACAGATCTTCTAATGCCAAGGTGTCTTCAGAAATCAATTCTTGCAAAGCAAGGGATGACCTAACAAAAAATTATGATAAAAACTACTTAATTTGACACAAGAATGTCTAACCTTAATTAACTTTGAAATGTAAGAAGTGTGATGTTACCAAACATGGAAATTTGAAATAGGTATTGATCAATATCAAATTGGTATCAAAACAGAACTTATGTATGGTTATGGACTAGTCCAGCAGTAGGAAATGTTGACGTATAATGTGTTGCCTAGTCTCTTCCATCAGATCAGTCTTTTGGTTATATGCTTCCAATTAACAGGTTGTATTACCCCTTTTTGAAGTCGTGTATGACGTGGTGATGAAGTGATCTGAGTTGCAACCACAGAAGATCCCGCAGGCTGAATAGGAGTTGTCGCCGCTGCTGATCCCGAGAGGGATTCACTGGTCGCGGCAGCAGATTCTGCACGGCTCGGATCTTCTGTGGCAGGTGACAGCGTCAAGTCCGCTACAGAATCCGCAGAAGATCCCGACCGGGGCAGCTCATCATTGCCGCCTGATGGCGTATCAGCCCCGAACCGCGCGCCTGTCGGGCGACTGGGCTCGCTGGGTTCGGTGTCTGCGCTGGACGCAGCACCTGCTCCTAGCTCCACATCGGTCGAGCGACCCGGGACACGCTGCTTGTAGCATTGGGTGTGAGCGTCGAACCGTGTGCCGCCCAGGCCATCCGTGAGGGGCCGCGTGGTAGGCGGGGACTAGCGCGGAGGTGGAGACGCTCCTTGGCCGGTTGGAGACGACCGCGTGTCACGCCCTGGGTCGGGAGTCGCCGTGCGGGGGACCGGCGCGCCTGGAGCGTCTGCACCTGCGGATCCCGAGGGGGATCTGATATGCTGCTGACGAACGGATCCCGAGGAGGGTCTGTCTCCCAACTCGGGACACATCAAATATCGTTCTGATGAGGCGTTTTTTTCACCGTTTTCTTCATTTTCTGCCCTGGTTTCTCCTGTTTCATCACAAGACTCAAGTATGACATTAGTAAGAGGATGAGTCAATAGTTGATCATCACAATTTGTTCCCCCTTGATCAAGGCCGGAGAGATGAGAAGGCAAGAGGAGAACTTCCTTGCGAGGAAGGGCACCGGCATTGGGATGGAGATCAGCAAAGGGAAACTTGGTTTCATCAAACACAACATCCCTGGAGATATAGACTTGACCAGTGGAGACATCTAGGCATTTTACGCCTTTGTGTTGAGCGCTATACCCTAGAAACACACACTGTTTTGAGCGGAACATGAGCTTGCGGTTATTGTATGGGCGAAGATTGGGCCAACACGCACACCCAAAGACACGAAGAGATTTGTAGTCGGGTTTAGTGTGCAGGAGTCTTTCTACTGGAGTTTCGTTGTTAATAACACGACTAGGAAGCATGTTTATGATATGAATAGCGGTAAGAAAAGCCTCATCCCAAAACTTGAGGGGCATGGAGGCTCCAGCTAAGAGAGCTAGCCCAACTTCAACGATATGTCTGTGCTTGCGTTCCACAGAGCCATTCTGTTGGTGAACATGAGGGCATGACACATGGTGTGAGATGCCAAGTGATTGGAAAAAGGAGTTTAATTTTTCATACTCCCCTCTCCAATCAGATTGTACAGCAATGATTTTGCTGTCGAACTTTCGTTCAGCGAGAGCTTGAAAGTTTTGAAAGTTTTGAAAAACATCAGATCTTCTCTTAAGAAGATAGATCCAGGAAAATTTGTTGTAATCATCGATAAAACTCACATAGTATGTGTGTCTATCAACAGAACTAGGGGCAGGACCCCAAACATCAGAGAAAATTAATTGCAATGGCTTGGTAGAAACACTAGTGGATATCGGGTAAGGCAATTGGTGACTCTTAGCTCGTTGACAGGAATCACAAATAGTTTCAATATTGCGCTCACCAACATACGGGAGCTTATTTTTCCTAAGCAATTTTTCAACTAAAGAGAAAGCAGCATGTCCTAAGCGATCGTGCCACCGTGTTGACGAAAGTTTGACAGCACCATAGGCTTGTTTATTGAATCTTCTACGCTCCGGAATCAACGGGTAGAGCCCTCGAACACATCTACCTCGATAGAGGATTTTCTTCGTTGCCTGATCCTTGATCAAAAAGAAATAAGGATGAAATTCAAGGAAGACATGGTTATCAATGGTGATTCTATGAACGGAAAGAAGATTCTTGTCGGCAGTAGGGACATGCAAGATTTTCTTAAGATGAATTTTACGACGAGGGGTACTAAAAAGTGAGTGACCAATGTGACTGATCCTCATACCTTCACCGTTGGCAGTGTAGATTTGGTCTTTGCCATGGTATTTCTCCTTCATGGTGACCTTCTCGAGCTCATTGGTGATGTGGTTGGTGGCACCGCTGTCGACATACCAGTTTGTGTCAACACCATAGGAGCCATCCGCGGCGGCAGCAACCTTGTCCTCGTCTTGGGAGGAGTCATCGTCTTCATCATAGCGGTACCAACAGTCCTTGGTGGTGTGCCCGGGCTTGCCACAAATCTGACAGCGCGGAGCATCCGGACGGGACCTGTTGGGGCCGCCGCCACGACGAGCCTTGGAGTTGGTGGAGCGCCCATTGCGAGGGTTGGAGGAGGAGCCGCCGCCGTTTCCGTGTCCCCCTGACCGCCCCTTGTTGCGGGGAGATCCACGCGAGCGAGGACCGCCACCATGGCCACGAGATGCGGCGTTGGCAAAGGACTTGAAGCCGCCGGCGGAGCCATGGAATTGAGCCATGCGCTGATCAAAGTTACTCAGCATGGCGTAGAGCTCGTCGAGGGTGACCGGCGCGACGCGAGCATCGAGGGCGAAGACGAGAGGCTGGCAGTCGACGTCCAGCCCATGAAGGATGTATGAGATCAACTCGTCATCCTGGATGGGTTTCCCGGCGGCGGCGAGCTCATCGGCTAGGCCGCGCAGGGAGGCGAAGTAGGAGGCAACCGACTGGTTACCCTTCTGTGCGTTGATGAGTGCAGTCCGGATGTTGTTGACGCGGCTGAGGGATTGCGACGAGAACATGCCCGCCAATGCGACCCAGAGTTCGCGCGATGTGGTGATCGCAGTGACCGCGACCAGCACCTCCTTGGAGAGGGTGTTGAGCAGATAACCCAGCACCTGCTGGTCCTCCCTGGCCCAAAGAGGGTGGAGAGGGTTGGGCTCAGAAGACTCCTTGTCGTCCTTGTCCTTGGTGACGTGGAGTTTGGCCGGCTCCGGCGTGGCGCCGTCGACGTAGCCGAAGACGCCGGCGCCCCGCAGATGAGGTGTGACCTGCGTGCGCCACAACACGTAGTTCGTGCGGTTAAGCTTCTCGGTGACCTGGCCATTGAGGCTAGGTTGGAAGGTGCCGGAGGATGAAGACATGGCTATGCACTAGATGCAATCTGGGGAGCTAGATGGGAAGAAGGAAAGCTCTGATACCATGTAGAAATGCATGCTCTAGCCAATGCAACCAAAAGACCGATCTGATGGAAGAGACTAGGCAACACATTATACGACGGTATGATTTGTTCTACAGGTGAACCTGATGAACCACACACACTTGAAGAAGCGCTTGGTGATGAAAGATGGCAGAAAGCAATGAATGAAGAGTTTATGGCACTAGAGAAAAATAACACATGGCATTTAGTTCCTCCACAGCAAGGTAAAAATTTGATTGATTGCAAGTGGGTATTTCGGATTAAAAGAAAGTCTGATGGAACTATTGATCGATACAAGGCTAGACTCGTTGCAAAAGGCTTCAAACAACGACATGGTATCGGAGCCAAGAGGTCTTGAGTTCAAGACCCGGCTGGCGCATCTAAAATTGCAGCCCACTTTTGATCCACGTTTAGGCCCGAGGGAGCCACACGTGAGGGAGAGTGTTGACGTATAATGTGTTGCCTAGTCTCTTCCATCAGATCGGTCTTTTGGTTGCATTGGCTAGAGCATGCACTTCTACAGAAAAAACGTGCTTATGAGTTCTAGGTTATGTTGAAATATGCAGAAATCCTGATATATATATATATATATATATATATATATATATATATATATATATATATATATATATATATATATAGGACATGTGGGTTGGACCGATAGGTAAAATAGTGGGAAAATCAAATAACAGAGGCAATTGAACAAATTTTGCATCTAGTGATGTTCAATGAAGAAACGAGCACATAGTCATAAATGATGATATATATAAAGGACATGTGGGTTGGACTAATAGGTAAAACCGTGGGAATATCAAATAACGAGAGAAAATTAAATGAATTTTGCATCTATGGATGTTCAGTGAAGAAAGGAGCACATAGTTATGAATAGGCTGAAATCAAATAGTAGCAAATAAATCAGACATGTCGTGTAGAAGATTGGAGTCACTATTTGAAACATGTCGTTCTTATTTTACAGTCTAATTGGAAAAAAGATAGAGAACCAGTTGTGCCTATTCGGAACGTCTTCCTGGTTGCACATGCCTCTGTGGTCGAAACAAAGTGGGCACTAGAAAAGTAGGAAGAAGCAGATTAGTACGAATAAAGGAAACGGAGCTGATTCACACAAGATTAAGAAGGATACATGGTGATTTACCGCCATTTCATGAACTGGACTGACGTCCAATGGGGTTTTCTTCCGTACGGCCAGTTTTAAGGGGAAAGTAGACAATCACCGGCTGTAGTTGTAGTCGCTGTCGATGATTGTCGCCGTCGACCTCTGGCAAGCAGTGGTAGGAACGTCCTGTAGGAGTTTGAACACAGCATATCTACATGATCCAGAAAGAAGGAGATGAGGGGGGAAAGAGGAGCGAGAAAGAAGTTGAGACGTCTGCGGAATGCGCATCGCAAAAATAAATCCTAGTTGGTTGTACGCAGTAGTTAATTATTAGTAATGTAAGTATCACAAGTTCCTATGTACAAAACTGAAGGTACCGTGTTAAGTTTCCTATGTTGTAACTTGGGGGGGGAAAGCGAAAAATATTACGTGTGAAAAAACAAAAACAAATCATAAAAAAATGAGTGCAGTTGGAAGAAGAAAGTCGAAATGGTATCTCGTCTGGGAAATTTTCTAACGAGCGAATCGAGGTCTTCGGAGAAATTGACATTTCACAGTACAAGGATGCACGTCATGGATAGAAGGATGCATATTTGAGGGAAAATAAAATAAAACATAGGCAAAATGTAGCATGTCCACGGCAAGAACGATGGCATGAAGTTGCAAAGCACTACGGCAGCACGAACTGATGAGTTCATATGAAGAACAATGGCATGAACTTGCGAAGCACGAAGACAGTATGAACTGAGAAGTTGGCCGGACCTGCGTGGAATAAATCATATCCCATGAGTTCACAGAAGGAGAAGAGTAGAGAAAGAACAACATGGAACAGTACCGGAACGGAGAAGAAAGCAAGGAAGAAAAAGGTGAACAGTCAAGTGAAGGCATCGAGCAAGGTATGTAACAGAACGGGGTATGTGGCATACGAATAGGTAGAAAGACATATAACAGCTCGTGGCGGAAGTATCTGTACAGAATAAACGCGTATGCTATCTCGTATTCATAACAATATCCATAAAATCTCGAAACAACTTAGCTGCCAACTTGTGGTCGGATCACGGCACAGATCGATGGCCAGAGACATTTCTGTTGGTGTGTGCCTCTGCATCTGCATGCCCCTCCGATTTTGCAGGTTCACACGATTAACTGGGGCACATGACAACTCTGTTAGAGCGGTTTTTTCGATCGAAATCGTAATAAATGATTGCTTATTCTGATTAAGGCGATACGGCGACTCTAGTTGCTCCGTGTGCCCTAGAGAAGAATGATGGTAGTAGTACAGATCATCAGAAGTATCCTCTCCGTCCGGTGAAAAGTGTACATCTAAAATTTTTAGGACAAATTATGGAGTTGAGTAAAAAATGCATTGGGAAGATGCAAGCCACCATCTATCTTCTTTTTAATTACCCAACCCCTAATAAGTTAAGTGCATGTAGAAATTAAGAAGACTATATATAGAATGCTATTGGTCTTGATTCCCGTGTGATGAGAGAAAATACTTTAAAGTGTACTGGGAAGATAGTAGTACACTCTTTTTTAAATCCAAACGTATATTCTTCGTCGGACGGAGGGAGTAGTATGTGGGTGCAGAAATGATTTCGACGGAAGAAGGTAAAAAACGGTCAACCCAGTGGCCGATTACATAAGCCTGATGTCGATAGTTATGTGTAGACTCCTAACAGACCGAAAGAAGCCAAAAATCTAAAGGCAAAAAATAAAAGAAACTCCAAGATTGAAAGGCTTTGGGGAGATGGCACCACCGACAGTTTGGGTGGACCTACTGTGGTAGCAAAAAGGAGGAAATATTTAAGTATTTTCTAGAAAGGAAAAAAGAAACTGGCCTTGCATTAGGGGATGCTTTCAATCATTGGACTGGTAAGGGGGTGGAAATACACTACTCCGTCTCAGTGTAAGCCGTTTTTTTTTTCTCTTTACGGGGAAATGTAAACCGTTCTTGTTGATTGCTTGTTAGTAGTTTATTACCCATAAATTGACTGATGCGTTTCCCATCATAGTAAACATGCACGCGCAATACATGTCTTCGTCTCAACCAATATAGATTCGACAAAAACACATGGCATGGCAGTTGATAATATTATTATCCCTAGTCTTTTTCACACAGTAGAATGATTGTCCAGTAGCATAGACAAAACATTCGTGGGTACAAAATTTTCAATATTCATATTACAAAGAAGATGTAAAAGTAGGTTAAACCATGACCATTGTTTAAACATTATAATAAATCTGAATTTTAGCCTCTTACGAATTAATACCAACCTTGAAATTGTGCTAACCCAGAATAAGAAAACTTTGGTATTTTCTAACTTGAAGCAGTGCAAGATCCAAATCATTTTCTTGCCTTTGGCAAATATTAGACACAAAAGAAACTCGATTCCATTTTCACATCCGCAAAAAATACCAATTCCAACCATGCACATGTAGGCCACAGGGGAGATATCAAATACAAGGTCTCAAAGAGGATTTGCAAACGTGCAATAATGAAAATTAGTATCCCATTTTTACCTCGGTATACATAAATTTATTCACGCACAATTTGCATATAAATGCAAACTATCTAATCACTGGGAATGATGGTGGGCCGAGTATACGTTCCTCAATCTGAATAGGAAACAATCAGAACCATGAGCGATCTCCAAGCTCGCAGCATTGCTCCTCCATACTCTAGAACTTACCCCTACTTGTGCTCCAAAATGTTCTTCAACTTGCGGTTGTGAGTTCTCAATGAAATTATTCCTACAATGGACTGAAACGCACAACCTGAAGCAAACACATGTGTGATATGGCTAGTTGCGAACTGAATTCATTTCGCACACTTTTATTCGTAGTGATCATGAAAAAAAAACATCTCTTCAAGCTGACATGGTCCAAAACGAAAAGGAGAAAGTATTGACGGGGACTGACTTTAAAAGGCAAACTGAGCACCTTACCGAAATAAACACTATCAAGTGACACCTTACTAAATACAAAATGCTTAAGGTAGTGAAATGAATAATACCTCAAGTGTTCTTTTCCTTGTCAATCTCACATATCGCTTGGTCCCTACAGAGGGGAAATACCATAGGTCCATATCAAACTTCATCATACAACAAAAGATCCATTTACAGATTAAGCTATAGTTTTGATAACAACATCTAAAAAGAACCAAAAACCTTGTAAAGCAAAGAGTTTTTTTTTACAGTGAAAAGCAAACAAAACCACTCTACAATGAGAACTACAACTATCCATTTGAATTAAGACCTTTGTAGTGTACCATTTTATCTCGCTACAAAAAAATGTGCCAATTAAAGGCACATAATCCAAACAAGAAACTGAAAACGTTCTGCACTTTTACATATTTCTCCACGATTCTTTTAACATCAAGAATATAACTAAATGCAGAATATGCAGAGTAATAGTCTTCAAGATCTACATGCAGAAATATTATGCTATATACACAATCTATTTTGTATTTACATAATACTATCAAGAGATGGACTGTACAGAAGTATCGCTAGCAACACTTCCCTAATGAAATCATAAATCAGTAGGATCCCTTACTAATCATAATTGATGAAAAGCAATACAAGAAATATACATCAATTGGGGCCTAGAATAGCGAAATGCACGTCTAAAGTGCTGCATTACAGAAATCTGCAAAATAAAAACCATGTTGTTTACCTGACTTGAGTTAATCTTCTATATCCTCATAATTGTAAAGACAGTTGGAACAACATGGAGAAACGACTTCATTATATATTCTTAATAGTAAATTAAGCACCAGATATAACAATGTAAACATTAATCCGTGTTGTTTATCTGATTCGAGCAAATCTTTCCATCAACCCTATACCTAGAGATTGTAGTACTGTGGGAACAGCATGTACAAAAGCTATTATACATTTAGTACAGAAGATATGTAACCTGGTCGATTGTTGCCTTGTTGGGGGCATGAGTAGAATATATAACTAACTAATTATGTGCTGAATGATTGTATTCTGATATGCTTAAGGGCTAACATGCATATCTCTGACAATACTTCCTTCTCTAGTCCGTCATCAAGTTCAAATTCCTGCAAAAAGGAGTTGGGTTCGGAAAAGCAGCTAGATATTTAATTTGAACGAAGAGAAGATATCAACAAGGCTACAAAAATGAATAAATAAATTTGTCAGATTAGAAGGAGCAGGAGGAGGGATCTCACATCGTTGCCAAAATCATTGTTGAATCCATCAGCAACATCTTGCGCTCCCCCCTTGCTATCACCATCTCCTTGAGAGAAAGAAGATCATAACCTGAAGGGAAAGTCTATCCCTTGAATGATGGCCCTACCCCACAAAGAAAACTTTCCACAATTATGAATCACACCAGAATCACATTAGTTCCTCTATTAAACAGTAATATCATAAGAACATTCCGATCTGGGCCACTTGTTGTACATTATGGTCAGACTACAATTATGACAAGATGATGAATAACGTGTAACAAAATTCTCTCTTGAATAAACAGGATGAAAATAGGTTGTGTGTGTGTATGCTGCTGTATGGTCCGTTACGGAGGACCATGACAGCTTTGGCGGGGTCGGTGGCGACAACATGTAAAAAGGAAAAATATATCAAATTCAGATATAAGATGCACTTTACATTGCAATAACAAAGAGTTTTTTCTGCTATCCCCATCTGTATGTGATTTAAAATGTCAGGGTTATATATCAACATATGTACAAATTGCCCATCTTCAATAGCAGTCGACAAGAGGCGTACCACATCAGCGATGACGATGTCAATTTCTTTGACGAAGTTCTCCCATCTCTTCTCATACTCGGCAGCGGTCTGAAACAAACAGAGCAGCAACAAAAAAAGGTCAGACAAATTAAAACGCAATTTCATTTTTTCCTTTTGAAAATCAAAGGAGGATAAGATAAGAATAAGTTGAAAGCATTCATGATTCATCCATGTCGATCCCACGGACCTTGGCAATCATGCTGACGCCCATCTCCAGGGCGAGCTTGGTCAGGAAGAGGTCGTCGGCGAGGAGGCGCTCCCTGAACCCTCTGAAGCCCAGCAGCCAGCGGAGCAGCGGCGAGCGCTCCATCTCCACGAACCACCGCACCATGTCGCCCGTGACGCGGCCGCCCTCCACGGCCGCGGCAAGGTCGGCCGACAGGCTGGAGAGCTTGCTCCCCGCCTGCGCCAGCATGAACAGCTCCTCCCCCCGGTGGCCGCCCCACTCGCCGCCGCCATCCCCTGTTTTGTCATCCCCGCCGCCGCTGCTGTTGTTGCCACCGTCGCCGTCGTTGCCGTTGTTGCCGGGGAGGGCGTGGGGGAGGAGGGTGGGGAGGCGGGGGCGGGAATGGCAAGGCGGAGGCAGAGCGGGAGGGAGCAGAGGAGGCGGGAGGGAGAGGCCGGAGGCGGGAGGAGGAGGAGGAGGAGGGGGCGAGAGGTCGTGCGGGAGGAGGATAGGAGCAACCGACGGGAGAGCGTGGTTTTTATTTCTTCGAGCCTGGGGGACGGATGACGGGGGTCGATCGTGGGATTAGTGGGCTGTGCTAACCGTGGTTTGATGTTAAACATTCGGATGATTTGGATCGTTAGATCCTTTGATTGAATGGATGAGATGAATTGGTTCTCCGCCCGCTCGTGCTTTTATAGGAGTAGTAGATAGTAGATAGTAGATGCAGCACCAAGCACAGTCAAATGCCCGTAGTGCCATCATCACGTCAAATCACAATGATACTGGTCCAAGCAAGTAGTACCACGAGACACGTAGGTAGAGCATCTACAGCAGGCGCCCCGAACCGGCCTCAAATGTCAGGGCGGCTCGCCCAGTCATTGACCGGTCATGAAAATCTGACCCAAACGGACTTAAACGGATCTCAAACATCCGGGCTGATGGCACCCCTCATATCCAGCACAAATATTGGGCGGATATAGGGGCGTCGGGCGTGTCCGGGCGCGCTCATCACGTAGGACTGACAATGGGGTCCCACGCGGAAACGCTTGGAAATCCGGCGGTCTAACGGACGCCTCCTCCATCGCCGTGGTGTGAACGTCATGTGGCGCAGCTCCGGCTCGCCACCCGAGGCCAAATTCGGGTATTTAAGCCGGCCGACGTTCCCCAACCCTAGCCCATCCACCTCCTCCCTCTCTGCGCCGCCACCCGAGCCCGTCCGCCTCTCCTCCCCCGCTCTCCCACGCTCTCTGGCATCGCGATGGTCGGGCGCAAGATCACGACGTACGATATGCTGATGCCGGAGCGCCGGAGGCGGATCACGGAGGAGATCCAGGCGAGGCGCGCTGCCCGCATCGCCGTCGTTCTACCTTCGGACTCGCCGAAGCCGGAGGAGGAGGAGGAGCATCAGCCGGAAGAGCAGAGAGAGCAGCTACCGGAGCCGATGAAGGTGGCGGATCAGGAGGAGCAGGAGGCGGAGCAGTCTGCTCCGGGGTTCACCATGGAGGAGGCGGAGTTTGCTGTCGCCCAAGCCACAGAGATGGCGGAGCAGCAGGCCATCTTGAAGTCCATCCAGGATGAGGCCTATGTGGAGGCCAACCGTCAGGAGCAGGCGGCGTCGGACGCGCTCTTCGCCGAACTCAACGCGGAGACAGAGGAGGAGGAGGACGCCGGAGCAGAGCAGCCGAGGACGCCGGAACTGCAGCTATCGCCCATGTACCCGAAGCCGGGCACAGAGATTTTCGACATCTCTGACGAGGAGTAGCTACGTAGTATGTAGGTTTTTTTAAGTTTGCATGCTTTTGTGTGGATTTGAGAATGTAGTATGAGATATCCGGATGCAGTTGTGTTAATTTGAGGAGTGCCCGGTCACTGCCCGCGGACACGCCCGGACACGTCCGTGATCGTTTGAGGGGTCATATTTGTCATATGCGGTTGTAGGTGCTCTTAGGGATGCAGAGTGGACTGACACGCACAAATCGAAAAAAAAGATGCAAAGCGGACGGCATCCACATGTCGACCGTCTGCTTGCATCCCAGCATGTAGTAGCTCAAAACACTTGGGATTGCTTCGTCGGGTTACGATTTTGACCTCTTTGGTTGTCATGTCTGCACTGAAATCGTGGTCCGTACGAAACTTAAAGCACCTTCCAGCCAGGCCCGTTGGCAACTGTTAAATCGAGTGTGTCCTCTCATCCGGGTGCGAGCGAGCTCATGTGAGCAGGGAGACCGCGCGAGTGTGTCCTCTCAACTGTTAAAGCCTCGAGCTCATGTGAGCAGGGAGACCGCGCGAGCTCGCGCGCGTTTCGAAAAACGCCGGGATTTGAGTCACCTCATGTTGATTCGGTCGCCCAATTTAGCCCCATTTGGCTCAATGCCGAAATTCGTGCCACCATTTCTCTCCCTTTAAGCTCACCGTCCTGGGCGGATTCTCCACCGACGAGCAGGTAAGTGGCGCAGCTTTTACGAGCGGCGGTTATCGGCGGTGGCGATCCTTTTACCCCCTTCTCCGAGATGTTACGTGCCTCCTCCTTGCCCCTCTAATGGTTGTAAGTTCAATCACTCCATACTCGTTTGACCTTAGATCCGTGAGCATGTGGTGGGAGTAGATTTGCAGGTAGGATGGTAAGTTATGTCATTCTAGTAGCATGCTAGGTTCTGCTTTTGCCGGGTTGATGATGCTCATACTGTTTTCCATGTCGGTTTCGATATTTGATATCAGACCATGTGTAGTATGATGCTATACCAATATGGTAGATAGGTAGATGTGGTAGTCTGCTGAACTTCATGATCAGTCAATGCTAGTTCGCTACATGTGCTAGTGTGTTGAGCTTGAAGATCAGTCCATGTGTAGCATGCATTGTCTTTGTTCAGTAGTCCTGATGCTAACCATCGTAGGACATGAACACCGATGACCTTAGTTAGGCCATTGTTCTGTCCAAGAGTCGGTTATGTTCCTCCCATGTCGAGGACTTCCATCCGCTATCCGACTAGATGCATCCTGATTTAGATGTATTTGAGGGCCCTATTGTGCAACCATCCTTAGTAGCGTCGATGCTTGTGCTAGCTACTAAGGGTGCAAAAGCACCGATTAGGGGGGGGGGGGCTGGGAAGGGAACACAATGAAATGGCTAGCTTTCTGTCCACATTCGTGCTTAACAAGATGTGTGAGATCATCTCCAATGGGGTGAGGACTGACAAGGGTTCAAGGAGGTGCAGCTCAACTCTATTGCCGAGCAGGTCTTTGAGTTCTGTAGCACATAGGTGACCTCAGCCCAGGTCTACAACCGGCTTAGGAAGTGGATAGACATATGGATCTCAAGCTCAGAGACCTTAGCGACATACAATGGGTCAGGAATCCTTCCTGGTCCTATTGAAGGCAGAGTACTACCAAGGTCATGTCGCGATAAAGTTTCACTTCTCTAACATTGCCAATCACAACTAACAATGTTGTCTTTCTTTCTTATGACCAGCCCAAGGACACAGAGTTCTTCTACAATCCCATCCATAACTATTCTCAAATGCAAACCATATTCTCCTGGGCTATGGCTACCGGCAAGAATGCCACGGGCCCAAGTGAGCCTCTCGGTTCACCTATGCCTGAGTATTCAAAGACCCAAGAGCCGGAGACCATCATTCTTGATGGCCCTTGGAAGGCTGATGTTGGTGATCACTGTCCTCCTCATGAGATAAAGAGAAAGAGAGACAACTTGATGGAAGAGGATCTCAACGTCTTTAGCAGCATGACCGATGTCGTGAAGGAGATGGCATCTGCCATCAGGAAGAGCAAGTCCGTCGACATCCACCCTTCCCTCTACAACATGTCATGGACATGGTTGCCTTCAGTCGGGAGGCTTTGAGGGTAGCTCTTAGCCACCTGCTAGACAATAGGGCACGGTGTTTTGGGTTAGTTGGGATGGAAGCGCAGCATAGGGTCCTCTGTCTTAGGACCTGGCTGGGCGAACACTACTACTAGTGCTAACGTTTGATAATGGTGACGGCGTGCATGTTGTTGTTGATGATGATGTACATTTTGGTAGCTAGGTCTTTAAAACACTTGTTGCATGTATATTTTGACGAGGTGGTATATACTAACTCCTGGTGATGATGGTGAACTAGCGGCGGTAGGATTACATCCTCTATTGGATGTGGTGGTAGAATGACACCACATTAGTTAGGACGAATTTGTGCAGCTTTTTGGATATATGATCATGCATGCCCATGTTGCTTTTGTTTCATATGTTGTGTTGCTTTGCGTGCTGATTGGATTGTTGATCTTCTATCTTGATAGATGAAGTGATATGTGTACTCAGGAATGGTTTCTGGAGTATATGGTTCATGACACACATGTCATGAACAACTGAACGGTTGTAAAGACACCCCAGCCAAAAATGACGAAACACGGGCAACCAAAAGCTCGGGATATTATTGCCCATACTGCAGAATATGGCTCAGAGCCTGTTTTTACCTAGTCGAGCTGAGTCGGGCCACAGATGCAAAGAGAACAATTTTGATGCATACAACCAAACAAGTCTTTGTGTAATGTAAGGTGCATTCTGCTCGAATCCTGATTTTCCTGATAATTTTGCTTGCTAAATGTGATTCTTCGAAAGGAAATGTTTAATCTGTTTTCGTGTGCTGGTGAAAGACTTCGCTCAAGTTTCCTCTACAAGTACTCTTCCAGGGGACACCATATATGTACTACTATATACGGGAAAACTTTTAAAAAACGAGACATTCAAGATTTAAGCAATCTGATCATCAATCCGTACAATGATCTGTTTCAAAATATTTTCATCTTTTTTAAGTATCACAACGTATGACCTCTAACGGTCACGCTGATGAACTATTGACCAAAATAAAAACTTCAAGATTAACATATTTTAGTATCTATTTACTGAAATCGCCAAAAATTTGACCGACCTTCAAATAAATGCCAAACCCTATTCAATAGTAATTTTGGAGAACCTTTTATTCCTTTTTCGCTTGGGCAGGGGAGAAGGTACATCAGCTTCACGAGCAAGTACACCAGGGAGTAGTACTTGCTTGGTCTAGCTTGAGCTCGCGCCCATTAATGGCGCGCACTCCTCCTTTAACTAATCCGGGAGCAAGAATTAAGACGGCAGCTAGGGGAAGGGACAGATGGATATATACTCTGATGGAGTGTTTCGGAAGGCTCGGTGATTAAACGCCCCAAACTTAACCAACTTCTACTTAAAGTCGGAGTACTCTATAGCTAGGCGTGATTTTCGTACGAGAGTACAACTGTACGGTGATGCATGAGCCTATGAAACAGCACTTAGTATTAAACACCGATTATTTGATCTCTGCAATCCATCCATCCATCCATCCATGGATAAGTGAGTACGGTACATAGTATATACTGAGCCCATGATTAACACGGCGCCTCCTTGCGTCCGCGGCTTCATTGCGACTACCTCACACCGGCCACCCAACTTGACATCGACCATGGCGTACCTCGCATGGTTCTCCCGACCACGGCTACACCATCATACGCTCTCAGATACCTTGACAACGGCACAAAGGGCTATCATCTCGGTTGAGCAACTCGTCGGTTTCCTCTACAGTAAACGCGTCCGCAACGTGAACAACTCGTCGGCTTCCTCTAAATGTCAACCCATCGGGTGCTATTCTTTCTAGTCTGACCGTCAGTGATGCTCCTGTTGTTCGCAATGCTGCCGTTACAACTGCGGGAGATGTTGGAGTATAGATTATGGTAGGCTAGGATTTGTTAAGATTGATTGTATTCTTTCTATATGATTCCTATCTTATTTTTAGGAGAGGCTTCTTGCTCTTCATTCAAGTCTTGTATTCTATATATATTTGCCCTTGAGGCTTAATAATACACCCATCAATTCCCTCTCTTTTTCTTTACAAATTAGAGCAAGTATAATAAAGGGTTTATAGTCCACATATATGGCACTTTTCCTTATGTGCAAGAAAAGGACATGAAAAAATAAAAAAGAGTGGGCTCTCATGTAAAAACCTATCTATAAGCGTGCTCCTTGATAAATGCAATAAATACGAACAAAGGAAAAGAGAGGAAGTTGAACAATGTGCTACTATAATAGCCAACCTTCGGGTAGAGCCACCAAACTCGCTGCTCCAAACAAAAGTGGATACAACATTTTCATTAACATTTAGGATTATTTTTACATAGAAAAAGTAAACGGCCCTAGTATACTTTGAAGGAAATATGCCCTAGAGGCAATAATAAAGTTGTTATTTTATGTTTCCTTATTCATGATAAAGATTTATTATTCATGCTAGAATTGTATCAATCGGAAACCTAAATACATGTGTGAATACATAAACAAACACCGTGTCCCTAGTGAGCCTCTACTTGACTAGCTCGTTGATCAAAGATGGTTATGGTTTCCTAACCATGGACATGAGTTGTCATTTGATAACGGGATCACATCATTAGGAGAATGATGTGATGGACAAGACCCATCCGTTAGCTTAGCATAATGATCGTTCAGTTTTATTTCTATTGCTTTCTTCATGTCAAATACATATTCCTTCGACTATGAGATTATGCAACTCCCGGATACCGGAGGAATGCCTTGTGTGCTATCAAACGTCACAACGTAACTGGGTGATTATAAAGATGCTCTACAGGTATCTCCGAATATGTTTGTTGAGTTGGCATAGATCGAGATTAGGATTTGTCACTCCGAGTATCGGAGAGGTATCTCTGAGCCCTCTCGGTAGTACACATCATAAGCTTGCAAGCAAATGACTAAGGAGTTAGTCACGAGGTGATGTATTACGGAACGAGTAAAGAGACTTGCCGGTAACGAGATTGAACTAGGTATGAAGATACCGACGATCAAATCTCGTGCAAGTAACATACCGATGGACAAAGGGAATTACGTATGTTGTCATAACGGTTCGACCGATAAAAATCTTCGTAGAATATGTAGGAGCCAATATGGGCATCCAGGTTCCGCTATTGGTTATTGACCGGAGAGGTGTCTCGGTCATGTCTACATAGTTCTCGAACCCGTAGGGTCCGCACGCTTAACGTTCGATGACGATATAGTATTATATGAGTTATGTGATTTGGTGACTGAATGTTGTTCGGAGTCCCGGATGAGATCACGGACATGACGAGGAGTCTCGAAATGGTCAAGAGGTAAAGATTGATATATAGGACGATGGTATTCGGACACCGAAGGTGTTCCGGAAGGTACCGGGTACTTATCGGGTCACCGGAAAGGAGTTTCGGGCACCCCCGGCAAAGATATGGGCCTTATGGGCCAAGAGAGGGAACACAGGGGCTGGTGCGCCCCCTATAGAGGCCGGCCTATGAGGAGGAGAAGGAAAGAGGGGAGGGAAAGGAAAGTGTGGAGTAGGACTCCCCCTTCCTTGCCTCCCCCTCCTACTCGGCCTGATGTAGTTCCGGTACTTCCCTCTCCCCCCCCCCTCTTTTCCTTCCCCCTTCTTCATATAAGGAAAGGGGGGCGCAGGGCAAGGCAGCAGTCCTAGGGCTGCCGCCAGGTCTCTTGGGGCGCCCTAGGGGCTGCCTCCTCCCCTCCCACCTATATATATGTGGGGAGGGGGCGCCACACAAAGAGAGAACATTGTCTTAGCCGTGTGCGGCGCCCCCGTCCACCGTTTACTCCCTCGGTCATATTTTTGTGGTGCTTAGGCAAAGCCCTGCGGAGATCACTTCACCATCACCGTCACCACGCCGTCGTGCTGACGGAACTCATCTACTACTTCGCCCATCTTGCTGGATCAAGAAGACGAGGACGTCATCGAGCTGAACGTGTGCAGAACGCGGAGGTGTCGTACGTTCGGTACTAGATCGATTGGAGCGCGAAGAAAGTTCGACTACATCAATTGCGTTGTGAAACGCTTCCGCTTACGGTCTATGAGGGTACGTAGACACACTCTTCCACCTCATTGCTATGCATCTCCATGGATAGATCATTGCGTGTGCGTAGAAATTTTTTTGTTTTCCATGCAACGATTCCCAACAGTGGCATCATGAGCCAGGCTTATGCGTAGATGATATGCACGAGTAGAACACAAAGAAGTTGTGGGCGGTGATGTTCATACTGCTTACCACCAACGTCTTATTTTGATTCGGCGGCATTGTGGGATGAAGCGGCCCGGACCAACCTTACATGTCCATGTACATGAGACCGGTTCCACCGACTGACATGCAACTAGTTTTGCATAAAGGTGGCTGGCAGGTGTATGTTTCTCCTACTTTAGGTTAATCGAATTTGACTGCAGCCGGTCCTTGAAGAAGGTTAAAACAGCAAACTTGATAATTCACCGTTGCGGTTTTTGCCGTAGGTAAGAACGGTTCTTGCTAGAAGCCCGTAGCAGCCACGTAAAACTTGCAACAACAAAGTAGAGGATGTCTAACTTGTTTTTGCAGGGTATGTTGTGATGTGATATGGTCAAGACATGATGTGATATACATTGTTGTATTAGGTGATCATGTTTTGTAAGATATCTACAACCGGCAGGAGCCTTATGGTTGTCTCTTTATTGTATGAAATGCAAACGCCATGTAATTGCTTTACTTTATCGCTATGAGTTAGCAATAGTTGTAGAAGCAATAGTTGGCGAGACGACCACGACGCAACGATGGAGATCAAGGTGTCGAGCCGGTGACGATGGAGATCATGACGATGCTTTGGAGATGGAGATCAAAAGCACGAGATGATGATGGCCATATCATGTCACATATTTTGATTGCATGTGATATTTATCCTTTATGCATCTTATTTTGCTTAGTACGGCGGTAGCATTATAAGATGATCCCTTCACTAAATTTCTAGGTAAAAGTGTTCTCCCTAAGTATGCATCGTTGCTACAGTTTGTCATGTTGAGACACCACGTGATGATCGGGTGTGATAGACTCTACGTTCACATACAACGGGTGCAAGACAGTTTTGCACATGCGGAATACTTGGGTTAAACTTGACGAGCCTAGCATGTACAGACATGGCCTCGGAACACTGGAGACCGAAAGGTCGAACGTGAATCATATAGTAGATATGATCAACATAGAGATGTTCACCATTGATGACTACCCCTTCTCACGTGATGATCGGACATGGGTTAGTTGATTTGGATCACGTATCACTTAGATGACTTGAGGGATGTCTATTTAAGTGGGAGTTCTTAAGTAATTTGATTAATTGAACTTAATTTATCATGAACTTAGTCCTGATAGTATTTGCATATCTATGTTGTAGATCAATAGCTCGCGTATAGCTCCCCTGTTTTATTTTTTATATGTTCCTAGAGAAAACTAAGTTGAAAGATGATAGTAGCAATGATGCGGACTGGGTCCGTGATCTGAGGATTATCCTCATTGTTGCATAGAAGAATTATGCCCTTGATGCACCGCTAGGTGACAGACCTGTTGCAGGAGCAGATGCAGACGTTATGAACGTTTGGCAAGCTCGATATGTTGACTACTTAATAGTTTAGTGCACCATGCTTTACGGCTTAGAACCGGGACTTCAAAAACGTTTTGAACGCCACGGAGCATATGAGATGTTCCAAGAGCTGAAATTGGTATTTCAGACTCATACCCGTGTCGAGAGGTATGATACCTCTGACAAGTACTTTGCCTACAAGATGGAGGAGAATAGCTCAGCCAGTGAGCATATGCTCAGAATGTCTGAGTACTACAATCGCTTGAATCAAGTGGGAGTTAATCTTTCAGATAAGATAGTGATTGACAGAGTTCTCTAGTCACTATCACCAAGCTACTAGAACTTCGTGATGAACTATAATATGCAAGGGATGACAAAAATGATTCCTGACCTCTTCGCGATACTGAAATCGGCGAAGGTAGAAATCAAGAAAGAGCATCAAGTGTTGATGGTTAACAAGACCACTAGTTTCAAGAAAAAGGGTAAGGGAAAGAAAGGGAACTTCAAGAAGAATGGCAAGCAAGTTGCCACTCCCGTGAAGAAGCCCAAAGCTGGACCTAAGCCTGAAACTGAGTGTTTCTACTGCAAAGGGAATGGTCACTAGAAGTGGAACTGCCCCAAATACTTGGCGGATAAGAAGGATGGCAAAGTGAACAAAGGTATATTTGATATACTTGTTATTTATGTGTACCTTACTAGTGTTCGTAGTAACCCCTGGGTATTTGATACCGGTTCAGTTGCTAAGATTCGTAACTCGAAACAGGACTTGCAAATTGAACAGAGACTAGTTAATGGCGAGATGACGATGTGTGTTGGAAGTGATTCCAAGGTTGATAAGATCACCATCGCATACTCCCTCTACCTTCGGGATTAGTGTTGGACCTAAATAAATGTTATTTGGTGTTTGCGTTGAGCATGAATATGATTGGATCATGTTTATTGCAATACGATTATTCATTTAAGTCAGAGAATAATTGTTGTTCTGTTTACATGAATAAAACCTTCTATGGTCATACACCCAATGTAAATGGTTTATTGAATCTCGATTGTAGTGATACACATATTCATAATATTGATGCCAAAAGATGAAACGTTGATAATGATAGTGCAACATATTTGTGGCACTGCCGTTTAGGTCATATTGGTGTAAAACGCATGAAGAAACTCCATACAGATGGACTTTTGGAATCACTTGATTATGAATCATTTGATATTTGCGAACCATGCCTCATGGGCAAGATGACTAAAACTCCGTTCTCCGGAACAATTGAGCGAGCTAATGACTTATTGGAAATAATACATACCGATGTATGCGGTCCGATGAGTGTTGAAGCACGCGGCGGGTATCGTTATTTTCTCACCTTCACTGATGATTTGAGCAGATATGAGTATATCTACTTAATGAAATACAAGTCTGAAACATTTGAAAAGTTCAAAAAAATTCAGAGTGAAGTGGAGAATCATCGTAACAAGAAAATAAAGTTTCTACGATCTGATCGCGGATGCGAATATTTGAGTTACAAGTTTGGCCTTCATTTAAAACAATGCGGAATTGTTTCACAACTCACGCCACCTGGAACACCACAGTGTAATGGTGTGTCCGAACGTCGTAACCGTACTTTATTAGATATGGTGCGTTTTATGATGTCTCTTACCGATTTACCACTACCGTTTTGGGGTTATGCATTAGAGACAGCCACATTCACGTTAAATTGGGCACGTCTAAATCCGTTGAGACGACACCGTATGAACTATGGTTTGGCAAGAAACCTAAGTTGTCGTTTCTTAAAGTTTGGGGATGCGATGCTTATGTCAAGAGGCTTCAGCCTGATAAACTCGAACCTAAATCGGAGAAGTGCGTCTTCATAGGATACCCTAGGGAAACAATTGGGTACACCTTCTACCACAGATTCGAAGGCAAGATATTTGTTGCTAATAATGGGTCCTTTCTATAGAAGGAGTTTCTCTCGAAAGAAGTGAGTGGGAGGAAAGTAAAACTTGATGAGGTAATTGTACCTTCTCTCAAATTGGAGAGTAGCACGTCACAGAAAACAGTTCCCGTGATACCTACACCAACCAGAGAGGAAGCTAATGATGATGATCATGAAATTTCAGATCAAGTTACTACAGAACTTCGTAGGTCGAGCAGAACACGTTCCGCACCAGAGTGGTACGGTAATCCTGTCCTGGAAGTCATGTTATAAGACCATGGCAAACCTACGAACTATGAAGAAGCTATGATTAGCCCAGATTCCGACAGATGGCTTGAGGCCATGAAATCTAAGATAGGATCCATGTATGAGAACAAAGTGTGGACTTTGGTGGACTTGCCCGATGATCGGTAAACCATAGAAAATAAATGGATCTTCAAGAAGAAGACTGACGCTGATGGTAATGTTACTATTTACAAAGCTCGACTTATCGCAAAAGGTTTTCGACAAGTTCAAAGGGTTGACTACGATGAGACTTTCTCACCCGTAGCGATGCTTAAGTCTGTCCGAATCATGTTAGCAATTGCCGTATTTTATGAAATCTGGCAAATGGACATCAAAACTGCATTCCTTAATGGATTTCTTAAAGAAGAGTTGTATATGATACAACCAGAAAGGTTTTGTCGATTCTAAAGGTGCTAACAAAGTGTGCAAGCTCCAGCGATCCATCTATGGACTGGTGCAAGCATCTCGGAGTTGGAATACATGCTTTGATGAGGTGATCAAAGCATATGTTTTTATACAGACTTATGGTGAAGCCTGTATTTACAAGAAAGTGAGTGGGAGCTCTGTAGCATTTCTGATATTATATGTGGATGACATATTATTGATTGGAAATGATATAGAATTTCTGGATAGCATAAAAGGATACTTGAATAAGAGTTTTCAATAAAAGACCTCGGTGAAGCTACTTATATATTGGGCATCAAGATCTATAGGGATAGATCAAGACACTTAATAGGACTTTCACAAAGCACATACCTTGACAAGATTTTGAAAAAGTTCAAAATGGATCAGTCAAAGAAAGGGTTCTTGCCTATGTTGTAAGGTGTGAAGTTGAGTAAGACTCAAAACCCGACCACGGCAGAAGATAGAGAGAGAATGAAAGTCATTCCCTATGCCTCAGCCATAGGTTCTTTAAAGTATGCCATGCTATGTACCAGACCTATTGTGTACCTTGCCATGAGTTTGGCAAGGGGGGTACAATAGTGATCCAGGAGTAGATCACTGAACAGCGGTCAAAATTATCCTTAGTTACCTAAGAAGACTAAGGAAATATTTCTCGGTTATGGAGGTGATAAAGAGTTCGTTGTAAAGGGTTACGTCGATGCAAGTTTTAACACTGATCCAGATGACTCTGAGTCTCAATCTGGGTATGTATTGAAAGTGGGAGCAATTAGTTAGAGTAGCTCCATGCAGAGCATTGTAAACATAGAAATTTGCAAAATACATACGGATCTGAATATGGCAGACCTGTTGACTAAACCTCTCTCACAAGAAAAACATGATCACACCTTAGTACTCTTTGGGTGTTAATCACATGGCGATGTGAACTAGATTATTGACTCTAGTAAACTCCTTGGGTGTTGGTCACATGGCGATGTGAACTATGGGTGTTAAATCACATAGTGATGTGAACTAGATTATTGACTCTAGTGCAAGTGGGAGACTGAAGGAAATATACCCTAGAGGCAATAATAAAGTTGTTATTTTATGTTTTCTTATTCATGATAAAGGTTTATTATTCATGCTAGAATTGTATTGATCGGAAACCTAAATACATGTGTGAATACATAAACAAACACTGTGTCCCTAGTGAGCCTCTACTTGACTAGCTCGTTGATCAAAGATGGCTATGGTTTCCTAACCATGGACATGAGTTGTCATTTGATAACGGGATCACATCATTAGGAGAATGATGTGATGGACAAGACCCATCCGTTAGCTTAGCATAATGACCGTTCAGTTTTATTGCTATTGCTTTCTTCAAGTCAAATACATATTCTTTCGACTATGAGATTATGCAACTCCCGGATACCGGAGGAATGCCTTGTGTGCTATCAAACATCACAACGTAACTGGGTGATTATAAAGATGCTCTACAGGTATCTCCGAATGTGTTTGTTGAGTTGGCATAGATCGAGATTAGGATTTGTCACTCCGAGTATCGGAGAGGTATCTCTGGGCCCTCTCGGTAATACACATCATAAGCTTGCAAGCAAACGACTAAGGAGTTAGTCACGTGGTGATGTATTACAGAATGAGTAAAAAGACTTGCCGGTAACGAGATTGAACTAGGTATGAAGATACCGACGATCGAATCTCGGGCAAGTAACATACCGATGGACAAAGGGAATTATGTATGTTGTCATAACGGTTCAACCGATAAAAATCTTCGTAGAATATGTAGGAGCCAATATGGGCATCCAGGTTCCGCTATTGGTTATTGACCGGAGAGGTGTCTCGGTCATGTCTACATAGTTCTCGAACACGTAGGGTCCGCACGCTTAACGTTCGATGACGATATAGTATTATATGAGTTATGTGATTTGGTGACCGAATGTTGTTCGGAGTCCCGGATGACATCACTGACATGACGAGGAGTCTCGAAATGGTTGAGAGGTAAAGATTGATATATAGGACGATGGTATTCGGACACCAGAAGTGTTCCGGAAGGTACCGGGTACTTATCGGGTCACCGGAAAGGAATTTCGGGCACCCCCGGCAAAGATATGGGCCTTATGGGCCAAGAGAGGGAACACACCAGCCCACAAGGGGCTGGTGCGCCCCCTATAGAGGCCGGCCTATGAGGAGGAGAAGGAAAGAGGGGAGGGAAAGGAAAGTGTGGAGTAGGACTCCTCCTTCCTTCCCTCCCTCCCCCCCCCCCCCCCCCCCCCCCCTCTTTCCTTCCCCCTTCTTCATATAAGGAAAGGGGGGGCGCAGGGCAAGGCAGCAGTCCTAGGGCTGCCGCCAGGTCTCTTGGGGCGCCCTAGGGGCTGCCTCCTCCCCTCCCACCTATATATATATGGGGAGGGGGCGCCACACAAAGAGAGAACATTGTCTTAGCCGTGTGCGGCGCCCCCGTCCACCGTTTACTCCCTCGGTCATATTTCCGTGGTGCTTAGGCAAAACCCTGCGGAGATCACTTCACCATCACCGTCACCACGCCGTCGTGCTGACGGAACTCATCTACTACTTCGCCCGTCTTGCTGGATCAAGAAGGCGAGGACGTCACCGAGCTGAACGTGTGCAGAACGCGGAGGTGCCGTACGTTCGGTACTAGATCGGTTGGAGCGCGAAGAAAGTTCGACTACATCAATCGCGTTGTGAAACGCTTCCGCTTACGGTCTACGAGGGTACGTAGACACACTCTTCCACCTCGTTGCTATGTATCTCCATGGATAGATCATTGCGTGTGCGTAGAAAAAAATTTGTTTTCCATGCAACGATTCCGAACATACTTTTCATCGGACGTGGCCACGTCCATGTCCCACATCCTAATCTTCGTCGAACATGGGGCACGTCCATGTCCCACATCCTAATCTTCGTCGAACATGGGGCATGTCTGTGTCCCACGTCCTACTCCTCAACGGCGTCCGCCGCCTGACCGTCGACATAACGAGGGCCACGTGATGGGCATGCCATGCGCCCACCTCAGCCATGATTTGTGCGGCGCAACGGCAAAAGGGTCTTCCACCACCCACGATGGGTCCCGGTCTTTGGTCGTGGAGGTCGAAGAATAAAGAAGGGAAGAGTTGGTGCGCCGGCAGCACGGGCGAAGGGAGATGGGGCTCGGAGGTGGTACTAGTTTTTGCCGTGGCCGGCGGTCTTTAAATAGCGAGCACCCGAGCAAGCGGAGTGACGGCTTGAATGCACTCGGAGTTGCCTTCTCGTTCGTTGCGCCGGTTTGAATGTCGGGCAGGCGGACGAATGGCCTGCCCTCTTGAATACGGTAGGAAGTTATTCCGTCGACCTGTCCGATCACGTTCTCTTTGAACCGGCATTAACACGGTGCGGAGAGCGAGCGCACGCGACGCGAGCGGCGGGCTGGTGCAGATGTCTCAACCGCCGCACCAGTGTGAATGCCACATCGTTCGGTCAACATGCGTCAGTGACCAGTCACGTCTGCTCTGAACCGACATGAATGCGGCGTGGAGAGCTGAGTAGAGGTTGGAGAGAGAGAGAGGGGGGGGGGGGGGGGTTGGGTTGGCCTAGGGTGTTGGACACCAACGTGGCACACATCCGGGCACCCGTGAACCTCCCCAAACTTTGCTTTTGGTTTGTGAAATTTCGCATGTCTGGACCGCGCCACAGATATTTGTTGAACGGCGTTGGATGGCCGAAAGTGTCTGAACAACACGGTCCAGAAATTAGCGTGCGATTTAGTGCACTGTATTGAAGTTGCCCTTATAGCCCACCTCATTATATGAGTGATCATAGAATATGTCTTTAGATGACATGGCGGCTGCATATAGCTAATCAACTGACTATACTATTAACCATGTTACTAGCTACTACTGGGGTGGCTATGTGAAGGCATCTCCAATCGAGTTCATCAAATCTCTTTCGTATGTTTGGATCGGACAATTCGTACATTCTTAACCATCCAACGCTCTTACCAAATTTTCACGGACTGGTCTTGTCTCTGAAATCCCAAAAACCGTCAACAAACTTGGAGGAGTCTTAGTGGAGTGTGGACGTTCGGACACCAGTAACTCGGCCTCGAATCCACCACGAACTCATTTTTTCCCCTTCGTTCCCTTTCTTCTCTCCGTTGAACAAGCGGCGAACATTTCATGGATATAATTGGATGACCGATGTCCACCCAATTATTCACAGAGACGTCCGCGTGAACATTTAGCGATGTCCATTGGTGATCCACGTGGAAGGTGGCCTGAGAAACCAGAAGGGTGGCATGCGACTGCGCTTAACCAACCAATCAGTAGATGGGAAAAAATATTGCTAAATTTGCGTTGCCTTTGCTGCTGCCTGACAGGGTTGGCTGGTACAGTACAGTGGTGGTAGCAGTAGTGGAAGAGAGTGCGCCGGGTTTGGTAGTATAGATGGATCGTGCTGAAATTTGGAGTGGGCTTTAGGCCCATATAGCAATTTCTGAAAATCTCTAAGGGCCCATGTGGGTTTATTGGCACTAGGTGGAGGTGGGAAGTTTAGTCCCACCCCGGAAGTGGAAGAGGAGTTGGACCTCTTTATAAGGGGTGTACTTTCACATGCTATTGGAGCTTGAGAATAGAAGAGGCCCTCGCGCACTCCTCCGCCGCCCGCCTCGCCACGCCACGCCACGCGGGTTGCGGGATTGAGCCGAGCCGAGCTCATACCTACGCGCTTATTTTTGCCGACTACGCGACTGCTCGCTTCCGATCCTCTACGTCTGCATCGCCCTCATCATCATCATCTCCACCGACGCCGAACGTGCCGCCGCCGAGAAAGCTGAAGCCGACAAGGAGGACGCTGCTGCCGCCACCACCGCCGCGGCGTCTGCATGGCCTACTGGAGGGTATAACGCGTTTATCCCGCTCCTGTTTATTCTCGTATTAGCAATACTAGCAGTATGTGTAGATTTGTCTACTGTTTGCTTAGTACGTGCATGTTTAGATCAGAGTCAGTACGTCATCAATTTAGTCAATGCCATGCTAGTGATTTATTTATGGATTAAATTAGTCGAAAAATTGCCTATTTACTCAGCAATCCAAAAACCTATTATGTGTAGGAATTTTTCGGCAAGTGGCTTCGCCGCTGCACTGAAACCGGATAAGTTTACCGGTACATATTTTAAGCGTTGGCAGACTAAGACCACTTTATGGCTCACGGCTATGAACGTGTTCTGGGTCACCGGTGTCTCCACGGGAACGATTGCTCCTGAACAGGAGAAGGCGTTCAAGGAGGCCACCGTTGTGTTTCTCGGAGCAGTTCTTAGCGTGATCGGAGATAAACTGGTCGACGCATATTTACATGTGCATGTCGCCAAGGACTTGTGGGAGGCGCTCGAATCTAAGTTCGGGGCCGCCGATGCCGGGAGCGACATGTATATTATAGAGCAGTTCCACGATTACAAGATGGTTGAAAACCGTCCTGTATTGGAGCAGGCTCATGAGATAATATGCATTGTTAAGGAGCTTGAGCTTCTTAAGTGCGATTTACCGGGCAAGTTTGTCGCGGGCTGCATAATCGCTAAGCTCCCTAATTCCTGGAGGAACTTTGCCACCACTCTGAAACATCAAAGGCGTGAATTCTCTGTGGAGGATGTCATTGGCCATCTGAGTGTTGAGCAGAATTCAAGGGCAAAGGACTCGCACGGAAAAGGGGTCGAAGGAACTTCTGTTGCCAACATGGTTAACCAGAGGAACCATAACTCCCACAAGCCCAAGGGAAAGAACGGTGTCCAACAGAATACCGACTTTAAGAAGAAGGGTAAGAAGACCTTCAAGAAGAACAAGAAGGATGAGGGCTGCTTTACTTGTGGTTCGGTTGAACATTGGGCCAACAAGTGCCCAAACAAGTTTAAGAAGTCAGGGCAGGACTCCAAGTCTGTCAACATGATTATGGGCAACAATGAGAATGGTGCATCAGGGTACGGTAATTTATTTACTGTCTTTTCAGTGTTTCAGCCCACCGATTGGTGGGTGGACACAGGTGCAGGTGTTCATGTGTGTGCTGACATTTCATTGTTTTCTTCTTACCAGGTCACAGGCCACGGGTCCGTATTGATGGGGAATGGCGCGAGTGCTTCTGTTCATGGTGTTGGCACGGTCGATCTGAAGTTTACTTCGGGAAGGATCGTGCAGCTGAAGAACGTGCAGCATGTCCCCGCCATCAAGAAGAACCTCGTTAGTGGCTCCCTTCTGTGTAGAGAAGGGTTTAAGTTGGTCTTCGAGTCTAATAAATTAGTTGTTACTAAGTATGGACTATTTGTTGGAAAAGGTTATGAGAGCGGAGGGATGTTCCGCCTTTCCCTCGCAGATTTTTGTAATAAAGTCGTGAACCATATTCATTCGAGTGTTAATGAATCTGAAGTTTGGCATTCACGTCTTTGTAACATTAGTTTCGGTGTTATGACGCGGCTAGCTAAGTTAGATTTAATCCCGAGTTTCACTTTAGTCAAAGGTTCTAAGTGCCTTTCATGTGTGCAAGCTAAGCAACCTCGCAAGCCTCACAAGGCCGCGGAGGAGAGACACTTGGCACCGTTAGAACTCATACATTCTGATCTTTGTGAGATGAATGGTGTGTTGACTAAAGGTGGAAAGAAATACTTCATGACATTGATAGATGATTCCACTAGATATTGCTATGTGTATCTGTTAAATACTAAAGATGAGGCTCTACACTACTTTAAAATCTATAAGGCAGAAGTTGAGAATCAACTTGAAAAGAAAATTAAACGAGTCCGGTCAGATCGTGGTGGAGAGTACTTCTCGAGTGAGTTTGATTCTTTTTGTGTGGAACACGGTATTATTCATGAGAGGACGCCTCCCTATTCACCCCAGTCAAACGGGGTTGCCGAGCGGAAAAACCGTACTCTAACTGATTTGGTTAACGCCATGTTAGATACATCGGGTTTATCCAAGGCATGGTGGGGAGAGGCTATATTGACGGCATGTCATGTCCTGAATAAAGTTCCGACAAAGGATAATGAGATCACTCCATATGAGAAATGGGCAAAGAGAAGGACAACACTCTCATACTTGCGTACTTGGGGCTGTTTGGCGAAAGTCAATGTGCCGGTCCCCAAAAAGCGTAAGCTTGGACCTAAGACTGTGGACTGCGTTAATATGGGCTACGCTAAGAACAGTGTTGGATATAGATTTCTAGTAGTGAAATCTGAGGTACCTGACCAGAAGGTCGGTACGATTATGGAGTCTAAGGATGCTACATTCTTCGAGGATATTTTTCCTATGAGAGATATGCAAAGCACTTCTAGACAGGAATCTGAGGAGACTCCTGAGCCTGCCATCCCTATGGATTATTATGAACAAACACATGATGAAAATCCTGAGGAGGATGACGAGGAAACCCTTGGTAGGGGCAAGAGACAAAGGACTGCAAAGACCTTTGGTGATGATTTCTTCGTGTACCTCGTGGATGATACTCCCACTTCTATTTCAGAAGCGTATGCCTCTCCAGAAGCTGACTACTGGAAGGATGCGGTCCGTAGCGAGATGGATTCCATCATGGCTAACGGGACATGGGAGATCACTGACCGCTCCTATGGTTGCAAACCATTGGGATGTAAGTGGGTGTTCAAGAAGAAGCTTAGGCCCGATGGTACGATTGAAAAGTACAAGGCTAGGCTTGTGGCCAAGGGCTATGACCAGAAAGAAGAGGAAGATTTCTTCGACACTTATTCACCTGTGGCTAGACTGACCACCATTCGAGTATTACTCTCGTTGGCAGCCTCGCATGGTCTTCTCGTCCACCAGATGGATGTTAAGACGGCTTTTCTGAATGGAGAGCTAAACGAGGAAATCTACATGCAACAGCCAGATGGCTTTGTGATAGATGGTCAGGAAAGAAAGGTGTGTAGGTTGCTGAAATCTTTATATGGCCTGAAGCAAGCACCTAAGCAATGGCATGATAAGTTTAATACAACTTTGACATCTGTTGGCTTCGTTGTTAATGAAGCTGACAAATGTGTATACTATCGCCATGGTGGGGGCGAAGGAGTTATACTGTGCTTGTATGTTGATGACATACTGATATTCGGAACAAACCTCAAAGTCATTGAGGAGGTCAAGTCGTTTCTATCTCAGAACTTTGAAATGAAGGACCTTGGTGTGGCTGATGTTATATTGAACATCAAGCTACTGAGAGATAATGAGGGTGGGATTACACTTCTGCAATCCCACTATGTTGAGAAGGTGTTGAGTCGTTTCGGATATTCGGACTGCACACCATCTCAAACACCATATGATCCTTGCGTGTTGATTCGAAAGTCTCAAGGCATGGCTAAAGATCAATTGAGATACTCTCAAATCATTGGTTCACTGATGTACCTAGCGAGCGCAACGAGGCCTGACATCGCGTTTGCTGTGAGCAAACTGAGCCGGTTTGTCTCCAAACCGGGTGATGTACATTGGCATGCTGTTGAGAGAGTTATGCGCTATTTGAAAGGTACGATGAACTATGGACTTCACTATACCGGATACCCGTCGGTACTTGAAGGGTATAGTGATGCGAATTGGATCTCTGATGCTGATGAGATGAAGGCCACAACTGGGTATATGTTTACTCTTGGAGGTGGCGCTGTTTCCTGGAAGTCTTGCAAGCAAACGATCTTAACGAGATCGACAATGGAAGCAGAATTAACAGCATTAGACACATCTGGTGTTGAAGCAGGATGGCTTCGAGATCTTTTGATGGACTTGCCATTGGTTGATAAACCGGTTCCGGCTATCCTTATGAACTATGACAATCAGACTGTCATCACCAAGGTGAAGAGTTCAAAGGACAACATGAAGTCCAACAAACACATAAGAATGAGACTAAAAGCTGTCAGAAAATTAAGAAACTCCGGAGTGATAGCGTTGGAGTATGTCCATACGGCTAAGAATCTGGCAGATCCCTTTACTAAAGGGCTATCACGTGTTGTGATAGATAATGCATCGAGGGAGATGGGTATGAGACCCACATGAGTTGCCATGGTGGTAACCCAACCTATGTGATCGGAGATCCCGTGAAGTAGGACCTGGGAAAACAAGCCAGTGGTGAACTGAGGAGAGTAACTATATTAACCCACTCCGTTGGAGATGCAATACTCTCAATACTGTATGGTAGGGTGACTATTGTCTTAATGTGTTCCAAAGCTTATGCAAGCAAGATGCTATCCTACAGAGCGATCTTTGGAGGAACACACCTATATGAGCCCGACTGCTGGTCACAGTCTATGAGATTGGGGTAATCTCGAGTAAGCTCGTGAACAGGCCAGGAGTGTGACTTATATGCTCCACCCGAGGGGTCAGCCTTCGGCAGCCTAGTACTAGTAAGACATGTGGTGAAACTTCTTCACGCCAAACTGACAATTCAAGGCTTAGTCCATTGTTCAGTTGTGAAGGAGTGTAGCTGCTTGCTCTAGGTGAAGTTCAACCTTAACAGGTCTTCACTGAAACACTGGTATATCGAAACAGCAATTGGAACAGAGGACACGATGGGCCCTCGAGATCTGGTGGGGGATTGCTGAAATTTGGAGTGGGCTTTAGGCCCATATAGCAATTTCTGAAAATCTCTAAGGGCCCATGTGGGTTTATTGGCACTAGGTGGAGGTGGGAAGTTTAGTCCCACCCCGAAAGTGGAAGAGGAGTTGGACCTCTTTATAAGGGGTGTACTTTCACATGCTATTGGAGCTTGAGAATAGAAGAGGCCCTCGCGCACTCCTCCTCCGCCGCCCGCCTCGTCACGACGCGCCGCGCCGCGCCGCGCCGCGCCGCGGGTTGCGGGATTGAGCCGAGCCGAGCTCATACCTACGCGCTTATTTTTGCCAGTCACTAACGGAGAGTTCTCTGACAGCTGGGTCACGATTTGAGACGTCAGATCGTGGGCTGTCACGGACTCGGACGTGGGTCGAGCCCACGTCTCTCCACGCGGCTGCGCCTATATAAGTGTGCGGTGTCTCCTAACCCTAACCACGAACAGATCTCATCTGCTCACGCGCACACCCACCGTCGTTCCCTTGCCGCTGCTGCCGCCGGTGACTCCATCCCGTCCGCCGCGTACACGGTCGACGGGAGAGCAGGTCTCCGAAACCACGCCCTTCTGGTTCCTGTACGGGTGAGGGGCGAATATGTTTTTGGGCAGCGACTACGCGACTGCTCGCTTCCGATCCTCTACGTCTGCATCGCCCTCATCATCATCATGTCCACCGACGCCGAACGTGCCGCCGCCGAGAAAGCTGAAGCCGACAAGAAGGCCGCCGAGGACGTTGCTGCCGCCACCACCGCCGCGGCGTCTGCATGGCCTACTGGAGGGTATAACGCGTTTATCCCGCTCCTGTTTATTCTCGTATTAGCAATACTAGCAGTATGTATAGATTTGTCTACTGTTTGCTTAGTACGTGCATGTTTAGATCAGAGTCAGTACGTCATCAATTTAGTCAATGGCATGCTAGTGATTTATTTATGGATTAAATTAGTCGAAAAATTGCCTATTTACTCAGCAGATCGACCACGCGGCATTGGGCGGGCACACCGGACAGAGCCGTACGTCCCCGCCCGCCTGGCCGCGTCGTGTAGACGCTGCGAGTCGAGCGAGTGGCACAGGCAAGAAGAGGAAGCTGGTCGGCGATGACGTCCCGGGCACGGTAGGTCGCGGGCCCTTGTCCCCGGCTCCGACACGGTACGAACCGGCCCTCGCACGCATCCGGCCTTCTTCACGTGACGAACCGACCCGCCTCCGCCTCCTCCGCGTTAACCCACGGTACAGGGGAGCCGAGGAAGAGGATGGGTGCAAGGGGAAAAACGGAACGAGACGTGGCGTCAATTCGTTGCGTGTGGGGGCGCGGCGGTTGCGGCGTTCCTGTCGTCGGGAATGTCATGCCCCGTTGCCCGCGCCGACCGAGGGAGCTCAGGCGCAGCGCAGGCGCGCGGCTCATCCATCGGGTTGGTTGCGGCATTGCTGTTCCGCGGCAGAGACCGTGTCACCCGCGCGTTATTCACGGCCGACGTCTGGCCTAGAATGTGCACATCTTGCTTGGTCTAGTGCGTGCCTGGCTTGGCAGTCGCACTGTATCTGTATGGAATAGTAGGAGTATATACCATGCACTGATGTACAGTTTCACACCGGATGCATGTAGTAGTTGTTGGTTCAGTCACGGTCAGACCGACAATCGATCAATTATAGCTAGGTCCATGGATCCACGGATCGTTGCAATCCATCCGTCCGTTTCGTCCCAATTAGCAGGAGATGCATACCGCTAGCTACTAGTACTAGCTAACGTTGCTACCAACTGACGCGACACGAATCGCATATACGTAACTAACCAACTAATCAATGGAGGCTCATTGTATTGGTTCGTTACACGATTGGCGCTAGCTTAGCAACACTTTTTCTTTCCTTACCTTCCTGGCGGCCGATGTGGATGGACTGGAGCCACGCTAAGCAGTGCCACCGTAGCTACCTAGGTTCGTCTAAATGGTCCCTGCATCGGCATTGCACGCTTCAAGTGTCTTGTGTGGATATGCGTATTCAGATTGTTCCGATGGGGCCGATGCGTTACAAAGATAGAGAGCGGAGCTAGCTAGGCGTGCAGTGCAGTGCAGTTGGTCCATCCTGCCTAGTATCTCACTCACTAGAAGCTACACTACGTAGTACGTATGTGGTTGTCCGACTAGCATTCCGCAGTCACACTCGCTAGAGAGAGATTCTCCAATATGCATGCATGCATGGTGATGGTGGTGCTGAATGAGCTCAGTCAGTCGGTGGGTCGATCGGTTTGGGAAAGAAAACGAGTCGCACTACGCTAGCTAGCTTACCTTTAGATGAATGATTGCAGTTTACTTAATTTATTATTATCGTCTTTTTGACCGGCCGGCTATGCGCGTATTTTGCTGGAGATTTTTCTTTTTCTTTTTTGCGGTGTGCTGGAGATGTTTATATTATATGGGATGGGAGGGTCAAGTTTTTAGACGGTAGTCGCCCCGATGAGACGAGACGAGACGCCCAAAAACAAAAACTTGTCGGTGCAGCTACATTGCCCGTTGCGAGGAGACTAGTACAATGCCGCACGACTACTAGACCTACGTACGTGCGGCCAACGCGTCGCGCTCCCGGCCAAGAAGCCCACCTCTCGCTAGCTGCAGCTTTTATACATACATGCATACACCTCTGGCACCAGAAAGAAGAAACCAATTTTTCTTTCTAAAAAAAGAAGTGGCCGCGCCCGTTGTTTGGAAAGCTTCCAAACTTGGCATCTGGGTACACCTCGCACTCGCACTCGCACGCACCGTCTCTCATCACATGGACCCTGCGTATAGATTCATCATCCCTCCGACTCCCAGCCTAATAGAGAAAAGGAAGAAGAGAGCATTGCCATTGCCATTGCCATTGCCATTGCGTGTGGGCTGGAGCTCCATGATTGGCTAGCGACCTAGCTCTGCGGCCCCGCCTGGGCCCACACCAAGACTGACTCTGTGTGTGTGTGTGTGTGTGAAGCATCTACATTCAACAATATGCTCTTCTTCACCAGTTTTTCTTTTTCTTTAAAAGAAAACAGTATGCTCTTGACAGGGAGGGAGGCGAGGTTAAGTTTTCAACGCATCTTTGACCAATGCTGCTGCTGTAGTATTTGGGGGAATGGACGGGCCAACCAACCAAGCGGACCGTGCGGCATTGACAAAAATGGCCCGTCCAGCACCAAGAAACAAACTATTACTATAGTCAGTCAGTCGCACCATGGCTGGCCTCTCCTCCCTCCGGCCTCGTGTCGGCCGGAGCAACCCAACAAAAGCAGGCAAAAAGCCGCTCCTCACTCGCCACACCACTATTTATTTATTTGTTTATTATCTACACAGTCGGCCATTTGTGTCGGCCGCCTAGCTCAACACGCAATTAACTCGCCGATTACCGAATTACGACGACGTGACGGATCATTATCGTCATGATCGATTGATGACACTTTTCTTTCTTCTTGAGGCAGTCAGGATATTATTTATATACTACTACCTTCGTCTTGGTTTACTGGTCTTCTTAGTATTTGCCAAACTTTGACCATAAATTTAACTAAGAAAATAATAATGCATATTATTGATAATTATATCGTTGGATTCGTATTTGAACATAATTTTTAATGATATATCTTTCGGTTACATGTATTAACATTTTATTAGTTAAATTTAAGGTTAAAATTTAGCACAAAATGCGAAGGGGACCATAAACCAGGATGAAGGTAGTATGGTATAGGAGTTTGTTCCTTTTCAAACATGGCCCTTCGCCAACACATTTCACAAGTGATCATGATTCCTTCCATTCTTTCTAGCACTGCTTTCGTTTACGATTACTTATATCCAACCAAACTGATGAACACCATCAATGTTTGCACAACATATATACTGTGGTGTTTTTTTATTATTATTATTTTAGAAAAGGGGGAGATCCCTGGCCTCTACATCAGAGAGATGCATACGGCCACATTTATTAAAAAGCAAATAAGTTTGACAGAGGTCTTGAGGTCTCAAACAAAAGAAAAAAGATACTCACACAGAGCAGAAAAGTAAAAGTTAAGCCACAACCGGCTGGCAAAATAAAGATAGAAAAACTAATTGCCTATTCTATTACATGACCGCCATCCAAACCGGTTGAAAATAGCCCGTGCTACCATCTCCCATCGGATAGATCCAGTAACCAAACGCTCCCTGGCCTCCGTCGGAGTGAGTAGCGACCACATACGGATCAACGCAGTGGCTCGGAAGATAACCTGCAAAAAATGAGTATTTGTTGTTCTGTTAAAGACCAAGTCATTTCTGCAGTTCCAAACTGCCCATAATAAAGCACATACTCCTACACGAATATGTTTCGCCGTTTCGGAATCTATCCCGTCCAGCCACGTCTCAAATAACGTGTTGATATTATTCGGAGGAGTAATATTAAAGGCTATGTGAACTGTCCGCCATAAATTTTTTGCCAACGGGCAATCAAGAAAGAAGTGTTTGATGGATTCATCCCGATCACAAAAACTACATCTAGTAGATCCAATCCAGTTGCGTTTTGCCAAGTTGTCCTTAGTTAAAATGACTTGTTTGTGTACAAACCACATAAACACTTTAACTCTCAAAGGTACTTTTACATGCCAAACATGTTTTGAATTAGGAATAGAGCTAGAGTTGATAACATCTAGATACATGGATTTAACCGTAAACTCTTCATTCCTAGTTAGCTTCCAGCACAACTGATCGGGACGTTGAGAGAGCTGGACATCCATCAGTCGTCTCACAAGATGGAGCCAAACTTCCCAACAGTTTCCGGCTAGCGTTCTCTTGAAGTGAATATTGAGAGGCGTGGACTGAAGTACTGTCGCAACAGATGCGTCTCTCTGTTGAACAATGCTATAGAGAGAAGGATATTGAAGCGCGAGGGGTGCGTCCCCTAGCCATGTATCCTCCCAGAATCTTGTAGAGGTACCGTTACCGACAACAAACTTTGTCCTATTGAAAAAAACTGATTTAACTCTCATCAGTCCTTTCCAAAAAAGCGAATCCGTCGGCCTCACTGTCACCTGGGACAAAGTTTTGGAGTGAAGGTACTTATTACGCAGAATCTGTGCCCAAGTGGCCTCCGTCTCTATAGATTGCTTATACAGCCACTTGCTGAGAAGACATCTGTTCTTCACCTCAAGATTTTTGATACCTAGACCCCCTTGGTCTTTTGGTCCACAAATAATATCCCATTTAGCGAGTCTATATTTTCTCTTCAGATCATCACTTTGCCAGAAGAAGCGAGAACGATAGAAATCTAGTCTTTTCCGAACTCCAACTGGTACCTCGAAAAAAGACAAAAGAAGCATAGGCATACTCGTGAGAACCGAATTAATAAGAATTAATCGGCCCCCGTATGACATCAGCTTGCCCTTCCAGCAGCTTAGTTTCCTCTCAAATCGATCCTCAATGCTCTTCCATCCTCTGTTCGTTAGCTTACGATGGTGAATTGGTATACCCAAATACGTGAAAGGTAAGGCCCCCAATCCACACGCGAACAATTGTTTATACGCCTCTTGTTCCTCATTGGCTCTTCCAAAACAGAACAATTCGCTTTTGTGGAAGTTAATCTTTAACCCGGTCAATTGTTCGAATAAGCATAACACCAGCTTTATGTTTCTCGCTTTTGCCAAGTCATGCTCCATAAATATGATAGTGTCATCGGCGTACTGTAGGATAGACACACCTCCATCAACTAGATGAGGTATTAGGCCACCTACTTGACCAGCATCCTTTGCCCTTCCTATTAGAATCGTCAACATGTCGACTACAATGTTGAACAGAATAGGTGACATCGGATCTCCTTGTCTCAGACCCTTATGTGTTTGGAAGTAGTGACCTATGTCATCATTCACTTTAATTCCAACACTCCCTTTTTGCGTGAAGGATTCTACCTGGTGTCTCCAGGCCTGATCAAAACCTTTCATACGCAAGGCCTATTGAAGAAATGGCCATTTGACTTTATCGTGCGCTTTTTCGAAATCCACTTTGAAAACAACCCCGTCCAGTTTTTTCGTGTGGATTTCATGGAGCGTTTCATGGAGGACTACAACCCCTTCTAGGATGTTTCTGTCCGGCATGAAAGCAGTTTGGGACGGCTGCACCACAGAGTGCGCAATCTGCGTGAGTCTGTTAGTCCCAACCTTGGTGAAAATTTTGAAACTTACGTTAAGAAGACAGATCGGCCTGAACTGCTCAATTCTCACAGCCTCTGTTTTCTTAGGAAGCAAAGTTATTGTTCCAAAATTCAGATGAAACAATTGAAGCTGTCCAGAGAATAAATCATGGAACATCGGAATCAAATCCCCTTTAATAATATGCCAGCATTTTTTATAAAACTCCGCCGGAAATCCATCCGGCCCCGGAGCTTTATTATTCTTCATCTGTGAAATAGCTTCAAACACCTCTTTCTCCGAAAATGGGGCGGTCAAAATATCATTCTCTTCTGCAGCAAGTTGAGGAACATCCTCAATCCTCGCCTCATCCAAGGACACGAAATTATCCTCCGGAGGCCCAAAAAGCTGCCTGTAGTAATTGGTTATGTATAATTTTAGGTTTTCCTGTCCTAAAATCGTCCCTTCGTCTTGCTCAAGCTGAAAGATTCTCTTCTTTCTATGCTTGCCATTGGCGATCATATGAAAGAATTGAGTGTTGGCGTCCCCTTGGACAACTTTGCGAACCTTAGCCCGCAATGCCCACTTCAATTCCTCCTCTCGCAGGAGTTCTTTCAATCTCATCTCCGCATCTACTTTGGCATGAAGTTCTGTGGTTTCTAGAATTGTGGACTCGGCTTTTAAATCTAGTGATTGAATAAGTGCAAGGAGCCTTTCCTTTTCCACCTTATAAATCCCACTCAGATGCTTAGCCCACCCACGCAAGAAACTTCTCAAGTGCCTAATCTTATTCTGCCATCTCTCAACAGAAGTCCACCCTCCTGCATCTTTAGCCCATTCCCTGGCTATCAGATCCAAGAAACCTTCTCTTTCAAACCACGCTAATTCAAAAGAAAAGGTAATTTTATTCCCCACATGCGTTGCCTCACCAGAGTCAACGAGCAAAGGGGTGTGGTCTGAGATTCCGCGCGATAACGCTTGGACTGTTACTAGAGGAAATTTCTGCTCCCAGTCGACGCTCGCGAGGACTCGATCGAGCTTCTCGAATGTCGGGTTTGGCAAGGTATTAGCCCAGGTGAATTTTCTACCTGAAAGCTCTATCTCTCTTAGATCCAAGCTTTCAATAATGGTATTAAACATAAACGACCACCTACCGTCAAAGTTATCATTGTTCTTTTCCTCTCTCCTTCTAATAATGTTAAAGTCACCCCCAACCAAGATTGGAAGCTGCCCAGATCCGCAAATACGGACAAGGTCCGCCAGAAAGTCTGGTTTGAGTTCTGGCTGCGCGGCACCATATACCGCCACCAGTGCCCAATTAAACCCATCTGCCTTCGATCTAACCCGAAACTTGACGGCGAAATCTCCCATCACCACGCTTCGGACTTCCAACGTCTCGCATCTAACCCCAAGTAAGATCCCACCTGATCTTCCTCTCGGGGGAAGGCAATGCCAATCAAAATCGACACCTCCCGATAAAGTGCTTAGAAACTGGGGGGAGAAATTGCACAAAAAGGATGGATGGATGGGGCAAGATCCGCACAAAAAGGATCTAACACCCTGACCCCCAACGCATCTATGTCGGAATCGTTCATAGGTTTGACCGCTGCTAAGTTGCGAATCAGTTCTAAAGCGCGTTCCGCTTCAAGATCCAGGATATCATTAACGGATTTAGAAATTTCACTATCATTACTACCTAGTGAAACTCCTAACTGATTTGCATTATGAATAATCTCATCATTAGAAAAATGCAGAATGGAATTGGAAGTATTGACCGACATACCAGTAGTGACCTCAATGTCACGAAGCTTGGCCGCCCGCATGGTGCACCTCAGCTGCATGTCATCAACATCCGGCTGGTCCTGAATGCGGCAACTCATCTGTCGCCCCTCAGAAACAGGATCCGGAATGCCTCCAAAAGCGATGGTGTGTACCACCATTTGCCACTTAATTACCGTCCTTGTTTAGTGACGTACTACTCGTCATTGTTTACATACATAAACATTAGACGAGGCATTCCCTGACCATAAAAATGGAAAACCAGAGATGAGATGAGACATCACAATATCACATTCATATTGTGTACAACATAGCTACTAGCTCCCACTAAATAATTAGCTAGGAGAACATCATACGGTTACACTCGCCACTGTCTTGCTCTTGTAATTTCTCTATTGTTTGTATCTGCGTCTGCATCTCTTCTCCATCAGAGGCAGGCAGTTCCCCTCTGACACAAAGCTCCCCATGATCCTGATAGTGATGGGGTCATTGTAAATAAAATACCCAGAGCTCGCTCCAGTCTACATTACACCATTCCATATATAAGTGGCCTTGCTACTAATCATTACACTCACGGCACAAAAACATTCCAAAGCTCAGCTCAATCATGCGCTTCTTCATATAATTCTACATGCTCCAATAATTAATCGGCAAAAGAAGCAAGAAATAGAATAGATTAGGTTAAATCCTGTCCCGGCGGCGTCTAGCGTCGTCGGTGAGCGTATACCGGCAGATCTCTCAGGATTCGGTCGGTGTTTGTCTTCGGTGGATCTACTTGAATCCGGTATTCGTTCGTCTGCGTTCTGTGTGTGTATATGTTGGATACTTTTGATCTAAGTTTCTCTTCATCGGTGATGATTGTTGTTCTGATGTGCTGGTCCTGTTGGGCCTTAGCATGACAACATCCCGACTGTCTACACAACAAGATTTTCTCAGCTCCGGTAGGGAGGGGGGCGACGATGACGGCGACGCGCATTCGGCTCGCTATAATGATTGTAATCGCCCTTAGATGGTCTACGAACCGGGATGTAATTTTTCTTATTTCTGGTGTTCTTTGCACTGCCATGACTATTGATGAATAGATCAAAAATTTCCCGGAAAAACAAACCATACTAGTAACGAGCTATACTGATGCAACATGCCAATACATAGCACTGTCCATACCAAACATACATGCAACCTTCCAGAAAATCAATTCGGTGTCTTGCTTCCAGCAAGGGCAGACTGAAGAACATCGACCACTACCACACACACACACACATGACACTCCTTGTGATTGTGTGCAGGTGCTACAGCACTGTCTGCCCCCCTGCTGCATGTTCATATCTATCCACGTGGGCCCCATAGGTGTAAGGGGACTTCCCAGCTACCCACCCCACTACCACCACTGCACACCCAATGCGCAAATGCAGTGAACCACAGAGATGGCTATAATAATGCAACTGAGAAAATCAAGCAAAGCATATGCCTTCAATCAAATAAATAAAGCATCCCCGCAACAAAATCATGCAAAATTCATGTGCTGCAAGCAAAGCAGAGCCAGGCCCAGACGGAACCCTAACCTGATTTTATTCATGATGATATAGCAGAAAAAATGCACCTTGATTCTCCTCCCGTTGATAATTTGAAAGATGGATTAAACAAACAACAAATCATGCGATTAGTTTAGTTGAATGCGATCGATGATTAAATAGACGCACCAACCAACCAAAGCAGGCCGCGCAACAGAACAAGATCTGCCAGCCAGGTCGCAAGAATAGACAACAACAGAATCGATCAACTTATATTAATATTGTAATACACCCATGACTTAGAAAAAACACACAAGAAAATCGTATTAATTTGAAGGGTTGGAGAAGCAAAACGGAGCATATATGCATGCAAACAAGCTAGGGCTTCCCCATCATCAGGCCCCCACACGTCACACTGGCTGCCGTGCATGGACCAGTGTACTGAGACACTTGAGCTACTGCTAAGAATACTACTGGTACAGCACCACTAATAATACAGTGTACTATAGCTGATATACATATGAACAGTGAGTGAGGAGTGGGCATCCATGGCAGCACCAGCATGGCACAATTGTAACTGCCAATCAGTCCAATCCTGTCTTGGTCTCGCCAGGATCTTGGTGTATCGTCGTGTTGTGCCATTACGATAGGCACATTACTAGGACCGACTAAAGAATGTGTAGCGCATATAATTAGGTTGGGTTAGTGCCTAGTGGAACCTTGGATGGAATGGAAAGAAAAATACAGTATATATGATTAGGGCATTGCAACAGCAATCAGCGAATTTCTTCCCGCATCTGTCCGCGGACAGGGGGACCAGTCTGTGGACATGGATACGGGAGAATGCCATCCAACGCTAGCCGCATACATTTTCACAACAAGTCAAACTAACCGGGCAAAATTCGATCAAACACGGCCGGATTTCATATAAACATGACGGATTTCATTACATTTACATCAACTAAGCGGAGCTTGTCCGGTTAGGTCTAAATGGTCGCCGGCGCCCGTTCCCCGTGTACGGCCATGAACCAAGAGAATTGAAGCTTCGCCTTTTCCAGCTCTACCTCCGTAACCTCCTTCGGAGGCCTGGGAAGTGAAGTTGTTTGCCTCCACATCGCCGCCAAGCGACTAATCGGTCGAAGATGTTCAGCCCACCAAGTTTGGCATCGACGGGAGGAGAGGAGCAATGGCCTTCCTGAGACCAGAGCGGCGGCGACCCACCGTACACTACTCTTCCTCGCTGTCGGAGGCTTCCGCGGACGTGCCGGCTTCTTCGTGGAGCGCGGCCTCGGTGTTGTCCTCCTCCTCCTCCGTCGCCACTCGCTGCCAGTACCGCTAGCGGGCGAGGTGGATCTTGCGGGCGGAGCGGTAGGACTCGAGGAGCGCCTCCTGCTCCGCCAGGTCCATGTCCGGCGCAACCGCCCTGCCGGCGATGACCTGCTCCTCCGCCTGCAGATGCTCCTGGAGGAGGTTGTGGTTGTAGTTGGCGTCGGCCTGCGCCTCCCGAAACTGCTTCTTCCGCATCATGTCCATATAATGGGCACAGGCCTCGCCGATGGTCATGGTGCAATGCACCAGCGAGGGTGGAGCGGAGGAGGAGGGTGGCGCTGGCTCGTCGGAGGAGGCGTCCTCCGTTTGCACGTCCTCCGGCTGCCTGCCGCCCTGCCAGTCGGCAGCAATGGCGGCCATGGCCTTCTTCTGCTCCGATGTCAGCCCGTCCCAGAGAGCTTTGGCGGCGGAGGGATCATGGCGGGGAGTGGTGCAGAGAGGGATGGCTATGGCTATGGCCGGGGCACCGGAGCAGCGGTTTATATAGCACCAGTGGTCCGCAGATGGATGGATGGGTGGCGCCGGAGGAGACGCCTCAGCAACCGCGTGCCATCAATGTGGGCGGCAGACGGACGGACGGGTGGCCGTCATGTCGTTTGAACGCGTGGCAGTCGCCTGCACCAAGAAGCTTCAATGTCGGCGCCAGTGAGCGGTCGCGTCCGCTCTGGCCGGGCATGAATGCAGGCGCTGACGCTTTGGAGCGGCGCTGACCGAAAACGCGCGGAAGAGGGGAGGGATTTTTCGTAGGCCAGGATGGTCAAAAGCGGGCTTGGGATCGGTCCGGACTCCCGTAAACCTTCCCCATTTTTGTCTCTGGTTTGTGAGGGAAATCGTGTCCGGACCGCGCCGCGAATGGTTACCACGGTTCGAACGGTTGTGAAAGGTTCGAGGTTGGAGATGCCCTTAGGCTGGGTAGATTCTCATGGTGAAAGGTACATGACAATAGTCGTTGAAGCTGCCAATGCATGCCCAGCTCACCGCTGGCTGGTACTGGTACCATGCATAAATACGTACAAACATCAACACTGCCTACAAGAATGCCAGTGTCATATGTGTGTAGTCGTAGATGGATGCTCACCAATCACCATTATACCCACCTATACGTACCTTGGATGCTCATCTCGTCCCAATTTGAAACAGTGATTGCTTATCAACCGCGATTCTAAACAGTGCATTCTTTTTATGTGGAACAAGCACAAGAGGACTTGGATGAGCAGTGATTCTTGCTAGACAGACAAGCCAGAAGCTGTCCTGCTGCAACGACGGCTCTGCTACTTTTTTTTTCAAAAAGGAGATTCCCCGGCCTCTGCATCAGAACGATGCATACGGCCAACTTTATTAAGAAGTAAATAGGTTCAACAAAGGTCTTAAAGTCGTAACGAAAGTAAAGAAAAGCTCACATAAAGCCATAGCGCCACAACCGGCTGGCATAAACAAGATAAGGAAACTAATTGCTTATCCTATTACATGACCGCCATCCAAACCGGTTGAAAATATCCCGTGCTACCATCTCCCACCGGATAGATCCAGTAACCAAACGCTCCCTGGCCTCCGTCGGAGTGAGTAGCGACCACATACGGATCAATGCAGTAGCTCGAAATATAACCTGCAAAAATTGAAAATTTGTTGTTCTGTTAAAAACCAAGTCATTTCTGCAGTTCCAGACTGCCCACAATAAAGCACATACTCCTACGCGAATGTGTCTCGCTGTTTCGGCCCCTATCCCGATAAGCCACGTTCCAAATAACGTGTTGACAGAATTCGGAGGAGTAATATTAAAGGCTATGTGCACCGTCCGCCATAGCACTTTTGCCAGCGGGCAGTCAAGAAAAAGGTGTTTGATAGTTTCATCCCGATCACAAAAACTACGCCTAGTAGGTCCTGTTCAGTTGCGCTTTACCAGATTGTCCTTAGTTAAGATGACTTGTTTATGGACAAACCACATAAACACTTTAATTTTCAAAGGAACTTTGACTTTCCAAACATGTTTGGAACTAGGAATGGAGCTAGTGTTGATAACATCGAGATACATCGATCTAACTGTAAATTCCCCAGTCCTAGTAAGCTTCCAGCGCAACTGATCGGGTTGTTGAGATAGCTGGACCTCCATCAGTCTACGCACTAAGTGGAGCCAAGCTTCCCAACGATTACCGGCTGCGTTCTCCTGAATTGAATATTGAGGGGGATGGACTGCAATACTGTTGCAACAGACGCATCGCGTCGTTGAACAATACTATAAAGAGTCGGGTATTAAAACACGAGGGGTGTCTCTCCTAGCCAAGTATCCTCCCAGAAACACGTGTTGGTGCCATTTCTGATTATAAACTTTGTCCTATTGAAAAAGGCTGATTTGACTCTCATCAACCCTTTCCAGAAAGGCGAATCCGTCGGCCTTACTGTCACTTGGGACAAAGTTTTGGAGTGAAGGTACTTACTCCGGAGAATCTGCGCCCAGGTGGTGTAACACCCTCGGTGGTTAACTACAATAATCCCCCTTTTGATTATGCCATGTCATCATGTTTAAACAGTGCATGATCATCATTAACATCGTATTGCATTTCAACTCCTAAGTCAAATCTAAATTTAAATGAAAGTGGAAAATAAAAGTTATCCAACATAAAAACTAAAATGTTTAATAAATAGCAAATATTCCAGAGACCATTCTAAAATTGTAACCAACATTTACTAAATTGGGTAAGTGACTCAAACCACCTCAAACAGTGGCTGAAAATAATATTTAGTAACCTTTTAATTTATTTAAAACGAATATGAAATGATGTTTTGCCCAAACTAATTTTAGGTGTTAGGGAATAAAGCACTGGTATTTATGGACTAGGTCTTCCTTTTTACAAAAACCATTTGGGGCCTGAACAATTAGCAAAACAGAAAAGAAATGAATATAGAAAAAGAAAGGAAAAAAAAAGGAAAGAAACCCCCCCTCCCCCGACTAGGCCTCGGCCCAGTAGACCATCAGGCCGGCCCAGCCTTCCCCCATAACCCCCCCTCCCACTGCGAACCCTGCCCACTCCCCACTCCCTCCACCCCTCTGCCCCCCCCCCCCCCACCGCCCCTCCCTATCCACTCTCTCCCCTCCCCCTCTGGATCGAGATCCAGGGAGAGGCTCGGCCTCGATCCCGGCCGCGCTCGACGCCGCCGCCGCTCGCCGTCTTCCCCGTCCTCCTCCTCGCCCCTTGATGAGGACATCAATACCATTGTTACACCCACAGCCCCTACTGCTATACATACTGGACCAATTACTAGAGCTCGCGCACGCCAATTAAATTATCAGGTACTTTCGTTTCTTGGTAATGATTCTAATGTCATGAGAATATGATGCTGCCTAAATTGGATACATTTGTTTGGCTTACAATGAAGGGCCTAGCTTGGACAAGAAAAGGAACCTGTAGCAAGTTCAAGCATGGAGATGATGGCATCGCAAGGGGAACAAGAACGGAAGTATACAAGTGATGATAGGACTTTGAAGCCACCATAAGAGTGCAGGAAGCCTTGGACGAAATATACAAGATGCCACTTCATAAATTTCGTCCAGAGGCTATTATAGGTGCTGCGTCACCTTTTATTGGGCCAGGCCCATGTAATTTCGAAATACTTGAGTATAGGCTATTTTTAGAGTCCGTATGTGGGGGAACAAGAGATAGGGTTGGTTTCGGACCCCTCCTTCAAGGGCCACGAAATCCCCCCCTCTTCCTCCATATATACAGCCCTTAGGGCACCGTTTAGACTTTGGGGATTTGTTTAGTTAAAAGTTAGCCATTGCAACTTCGTGTACTTCGTTTGTGTCCAACGACCAGACCAAGACCGCTTTCGGATCCCCACCTTTATCAATACTTCATCTATATCGCAATATTCAGATTGCATTATCATATTCTTGCTTGTTCTTCGATTGCGTGCAGAATAGACCTTCGTGGTCAGGCTGATCGTGCTTTCAGCATCGTCAGTAACCTCGGGAGATGGGTTAGCGATTGCTAAGGCACAACGTCGTGCACGTTTGTAGTCGGATCGTCAAAGTCGACTCCACCAAATCGATAGTTATCATCTCATCGAAAGATCGGGACACCCTCGCCTCTACAAGTGGTACAGATTCCCAGGTTGCTCGGTGAGATTTACAGTTTTTCGTAGTTTAGAGATCGAGTCTGTTCTTCATACCTACAGTCCAGAAAAAGCCAAAAAAAAATTTAGGGTTAGTTCATCATACTCATCCGAACAATCTAACCTTTGCATAATCTTTTTAGGGTTTTTGCTTGTTGAATTTGCGGTTGCATCGTCGTGTCAAGTTGCTGGTCTTAGCGTCTAGTTCTTTAGAGTTTTGAGTTCTGTTCACAAGTTGTCACGCCGCCGCCGCACCATCATCATCGCCCCTACCGTATACCACCACAGCTTATCTGCTATTTCTCTGAGTCCATATACCACCACCGATCCGAGTCCATATACCACCACCAATCCGAGTCCATATACCACCACCAATCCGAGCCCACATATACTACCGTCATATACCTCACCAGTCCGAGTTCCACCAGATTCATCTCTGCCACCAGTCCTAGTCCGAGTCCAGTATTTATTCCTTTATTTTAGAGTTCCAGATCACGCGATACTACGAGTCGTGAACAAGTCGGATTCCCCAATTTTCGCGCTACCCGCAGAAGAAAAATAGTTCCAGTTTCAAAAAAAAAAAAAAAAATAAGTCTGGAAAATTCTGGCTAGCAGTTTTTTAGACCATTTGTAGACTTTTTCGAAAAAAAATTGTTGCGGAGCAAAAAAAAAAAGAGGAAAAAATGCCAAAAAAAAAAAGAAAAAATTCAGAGTGTGCTCCTCCCTTGTTTACGTGCAGCGCCGTGATTTTTGTTAGTGTTCTAGGCTCGCGTCTCTAGCACGGTCTAGCCTAGGACCAGCACAGTACCGTCGTTGAGAGTTTATTCAACATTGCATCTCTCTGAATTGATTATTGCTGACCCTTTTTGCTACCATATCATAAGCCTTCCCAGCTCCACATACATCTACATCGTGCGTTTGACACCACCTGGCAATCGCTCTGTCCAAGCTCTGAGAGTTTTGACTACAAAGGTTGCCGATCACCACCTGCTGCTGGGTAAGAACTGGTAAGAATTTGAGATTTGCTGATGCGATTTGTGACACCACACCACACCACCACCACTTTCTAGTAGTCTGTAGGATCATATTCTTGTGTGTTTCTATTGCTGCAAACCATGGCAGGATCACAAGCCGACAGATTGACTGGGAGAACATGACGAACAAGGAGTTGCATGATAAATTTCAGCAAATGATGAGTGGCTAGGTGGAGATGTGCTAAACAGATTTGAAGAGGCATGGAGAAGATGATGGCATGGAGAAGTCGTTCGAGACAAATGGATAACAAGTTTAATGAATTGCTCACGCGTCTTCCCAACACCACCGCGCTGCACCTGTCGCACCTCTGCAACGACAACAACAACGCCCCCTTCCAAATCAGTTCGGACGAGCGAAGCTTGTTCCTCTTGAGGATGGCCAAACTTCTGGTGCTGCTGTACCTACTGTTGATGCTTCTTTGGCTCCTGCTCCTGCTGCTGCGGTGCCAGGAGAGGATGATTACGCGGGCGATTATGAGATGAGTTTGATCAAAATCATAACTACGTGCAACCACCAGCACCAGGTCGTCCACATGCAAATAATCGCAATGGTAGCCTGCACACCACTTCAGGTACGAGATCATGACCATCTTCCTAAATTAAATTGAATATTCCACCATTCGAGGGTAGATATGTTCCTGATATATATCTTACTTGGGAGTTAGAAACTGAACAACGTTTTACTGTTTACAATATCCCGAGGAACGACGTGTTGCTGCTGCTGTTTGTGCTTTCACTAGTTTTGCATGTGTATGTGGTCTGAACATTGTAGATTATATCCTATTCCGCTACGTGGGCTGCTTTGAAAACTGCTATGCGTACTCGTTGGGTTCCACCATATTATCAACGTGAATTACTTCAAAAATTGCAGCGCTTAAGACAAGGAAAAAATTCTGTAGAAGAATATTCAGGAATTACAAACTGGCATGATTAGATGTGGTATGTTGAGGAGAATGAAGCTATGCTTGCACGTTTCATGGGTGGATTAAATAGAGAGATTCAGACCATTCTAGAGTATAAGGAGTATAATAATATCACTCGTTTATTCCATCTTGCTTGTAAAGCTGAACGTGAAGTGCAGGATCGACAGCATTGGCGCGACTAATTTTTCTGCAGGTCGATCTTCATCATGGACACCGCGTGCCTCCTCTACTCCCACACGTCCTACTGCGGCACCACTGACTTCAGCCGCCAATTCCAATCGAGATACAAGAAACAGGCACCACCACCACCATCTGCCAGAGTACACCTCTGGCCTGCCCAGAGCTCTTCTTCATCTATGGCATCAACAGCACACACATGATATTATTTGTCGTTCGTTGTAAGGGAGGAGGTCATTATGCGAGAGAATGCCAATCTCCGCGTGTTATGATTGCTACTGAGGATGGTGGGTATGAGTCCGCTAGTGATTATGATGAGGAGACTTTGGCTCTTATTACAAGTGAAGAACACGGTGGAGATGATTCTGATCATGAGCCGCAATACATGGCTCCTGAAGACGCTGACAGGTATGAATGTTTAGTTGCTCAACGTGTTTTGAGTGTGCAGGTCACACAAGCGAGCAAAATCAGAGGCATAATTTGTTCCATACAAAGGGAGTTGTGAAGGACGTTCTGTTCGCGTCATCATAGATGGAGGGAGCTGCAACAACTTGGCTAGCATGGAGATGGTGGAGAAGCTATCTCTCACCACCAAGACCACATCCACTCCTTACTATATCCAATGGTTCAACAACACGGCAAGGTTAAGGTAACACGTACGTTCGTGTGCATTTTAGTATCTCTACATATGCTGATTATGTTGATTGTGATGGTGTACCCATGCAAGCATGTTCATTATTACTTGGTAACCATGGCAATTTGATAAAAATTCTGTACACCATGGTAGAAACAATCAGTATACTCTTGTTCATAAGGATAAACATATTACTTTGCTTCCTATGACTCCTGATTCTATTTTGAAAGATGATATTAATAGAGCTAGTAAAGCAAAGCGGAGAAAAAAAAGAGTGAAAATCAGATTGTGGCAAAAAATTTGAGCAACAATGAAGCCTAATATAACCATCTAGTTGTTGCTTCTGAAATTAAATTGAAAAGTGCATGCTTACTTGCCACCAAATCTAATATTGATGAGCCTAGATTTCAGCAATTCTGTTTGCTATGCTTTTGTGTGCAAAGAGGCGTTATTTTCATTCGAGGACGTGCCTTCCTCTTTGCCTCCTGCGGTCACTAACATTTTGCAGGAGTTCGCTGACGTCTTTCCACAAGACGTGCCACCGGGATTACCACCTATTCGCGGGATTGAGCATCAGATTGACTTAATTCCCGGTGCTTCGTTGCCAAACCGTGCGCCATACCGTACCAATCCAGAGGAGACGAAGGAGATTATGCGTCAAGTACAGGAGCTGCTCGACAAAGGTTATATACGCGAATCTCTTAGTCCTTGTGCTGTTCCTATTATACTAGTGCCAAAAAAGGATGGTACGTCGCGTATGTGTGTTGATTGTAGAGGCATTAATAATATTACTATTCGTTATCGTCATCCTATTCCTAGGCTAGATGATATGCTTGATGAATTGAGTGGCTCTACAATATTCTACTACAAGTAGTCAATAGAACTTTGTCTACTATGCTTAGGGCTGTTTTGAAGAATAACAAGAAAATGTGGGAAGAATGCTTGCCTCATATTGAATTTGCTTATAATCGTTCGTTGCATTCTACTACTAAGATGTGCCCTTTTGAAATTGTATATGGTTTCCTACCTCGTGCACCTATTGATTTGTTGCCTCTTCCATCTTCGGAGAAGGTTAATTTTGATGCTAAACAACGTGCTGAATTGATCTTAAAAATGCATGAGTTAACTAAGGAGAACATTGAGCGTATGAATGCTAAATATAAACTTGCTGGAGATAAGGGTAGAAAACATGTTGTGTTTGCACCTGGAGATCTTGTTTGGTTACATTTGCGTAAGGATAGATTTCCTGATTTGCGCAAATCAAAGCTAATGCCACGTGCTAATGGTTCTTTTAAGGTGTTAGAGAAAATAAATGATAACGCATATAAACTTGAGCTGCCTGCAGATTTTGGGGTTAGTCCCACTTTTAACATTGCAGATTTGAAGCCTTATTTGGTGAGGAAGATGAGCTTCCATCGAGGACGATTTCATTTCAAGAAGGGGAGGATGATGAGGACATCAATACCATTGTTACACCCACAGCCCCTGCTGCTATACATACTGGACCAATCACTAGAGCTCGCGCACGCCAATTAAATTATCAGGTACTTTCGTTTCTTGGTAATGATTCTAATGTTCATGAGAATATGATGCTGCCTAAATTGGATACATTTGTTTTGCTTACAAATGAAGGGCCTAGCTTGGACAAGAAAGAGGAACCTTGGAGCAAGTTCAAGCATGGAGATGATGGCATGCGCAAGGGGAACAAGAACGGAGTTACAAGTGATGATTTCAGGACTTTGAAGCCACCATAAGGAGTGCAGGAAGCCTTGGACGAAATATACAAGATGCCACTTCATAAATTTCGTCCAGAGGCTATTATAGGTGCTGCGTCACCTTATTATTGGGCCAGGCCCATGTAATTTCGAAATACTTGAGTATAGGCTATTTTTAGAGTCCGTATGTGTGGGGAAACAAGAGATAGGGTTGGTTTCGGACCCCTCCTTCAAGGGCCACGAAATCCCCCCCTCTTCCTCCATATATACAGCCCTTAGGGCACCGTTTAGACTTTGGGGATTTGTTTAGTTAAAAGTTAGCCATTGCAACTTCGTGTACTTCGTTTGTGTCCAACGACCAGACCAAGACCGCTTTCGGATCCCCACCTTTATCAATACTTCATCTATATTCGCAATATTCAGATTGCATTATCATATTCTTGCTTGTTCTTCGATTGCGTGCAGGAATAGACCTTCGTGGTCAGGCTGATCGTGCTTTCAGCATCGTCAGTAACCTCGGGAGATTGGTTTAGCGATTGCTAAGGCACAACGTCGTGCACGTTTGTAGTCGAATCGTCAAAGTCGACTCCACCAAATCGATAGTTATCATCTCATCGAAAGATCGGGACACCCCTCGCCTCTATCACCACTCCTCCGCTGCCCTGGACCCTACGCCTCGCGGTGAGGACCCCGGTCCTCCTTCTCCTCCCCGTCACCTCTCGCCGGCGCTCGCCTCGCTCTGCGTCGCACGCGTTCCGGCGCCCGCTCGCGACCGCCACCGCCCGCTCTGCGCTGCTGCTGCCGCGCCATGCGCGCTCTGCCCGCTCGCCTCGCCGCTCGTCATCGCTCGCCTCCTGTCGCACCCAGCCGCGCTCTGCCTCGCCCGCGCGCGCGCGCTGCCCTGCCCTGCCTCGGCCCGCGCCGTGCGCGCATGCACGCGCTCGCCCGCGCGACCCCGCCACCACCGCCACCGCTGCAGCTCGCGCGCGCTGCCGCGCGCCTCGCCTTCGCCCCACCGGCCCCGCGCCGCACCGCCCTGCGCTCGCTCACCTCTGGTCGCCCCGACCACGCCTCCGTCCGCGCATCCACGGCCGCCCGCGCGCGCTTGTGCCGCCGCCGCTGCCTCCGGCTCCCCGCAGCCACGCGCTGGCCTCGCCCGCGCCACGCCCGGCCCCCTCGCCGTGCCGCTCCGGCGCCGACGCGCCCGCTCGCCCGCACGCCCGGGTCCAGGCGACCCGGCGCCCGCGCGCCCGTAACCGCTAACCCCCCCTGGGCCAATGACAGCTGGGCCCCACCCCCCTGTGCCTATGACAGGTGGGCCCAGCCACAAAATGATTTTTTTAAATGAAAATAAAAAATTATTAAAAATAAATAAATATTAATTAATTAATTAATTAATTAACTTAATTAATTCTGTTTAATTAATCTAATTAATTAATTAGTCTAATTAAACTATAATTAACATAATCAAACCCTAATTAGCCTAATGTGAGAATGACAGGTGGGACCCACTGGTCCTGACGTCATGCTGACGTCAGCAGACACTGTTCTGGATAATGTTGATTTAATAAAATAATTAAATTCCAGAAATTAATAAAAACTTTAGAAAATCATATCTTTTAATCCGTAGCTCAGATCGAAAAACTTTGTACATGAAAGTTGCTCAGAACGACGAGACGAATCCGAATACGCGGTCCGTTCGTCCGCCACACGTCCCTAACTATCCAAACATGCAACCGTTTCCCTCCGGTCATCTGTCTGACAAATGTCCGGAACCGGGAAAACATTCCCGGATGGATTCCTCCTTCCTCGGTGACATGCAACCATACGTTAGGACACACCCGACACTGCACATTGTCATGTCGTGCTTTGTGTTGCTCATGTTTGCTCTATATTTATACTGTTTCCTCCCCCTCTTCTCTCTCGATAGCCCCCGACCTCGACGTCGTCTCCGAGACCAACGCAGCTCCGGAGCCCGAAGACACCATTGACAACCTTGCCCTTGCCGCCGAGCAACCAGGCAAGCCCCCCCCTTTGATCATCCCGATATCGCCCATTTTATTTCTCCTGCTTGCATTAGAATTGCTGCTGCTGCTGCTTTACCTATTCTGATGCATAGCCTGTTCATTGTAACCTGCTGTTGATAATTACCTGCATATCCTAAACTGCTTAGTCTAGGCTGGGTAGAGACATATCAGTGACCCCACTTATCCCGACTGCCCCGCTGGATTATCAGAAGACCCGATCAACGGGAATTGAAGACCAGGCCCCGACACCGCACATCACCCCCCTTAGTTGTAATGACACTGCAGCGTTACTATCGAGTGCCGAGGGTGAAACCTCTTGTAGCACTTCTGATGTTAACTCTGTAGAGTAGCTATTCGGTCGTGGTCATCGAGGGTGATTCCTCCTTCACCACTTCTGGTAATGACGCTGTCGTGCATCACATCAAGTGTGAACCCAGTGAGGGTGATTCCTCCGAGTTCACCTTGACGGAGACATCGAGTAGGAATCCAACGAGGGTGATACCTCGGATTCCCCTGATGTTATGGACACACGGATACTTGGACTTTACACTGTTACTTGGATAGGCGGGTCGACCCTGAGGGGTACCCGCGTGCGCCTGAGAGGCGAGTGTTGTGAAGACGGGTGCCAGTGTGGTGCCCGAGTGGTGAATACGAGGCGCGGACGGGCATTCTTAACCCTTGCAGCAAGTCCTCGAGACGGGGCGACGGGGTCACATCTTTCGTGAGTCTCTGCTCGTTTTCCGCAAGCCCCTAATGATTTGGATATTTGATCCGAGCAGGCCTCTGGTCTGATAGCACTAACCATCACGTGGGCATAGTATGGGCGTTCTGCATCGTATGCATCAGCCGAAAGCTCTGTCAGACGTCCAGTTCAGCATGGCGGCACGGTCGGATCGTGTCGGCCACCCAAGGCGATGCTGGTATCCACCCTGTGCGCAACGACCCGGAGGGCGAGGGGCGATGGCCAAGACCCCCTTGCGCTTAGGATGTAGACCGGCGGGGACCTCTCTGCTGAGCTGTAGGTAGGGTTGCGATGTGTCGTTTGGCCGAGGCCGGGCATGACCCAGGAAAGTGTGTCCGGCCAGAGTTAATCGAGCGTGTTGGGTAAGTTGGTGCACCCCTGCAGGGAAGAAAACTTCTATCGATAGCCTGTCCTACGGTAAAGGACACTCGGAGTTGTATCCTGATTGATACATTTTAGAACTGGATACTCGGATATATGGCTCTGGGATTGCTTTCTCGCAGGGCGTCGAGAAAGGATCTCTGGGTGAGGTTGAGACTTAATGATACTGCTACATTATATTCTACTGTTCTACTCTCTTCTATTGCTGCAAGACCGCTGAAGATGCTAGTCTTCGATAGGACTAGGCCTTCTCTCTATTCTGGCATTTCTGCAGCCCAGTCCACATATACAGCCTCCCCTTGAAAATGTTGCATATGTAGTGTAGATCCTTGCTTGCTGAGTACTTCTGAGTACTCACGGTTGCTTTGTTTTCCTTTTCTCCCCATATCAGTTTGTCGCGACCAGAGGACGGAGCCCCTTGAGACAGATGCCCCGTCGATCGTCTACTACTACTACCCAGAGGATGGATACTACTACGAGTTGACTGACGACCAGGAGTAGGATCGGAGGGTCCCAGGCAGGAGGCCTTCGCCTTTCGATCGTAGTGTTTTATTTTGCCCCGCCTTTCTAAAGGCCTTTCTGTTTCTTTTCCATATCTGTACTCAGATATCTGATGCTTCCGCTGACGCTTGATCGCAAGCTTATGTATTCGAGCCCTCGAGGCCCCTGGCTTGTAATATAAAGCTTGTATGACTTTATTTATGTTTTAGAGTTGTGTTGTGATATCTTCCCGTGAGTCCTTAGGCTTGATCGTGTGCATTTGCGTGTATGATTAGTGCACGATTGGGCCGGGGGCATCACAGGTGGCCTCTGTCTCTTCAGACAACTTAGACAGCCACTTGCTGAGAAGACATCTGTTCTTGACTTCAAGATTTTCAATGCCAAGACCCCCTTGGTCTTTTGGTCTACAAATAATATCCCATTTGGTGAGTCTGTATTTTCTTTTTAATTCATCACTTTGCCAGAAGAAACGGGATCGATAGAAGTCCAGCCTTTTCCTAACTCCAACTGGAACCTCAAAAAAGACAGAAGAAACATAGGCATACTCGTGAGAACCGAATTAATGAGAATTAATCGTCCTCCATAAGACATGAGCTTGCCCTTCCAGCAACTCAATTTCTTCTCAAATCGATCCTCAATGCATTTCTATTCTCTGTTTGTTAGCTTACGGTGATGAATTGGTATACCTAGATACGTAAAAGGTAAAGTACCCAATTCGCACCCAAACAATTGCCTATAAGCCTCTTGTTCCTCGTTGGCTCTTCCAAAACAGAACAATTCGCTTTTATAAAAATTAATCTTTAACCCGGTCAATTGTTCAAATAAGCACAACACCAGCTTCATATTTCTCGCTTTTGCCAGGTCATGCTCCATAAAGATGATAGTATCATCTGCATACTGTAGGATGGACACACCTCCATCCACTAGATGAGGCACCAAGCCACCCACCTGACCAGCTTCCTTAGCCCTTCCTATTAGAATTGCCAACATATCAACTACAATGTTGAACAAAATAGGAGACATCGGATCACCTTGTCTCAGGCCCTTATGTGTCTGGAAGTAATGACCTATATCATCATTCACTTTAATTCCAACACTCCCTTTTTGCGTGAAAGATTCAACCTGTCGTCGCCAGGCTTCATCAAAACCTTTCATACGCAAGGCCTGTTGAAGGAAAGGCCATTTGACTTTGTCGTACGCTTTCTCAATATCCACCTTGAAAACAACTCCATCTAGTTTTTTCGTGTGAATTTCGTGGAGCGTTTCATGAAGGACCACAACCCCTTCTAGGATGTTTCTGTCCGGCATGAAAGCAGTTTGGGATTGCTGCACCACAAAACTCGCAATCTGTGTGAGCCTATTAGTCCCGACCTTGGTGAAAATTTTGAAACTAACGTTAAGAAGACAGATCGGCCTGAAGTGCTCAATTCTCACAGCCTCTGTTTTCTTAGGAAGCAATGTTATTGTTCCAAAATTTAGGTGAAATAACTGAAGCTGTCCAGAGAATAAATCATGGAACATCGGTAACAAATCCCCCTTAATAATATGCCAGCACTTTTTATAGAACTCCGCCGAGAATCCATCCGGCCCTGGAGTCTTATTATTTTTCATCTGTGAAATGGCTTCAAACACCTCTTTCTCCGAAAATGGGGCAGTCAAAATATCATTCTCATCTGCAGCCAGTTGAGGCACATCCTAAATCCTAGACTCATCCAGAGATACACAATTATCCACCGGGGGCCCAAACAACTGCTTGTAGTATTCGGTTATGTATAATTTTAGGTTTTCCTACCCTACAATCGTTCCTTCGTCTTGCTCAAGCTGAAAGATTCTTTTCTTTCTGTGCTTTCCATTAGCGATCATATGAAAGAATTGAGTGTTCGCGTCCCCCTGGACAACTTTGCGAACCTTAGCCCGCAGCGCCCACTTCAATTCCTCTTCACGGAGAAGCTCTTTTAATCTCATCTCCGCCTCCAGTTTAGCATTAAGCTCCGAAGTGAGAAGAATTGTGGACTCGGCTTTTAAGTCTAGGGACTGAATAAGAGTAAGGAGCCTTTCCTTTTCAACCTTATAAATCCCACTTAGACCGCTCTGCTACTACAGGTGATTGTACCATCATCATACGAACAAAGCATAGACACATAGCCGTCCGTCTATGATTCGATAGGACCGCAGCTCTTGTGCTGCAATGATCATCGCCTTGTTGCTTGATCCTGTGTTGGTTCAGTCACGCATTCTCACATGCCTTGGTTGCAAGGAAGAGGTTTGGTTATTCAGCAGTTGGGTTCGGCACGCATAAGCCCAGTTTCTAAATCTGCACGCATCAATGAGGGGCGCATGATTTCTTTCTTCCATTCATTCATTGAGTCGGCCTGGTTGTGGTCCTCCTGGACTGGAGTATTGCTACTGCTGCACCTTCTGATATGCCACTGACAGTGCACATAGGTTGCCACGGCTTAACCTCGAAATCTTGCCCTGTCTAGGACGACCATGTGTCCTGTTCCTCATCCGGGCGTAGAGAATGAGGCCAGCAGCTGCATTCTGTTACCTGTTCAATGATGAAATCGGTTTCAACAGAAAATTCAAAAAAAAAAAAGGCTTCAGCAGTCCAGTTCAGGTGTAGCTGCAGCTGAACCACATCTAAACTCAGCGATTTCATGGGTTCATGGATGGCAAACATACCACAACAGCTGAAACATTGGTGGGTTGGGTTCAAATCAATTCACAACATCATGACTCTTCTAATCTCGACAGCAAGATTATACGCAAACCTGTCGAGCAACTAGAGCTACTACATAGGAGAATGGGGAACAACTGGATACAGGAGCATCTCTATCTTGCCATACATGTTTATCCAACTGAAAAAAACTAAGTTTAGTCCTAGGGCATTCAAAGGGTTAGAAGATATATCTCCCGGACCGTTCCTTTTCCTATACAAGCACAAGCACAGGCACAGGCACATAGAGATCGGCGTTATCCGCCACAGCAGCAGCACTTGAAGCAGCTGCAGCAGGCTGGGCACTTGAATGCACCAAATGTGAAGCATTTCCACAGTGCATGGCAGCAGCTGCAGCTGAAATTGCAGCTCGGTTTGCGAACTCGAATACGGCAGCAACAGTTGGCGGTGAAGGTGGTAGTTGTTGCCGTGTTCACGCGGTAGGCAGCCTTTGTTGGCTCGAGGGACTGCCGAATCTTCTTCAGCCTCGTTTTCGTTGTCACGCTCTCCATTTCACGGATGAACTTGGAGAGGTGGCGGATGAAGTCAGGGTACAGCTCCAGGTTGCAGTGACCCCCTCCTTTGATCCATAGTGGATCATACGGCTCCCTTGCCAGTTTCCACAGCTCATTACCATGTGACCAATTCACAACATCGTCGTCGGTCCCCTGCAAACGTCGATACGTGTATAATTAACAACAACACTTCTACACACCATCAAGTTGGTGCATACGAAAAACTTTGAGAAAGAAAGTGTACACATAATAAATCAATCCATTACATAAATGGTTAGTCGAAAACAGAAAATCACTTCAGAGAACCATGACTGCATCAACTATGGGAGCCATTCATGCTTTCTTCATCGTCCTTGACTAAGGAAACGTAGTATTGGCATGTGGGCTGTGGCCCATGAAAATGCTGCCCACCTTGACCACATCAAGCAACACGTGGTACTCTGGTTACGAAGCAGTTTATCCATATACATTGCAAACAAAGAGAACTACAAGGAAAGTTTTCAAGAATATGACATTTCAGTTTGAGATGTTCTAACTTTTTTCTGAATCGAATGTATATAGACACGTTTGTTTCAGCTTTGATTGGATTCGAATAACCTATGGACTCGCTTTACTAGCAAAGCTGATTATGCGGCCCTGTTTGTTTGAGCTTTGATTGGATTCGAATCACATGTGGATTTGCTTCACTGGCAAATCCACATTTAGCTTCACTGGCAAAGCTGATTCAAAATAGCTGTTTGTTTCAGCTTCTAGATTCAGCTTTGCCAGTGGCAAAGCTGAATATGGCCCCTGAATCTCAAACGAAAGAGTTGTTTGTTTCAGATTCCAGATCCAGTTTCACTGGCAAAGCTGAATATGATCCCTGAAGCTCAAACAAACAGGGCTTAGCACTCATAGTCCATATTGAAATATCCAAAACATCCTATATTTGTCAACGGAGGGAGTATTATTTACATACAAGGGAAAAGTTTGAAAGTACTCCCTCCGTTCCAAATTAGTTAACTCAGATTTGTCTAGATACGGATATATCTAGACATGTTTTAGTGTTAGATACATCCGTATCTAGATAAATCTAAGTCAACTAATTTGGAACGGAGGGAGTAGCAGCTAAGTCATCCTCACTGATCTCTCAATTAAGAGTCTTCAGGCACAGCTAAAGATACTACAGCCGCAAGGTTCAAAATATTTAGTAATAATAAGCAGTCCCAGCTGGGAACAGGAATATAGAATGTGAAACCATCTCAGTAAGAGCTATGGACAACACATGCTGATACCACCGATATTGTAGGAGCAATGAAATTAGTCGACTTGTAGAGTTGTAGTGATCAAATTATGACTGACAGGCTAAGTGATAGTAAAGAGCGGAAACTGGGCAGTTACCAGTAAAGTGGTGTTGTTCCAGAACTATGGCATTTCTAGTTTTTATTTCTCGAACATGCATTTGATCCGGAACTATGGTATTTCTAAACTTTTTTTCCTGAACACACATAGTTGTGTATTAGAAGAACACAACCAAAGAAGGTGCAGCAGTACATGCTCCCTCCGTCCCATAATATAAGATGTTATTATGGCCGATATGTGTATATCGGTTGTAATAACATCTTGTATTATGGGGAGGGAGTACCACCAAAGGTGGCCTCCGACCAAAACCAAAACCAAAACAGGCAAAAGAAAAAGAAACCTGTAGAAGATAAGTGTAGGAAACAGAAATGACGATACTAGATTGTAGATTCAGTTAGACTTGCAGAAAAAGCCTGATCATGTGGCTACACTACACATTTTGTTGGGCTCGGCCAAAGAGCAGAATAATGGAAGTCAAGCCATTCAAGGCCTACCAGTGCCTATTATATTTTTACAGCAGACTGAATCAAACCAAATCAGCTCGTAATCTTTATAGAGTGAGTCAGAAGTCAGAACTGCTAATGGCACATCCCATATCACTAGAGGTACTGGTGTTCAATGGCCTTTGTGTTTGGATGAGTGTATCAGGTGTCCAATGGCACATCTTAGATCAAACATTCTCTTCTAAAGAACAAGTGTGGGATGTTGGATGGTTACACATTAACCCAAGGCTGTAAGAAGTGTGGGAGTTGTAAACTTTCCTATAAAAATACTGAAGCATGAAGGATGATTCATTTCTCTACATTCCCGTATTCCTTACCTCAATACTTCTGCATGAACATTTATGCAACAGCAACACCCTTTCGATGGGTTATTACATGAATACATGGTCCACATATCACTCAGAGAAGTAGTAGCACTATTTATCAGACTTTGCAAACAAAGAGCAGCAGTGACAATGCCTAAGCAGTTAGAGTGTTCCAAAGTACTAAATGTAGCTTCTCAGAAGATGCTGGAATCTGCAATAAACTGTGCGAGTACACAGCAAGTATTGATATCTATATCTCTACTCCTATAAAATACTACTCCCTCCGTTCCTAAATATTTGTCTTTCTAGAGATTTCAACAAGTGACTACATACGAAGTAAAATGAGTGAATCTACACTCTAAAATATGTCTATATACATCCGTATATGGTAGTCCATTTGAAATCTCTAAAAAGACAAATATTTAGGAATGGAGGGAGTAAATTGGTGATGATGGTGTGTCAGCCGTTGGATCTAACACGCAGGGCTGGGATGAAGACAAGCACAGTTGGTCCGACCTAGAGCCAGGTGCGTGCATAGGGACATGACCTTGCCACCGTATGTAGCAGATATTTACCCACCTCTGCCACTGCTTAAAATACGGAGGTCCTCGTCCAGATCCCACTGCCACACCATCCCGCAGTTGCCGGATTTGCGCATGCCCTCACTGCCATCTGCTCTCCACCATGCCATGTCCTAAATCGCCCTAGCTCTCCCTCACAGCATTGCAGTCACATGTCTGCTGCCGTGGAAGGCGACCCGCTCCCAATCGCAGTGGCACAACGACCTGGAACCCACTCCTCCAACCGCCTCTGCTTCTTTAGCATGCTCTAATGCGGGCCTCTGTTCCTCCTCAAACAGCCATTAAGACGCGGTCAATGTCACAATGTGGGTCACTAATTTGGCTGGTTTGTGCGGGTGAAATCGGTGATTAGGTGTCGAGCTGCACCGAAATGGATGCCGGTGTAGTATAATGTGGTTGCACCACGAGACCCTCTCGGTCAAGAGGTGGTATGTAGCCTAGCGTGGGCGAGATAGCTGTAGGGCTGAGCGCACCAGATCGGGTAATCTCCTGAATGTAACTAGGGCTGCAGTTTAGCTTGATTCGATGTGTTTGATTTCAGTAAGCCTCCTATGGAAATATTTTTTGTTCCTTCTTGGAAAGCATCATTTTCCCTTTATGTGGCAAAAGGCTGAAATAAATCGGTTCATTAAGCTATGGAAAAACAAAGAGATATGTTTGCACACCTGAAATCTGTACACTATGGATGTTCATATTCTTCAATTTCAATTTAGCTAAAACTCATACTCTGGTTATCAATGCTCGGTTGATATACACATGTTGTCAAATGGTACAAGTTTCTGTACAAGTTTCAGTTGATTAAATGTATTGATATATGTTCTGACATGTTTAATATAGAGCGGCTGGATTTTATACCGACAGAACTGCGAGATAAATTTAATGGAAAATGGCTCATTTGTCTTATTGCATAATAAACACATTACCAAGCTTATGGAGAATTCATTTTATTCACATCTGACTGAAACTTGGAGAGCATCTAGTGCCCTCATGTTCCCTTCTCTGTTCTTTTTATATCAACTGGTTCCTTCATAATTCAGTTCCAATTGCTAAAGGTGGCTGCAAGTTGCACTTGTAGTTTCCTCATTTTCTGACCATTAGGTCCACTGACCCGAGAGTAAATCAGGTGTTATCAAATGAAATAATTGGTGTGATACCCAAACGGAATAGTCTGCTTCTTGTGAATTGACTCTGCGCAAGCATTTGAAGTTGAACCAGATGGGTCGTGTTGTACTCTAGATGACTATGTTACTGAGATCCGGGTACTAAACAGCATGGCCAAATGCCGGTGACAATGTATAGTTCCTCACCACTTGTATACTAGCAGAAGATTAAGATGAGCTAAGAAAACAACACTGATAGGCAAAGACAAGAATGGGTCTGACTTGATGTCGCCATAGGAGAGGCATGTGTGTACTTTCCAGTAGATGTATCTATAAGATAGGTATACTTTTTAGTGCTGTTTGGCTACTTGCAAAACTGTTTTAGCCTGTGGCTACAACATGTAAAGGTCCTTATTCGGGTCTCATCCTAAAAATGGGAGCTGGGAATTTCCTTGTGAGCCTAATTTTTAACATGATTTAGAAGAATTGTTTATTTAGTGATCTTCCTATACAATTTAGCAAATTTTAACATGAAATAATTTTGTCGTAAACGCATTTAATTTATGCATGATATACATGATATTTGGTTCTTCTGGATAACCATGATGCAGACAAAGGAGATTCGAAAGTAAGCGTTCAATTTTTTTTCTTTCCTGATTGGATTAGTTTTATACTGCTCTCTTTTGAGAGGATTATTAATGTGTAGCGGAACAAGGGAACTAAATCTGAAGTGAAACAAAACATATTTTAAATGAAAAAAGTGTAAAATAGGATGTTAGAAAGTAAAAACTACATTGTAATGTTTTCCTATGGGCACAAGTTGATTTTATTCTAGATCCGTTAAAATGCATGGGCACTTTGCTAGTTTTTTTAGTAAAGAGACTTACATGAATAACAAGCACTGGGCATTTCACCTTCTTTATTTTTTTGACATTCTGCAAGAACAAGTTAGCTGGACATTAGTTAAATCTACTCTAAAGGAACAAAAGGTACAGACCGAAATGGAATAATCAATTTGAGATGCTTACTTTGTAAATGTCGAAGCAAAAAGTAAAGTTCACATGGCAAACAACACGGAGGCCTGACAGTATAGCACTGTGAAGAACCACACCACGCAATCTTGGTAAACGAGATGCTAAATGCAATGTGGGCCCACTGCCAACAGATTGTCCATACAGGATAAGCTCTTCCTGGCTGATTCCATACTCAGTTTCTAAGCACTGGTAAACTGCTTCAATATCTGCATATGTATTCTCTTCACTTGGCTGCACTTGAAAAGCAAGCATAAAAATCCTTCCATAGAAATACATTCCTTGAGGGAGAAATATGGACATGCGCATGCTCAGTGGAAATGCCAATTAGGTGACAGTAATTCAAAGTGAAAGTGCCATATGATTTAGCTCAAATAAGCAAATACAGGATACAGAGACATTAATATCTAACTCCCAGTAGGGCAAAAATATAAATTTCAAATACCACCACCCATAGCATTTTGCTTGTTCCTTTATCTTGATGATGGTGGAACCTGGTCCATGTTGGATAGTATGGAACAAAAAAAAAGGAAAATTCGCACTGCATTTGGATGCAGGGCCCCCAAAATAGACAGCAGAAACAATCAACATAACATGTTCTCCATTTCAATGGATAAAGCCGCAATAAATGAACTTGAGAAAATGCATAGATAGTTGATACAGACATTTCCATCTGTCCTTTAGGATAAATGTATAAAGGCATGCCCAAATTACTGTTTAGCCTGAAGTTTACAATGGCATTCGTGGCTGAGGAAAAAAGTTGCAGACATATAAAAGGTTTACAATGGCCATGATATGACTGGAAGGCACCAGTCGGGGGCATGGGCCAAACCTTCTTCAGTTGAGTTGTAGACAAATGCAAATGCAGCTTGTTCTTGGAAACTGAAACTGAACCACATTTCTCGAGGTATCTTAATTAATTCAGGTTGTTGGTAGTAGTACTATCATTCCATGCCTACATTAGTCAAGTAAGGAAACTAAAATTTACCCCATGACATAAGCAACCTATATTCAGTATTGACCAAACAATGAACCCGCAGTAGAGTCGACAGTAAAATTAAAATTAAACCTTACTGTAAATGAGTAACTACTTATTACCTTGCCAGTAGATGCTCCGTACCCCGAGTAGTCATATCTGCAGTTATAAAATTAAAAAGCAAATCACGTCAGGCTTTTCTGCACAGCAAATCTTGTGTACCTCCAGACCACATTGAAATTGCAACAGAAAAAAAAAACTGGCATGGTTGTAACTGGGGATTCAAGATCAGCTAATCGGACTGATTATTATATGTGTACTATTTACAGAATCGTCAGGCACTGCTTTCATCCCTCTTATCTTATAGTACTACTAGTATAATAATATATGTTAGGTTGCAGATATCCCGTCCCGTGTTCCCGCAAAACATCTGCCCCAATAACACCAAATCTACTCGTACGTACAAGCATTTGTGATAGGAAATGCAGGACTGAAAAAACATGTCAGATAATAATTCCTACTCCTAGAAGAGAAGCAGAAAAAGTAGTGTAGGGGTAGAATGAGGTGTCCTCCTTCCTAGAGAAGAGAACAGAAAAGAAGAGAAGATAAAGAGAAGAGAAAGCGAAAGCGAAAGCACAGCACAATGCACCACTAACCCCATCAGATTGACCTTGAGATTGACCTTGAGCTGCACAAAGAGATCGTAGAGCTGGCCGAGGTCGGCGGCGTTGCCGTGCGAGTAGAGCAGGGTGAGGCGCGCGCAGGGGTTCCTGAGGTAGAAGGCGACGACCTTGGTCCCCCTGGTGGTGTCGAGGAGCAGCACATCCAAGGCGTTGTCCCGCGGGACGCCGGAGGCGACGAGGCGGGCCGTGGCCTCGTCCTTGCGGAGGGCGTACGTGGGCGGGTCCGGCGGGAAGAAGGCGAACCTCGCCGCGAGACTGGACACCGAGCACCCCGAAAGCATCGGTGGCAGCGCTCAGTCATCGACAGGCGGCGGCGGTGCTGCTGCTCATCAGAGGGAACCTCTCCCCTCCTCCTGTTTCACTTTCACCCCCACGATCAAATGGATCCCCAAACTGGGGGGTGAACGGAAAGGATCAAAAAAGATTTGGGGGATTGGGGGATTTCTCTTCCAGTTCTCAAAAAGGTGGAAAAACTAAGAGGGGTGGGTGTGGATCTTCTTCCCCAAGGGACTTGTTCAGCGAGAGTAGAAGCCAAATCGACACAACATCAAGAAGAAATTGTTGGCTCGCTGCTCCCTTGCCCAGGGGAATCCCCCCAAGTCGTATGAACCACCGGTCCGTTGCTTGCTGGGAGGTTTTACGAGGGTTTAGTGCATTATAGGTGGCTGGGAAATGACCAATGCGAGCAGCAAAGAGGGAGGAAGGGGAGAATGAGGAAGAAGAAGAAGAGCAAGAGGGAAGGAGGGTGTGGGTGTGGACCGGTAGGGAGGGAAGAGCTCCGCCTCAGGCCTCAGCCACGCTGCCACTGCCATTTATTACTCATGCTGCACAGAGACAGAGGGAGGGTGGTGGACTGGTGTGCGTGCGTGCGTGAGAAAGAGCGTGCGCGTGTAGGAGGTGTAGGGGTGAGGTGAGGACCAGGAGGAGCAGCGAGGTGATGAAATGAAACTGGAACAGGTCAGCGGAAAGCGCAGGCGATCCCCACACCTTTGTAAAAGATGTTCTTCCTTTCTTCACATGTTCTCGCAGCGGGGATGCGATTTTGTCACGCCGCACGCACGCACGCACGCACGGATGGATGCTTGGATGGACGCAAATAAACGGCGCCCCGGAACCGGAAGGATCACGCTGGCCGAGTTTCAAGGCTCAAAATTGGATATATATTTTTCAGATCATTCTTTCTCTCTTTTCAGGTGGTGAAAACTGCCGCTTTGCTAAATCCATATGTGCTTTGCAGAGAGGCCTGTGTGGGAGTTTTCTTTCTAGTATATCTCTTGACTGTGATAAGTGTCACACGTATGGAACGAAGCAATTTCGGCCTGACTTTTGTAGGCAAGTTTAGTTACCGGATGATGGCAATTTTAATTGTAAGCATGACAACTTTATGTTTGGATGATAAGTTTCAGTTTTTTGGAGGGCTTTTCCAGATGACAATTTTAGTTATAAAAACGTCAGGGCGGTGTTACTTTGTGCCACACGTGTTGCACTTATCATTTGGGTATCTCTATCTGTGCTACTTAAAAGGAATTAAGGTTCCATTTTTCCCTTTTATTCTCCCCAACCTTTATTCAACCTTCCTTGTATGATAATTAATCACCTTAATTACTTATCTCTCAAACCAATTTCATTTTAATTTACTTATCAAATTTTTCATCAAAATACAAGGTAAATCACAAGCATGATTTGATAAACATTTATTTACACAATTGGATTAATATGAAAAGGTAAATCACAAGCTAACGTACTAAAATATGTATTCCCGTCAACGCACGGGCATTGTCCTAGTAAAGAACAAATGTCGCCGTCAGCGATACGAGGAATGGGTCCCCCAGATCGCGCGAGTCGGGTCATCCCCTTGCCCCCGTGATATATGCCAAACGGGTACCAAAAGGAGGTGTTACGGGTCTGGTGATCAAGAAGCTCCTGGACATTGGCCTCCTGCAGCTCTCGGCTGAGAGCAAATATAACAAGGTGATGTAAGCAGACTATAAGGATTTAAATAATATTTTATTGTTGAGTTGGAGGACAGAGAAGAGAAGAGTGTTGCAGATTACCAGCCAGCCGCAAGACATGCTCTCTAGGAACTTTGTGAGAGTGTAAGATGGGCCATAGTAGTATACATTTATTAAAAAAAGTAGTATACATTTATAGCTAACTATTATACGCATTGGCTATAAGATTGGCTATAGATGACATGGCAATATCGTATAGCCAACAGTCGGCTATATTATTCACTATGCTATGAGGGTGGTGGCTGCTCGACAAGCCCCCCGTCATTGGTGGTGAATAGATGATGGGAGCTTAGTGGTTGCCCCCTCCCTAGGCTTCCTGGGGTGGCCAACATACTTTGATCGGCTTACGCGACCACAGTGACACGTACCCAGAAGCACAATGATGACGAGGATGACATGACCCCTCACATCACCTCACACCATTGGACCTGCCACGAGTCGGACGAGACAGTTTTGCCTGGGCCTGTTTGACTTGGTCCATTGCCAAGGATGGCATGCCCCTACCCACTCCATTCTGCTGACAACAGAGCCCAATGATGAGTGTTATTTTTACGCTCAACCAGAGTTTAAACCGAGTTATTTCATCAAAACCGAGATATCCGCTCCGATATTGCTACTAATGACTAATGAATGCAAAGGATTTCAAATATTTTATCTATATTTTGTTTCCACGGGAAATGGGTTATTTATGGATGAAATCAAGCCAATACATGAAAAAGAGTAAATAGGAGATAGAGGAGATCAAGGGAGGCGCACCGGAAGAAACAGAGCGCAAGAGGGCTTATTCGATCATATGGACTGCCAACAGTGTCCCCTAATCTACCAGAACAAACTTTATAAAGGGTACCCACACCAGAAGAGCTACAGGCCATTGTCGAGACCTCCATCTTCGTCATCCACAACAACCCTAGCCGCCGCCATTTCCCATCTCCATCTCCATAGCCACCACCATCTCCACCATGGTAGCATTCAGCCAACTAGTCTTACTTTGTAATCGTGTATCACATCCGGTAACTATTGTTAGACATATTATCAATCAATCAATCTTCATGATGTGTTCTTCATGGGTTTTCCTTATGATCTGGTCTCCATGTGTGAGTACTTTGATAAGGTCATGGGTTGAGGCATGGCCTTACCACTCGATGTATTTGTTGAGGGATTGATGGATGTACTTTCAATTAACGTCTCGTGTGTGTAACATAAAATTGCGTCATAATTGTATCTTGTTTCGTCCGTGTTCTTCGTCCCTGCAGGTACCTAGAATCATGGAGAGCGACCATGATACTGAAGGAAATATGCCCTAGAGGCAATAATAAAGTTGTTATTTATATTTCCTTATATCATGATAAATGTTTATTATTCATGCTAGAATTGTATTAACCGGAAACTTAGTACATGTGTGAATACATAGACAAACAAAGTGTCCTTAGTATGCCTCTAGTTGACTAGCTTGTTTATCAAAGATGGTTATGTTTCCTGACCATAGACATGTGTTGTCATTTGATGAACAGGATCACATCATTAGAGAATGATGTGATGGACAAGACCCATCCGTTAGCTTAGCATATTGATCGTTTAGTTTTATTGCTATTGCTTTCTTCATGACTTATACATATTTCTCTGACTATGAGATTATGCAACTCCCGAATACCGGAGGAACACTTTGTGTGCTATCAAATGTCACAACATAACTGGGTGATTATAAAGATGCTCTACAGGTGTTTTCGAAGGTGTTTGTTGGGTTGGCATAGATCAAGATTAGGATTTGTCACTCCGTGTATCGGAGAGGTATCTCTGGGCCCTCTCGGTAATGCACATCACTATAAGCCTTGCAAGCAATGTGACTAATGAGTTAGTTACGGTATGATGCATTACGGAACGAGTAAAGAGACTTGCCGGTAACGAGATTGAACTAGGTATGATGATACCGACGATCGAATCTCGGGCAAGTAACATACCGAAGACAAAGGGAATGACGTATGTTGTTATGCGGTTTGACCGATAAAGATCTACGTAGAATATGTAGGAGCCAATATGAGCATCTAGGTTCCGCTATTGGTTATTGACCGGAGATGTGTCTCAGTCATGTCTACATAGTTCTCGAACCCGTAGGGTCCGCACGCTTAACGTTCGATGATGATTTGTATTATGAGTTGTGTGTTTTGGTGACCGAAGTCTGTTCGGAGTCCCGTATGAGATCACGGACATAACGAGGAGTCTCAAAATGGTCGAGAGGTAAAGATTGATATATTGGAAGGCTATATTCGGACACCGGAATGGTTCCGGAGTAATTTAGGTATTTTCCGGAGTACCGAGGGGTTACCGGAACCCCCCGGGGAAGTGTTGGGCCAACATGGGCCTAAGGGAGAGAGAGGGAAGCCCGCGGGGGTGGCCGCGCGCCCCCCTCCTAGGGAGTCCGAATAGGACAAGGAGGAGGGGGCGGCGCCCCCCTTCCCTTTCCCTCTCCCTCTCCTTCCTTTTCCCTCCGGTGGAAGAAAGGAAAAGGGGGGGGGGCGAATCCTACTTGGACTAGGAGTCCAAGTAGGACTCCCCCCATGGCGCGCCCCTCCTGGCCGCTGGCCTCTCTCCCCCCTCCTTTATATACGTAGGCAGGGGGCACCCCAAAGACAGATCAATTGTTCTCGTAGCCGTGTGCGGTGCCCCCTCCACAGTTTACTCCTCCGGTCATAGCGTCGTAGTGCTTAGGCGAAGCCCTGCGCGGATCACATCACCAACACCGTCACCACGCCGTCGTGCTGACGGAACTCTCCCTCGACCCTCTACTGGATCAAGAGTTCGAGGGACGTCATCGAGCTGAACGTGTGCTGAACACGGAGGTGTCGTACGTTCGGTACTTGGATCGGTTGGATCGTGAAGACGTTCGACTACATCAACCGCGTTAACCTAACGCTTCCGTTTTCGGTCTACGAGGGTACGTGGACACACTCTCCCCCTCTCGTTTCTATGCATCTCCTAGATAGATCTTGCGTGAGCGTAAGATTTTTTTTGAAATTGCACGTTCTCCAACAGTGGCATCCGAGCCAGGTCTATGCGTAGATGATATGCACGAGTGGAACACAAATAGTTGTGGGCGATAATAGTCACACGGCTTACCACCAACGTCTTACTTTGATTCGGCGATATTGTTGGATGAAGCGGCCGGGACCGACATTACATGACCACGTTCATGAGACTGGTTCTACCGACGTGCTTTGCACACAGGTGGCTGGCGGGTGTCTGTTTCTCCAACTTTAGTTGAATCAAGTTTGACTATGGCCGGTCCTTGTTGAAGGCTAAAACAACACACTTGACGAAAAATCATTGTGGTTTTGATGCGTAGGTAAGAACGGTTCTTGCTAGAAGCCCGTAGCAGCCACGTAAAAATTGCAACAACAAAGTAGAGGACGTCTAACTTGTTTTTGCAGGGCATGTTGTGATGTGATATGGTCAAGACATGATGTGATATACGTTATTGTATGAGATGATCATGTTTTGTAAAAGTTATCGGCAACTGGCAGGAGCCTTATGGTTGTCGCTTTATTGTATGAAATGCAATCGCCATGTAATTGCTTTACTTTATCACTATGCGGTAGCGATAGTCGTAGAAGCAATAGTTGGCGAAACGACAACGACGCTACGATGGAGATCAAGGTGTCAAGCCGGTGACGATGGAGATCATGACGGTGCTTTGGAGATGGAGATCAAAGGCACAAGATGATGATGGCCATATCATGTCACATATTTTGATTACATGTGATGTTTATCTTTTATGCATCTTATTTTGCTTAGTACGACGGTAGCATTATAAGATGATCCCTCACTAAATTTCAAGGTATAAGTGTTCTCCCTGAGTATGCACCGTTGCTACAGTTCGTCGTGCCGAGACACCACGTGATGATTGGGTGTGATAAGCTCTACGTTCACATACAACGGGTGCAAGCCAGTTTTGCACGTGCAGAATACTCGGGTTAAACTTGACGAGCCTAGCATATGCAGATATGGCCTCGGAACACTGAGACTGAAAGGTCGAACGTGAATCATATAGTAGATATGATCAACATAGAGATGTCCACCATTGAAAACTACTCCATCTCACGTGATGATCGGACATGGTTTAGTTGATATGGATCACGTGATCATTTAGATGACTAGAAGGATGTCTATCTAAGTGGGAGTTCTTAAGTAATATGATTAATTGAACTTTAATTTATCATGAACTTAGTCCTGGTAGTATTTGCAAATTATGTTGTAGATCAATAGCTCGCGTATAGCTCCCCTGTTTTATTTTTGATATGTTCCTAGAGAAAACTACATTGAAAGATGATAGTAGCAATGATGCGGACTAGTTCCCTGATCTGAGGATTATCCTCATTGCTGCACAGAAGAATTATATCCTTGATGCACCGCTAGGTGACAGACCTATTGCAGGAGCAGATGCAAACGTTATGAACGTTTGGCAAAGCTCAATATGATGACTACTTGATAGTTTAGTGCACCATACTTTACGGCTTAGAACCGGGACTTCAAAAACATTTTGAACGACACGGAGCATATGAGATGTTCCAAAGAGCTGAAATTGGTACTTCAGACTCATGCCCGTGTTAAGAGGTATGAGACCTCTGACAAGTACTTTGCCTACAAGATGGAGGAGAATAGCTCAGCTAGTGAGCATGTGCTCAGAATGTCTGGGTACTACAATCGCTTGAATCAAGTGGGAGTTAATCTTCCAGATAAGATAGTGATTGACAGAGTTCTCTAGTCACTATCACCAAGTTACTAGAACTTCGTGATGAACTATAATATGCAAGGGATGACGAAAACGATTCCCAAGCTCTTCGCGATACTAAAATCGGCGAAGGTAGAAATCAAGAAAAAGCATCAAGTATTGATGGTTGACAAGACCACTAGTTTCAAGAAAAAGGGCGAGGGAAAGAAAGGGAACTTCAAGAAGAATGACAAGCAAGTTGTCACTCCCATGAAGAAACCCAAAGTTGGACCCAAGCCTGAAACTGAGTGCTTATACTACAAAGGAAATGGTTACTGGAAGCGGAACTGCCCCAAATACTTGGCGGATAAGAAGGATGGCAAAGTGAACAAAGGTATATTTGATATACATGTTATTGATGTGTATTTTACTAGTGTTCATAGTAGCCCCTGGGTATTTGATACCGGTTCAGTTTCTAACATTAGTAACTCAAAACAGGAGTTGCAAAATGAACAGAGACTAGTTAATGACGAGGTAACGATGTGTGTTGGAAGTGATTCCAAGGTTGATAAGATCACCATCACACAGTCCCTCTACCTTCGGGATTAGTGTTGGACCTAAATAAATGTTATTTGGTGTTTGCGTTGAGCATGAATATGATTGGATCATGTTTATTGCAATACGGTTATTCATTTAAGTCAGAGAATAATTGTTGTTCTGTTTACATGAATAAAACCTTCTATGGTCATACACTCAATATAAATGGTTTATTGAATCTCGATCGTAGTGATACACATATTCATAATATTGATGCCAAAAGATGCAAAGTTGATAATGATAGTGCAACATATTTGTGGCACCGCCGTTTAGGTCATATTGGTGTAAAGCGCATGAAGAAACTCCATGCAGATGGACTTTTGGAATCACTTGATTATGAATCATTTGATACTTGTGAACCATGCCTCATGGGCAAGATGACTAAAACTCTGTTCTCCGGAACAATGGAGCGAGCCAATGACTTATTGGAAATAATACATACCGATGTATGCGGTCCGATGAGTGTTGAGGTTCACGGCGGGTATCGTTATTTTCTGACCTTCACAGATGATTTGAGCAGATATGGGTATATCTACTTAATGAAACATAAGTCTTAAACATTTGAAAAGTTCAAAGAATTTCAGAGTGAAGTGGAAAACCATCGTAACAAGAAAATAAAGTTTCTACGATCTGATCATGGAGGTGAATATTTGAGTTACGAGTTTGGCCTTCATTTCAAAACAATGCGGAATAGTTTCACAACTCACGCCACCTGGAACACCACAGCGTAATGGTGTGTCCGAATGTCGTAACCGTACTTTATTAGATATGGTGCGATCTATGATGTCTCTTACCGATTTACCACTATCATTTTGGGGTTATGCATTAGAGACAGCTGCATTCACGTTAAATAGGGCACCATCTAAATCCGTTGAGACGACACCGTATGAACTATGGTTTGGCAAGAAACCTAAGCTGTCGTTTCTTAAAGTTTGGGGTTGCAATGCTTATGTGAAAAAGCTTCAGGCTGATAAGCTCGAACCCAAATCGGAGAAGTGCGTCTTCATAGAATACCCAAAAGAAACTGTTGGGTACACCTTCTATCACAGATCCGAAGGCAAGATATTTGTTGCTAAGAATGGATCCTTTCTAGAGAAGGAGTTTCTCTCGAAAGAAGTGAGTGGGAGGAAAGTAGAACTTGATGAGGTAGTTGTACCTTCTCTCGAATTGGAAAGTAGTTCATCACAGAAATCAGTTCCAGTGATGCCTACACCAATTAGTGAGGAAGTTAATGATGATGATCATGAAACTTCAGATCAAGTTACTACCGAACCTTGTAGGTCAACCAGAGTACGTTCCGCACTAGAGTGGTACGGTAATCATGTTCTGGAAGTCATGTTACTAGACCATGATGAACCTACGAACTATGAGGAAGCGATGATGAGCCCAGATTCCACGAAATGGCTTGAGGCCATGAAATCTGAGATGGGATCCATGTATGAGAACAAAGTGTGGACTTTGGTTGACTTGCCCGATGATCGGCAAGCCATAGTGATAGAGGCGAGGGTGTCCCGATCTTTCGATGAGATGATAGCTATCATTTTTGGTGGAGTAGACTTTGACGATCCGACTACGAACGTGCGAGGACGTCGCGCCTTAGCAATCGCTAAACCAACTCCGAGAGGTTATTGACCACGCCGGAGCACAATCAACCTGACCACGAGGGTCTATCTCCTGCAAGCAAACGAAGAACAAGCAAGAAACTAAGATTTGCAATCTGGATATTGCGAATATAAGATGAAAGCTTTATTGATCAAGGTGGGGTTCTGTGACGTCTTGGTCTGGTCATTGAACACAAACGAAGTACGCAAAGTTGCAGCTATGGTGAACTTTTAATCTAAACAAAACCCCCCAAAGTCTAAACGGTGCCCTAAGGGCTGTATATATGGAGAAAGAGGGGGGGGGGAATTTCGTGGCCCTTGAAGGAGGGGTCCGAAACCAACCCTATCTCTTGTTTCCCCACACATACGGACTCTAAAAACAGCCTATACTCAAGTATTTCGAAATTACATGGGCCTGGCCCAAAAATAAGGTGGCCTAGCACCTAAAATAAGCTATGGACGAAATTTATGAAGGGGCATCTTGTATATTTCATCCATGTCCTTGTAGGTCATCACGGAGGCTTCAAAGTGCTTAAATATGCACTAGAAACGCCATTCTGGATCCCTTCACGCACGCCTTCATCTCCATGCTTGATCCTGCTCCAGTGTTCATCCCTCTTGTCCATGCTAGGCCCTTCATTAGTAATCAATACAAATGTATCCAATTTAGGAAGCATCATATTCTCATGAACATTAGAATCATTACCAAGAAACGAAAGTACCTGATAATTTAATTGGCGTGCGCGAGCTCTAGTAATTGGTCCAGTATATGTAGCAGTAGGAGCTGTGGGTGTAACAACGGTATTGGTGTCCTCATCATCCTCCCCTTCTTGAAATGAAGTCGTCCTCGACGGAAGCTCATTTTCCTCACCCAAATAAGGCTTCAAATCTGCAATGTTAAAAGTGGGACTAACCCCAAAATCTGCAGGCAGCTCAAGTTTGTATGCATTATCATTTATTTTCTCTAACACCTTAAAAGGACCATCAGCACGTGGCATTAGCTTTGACTTGCGCAAATCCGGAAACCTATCCTTACGCAAATGTAACCAAACAAGATCTCCAGGTGCAAAGACAACATGTTTTCTACCCTTATCTCCAGCAAGTTTATATTTAGCATTCATGCGCTCAATATTTTCCTTAGTTAACTCATGCATTTTTAAGATCAATTCAGCATGTTGTTTAGCATCAAAATTAACCTTCTCCGAAGATGGAAGAGGCAACAAATCAATGGGTGCATGAGGTAGGAAACCATACACAATTTCAAAAGGGCACATCTTAGTAGCAGAATGCAAGGAACGATTATAAGCAAATTCAATATGAGGCAGGCATTCTTCCCACATTTTCTTATTATTCTTCAAAACAGCCCTAAGCATAGTAGACAATGTTCTATTGACTACTTCAGTTTGTCCATCAGTTTGGGGGTGACAAGTAGTACTAAAAAGCAGTTTAGTCCCCAACTTAGCCCATAAACATCTCCAAAAGTGGCTAAGAAATTTAGTATCACGATCTGAAACAATAGTATTTGGCACACCATGCAAGCGAATAATTTCATGAAAGAACAAATCAGCAACATTAGCAGCAGCATCGGTTTTATGACATGGTATGAAGTGTGCCATTTTCGAGAACCTATCCACGACAACAAATATGCTATCCCTCCCCTTCTTTGTTCGAGGTAAACCCAAAACAAAGTCCATAGATATATCCTCCCATGGAACACTAGGTACAGGCAAAGGCATATATAAACCATGAGGATTGAGTCGTGACTTAGCTTTTTGACATGTAGTGCAGCGAGCAACAAAGCGCTCAACATCCCGTCTCATCTTTGGCCAAAAGAAATGTGTAGCAAGTACATCCTCCGTCTTCTTTACGCCAAAGTGTCCCATTAATCCTCCTCCATGCGCCTCCTGCAACAACAAAAGACGAACAGAGCTAGCTGGAATGCATAGCTTGTTAGCACGAAAAACAAATCCATCGTTAACGACGAACTTGTTCCATGTTCTCCCTTCTTTACAATTCTGCAATACATCTTTAAATTCAGCATCATGCACATATTGATCTTTGATGGTCTCCAAACCAAATATTTTAAAGTCAAGTTGTGAAAGCATAGTATAACGATGAGACAAAGCATCAGCAATAACATTTTCTTTACCCTTCTTGTGTTTAATGACATAAGGGAAAGTCTCAATGAATTCAACCCATTTAGCATGTCTACGGTTCAGTTTGGCTTGACTTTTAATATGTTTCAAAGATTCATGATCAGAACGAATAACAAATTCTTTGGGCCATAAATAATGTTGCCATGTTTCCAAAGTCCGAACAAGAGCATATAATTCCTTATCATAAGTAGAGTAATTCAGACTAGGCCCACTCAATTTTTCAGAAAAGTATGCAACAGGTTTGCCATCTTGTAATAACACACCTCCTAATCCAATTCCACTAGCATCACATTCAAGCTCAAAAGTCTTATTAAAATCAGGAAGTTGGAGTAAAGGAGCATGTGTTAACTTATCTTTCAACACCATGAAGGCTTCTTCCTGTGCGGTACCCCAAACAAAAGGCACATCCTTCTTTGTAAGCTCGTTGAGAGGTGCAGCAATGGTACTGAAATCTCTCACAAAACGCCTATAGGAACCAGCGAGGCCAAGGAAACTCCTCACTTGTGTGACCGTTTTGGGCTGCGGCCAACTCTCAATAGCTTCAATCTTGGCTTTATCAACTTCAATTCCCTGTGGAGTAACAACATAGCCAAGAAAAGATACTCGGTCGGTGCAAAAGGTGCACTTCCCAAGGTTACCAAACAAACGTGCATCACGTAGAGCAATAAAAACAGCATGTAAATGTTCCAAATATTCCTCCAAAGATCTGCTATAAATCAATATATCATCAAAGTAAACTACCACAAATCGTCCAATGAAAGCACGTAAAACTTCGTTCATTAATCTCATGAAAGTACTAGGTGCATTAGTTAACCCAAAAGGCATGACTAACCACTCTTATAAACCGAACTTAGTTTTAAATGCTATTTTCCATTCATCTCCCAATTTCATACGAATTTGATGGTATCCACTACGCAAATCAACTTTGGAGAATATTGTAGAGCCACTCAATTCATCAAGCATATCATCTAGCCTAGGAATAGGATGACGATAACGAATAGTAATATTATTAATGCCTCTACAATCAACACACATACGCGACGTACCATCCTTTTTTGGCACTAGTATAATAGGAACAGCACAAGGACTAAGAGATTCGCGTATATAACCTTTGTCGAGCAGCTCCTGTACTTGACGCATAATCTCCTTCGTCTCCTCTGGATTGGTACGGTATGGCGGATGGTTTGGCAAGGAAGCACCGGGAATTAAGTCAATCTGATGCTCAATCCCGCGAATAGGTGGTAATCCCGGTGGCACGTCTTGTGGAAAGACATCAGCGAACTCCTGCAAAATGTTAGTGACAGCAGGAGGCAAAGAGGAAGGCACGTCCTCGAATGAAAATAATGCCTCTTTGCACACAAAAGCATAGCAAACAGATTTGCTTAAATCTAGCTCATCAATATCAGATTTGGTGGCAAGTAAACACGCATTTTTCAATTTAATTTCAGAAGCAACACTAGATGTTTTATTATTAGGCTTCATTTGTTGCTCAAATTCTTTTGCCACAATCTGATTTTTCTCCTGTTTTGCTTTACTAGCTCTATTAATATCATCTTTCAAAATAGAATCAGGAGTCATAGGAAGCAAAGTAATATGTTTATCCTTATGAACAAGAGTATACTGATTGTTTCTACCATGGTGTACAGAATTTTTATCAAATTGCCATGGTCTACCAAGTAATAATGAACATGCTTGCATGGGTACCACATCACAATCAACATAATCAGCATATGTAGAGATACTAAAATGCACACGAACAGTACGTGTTACCTTAACCTTGCCGCTGTTGTTGAACCATTGGATATAGTAAGGATGTGGATGTGGTCTTGTGGTGAGAGATAGCTTCTCCACCATCTCCATGCTAGCCAAGTTGTTGCAGCTCCCTCCATCTATGATGACGCGAACAGAACGTTCCTTCACAACTCCCTTTGTATGGAACAAATTATGCCTCTGATTTTGCTCAGCTTGTGTGACCCGCACACTCAAAACACGTTGAGCAACTAAACATTCATACCTGTCAGCGTCTTCAGGAGCCATGTATTGCGTCTCATGATCAGAATCATCTCCACCGTGTTCTTCACTTGTAATAAGAGCCAAAGTCTCCTCATCATAGTCACTAGCGGACTCATACCCACCATCCTCAGTAGCAATCATAACACGCAGAGATTGGCATTCTCTGGCATAATGACCTCTTCCCTTACAACGACGACAAATAATATCATGTGTGTGCCCTGTTGATGCCATAGATGAAGAAGAGCTCTGGGCAGGCCCAGAAGGTGTACTCTTGGCAGATGGTGGTGGTGGTGCCTGTTTTCTTGTATCTCGGTTGGAGTTGGCGGCTGAAGTCAGTGGTGCTGCAGTAGGACGTGTGGGAGTAGAGGAGGCACGCGGTGTCCATGATGAAGATCGACCTGCAGAAAAATTAGTTCGCGCTAATGCCTGTCGATCCTGCACTTCACGTTCAGCTTTACAAGCAAGATGGAATAAACGAGTGATATTATTATACTCCTTATACTCTAGAATGGTCTGAATCTCTCTATTTAATCCACCCATGAAACGTGCAAGCATAGCTTCATTCTCCTCAACAATACCACATCTAATCATGCCAGTTTGTAATTCTTGATAATATTCTTCTGCAGAATTTTTTCCTTGTCTTAAGCGCTGCAATTTTTGAAGTAATTCATGTTGATAATATGGTGGAACCCAACGAGTACGCATAGCAGTTTTCAAAGCAGCCCACGTAGCTGGAATAGGATATAATCTACAATGTTCAGACCATCATACACATGCAAAACTAGTAAAAGCACAAACAGCAGCAGCAACACGTCTCTCCTCGGGATATTGTAAACATGTAAAACGTTGTTCAGTTTCTAACTCCCAAGTAAGATATATATCAGGAACATATCTACCCTCAAATGGTGGAATATTCAATTTCAGTTTAGGAAGATGGTCATGATCTCGTACCTGAGCTGGTAATGCAGCCCTACCATTGCGATTATTGGCATGTGGACGACCTGGTGCTGGTACGTAGTTCTGATTTTGATCAACCTCATCCTCGTAATCGCCCGCATAATCGTCCTCCTCAGCGGCAACGGGAGCCATAGAAGCATCAAAAGTAGGTGTAGCGGCACCAGAAGTTTGACCAGGCTCAAGGGGAACGCGCTGTGCTCGTCCCACTTGATTTGGAAGGCGACGTTGTTGTTGTTGTAGAGGTGCGACAGGTGCAGCCGGCGGTGGTTGTGGAAGACGCGCGAGCAATTCATTAAACTTGTTATCGAGCTTTGTTTCGAACGTCTTCTCAATTCCATCTATCTTCTCCATGGCCTCTTCAAATCTGTTTAGCACATCTTGCACCTGTCCACTCATCATTTGCTGAAATTTATCATGTAGCTGTTTGTTCGTCATGTTCTCCCAATCAATCTCATCGGCTTGTGATCCTACCATGGTTAGCAGCAATAGAAACACACAAGAATATGATCCTACAGACTACTGGGAAGTGGTGGTGGTGGTGTATCACAAAACCGTCAAGCGAATCTCAAATGCTTACCAGTTCTTACCCAGCAGCAGGTGGTGATCGGCAACCGTTGTAGTCAAAACTCTTAAAGATTGGACAGAGCGATTGCCAGGTGGTGTCAAACGCACGACGTAGATGTATGTGGTGCTGGGAAGGCTTATGATATGGTAGCAAAAATGTCAGCAATAATCAATTCAGAGATGCAAAGTTGAATAAACGCTCAACGACGGTACTGTGCTGGTCCTAGGCTAGACCGTACTAGAGACGCGAGCCTAGAACACTAACAAAATCACGGCGTGGCACGTAAACAAGGGAAGAGCACACTCTAAAAAAAATCATTTTTTTTTGCGCTCCTTTTTTTTTGCAAAAAATCACTATAATGGCGAGTGTCTCAAAACTCTTCCCAAGTCAAACTAACAGGATTGGCACGAATTTTTTTTTGACAATTTTTTTTTCGGAAATCAGGGCAGCGACGACGAAAAAGTGCGACAAAAAATCACTATGATGGCAAGTGTCTCAAAACGCTCCCTGGGACCTAAAAATAGGATAGGGAAAAAATATTTTTGACTGCCAAAATTTTGGCCTAAAAACTGCCCGGGGGTCTCCAGACTCTTTTTTTTTTTGAAACCTACTCCGGCAAGGAAACACGAATCGGAAACTAGATGGATCTCGAAAACAAACCTAATATGAAAAGAACTCGGATTGGTGGTGGATATATGGTGGTGGTATATGGTAGCGGTGGTGGTATATGGATACGGATCGGTGGTGGTATATGGATACAGATCGGTGATGGTATATGGATTCAGAGCGGTGGCGGATAAGCGGTGGTGGTAGATGGCAGGGGCGATGATGATGGTGCGGCGGCGGCGTGACAACTTATGACCAGAACTCGAAACTCTAAAGGACTAGACGCTAAGACCAGCAACTAGACACGACGATGCAACCGCAAATTCAACAAAGCAAAAACCCTAAAAAGATTATGCAAAGGCTCAGATTGGTTCGGATATGATGAACTAACGCTAATTTTTTTTTTGGCTTTTTCGTGGACTGTAGGTATGAAGAACAGACTCGATCTAAACTACGAAAAACTGTAAAATCTCACCGAGCAACCTGAAAATCTGATACCACTTGATAGAGGCGAGGGTGTCCCGATCTTTCGATGAGATGATAGCTATCATTTTTGGTGGAGTAGACTTTGACGATCCGACTACGAACGTGCGAGGACGTCGCGCCTTAGCAATCGCTAAACCAACTCCGAGAGGTTATTGACCACGCCGGAGCACAATCAACCTGACCACGAGGGTCTATCTCCTGCAAGCAAACGAAGAACAAGCAAGAAACTAAGATTTGCAATCTGGATATTGCGAATATAAGATGAAAGCTTTATTGATCAAGGTGGGGTTCTGTGACGTCTTGGTCTGGTCGTTGAAAACAAACGAAGTACGCGAAGTTGCAGCTATGGCGAACTTTTAATCTAAACAAAACCCCCCAAAGTCTAAACGGTGCCCTAAGGGCTGTATATATGGAGAAAGAGGGGGGGGGAATTTCGTGGCCCTTGAAGGAGGGGTCCGAAACCAACCCTATCTCTTGTTTCCCCACACATACGGACTCTAAAAACAACCTATACTCAAGTATTTCGAAATTACATGGGCCTGGCCCAAAAATAAGGTGGCGTAGCACCTAAAATAAGCTATGGACGAAATTTATGAAGGGGCATCTTGTATATTTCATCCATGTCCTTGTAGGTCATCACGGAGGCTTCAAAGTGCCTAAATATGCACTAGAAACGCCATTCTGGATCCCTTCACGCACGCCTTCATCTCCATGCTTGATCCTGCTCCAGTGTTCATCCCTCTTGTCCATGCTAGGCCCTTCATTAGTAATCAATACAAATGTATCCAATTTAGGAAGCATCATATTCTCATGAACATTAGAATCATTACCAAGAAACAAAAGTACCTGATAATTTAATTGGCGTGCGCGAGCTCTAGTAATTGGTCCAGTATATGTAGCAGTAGGAGCTGTGGGTGTAACAACGGTATTGATGTCCTCATCACATAGAGAATAAATGGATCTTCAAGAAGAAGACTGATGCTGACGGTAATGTTACTGTCTACAAAGCTCGACTTGTTGCGAAAGGTTTTCGACAAGTTCAAGGAGTTGACTATGATGAGACCTTCTCACCCGTAGCGATGCTTAAGTCTATCCGAATCATGTTAGCAATTGCCGCATTTTATGATTATGAAATTTGGCAAATGGATGTCAAAACTGCATTCCTTAATGGATTTCTTAAAGAAGAGTTGTATATGATGCAACTAGAAGGTTTTGTCGATCCTAAGGGTGCTAGCAAAGTGTGCAAGCTCCAACGATCCATTTATGGACTGGTGCAAGCCCCTCGGAGTTGGAATATACGCTTTGATAGTGTGATCAAAACATATGGTTTTATACAGACTTTTGGAGAAGCCTGTATTTACAGGAAAGTGAGTGGGAGCTCTGTAGCATTTCTGATATTATATGTGGATGACATATTGTTGATTGAAAATGATGTAGAATTTTCTGGAAAGCATAAAGGAGTGTTTGAAAGGAGTTTTTTCAAAGAAAGACCTCGATGAAGCTGCTTAAGTATTGAGCATCAAGATCTATAGGGATAGATCGAGACGCTTAATAGGACTTTCACAAAGCACATACCTTGACAAGATTTTGAAGAAGTTCAAAATGGATCAGTCAAAGAAAGGGTTCTTGCCGATGTTGCAAGGTGTGAAGTTGAGTAAGACTCAAAGCCTGACCACGGCAGAAGATAGAGAGAGAATGAAAGTCATTCCCTATGCCTTAGTCATAGGTTCTATAAAGTATGCCATGCTGTGTACCAAACCTATTGTGTACCTTGCCATAAGTCTGGCAGGGAGGTACCAATAGTGATCCAGGAGTAGATCACTAGACAGCAGTCAAAAATATCCTTAGAGGACTAAGGAAATGTTTCTCGGTAATGAAGGTGATAAAGAGTTCGTCGTAAAGGGTTACGTCGATGCAAGCTTTAAACACCAATCTGGATGACTCTGAGTCTCAATCTGGATACATATTGAAAGTGGGAGCAATTAGCTAGAGTAGCTCCATGCAGAGCATTGTAGACATAGAAATTTGCAAAATACATACGGATCTGAATATGGCAGACCCGTTGACTAAACTTCTCTCACAAGCAAAACATGATCACACCTTAGTATTCTTTGGGTGTTAATCACATGGCGATGTGAACTAGATTATTGACTCTAGTAAACCCTTTGGGTGTTAATCACATGGTGATGTGAACTATTGGTGTTAAATCACATGGCGATGTGAACTAGATTATTGACTCTAGTGCAAGTGGGAGACTGAAGGAAATATGCCCTAGAGGTAATAATAAATTGTTATTTATATTTCCTTATATCATGATAAATGTTTATTATTCATGCTAGAATTGTATTAACCGGAAACTTAGTACATGTGTGAATACATAGACAAACAGAGTGTCCCTAGTATGCCTCTACTTGACTAGCTTGTTTATCAAAGATGGTTATGTTTCCTGACCATAGACATGTGTTGTCATTTGATGAACATGATCACATCATTAGAGAATGATGTGATGGACAAGACCCATCCGTTAGCTTAGCATATTGATCATTTAGTTTTATTGCTATTGCTTTCTTCATGACTTATACATATTCCTCTGACTATGAGATTATGCAACTCCCGAATACCGGAGGAACACTTTGTGTGCTATCAAACGTCACAATGTAACTGGGTGATTATAAAGATGCTCTACAGGTGTCTCCGAAGGTGTTTGTTGGGTTGGCATAGATCACGATTAGGATTTGTCACTCCGTGTATCGGAGAGATATCTCTGGGCCCTCTCGGTAATGCACATCACTATAAGCCTTGCAAGTAATGTGACTAATGAGTTAGTTACGGGATGATGCATTACGGAACGAGTAAAGAGACTTGCCGGTAACGAGATTGAACTAGGTATGATGATACCGACGATCGAATCTCGGGCAAGTAACATACCGATGACAAAGGGAATGACGTATGTTGTTATGCGGTTTGACCGATAAAGATCTTCGTAGAATATGTAGGAGCCAATATGAGCATCAAGGTTCCGCTATTGGTTATTGATCGGAGATGTGTCTCAGTCATGTCTACATAGTTCTCGAACCCGTAGGGTCTGCACGCTTAACGTTCGATGACTATTTGTATTATGAGTTTTGTGTTTTGGTGACCGAAGTTTGTTCGGAGTCCTGGATGAGATCACGGACATAACGAGGAGTCTCGAAATGGTCGAGAGGTAAAGATTGATATATTGGAAGGCTATATTCGGACACTAGAATGGTTCCGGAGTAATTCAGGTATTTTTCGGAGTACCGAGGGGTTACCGGAACCCCCCGGGGAAGTGTTGGGCCAACATGGGCCTAAGGGAGAGAGAGGGAAGCCCGCGGGGGTGGCCACGCGCCCCCTCCTAGGGAGTCTGAACAGGACAAGGAGGAGGGGGCGGCGCCCCCCTTCCCTCTCCCTCTCCCTCTCCCTCTCCTTCCTTTTCCCTCCGGTGGAAGAAAGGAAAGGGGGGGGGCGAATCCTACTTGGACTAGGAGTCCAAGTAGGTCTTCCCCCATGGCGCGCCCCTCCTGGCCGCCGGCCTCTCTCCCCCATCCTTTATATACGTAGGCAGGGGGCACCCCAAAGACAGATCAATTGTTCTCTTAGCCGTGTGCGGTGCCCCCCTCCACAGTTTACTCCTCCGGTCATAGCGTCGTAGTGCTTAGGCAAAGCCCTGCGCGGATCACATCACCAACACCGTCGCCATGCCATTGTGCTGACGGAACTCTCCCTCGACCCTCTACTGGATAAAGAGTTCGAGGGACATCATCGAGCTAAACATGTGCTAAACACGGAGGTGCCGTACATTCGGTACTTGGATCGGTTGGATCGTGAAGACGTTCGACTACATCAACCGCGTTAACCTAACGCTTCCGTTTTCGGTCTACGAGGGTACATGGACACACTCTCCCCCTCTCGTTGCTATGCATCTCCTAGATAGATCTTGCGTGAGCGTAAGAATTTTTTTTAAATTGCACGTTCCCTAATAGATACGTCTTCATCGTATCTACTTTTTCAAACACTTTTGCTCTTGTTTTGGACTCTAATTTGCACAATTTGAATGAACCTAACCTGGACTGATGATGTTTTCAGCAGAACTGCCATGTTGTTGTTTTTGTGTGGAAATAAAAGTTATCAGAATCGGACGAAACTTTGCGGAGATTTTTTATTGAATAAGTAAAAATACTGGAATGAAGATCTACCGAAGGGGTCCGCCAGTTGCTCACAAGGCAACATGTCGCGCCTACCCCCTAGGGCGCGCCCTGATGCCTTATGGGTCCCACAGGCGACTGTCTGACCTAATTCCAACTCTATAAGTTTTGTTTCCCCGAGAGAAAAAAAATAAGATAAGAGGTTTCATCGCGTTTTACGATAAGGAGCCGCCGCCACCTCCCGTTTTTCATCGGGAGGGCTGTTCTGGAGTCCGTTCGGGGCTCCGGAGAAGGGGATTGGTCGACCTCGTCATCATCAACCATCCTTCATCAACAATTTCATGATGCTCACCGTTGAGAGTGAGTAATTCTTCGTAGGCTTGCTGGACAGTGATGAAGTTGGATGAGATTTATCATGTAATCGAGTTATTTTGTTAGGGCTTGATCCCTAGTATCCACTATATTCTGAGATTTATGTTGCTATGACTTTGCTATGCTTAATGCTTGTCACTAGGGCCCGAGCGCCATGATTTCAGATCTGAACCCTCTTTGTTATCATCAATATATTTGAGTTCTTAATCCTATCTACTAGTTGTATGCACTTGTTATTGTTCAGATCCATAGACCCCAAGGTGACAATAATTGGGATACTCTCCAGGGATGACTGTAATTCGAGGAGTTCATGTATTCACCATGTGTTAATATTTTTTCTCTATTAAAAAAAGGCCTTAATATCCCTTGGATTTCCTTATGGACCCCGCTGCCACAGTAGGGTAGGATAAAAGATGTCATGCAAGTTCTTATTATAAGCACGTATGACTATATACGAAATACATGCCTACATTGAATTGATGAATTGGAGCTATTGTGTATTGCTCTAGGTTGTGACCGTTATATGATGAATGTCATCCAACACAAATATCCATCACTGATCCAATGCACACGCTTTGCTCATAATGATCTTTGCTAAGTTACTAATGTTGCTGCTTGTTAGGGCATGTCTCTCTCTAAGTGGTTTTGGTGATTGATGACAATGCATTTGCGGACTAATTGTGTGCATTGAGTATTTCAGAGATTCATTCATTGGCACGAGACGATTCATTCCCCTCGGAGCTCAAAGTGAAGATGGTGTAGTCTCTTTCGGTTCGGTTTTGGTGGACTTGAGTCGTAGGAGACACCGTACTATCAAGAGGGGGTCCGCATCGGAAAGGCTAGGGTGGAATCAACACGTACACTTCATTTTTGCACCCCCAGCTCCTTTCCTCTTCTTGGAGTTTACCATTATCTCAGAAGTGGGGCTTGTGAGGAGCCAGTAGTAGTACGACTTATGGCCCTCAAGCGGTAGTAACGTTGTTTCATAGCGGTAGTACCGCTCGTGGCCATAAGCGGCAGTACTACTCCTGTTCTGCGCTGGTACCGCCTCGATTCGAGGGCGTCGCCTCTCGTGTCGGGTTGGGCGGTAGTAGGAGCGGCAGTTGGCGCGGTAGTACCACTCCCGAGCGGTAGTACCGCTCTACCTCCGTTACTAGTACCGCTCGGGGGCCTCCTCCTCCTTGCCCCTCTTTTTAGCCTCTGTGCAAAGCTCCAGCGGTACTACCGCGGGGCCTAGCGGTGCCCCGCGGTAGTACCACTCCCTTGAGCGGTAGTACCACCCTCTGCGGGCTGTGATGTGGGATAACGGTTGGATTGGCCTCCCCACTATAAAAGGAGGTCTTCTTCCTCAAGAAGACCTACCTCTTTTTCCCCCAAGCTCCATTGTTGCTCCAAAGCTCATTTTCTCCCGATCTCTCTCCCTAGCCAATCAAACTTGTTGATTTTCTAGGGATTGGTTGAGAAGGCCCGGATCTACACTTCCACCAAGAGAAATTTGATTCCCCCCACTAATCCCTTGCGGATCTTGTTACTCTTGGGTGTTTGAGCACCCTAGATGGTTGAGGTCACCTCGGAGCCACATTCCATTGTGGTGAAGCTCCGTGGTATCGTTGGGAGCCTCCAATCAAGTTGTGGAGATTGCCCCAACCTTGTTTGTAATGGTTCGGTCGCCGCCTTCAAAGGCACCACTAGTGGAATCACAGCATCTCGCATTGTGTGAGGGCGTGAGGAGAATACGGTGGCCCTGGTGGCTTCTTGGGGAGCATTGTTCCTCCACACCGCTCCAACGGAGACGTACTTCCCCCAAAGGGAAGGAACTTCGGTAACACATCCTCGTCTCCACCGGCTCCACTTGTGGTTATCTCTTCCCTTTACTTTGTGCAAGCTTTTATTGTGTTGTATCCTTTGCTTGCTCTTGTTGTTGTTGTTGTTAGCATCATATATGTTGCTCACCTAGTTGCACATCTAGACAACCTATTTGTTGCTAAACCTAATTTGTTAAGAAAAGCTAAAAATTGGTAGTTGCCTATTCACCCCCCCTCTAGTCAACCATATCGATCCTTTCAATTGGTATCAGAGCCTCGTCTCTTTTTTAAAGGGTTTCACCACCCGAAGAGTATGGTTGACACCGAGGAGGAAGTGCCCGAGGCTGTGGAGTTGACTTCGATCACACGAGATGACTTAAATGAGGCTATGGCTTCACTTAAGACATCTATGACGATCGAAGTCAAGTCCATAATTAAAGATTTGCTTGAGGGGATGAAATCCACTCCCGATCCCTTGCTTGTGGTTAATCCCACGGCATCGGAGTCGGAGGCCAATTCCTCCAAGGAAGCGGCTAAAGGCACTCATGTTCCTTCCCCTCATGACAAGAATGGGACGGGAACCTTTGCCTCGATTCCCCCTCCCCCGGTCTATGGAGGACCGGTTCCTACAGCTCACATTAATATTCATGGTCCTCCTCCCAAGCTTGTTAAGGGTGATTTTGCTAATTGGGTCTTTCGCATTAAGTCTCATTTGAATCATTGCTCAACTAACCTTTGGAGAATCATTGAGCAAGGCTTCTACCTGCATGATCCAAACAACTTCACCCCAAGAGAAGAAGTGGACAATCAATACAATCACCCCGCATTGTTCATTCTTCAAGAAGCGGTCCCTCCCGAAGATCTATCGCACCTACGACCTTTCACTCGTGCAAAGGACTATTGGGAGCACATTGTGTCTATGTACAAGGGGAGCTCAAGCATTCAATGGTCCAACTTTGAAGTGGTCCTTGATGAGGCCGATGAATTTGTGATGCTTGAAGATGAGGATCCTCATGATATTTACCGGAGGGTGACAACTCTTGCGATTGCCTCCAAGACCATGGAAGCAAGGATACGGATGACACTTGGATCAAGCGCAAGTTTCTCAAAGCCATCATGCCATTCAATAAGGCCATGTCTTCCGTGATTCGTCAAAGGCCGGACTTCCACACCTTAACCTCAAGTGAAGTGGTTGATGAGTTTATTGCCATGAACATCATGAACAAGACCGCCGACAATGCTCTTGCTTGTGCCCGATCAAAGAAAAGCACTCCCACCCTTGCTTTGAAGGCCAAGGCCATTCTGGAAGAAGAAGCGAAAGAAGAAGAGGAGTGTGGCCCCGAGGACACCAAATATGCTTACCATGAGCACATGGCTCTTGCGTCAAGGCAATTTTGGAGTAAGAAGAGGAACTCAAGGCCCAACTTCACCAAGAACGACTCAAGTGGGTCAAAGAACAAGCAACATGTAAGAACTTGCTACAATTGTGGCAATGTAAGTCACTTTGTGGTAGATTGCCCCTACGAGAAGTGGGTAGACAATGGTGGCAAACTCATACGCAAAGATAAAGCCAAGTCCTTCCCTAGCAAGAACAACTTCACCAAGAAGACTCCTCCAAAGGGCTTGGTGGCACATGAAGAGTACCCCTCCGATGATGATGAGGAAGATACAAGTGAAGGAGGAATGGCAACTGCAAGCATTTTCATTGCTACATCTTCTCCCTCCAAGGTGTCTCTCTTCGGCGCCCCCAACGAAAACACCATTGCCAAGTGTCTCATGGCCAAAGGTATCAACAAGGTAACTCCTAACATCAAAACCACCATCATTACTACTCCTTCATTGTTAGATTGTGTAAATGATAGTGTGGTGGAGAAAGTTGATGAGAATGAGTTCACCAAGTTTGTGAGCAAGCTCAAGGGTGAGTCCAAGAAGCACTTTGTTGCTCTCTTGGAACAACTTGGTGATGCCAATGATATCATTGAGTCGCATGAGGATTCTATCTCCAAGTTGGAGGGGCATAGTCATGACTATGTCGATGAGATTGCGGATCTTTCCATTGCTCTAGAGGAAGAGCGAGATATTCGTTTGACTCTTGAGGAGTCACACAATGTTGATCATGCTAAAATGCAAAAAGATCTTGATCATGATATTGTTCTTACTCGTGTGCTTAAATCCGAGAAAGCCGCACTTGGGGTTGGCCATGATAGACTCAAGGAAGAATTTGATACACTTGACAAGGCTCACAAGGTCTTGAAGGGTGTTCATGCTTCTCTCAAAGAGTCTCATGATCAACTCCAAGTGAATCTAACAAAGGAGATTTCCACTTGTCCCCCCTTCGTTCTAATTGATAATGCCCATGCTACTAACCCTTGTTGCGAGCATGTGCATCTCGTGGAGGAAAATGCTAAGTTGAAAGAGCAACTTGAGAAGGGCCTTGTGACATGCATACAAGGTGAAAAGAACCTCAATGACCTTTTGATGAATCAAAAGGAAGTTTTGGGAAAGGAGGGACTTGGGTTTGCACCCAAGTCAAAGAGGAAGAAGAACAAGACCAAGCAACCGCTCCCACTCAAAGAAACCTTTGTGAAGGCGGGTAAGGGTACTCATGAGAAGAAGAAGAAGAACAAGGAAGTGGGTGGTAATGCCAAGAAGGGCAAAACTGCCCCTAACAACAAAGCCGGCGACTTTAACTCTTCTTATGTTTTGTGCCGTGCTAGTGATGGGCATGTTTATGCGAAATTCGCTGGTTCTTTCTATGAGTACATTGAATGGTCTATTTGGATTCCTAAGACCCTTGTTACTAACCTCAAAGGACCCATTCAAGAATGGGTACCTAAATCCAAGCATTGATCTCTTGTAGGAGTTTGCTTCCGGTGGAGTGTCATGGTTGCTTGATAGTGGAGCAACAAATCATATGACCGGGATCAAGGACTTGGTGGTGGATGTGCATCCAATTCCATCTATGCCCACCCATGTCCAATTTGGTGATGCCTCAACTTCTAAGGTATTGGGACTTGGCAAGGTGGTCATCTCTCAAGATTTAACTATTGAGAAGGTCATGCTTGTTGAGTCCCTTGCATATATTTACTTTTCGTTCGTCAACTTGCACTTATGGGCTTTGCAACATTCTTTGATCTTGATAGCGTGACCCTTTTGTGGAGCAAGACTCTTAAAGTAGCCTTTGTTGGGCATGTCGAGAATGGTCTCTATATGGTGAACTTTTCAGAGCGACCCACTAAGACCGCGTCTTGCCTAATGGCTAAAGTTGATGTGGGTTGGCTTTGGCATCGCCGACTAGCCCATGTCAATATGAGATCTTTGCAAAGTCTCCTCAAAGGTGACCACGTGCGTGGACTAACGAATGTGAGTTTTGCCAAAGACCGTGCTTGCAGTGCTTGTATTGAAGGAAAGCTTCATGAAACGGCTCACCGTCCATCGACTATCATCTACTCAAAGAGGCCCTTGGAGCTCCTTCACATGGATCTCTTTGGTCCTCCATCCTTTGATAGTCTTGGTGGAAGAAAGTATTGCTTGGTGATTGTGGATGACTACTCAAGATATACATGCGTATACTTCTTCAAGAGGAAGAGTGAGACACAACAAACCATCATCAACTTTGCAAATGAAGCTCAACGTCAACATGAAGCAAAGATCTTGATGATTAGAAGTGACAACGGCACCGAGTTCAAGAACTACACCTTGGATGAGTTTCTTAGTGATGAGGGGATCAAGCACCAATATTCCGCACCCTATACTCCTCAACAAAATGGTGTGGCAGAGAGGAAGAACCAGACATTGATGGATGCGGCAAGGACCATGATGGCGGAATTCAAATCTCCGTACAACTTTTGGGCCGAAGCCATCAACACCGCATGTCATGCTTCCAATAGGCTCTACCTCCACAAAGGCTTGAACAAGACTCCATATGAGATACTTACCGGTAACAAGCCCAATCTCAAGTACTTCCGGGTGTTCGGTTGTAAGTGTTTCATTCTCAAGAAAGGTGTTCGTTTGTCTAAATTTGAACCTAGAGCTCAAGAGGGCATATTTGTTGGTTATGCTACAAACTCTCATGCTTACCGTGTCCTCAACAAGTCTACCGGACTCATTGAGGAGACGTGTAACATGAAGTTTGATGAAAATAACGGCTCCCAAGTGGAGCAAAGTGGTCTTTGTGATGTAGGTGATGAAATTCCTCCTCAAGCTATAAGAAGAATGGGGATTGGTCAAATACTCCCCATTGAGGAACCCCTTGTGGCCGAAGGAGAAGGACAATGCTCTACTCAAGTGGAGCCATCACCTACGCTAGACCCACACACTTCCGAAGAACAAAATGAAGGCCCTTAACCAAATGAACAAGATCAAGGGCAAGATCAACTCCATGGAGATGGTGATGCACCAAATGTTGCCCAAGATCAAGTTCATGCCCCCGAGCGCGCTCAAGATCAAGAGCAAACTCAAGGTCAAGAGCAAGTTCTAGACGGTGCTCAAGATCAAGAGCAAGCTCAAAATCAAGAGAAAACTCAAGACGGTGCTCAAGATCAAGAGCAAGCTCAAGATCAAGAGCAAACTCAAGACGGTGCTCAAGATGTGCAAGATGATCCTCAATTGCCCATCGAGGAACTTTTGGAGCGCCGTGCCGCTAAGGTGGCTTCCAAGCTCAAGCATCAACAACTTGTCATGGAGAATGTGCTTGGAAACTTGAGAAAAGGGGTAACTACTCGTAAACAATTTTCAAACTTTTGTGAGCATCACGCTTTTGTTTCGTGTGTTGAACCCCAAAAGGTACAGGAGGCACTCGATGATGAGGATTGGCTTGAAGCCATGCATGATGAACTCAACAACTTCAAGCACAATCAAGTTTGGGATTTATTCCCTAGGCCAACGGAGGAACACAATGTCATTGGGACCAAATGGATATTCAAGAACAAGCAAGATGTGAACGGTGTAGTTGTTCGAAACAAAGCAAGATTGGTGGCACAAGGCTACTCCCAAGTCGAGGGTATCGACTACGGTGAAACTTTTGCCCCCGTTGCTCATCTTGAATCTATTCGCATGTTGCTTGCATATGCATCTCATCATGATTTTAAGTTGCAATAAATGGATGTGAAAAGTGCATTTCTTAATGGTCCTTTAAATGAATTGGTGTATGTCAAACAACCCCCGGGATTCGAGGATCCCAAGTTCCCCAATCATGTATACAAACTCAAGAAGGCACTCTATGGCCTTAAACAAGCCCCACGTGTGTGGTATGATCACCTTACTGAGGTGTTGCAAGATCATGGGTTTGAAATTGGGAAAATTGATCCCAGTCTTTTTACTAAGAGGGTAAAAGGGGATTTGTTCATATGCCAAATATATGTTGATGATATTATTTTTGGTTCCCCTACCAAATCTTTCAATGATGAGTTTGCCGCACTAATGACCGAGAAGTTCAAGATGTCTATGATGGGAGAGTTGAAGTTCTTTCTTGGGTTCGAAGTCAAGCAAAGAAGAGAAGGAACGTTCATCAACCAAGCCAAGTATACCCAAGACATGCTCAAGAGATTCAAGCTAGATGATGTCAAGCCGGTCAAGTTTCCCATGCCTACCAAATGCAAGCTTGACAGTGATCCCAATGGTAAAGCGGTGGATCAAAAGGTATATCATTCCATGATTGGATCCTTGCTTTACCTTTGTGCATCTAGACCGGATATCATGTTGAGTGTGGGAATTTGTGCACGGTTTCAAGCCGCACCTAAGGAAAGCCAATATGTGGCGGTCAAGCGAATCTTTAGATATTTGGCTCATACCCCAAACTTTGGCTTATGGTACCCCAAAGGAGCAAGCTTCGATCTCATGGGTTACTCGGATTCGGATTGGGCGGGAGATTGTGTGGATAGGAAGTCAACTTCCGGAGGGTGCCAATTCCTTGGTCGCTCTTTGGTGAGTTGGTCTTCAAAGAAGCAAAATTGTGTGTCTCTCTCGTCCATCGAGGCCGAATACGTAGCCGCCGCAAGTTGTTGTGCACAATTGCTATGGATGAGGCAAACTTTAAAGGATTACGGTGTCACTTGTGATAAAGTGCCTCTTCTATGTGACAATGAAAGTGCTATCAAGATTTCTCACAATCCGGTGCAACATAGCAAGACGAAGCATATTGAGATTCGTCATCATTTCATTAGTGACCACATCAAGCGGGGAGATATTGATATTATCTACATCAACACTCAAGAGCAACTAGCGGATATTTTCACCAAGCCTCTAGATGAAGCAAGATTTCGCGAGTTAAGGCATGAGCTAAATATCATTGATTTGAGCAATGTGGCTTGAATCTAGGCACACCCCACCACACTCATCATCATATCTTGTTCTAGATGTAGGCATGGACATAGGGGGAGTGTTGTTCTCTCAATGAACTCTCCCTCCCCCCATTATGCATAAATCGATCAAGTCTTTCACATTAGCCATTTTTATGGTACTTGTGCTTCAAAGATGAGTTTTGCTCATAGGCCCAAGCTTAAAATCTTTGCGGTGCCATACCAATTGACTCAAACAGAGGTGGCCTCGGCCACTGCCCTCTCCATGAGAGGTGTGTGGTTTTGTACTTTTTCCTTGAGTTGGTTTGTTTTGTGTTTTAGTTGTGCCTTGCTTCTAGTCTCAGTGGGGGCATCTCTATGAAGGAAATATGCCCTAGAGGCAATAATAAAGTTGTTATTTATATTTCCTTATATCATGATAAATGTTTATTATTCATGCTAGAATTGTATTAACCAGAAACTTAGTACATGTGTGAATACATAGACAAAACAGAGTGTCCCTAGTATGCCTCTACTTGACTAGCTCATTCATTAAAGATGGTTAAAGTTTCCTGACCATAGACATGTGTTGTCATTTGATGAATGGGATCACATCATTAGAGAATGATGTGATGGACAAGACCCATCCGTTAGCTTAGCATAATGATCGTTAAGTTTTATTGCTATTGCTTTCTTCATGACTTATACATATTCCTCTGACTATGAGATTATGCAACTCCCGAACACCGGAGGAACACCTTGTGTGCTATCAAATGTCACAACGTAACTGGGTGATTATAAAGATGCTCTACAGGTGTCTCCGAAGGTGTTTGTTGGGTTGGCATAGATCGAGATTAGGATTTGTCACTCTGAGTATCGGAGAGGTATCTCTGGGCCCTCTCGGTAATGCACATCACTGTAAGCCTTGCAAGCAATGTGACTAATGAGTTAGTTACGGGATGATGCATTACGGAACGAGTAAAGAGACTTGCCGGTAACGAGATTGAACTAGGTATGAAGATACCGACGATCGAATCTCGGGCAAGTAACATACCGATGACAAAGGGAATGACGTATGTTGTCGTGTGGTTTGACCGATAAAGATCTTCGTAGAATATGTAGGAACCAATATGAGCATCCAGGTTCCGCTATTGGTTATTGACCGGAGATCTGTCTCGGTCATGTCTACATAGTTCTCGAACCCGTAGGGTCCGCACGCTTAACGTTTGATGACGATTTGTATTACGAGTTATGTGTTTTGGTGACCGAAGATTGTTCAGAGTCTCGGATGAGATCACAGACATGACGAGAAGTCTCGAAATGGTCGAGAGGTAAAGATTGATATATTGGAAGGTGGTATTCGGACACTGGAATAGTTCCAGATCGTTCCGGGTATTTTTCGGAGTACCGGGAGGTTACCGGAACCCCCCGGGAGAGGTAATGGGCCTCATGGGCCATAGGGGAGAGAGAGGGGACAGCCCACAAGGGTGGCTGCGTGCCCCCCCATGAGAGTCCGAATTGGACTAGGGAGGGGGCGGCGCCCCCCCTTTCCCTCTCCTACTCCCTCTCCCTTTCCCCCTTTCCCACTCCGGAAAAGGAAGGGGGAATCCTACTAGGACTAGGAGTCCTAGTAGGACTCCCCACACTTGGCGCGCCCCTAGGGGGCCGGCCTCCACCCTCTCCTCCTTTATATACGGGGGCAGGGGGGCACCCCAAAGGCACAACAATTGTTCTTAGCCGTGTGCGGCGCCCCCCTCCACTGTTTACTCCTCCGGTCATATTGTCGTAGTGCTTAGGCGAAGCCCTGCGCGGATCACTTCACCATCACCGTCACCACGCCGTCGTGCTGACGAAACTCTCCCTCGACACTTTGCTGGATCAAGAGTTCGAGGGACGTCATCGAGCTGAACGTGTGCAGAACTCGGAGGCGCCGTATGTTCGGTGCTTGATCGGTTGGATCGCGAAGACGTTCGACTACATCAACCGCGTTAAGCTAACGCTTCCGCTTTCGGTCTACGAGAGTATGTGAACACACTCTTCCCCTCTCGTTGCTATGCATCTCCTAGATAGATCTTGCGTGAGCGTAGGAAATTTTTTGAAATTGCATGCTCCGTTCCCAACAGTGGCATCCGAGCCAGGTCTATGCGTAGATGATATGCACGAGTAGAACACAAAGAGTTGTGGGCGATGATAGTCATACTGCTTACCACCAACATCTTATTTTGATTCGGCGGTATTGTTGGATGAAGCGGCCCGGACCAACCTTACATGACCGCGTTCATGAGACCGGTTCCACCGACAGACATGCAACTTGTTGCATAAAGGTGGCTGGCGGGTGTCTGTTTCTCCAACTTTAGTTGAATCGAATTTGACTACGGCCGGTCCTTGTTGAAGGTTAAAACAGCAAACTTGACGAAACATCGTTGTGGTTTTGATGCGTAGGTAAGAACGGTTCTTGCTAGAAGCCCGTAGCAGCCACGTAAAACTTGCAACAACAAAGTAGAGGACGTCTAACTTGTTTTTGCGGGCATGTTGTGATGTGATATGGTCAAGACATGATGTGATATACGTTATTGTATGAGATGATCATGTTTGGTAGAAGTTATCGGCAACTGGCAGGAGCCTTATGGTTGTCGCTTTATTGTATGAAATGCAATCACCATGTAAATGCTTTACTTTATCACTATGTGTTAGCGATAGTTGTAGAACCAATAGTTGGCGAGATGACAACGACGCTACGATGGAGATCAAGGTGGCAAGCCAGTGATGATGGAGATCATGACGGTGCTTTGGAGATGGAGATCAAAGGCACAAGATGATGATGGCCATATAATGTCACATATTTTGATTGCATGTGATGTTTATCTTTTATGCATCTTATTTTGCTTAGTACGGCGGTAGCATTATAAGATGATCCCTCACTAATTTCAAGGTATAAGTGTTCTCCCTGAGTATTCACCGTTGCGACAGTTCATCGTGCCGAGACACCACGTGATGATCGGGTGTGATAAGCTCTACTTTCACATACAATAGGTGCAAGACAGTTTTGCACGTGCGGAATACTCGGGTTAAACTTGACGAGCCTAGCATATGCAGATATGGCCTCGGAACACTGAGACCGAAAGGTCGAACGTGAATCATATAGTAGATATGATCAACATAGAGATGTTCATCATTGAAAACTACTCCATCTCACGTGATGATCGGACATGGTTTAGTTGATATGGATCACGTGATCATTTAGATGACTAGAGGGATGTCTATCTAAGTGGGAGTTCTTAAGTAATATGATTAATTGAACTTTAATTTATCATGAACTTAGTCCTGATAGTTTTTGCATATCTATGTTGTAGATCAATGGCCCGTGCTACCGTTCCCTTGAATTTTAATGCGTTCCTAGAGAAAGCTAAGTTTAAATTTGATGGTAGCAACTACACGGACTAGGTCCGTAACTTGAGGATTATCCTCATTGCTGCACAGAAGAATTATGTCCTTGATGCACCGCTAGGTGAAAGGCCTGCTGCATGAGCAGATGCTGATGTTATGAACGTCTGGCAAGCTCGATCTGATGACTACTTGATAGTTCAGTGTGCCATGCTTTACGGCTTAGAATCGGGACATCAAAGACGTTTTGAACGTCATGGAGCATATGAGATGTTCCAGGAATTGAAGTTAATATTTCAAGCAAATGCCCGAGTTGAGAGATATGAAGTCTCCAACAAGTTCTATAGCTGCAAGATGGAGGAGAACTGTTCGGTTAGTGAACACATACTCAGAATGTCTGGGTACCATAACCACTTGACTCAGCTGGGAGTTAATCTTCCGGATGATAGTGTTATTGACAGAGTTCTTCAATCACTGCCACCAAGCCATAAAGGCTTCGTGATGAACTATAATATGCAAGGGATGGAGAAGACTATTCCCGAGCTCTTGCTATGCTCAAAGCAGCGGAGGTAGAAATCAAGGAGCATCAAGTGTTGATGGTTAACAAGACCACTAGTTTCAAGAAAAAGGGCAAAGGAAAGAAGGGGAACTTCAAGAAGAATGGCAAGCAAGTTGCCACTCCTGGGAAGAAGCCCAAGTCTGGACCTAAGCCTGAAACTGAGTGCTTCTACTGCAAAGGGACTGGACACTGGAAGCGGAACTGCCCCAAGTATTTGGCGGATAAGAAGGATGGCAAAGTGAACAAAGGTATATTTGATATACATGTTATTGATGTGTACCTTACTAATGCTCGTAGTAGCACCTGGGTATTTGATACTGGTTCTGTTGCTCATATTTGCAACTCGAAACAGGGGCTATGGATTAAACGAAGATTGGCTAAGGACGAGGTGACGATGCGCGTCGGGAATGGTTCCAAGGTCGATGTGATCACCGTCGGCACGCTACCTCTACATCTACCTTCGGGATTAGTATTAGACCTGAATAATTGTTATTTGGTGCCAGCGTTGAGCATGAACATTATATCTGGATCTTGTTTGATGTGAGACGGTTATTCATTTAAATCAGAGAATAATGGTTGTTCTATTTATATGAGTAATATCTTTTATGGTCATGCACCCTTGAAGAGTGGTCTATTTTTGTTGAATCTCGATCGTGGTGATACACATATTCATAATATTGATGCCAAAAGATGCAAAGTTGATAATGATAGTGCAACATATTTGTGGCACTGCCGTTTAGGTCATATTGGTGTAAAGCGCATGAAGAAACTCCATGCAGTTGGACTTTTGTAATCACTTGATTATGAATCATTTGATGCTTGCGAACCATGCCTCATGGGCAAGATGACTAAGACTCCGTTCTCCGGAACAATGGAGCGAGCTACTGACTTATTGGAAATAATACATGCTGATGTATGCGGTCCGACGAGTGTTGAAGCTCGCGGCGGGTATCGTTATTTTCTGACCTTCACAGATGATTTGAGCAGATATGGGTATATCTACATAATGAAACATAAGCCTAAAACATTTGAAAAGTTCAAAGAATTTCAGAGTGAAGTGGAAAATCATCGTAACAAGAAAATAAAGTTTCTACGATCTGATCGCGGAGGCAAATATTTGAGTTACGAGTTTGGTCTTCATTTAAAACAATGTGGAATAGTTTCACAACTCACGCCACCTGGAACACCACAGCGTAATGATGTGTCTGAACGTCATAACCGTACTTTATTAGATATGGTGCGGTCTATGATGTCTCTTACCGATTTACCACTATCGTTTTGGGGTTATGCATTAGAGACAGCTGCATTCACGTTAAATAGGGCACCATCTAAATCCGTTGAGACGACACCGTATGAACTGTGGTTTGGCAAGAAACCTAAGCTGTCGTTTCTTAAAGTTTGGGGTTGCGATGCTTATGTGAAAAAGCTTCAGCCTGATAAGCTCGAACCCAAATCAGAGAAATGCGTCTTCATAGGATACCCAAAAGAAACTATTGGGTACACCTTCTATCACAGATCCGAAGGCAAGATATTTGTTGCTAAGAATGGATCCTTTCTAGAGAAGGAGTTTCTCTCGAAAGAAGTGAATGGGAGGAAAGTAGAACTTGATGAGGTAATTGTACCTTCTCTCGAATTGTAGAATAGCTCATCACGTAAAATAGTTCCCGTGATGCCTACACCAATTAGTGAGGAAGCTAATGATGATGATCATGAAACTTCAGATCAAGTTACTACCGAACCTCGTAGGTCAGCCAGAGTACGTTCCGCACCAGAGTGGTACGGTAATCCTGTTCTGGAAGTCATGTTACTAGACCATGACGAACCTGCGAACTATGAGGAAGCGATGATGAGCCCAGATTCCGCGAAATGGCTTGAGGCCATGAAATATGAGATGGGATCCATGTATGAGAACAAAGTGTGGACTTTGGTTGACTTGCCCGATGATCGGCAAGCCATAGAGAATAAATGGATCTTCAAGAAGAAGACTGACGCTGACGGTAATATTACTGTCTACAAAGCTTGACTTGTTGCGAAAGGTTTTCGACAAGTTCAAGGGGTTGACTACGATGAGACCTTCTCACCCGTAGCGATGCTTAAGTCTGTCCGAATCATGTTAGCAATTGCCGCATTTTATGATTATGAAATCTGGTAAATGGATGTCAAAACTGCGTTCCTTAATGGTTCTCAAAGAAGAGTTGTATATGATGCAACCAAAAGGTTTTGTCGATCCTAAAGGTGCTAACAAAGTGTGCAAGCTCCAGCGATCCATTTATGGACTGGTGCAAGCCTCTCGGAGTTGGAATATACGCTTTGATAGTGTGATCAAAGCATATGGTTTTATACAGACTTTTGGAGAAGCCTGTATTTACAAGAAAGTGAGTGGGAGCTCTGTAGCATTTCTAATATTATATGTGGATTATATATTGTTGATTGGAAATGATATAGAATTTCTGGATAGCATAAAAGGATACTTGAATAAGAATTTTTCAATGAAAGACCTCGGTGAAGCTGCTTATATATTGGGCATCAAGATCTATAGGGATAGATCAAGACGCTTAATAGGACTTTCACAAAGCACATACCTTGATAAAGTTTTGAAGAAGTTCAAAATGGATCAGTCAAAGAAAGGGTTCTTGCCTATGTTGCAAGGTGTGAAGTTGAGTAAGACTCAATGCCCGACCACTGCAGAAGATAGAGAGAAAATGAAAGTCATTCCCTATGCCTCGGCCATGGGTTCTATCATGTATGCTATGCTATGTACCAGACCTGATGTGTGCCTTGCTATAAGTTTAGCAGGAAGGTACCAAAGTAATCCAGGAGTGGATCACTGGACAACGGTCAAGAACATCCTGAAATACCTGAAAAGGACTAAGGATATGTTTCTCATTTATGGAGGTGACAAAGAGCTTGTTGTAAATGGTTACGTCGATGCAAGCTTTGACACTGATCCGGATGACTCTAAGTCACAAACCGGATACTTATTTATATTGAGTGGTGGAGCTGTCAGTTGGTGCAGTTCCAAGCAAAGCGTCGTGGCGGGATCTACGTGTGAAGCGGAGTACATAGCTGCTTCGGAAGCAGCAAATGAAGGAGTCTGGATGAAGGAGTTCATATCCGATCTAGGTGTAATACCTAGTGCATCGGGTCCAATGAAAATCTTTTGTGACAATACTGGGGCAATTGCCTTAGCAAAGGAATCCAGATTTCACAAGAGAACCAAACACATCAAGAGACGCTTCAACTCCATCCGCGATCAAGTCAAGGAGGGAGACATAGAGATTTGCAAAATACATATGGATCTGAATGTTGCAGACCCGTTGACTAAGCCTCTTCCACGAGCAAAACATGATCAGCACCAAGACTCCATGGGTGTTAGAATCATTATTATGTAATCTAGATTATTGACTCTAGTGCAAGTGGGAGACTGAAGGAAATATGCCCTAGAGGCAATAATAAAGTTGTTATTTATATTTCCTTATATCATGATAAATGTTTATTATTCATGCTAGAATTGTATTAACCGAAAACTTAGTACATGTGTGAATACATAGACAAAACACAGTGTCCCTAGTATGCCTCTACTTGACTAGCTCATTCATTAAAGATGGTTAAAGTTTCCTGACCATAGACATGTGTTGTCATTTGATGAATGGGATCACATCATTAGAGAATGAATTGATGGACAAGACCCGTCCATTAGCTTAGCATAATGATCGTTAAGTTTTATTGCTATTGCTTTCTTCATGGCTTATACATATTCCTTTGATTATGAGATTATGCAACTCCCGAACACCGGAGGAACACCTTGTGTGCTATCAAATGTCACAACCTAACTGGGTGGTTATAAAGATGCTCTACAGGTGTCTCCGAAGGTGTTTGTTGGGTTGGCATAGATCGAGATTAGGATTTGTCACTCCGAGTATCGGAGAGGTATCTCTGGGCCCTCTCGGTAATGCACATCACTGTAAGCCTTGCAAGCAATGTGACTAATGAGTTATTTACGGGATGATGCATTATGGAACGAGTAAAGAGACTTGCTGGTAATGAGATTGAACTAGGTATGAAGATACCGACAATCGAATCTCGGGCATGTAACATACCGATGAGAAAGGGAATGACGTATGTTGTCGTGCGGTTTGACCGATAAAGATCTTCGTGGAATATGTAGGAACCAATATGAGCATCCAGGTTCCGCTATTGGTTATTGACCAGAGATGTGTCTCAGTCATGTCTACATAGTTCTTGAACCCGTAGGGTCTGCACGCTTAACGTTCGATGACGATTTGTATTATGAGTTATGTGTTTTGGTGACCGAAGATTGTTCGGAGTCCCGGATGAGATCACGGACATGACGAGAAGTCTCGAAATGGTCGAGAAGTAAAGATTGATATATTGGAAGGTGGTATTTGGACACGGAATAGTTTCGGATCGTTTCGGGTATTTTTTGGAGTACCGGGAGGTTACCGGAACCCCCCGGGAGAGGTAATGGGCCTCATGGGCCATAGGGGAGAGAGAGGGGACAACCCACAAGGGTGGCCGCGTGCCCCCCCCCCATGAGAGTCCGAATTGGACTAGGGAGGGGGCGGCGCCCCCCCTTTCCCTCTCCTACTCCCTCTCCCTTTCCCCCTTTCCCACTCCGGATAAGGAAGGGGGAATCCTACTAGGACTAGGAGTCCTAGTAGGACTCCCCACACTTGGCGCGCCCCTAGGGGGCCGGCCTCCTCCCTCTCCTCCTTTATATACGAGGGCAGGGGGGCACCCCAAAGGCACAACAATTGTTCTTAGCCGTGTGCGGCGCCCCCATCCACCGTTTACTCCTCCGGTCATATTGTCGTAGTGCTTAGGCGAAGCCCTGCACGGATCACTTCACCATCACCGTCACCACGCCGTCATGCTGGCGAAACTCTCCCTCGACACTTTGCTGGATCAAGAGTTCGAGGGACGTCATCGAGCTGAACGTGTGCAGAACTCGGAGGCACCGTACGTTCGGTGCTTGATCGGTTGGATCGCGAAGACGTTCGACTACATCAACCGCGTTAAGCTAACGCTTCCGCTTTCGGTCTATGAGGGTACGTGGACACACTCTTCCCCTATCGTTGCTATGCATCTCCTAGATAGATCTTGCGTGAGCATAGGAATTTTTTTTGAAATTGCATGCCCCGTTCCCAACACTCTGGTCTTTGGTGGTGTTTTGCTCTTTGAGGTGCTCCCTCAGCTCGCGCCGGTGTTTCTGTGTGTTGGAGCTTTGCCTTTTTCTGCCCTGTCTCGACGTGTTCTATGCTGGGCGGTACTACCGCTGAGTAACATCAAGCGGTACTACCGCCCGCCAGAGCGGTACTACCGCTGCGAGGCGGGCCTGGGGGGTTATGTTTCGGGCAGGAGGAGTTTTTCTCCCCCATACCCATTCGACTCGCCCCGCTCATTCCTCTCCTGCTCCAGCGAAGAACTCGCCGTGGGAGGCTGCCGCCGGGCCGCCGTCTTCGGGCCGTCCTTCACCTTTCCCTCCGGTGGAATCGATCCCCACCCCTTCCTCTTGCCATGGATGTTGGTATTGCCCCCGTTCTTCTTCTCTTTGTTTCTAGGTTTCAGATCTAGGCTTTAGGGGCAATAGTCTTTGCATTTATTGATTTTTGGCCAAATCGAGGCTTGAGTAGGTTGTTGAAGGATGCTAGATTAGTTGGATTGATATTTAGTAGGAGTATTTTTGAATTTGGCACTCCCGATAGTACCGGATTTGGCCGCGGATGTAGTCAAACCGCCGTCCTCCGCCTCGAGCAGTAATACTGCTCCTCAGGAGCGGTACTACCGCTTGAAGGCAGTAGGCGGTACTACCGTTGGGGTGCCAGCCTCCACTTTATTCAGACCAAATGTCGATTTGTGTTGCTTTTTCTGCTGGCTTATGCTTGTTTTTCTCCTTTTTTCTCGTGTTCTTGTGTTGGTTCCAGGTGATGGCCCTTCGGAGCACCCTATCCGTTGTGTCAACCCCAGGCATTCTGGATCAAAATGCTATTGCACTTCTGAGGCAGCGGCTACTTCCTCAAGTGTTCCTCCACCGCAGCCCAAGAAGCATCTTGCGAGCAAGCCCAAGCCAAGGGCCAAGTCTGTGACTGAGATGACTGCCAAGGAGTTCTGGGAGAGGCATCAGCGCAACCCATATGAGCAAGATCAAGAACCCACTCTTGTCAACCGCCCGTTCTGGAACCGTTTTCAGTGGGCTATCTTCTTTGATGTGATCAAAGCAAAGAAGAATCTCTATGTTGATGTCCGCTCCATCGACATTGCTTATATGGAGAAGGATCCTGCCTACTTTGGCGAAGCTCTGCAGATGTGTACTCAGTTGAATATTCTCAAGATCATGGAGCTCAACAAGGACTTTGATGCGGATTTGGTGGCTCAATTTTATGCCACGGTCCATCTTGGCACTAATGAGGAAAGAACCTTGACTTGGCTGACAAATGGCAAACTTCTCTCCATCAAATGGAAGGCGTTCATGGAATTGTTTGGGATTTAAGATCAAGGGCTTGAAAACCCGGTTGGCTTTCGTCCTCACTGGAATGCAACTTCTACTCACAAGCAATCTCTCTGGCCTTACTACATATTGAAGATTCACCCGGAGACGCAGAAGGAGACTTACGAGCTGCCTCCTTTTTTGGGCATCCTTCATCGCATCTTCAGGGAGACTCTTTTCCCTTGCATTGGGAACTTGGATATGGTTCATTTGTTCCTTGTGGACATGTTACTGTTCTGCCAGCATGAGAAGGAAGAAAACTCTGGAGATTCCTTGGATATTTCTCATGTCATGTGGTCTGAGCTCGTCTACGCCATCTCTAAGCGCAAGTGCCCCATCTATGCTCCTTTTCTCATGTTACTTATTGAGAAGGCATGGGGGCACACTTATTCTGGTGTCGTGCTGGAGACTGGTGAGTTGGTCTCTCACGAGATTAAGCGTCTGAGAAAGAAGGAGCTCTGGGGCACTCCTATTCCGAAGTCTGGGATTCCGTTAGGTGCTGACGAGGTTGAGGCAGAGGCTGATGCTGATGATGATGAGGACTATGTGCCCTCTGGAGCGGAGCCCTCATGGGCAAAGAAGCTCAAGCGCAAGATGAAGAAACTTTTCTGCATGGAGTCTCATGGGTAGTATATGGCTCATGTGTCTGAGAAGAAGGCCAGGAGTCATCACAAGGAGCTCATGCGACAGTTTGGGGCTACAGTTAACAGTGGATCTGAGGGCAAGATCACTGATGAGGAGGAGTGGATTCAGCAGCACTGCCCTTGGACAGACTCAGACACCGAGCAGCCCTCTGCCGATGACGGAGGCGCGGGCGACCACGCGGGGATGTGATGATGGAGATCTTCAGCTTTGCTATCGCCTGTGACCGTAGCAGCACTCTTTGCCCTTTTGGTGTCTCGATGCCAAAGGGGGAGAGAGTTTAGGGATTTGTCGAGTTGCGAGTGTGTCTTATTTGCCTTGTCTTTCTCTCTCGCAAACTCTTTTGTTGTCACTTGCATTGGTTTGGTTTGTGCTCATGAGACCTGGTTACCCTATCATATGGTGTGAGACATATGCTACCCTATCTTATTATTATCTATGTTTGTCGAGTACTTTGGTAGTATGTGAGTTGCATGCTTATCTGTTGTTTCTTCTTTGCTCACTTACTACTCCCTTGCATCCTAGCTTATATCTCTCTATGTATAGATGCAAGTGTTGTCGGGCTATAAAATATAGGGGGAGTGTTGATCCTAATGTGTGTACTTTGCATTCCAAAGGCACTTCTAAGTAAGTGCACACATCTAGGGGGAGCCCGTCTATATTTTGTAGTCTCTGGGGATTCGCTTATTCTCTTGTCATTTCTTTATGCAAATCCCGTGTTGTCATCAATCCACCAAAAAGGGGGAGATTGTTAGGGCATGTCTCTCTCTAAGTGGTTTTGGTGATTGATGACAATGCATTTGCGGACTAATTGTGTGCATTGAGTATTTCAGAGATTCATTCATTGGCACGAGACGATTCATTCCCCTCGGAGCTCAAAGTGAAGACGGTGTAGTCTCTTTTGGTTCGGTTTTGGTGGACTTGAGTCGTAGGAGACACCGTACTATCAAGAGGGGGTCCACATCGGAAAGGCTAGGGTGGAATCAACACGTACACTTCATTTTTGCACCCCCAGCTCCTTTCCTCTTCTTGGTGTTTACCGTTATCTCGGAAGTGGGGCTTGTGAGGAGCCAGCGGTAGTATCGCCGAACCAGAGCGGTAGTACGGCTTATGGCCCTCAAGCGGTAGTACCGCTGTTTCATAGCGGTAGTACCGCTCGTGGCCATAAGCGGCAATACTGCTCCTATTCTGTGCTGGTACCGCCTCGATTCGAGGGCGTCGCCTCTCGTGTCAGGTTGGGCGGTAGTAGGAGCGGCAGTTGGCGCGGTAGTACCGCTCCCGAGCGGTAGTACCGCTCTACCTCCGTTACTAGTACCGCTCGGGGGCCTCCTCCTCCTTGCCCCTCTTTTCAGCCTCTGTGCAAAGCTCCAGCGGTACTACCGCGGGGCCTAGCGGTAGTACCGCTGCCAGGTGCGGTAGTACCACTCCCTTGAGCGGTAGTACCGCCCTCTGCAGGCTGTGATGTGGGATAACGGTTGGATTGGTCTCCCCACTATAAAAGGAGGTCTTCTTCCTCAAGAAGACCTACCTCTTTTTCCCCCAAGCTCCATTGTTGCTCCAAAGCTCATTTTCACCCGATCTCTCTCCCTAGCCAATCAAACTTGTTGATTTTCTAGGGATTGGTTGAGAAGGCCCGGATCTACACTTCCACCAAGAGAAATTTGATTACCCCCACTAATCCCTTGCGGATCTTGTTACTCTTGGGTGTTTGAGCATCCTAGACGGTTGAGGTCACCTCGGAGCCACATTCCATTGTGGTGAAGCTCCGTGGTATCGTTGGGAGCCTCCAATCAAGTTGTGGAGATTGCCCCAACCTTGTTTGTAAAGGTTTGGTCGCTGCCTTCAAAGGCACCACTAGTGGAATCACGGCATCTCGCATTGTGTGAGGGCGTGAGGAGAATACGGTGGCCCTAGTGGCTTCTTGGGGAGCATTGTTCCTCCACACCGCTCCAACGGAGACGTACTTCCCCCAAAGGGAAGGAACTTCGGTAACACATCCTTGTCTCCACCGGCTCCACTTGTGGTTATCTCTTCCCTTTACTTTGTGCAAGCTTTTATTGTGTTGTATCCTTTGCTTGCTCTTGTTGTTGTTGTTGTTGTTGTTGTTGTTGTTAGCATCATATAGGTTGCTCACCTAGTTGCACATCTAGACAACCTATTTGTTGCTAAACCTAATTTGTTAAGAAAAGCTAAAAAATGGTAGTTGCCTATTCACCCCCCTCTAGTCAACCATATCGATCCTTTCACTGCTGCTGTTACAATCACTACAAAACTGTTACCGATACTGTTAATGTCACTATTCCTATTGTTATCGTTACTATCAAACCATCATACTTCATACTGCTATGCTACTAAACACTTTGCTGCAGAGATATTATTTTCCAGGTGTGGTTTAATTGACAACTCAACTGCTAAGGCTCATAAATATTCTTTGCCCCCCTTGTGTCGAATCAATAAATTTGGGTGAAATACTACCCTCGAAGACTGTCGCGATCCCCTATACTTGTGGGTTATCAAGCCACGGAGAGGACAAGGGCAGGGAGACCGTGAAGTGTTATTCTGAACAACAGTGATAGAAAGGTTTAGTATGATAACATAGATCTTATCCTTGTGGATACAAGAGGTGTAGTCATTAAACATCCAATGCTTTTATTTGATTTCTATCTCAATTACTAGGACAACCCCTGCGCGACGAATAGGGCCTTTCGGTTGGGCAACTGATTTTGATGAAGGACGCGCTCCGGTCAAGACATAATTTGGACACATCCCCACTTTGATACATTGCAAGCACATCTCGATGAGTGACTTCTAGAGCACAAATTAATATCATGATGATACCGTCGCAGATATATGTTTGTAAGAAAAGTCCTTATACCCATGCCGAATTTTATTATAAGTGTTTTTAGTCTCAACTTGATTTTGATCCGGTCAAGAGCTAGAATTAATACTCTTACAAAAGCTTGGTAGAAACCTTTGACTTCAAGGGTGCCTTCCTCTCATGGGTTCGATAACTCTGAGTCACCTCTAGGGAAAAAGGCGAGAATCCTTTCTACTCCTTTACCAGATCACTAAAGGGACTAATCAAACCTTTTTCTTGCGCCATTGCCTAGGAGGAATTTGTGTGCCTGGTCTTTTTGTTAGAGTTTATGATAGAGTTTTTGTTTTTAGTTTTAGTATAATTTTTGTTGCAAGTATTGTCAGTACAAAACCCAAAAAGATTACTATGGATCATAATCTTGGAAGCTTTGCTGCTCCTAGCAATTGTTTCATGTTGGGAAATGTAGTAGAAAACAAATAATTGCTCCTACGCTCACCCAAGATCAATATGAAGATCCATTACGGGTTGGGATAACGATCGTTACCGTCACCAAATTGCAGCAGAAGAAGAATGTGTTGGTGTAGATCGTACTTGGAGTCCTTCGAACTATCGATGAACAATCCCGCGAACCGCCCACAAACAGTCCCTGTAACCGAAGACCGAAAGCACGACCTCTCTACTTGGTTGCAAGTGTGTGGCCTTCATGATTCGGCAGCGCTTCGCCGTCCAGAGCTAATCATCGCCGAATAATTAGAGGGAGTGATACGTCTCCAACGTATCTATAATTTTTTATTGTTCCATGCTATTATATTATCAATCTTGGATGTTTTATACACACTTATAAGCAATTATATATCAATTTTTTGGACTAACCTATTAACTTAGTGCCCAATGCCAGTTGTTGTTTTTTGCCTGTTTTTTGGTTTTTCAGAGTATCACTACCAAACGAAGTCCAAATGCCACGAAATTTTTTGGACATTTTTTCTGGACATAAGAGACCCTCGAAACTTCAGGAGGGGACGAGAAGATGGAGCAGTGGCCCATGAGGCACTAGGGCACGCCCTGGTGGCTCGTGGGGCCCATGTGGCTCCGTCTAACCTAACTCCGCCTCTATAAATCCTTTAAAATCGGGAAACCAACATAGGAGTCCACGAAATACTTTTTCTGCTATCGCAAGTTCCTGTTCTTGCGAGATCCCTTCTGGAGGCCTTTTCCGGCACTCTACCAGAGGGGGAATCGATCACGGAGGGGCTCTACATCAGCCTTGCTGCCCTTTCAATGATGTGTGAGTAGTTTACCACAGACCTACGGGTCCATAATTAGTAGCTAGATGGCTTCTTCTCTCTATTTGATCTTCAATACAATGTTCTCCTCTATGTTCTTGGAGTTCTATTCGATGTAATTACTTTTTGCGGTGTGTTTGTTGGGATCCGATGAATTGTGAGTTTATGATCAGATTATATTTGAGTTTTCTCTGAACTCTTTTATGCATGGTTATTATATCTTCATATTTCTCTTCGATCTATTGATTTGGTTTGGCCAATTAGATTGATTTTTCTTGCAATGGGAGAGGTACTTTGTGATGGGTTCAATCTTGCAGTGATCTATATCCCAGTGGCAGAAGGGACAAGACACGTATTTGTATTGCTGCCATTAAGGATAAAAAGATGGGGTTTATTCATGCGCGAGTTTACTTTGTCTACATCATGTCATCTTGCTTAAGGCGTTACTCTGTTCTTTATGAACTTAATACTCTAGATGCATGCTAGATAGTGGTCGATGTGTGGAGTAATAGTAGTAGATGCAGGCAGGAGTCGGTCTACTTCTCTCGGATGCTGTGGCGTAGCTGTAGGGTGGCCATGGACCCTGGGATTCAGTTCATTAGTATAATATATTAGTCTATATAAAAAAGAAAAAAGCCACTCCAACTCAGCCCATGTACACGTTAAAGATTGGCTCGCTAGTCTCCTCGTATGTGTGTGTACGCGCTGATTGATCGAAGACGTTCCTGATTCCTCTTCGCCTCCTTCCTTGTAGTTTTGGAACCCTAGCAGCAAGTGTCAAGTGCCACCACCCAGCAGCCCCCAGCGCGCGGCCGATAGGGCACTCATCGATGGTGACAGACCTGCGGCTGGTGAAGGACACTTGTGCCGGGCTGTCGGCGATGGCAAACAGGCGGCCGACGAAGGACACTTGTGCCGGCGGTGGGAAACAGGCGGCCCGCGAAGCGCGCACGCACGCACAACTCAGTTAAGCTGAGCACACCACTTGTTCAGTTTTTCATCCTAGTATTCTAATCTAAAGTAAGATTTTGATTCTTCTTTAATTCAGAAATTCAATGTATAAATTTCTCTTGCTATGAAGATTTGAACAAGTTAAGCTGAGAGTGCAAGCTTTTTTTTTGCAATTGATAATTAGTAAACCAACTGATCATTAGGGATTTATTTCAATTGATATAGCTAATAAATTAAGGTTTGTGTAGAATTGTGGCAAAATGAAAAGGACTGGAGACATAGCATCTCTTTTTATGAAGACTGGAGATACTTTTATTGTCTTGAGAAGGCGTTATAAATAAGGTGTGCCATCTAATTTTACGTGAATTTAAGACTTAACCATGAATTTTAATATTATTTGAAAGACCTTATTGATATATGTTTTTGATATATTCTTTACGCATATCTCGGGTTGTTGAGTTTGTGGTGCATTTTTTTTCTATCAGTTGGACCACCCTGGCATCAAATCCTAGCTACGCCACTACACGGACATGATGCCTATATACATGTTCATTGCCTTGGATATCATCATGATTATTTGCTTTTCTGTCAATTGCCCAAAGTAATTTGTTTACCCATCGTATGCTATTTTCAAGAGAGAAGCCTCTAGTGAAAACTATGCCCCCCATGTCTACTTTTACCATATATTAAAAATCTTAAAGATACCTTGCTGCAATTTTACTTTATTTATTTTATTTTGTATTTTTGTTCGATCTATCTATCTATCACCATACAATTTAGGGCCATTTGCATTTATTTCCCTAACTCGAACCACCTACTCAGATTTGCCCCTAATTTCGAAGCCTACTCAAATTTGTCCCTCTGCTATTAGGTGCCCTTACATAAATGTCCTTCTGCGCCGTTACCGTCCGTTCAAAGGGCTTTGACCATTTCGAAAAAATAGCAAAAAATAAAAAAAACCAAATTTTTGTGGGATCAAAGATACTCAGGTGCGCAAGGTGCATGCAAATTTTCGTGCTATTTAGACATAACAAGAGCTCATGGCAAAGGAAAATAATAAATTTGTACACCTATGAATAGTAAATTCAAAAAAAGCAAGAAAATTCAAAAAAAATATGAATTCTTTTGGCATCCAAGATGATCGGGTGCACAAGGTGTGTGCAAAATTTTGTTATCAAATGACATGCGAGGAGCTCTAGCGAAAAAACCAAAATAGTGTATTTTTTCAAAGTTTTTTTCTGAGCCAAATTTTGTTTTTACCTCCACGAGCTCCTACAATGTCCGAACACATCAAAATTTTGCACACACCTTTCGCACCCGAGCATCTTGGATGCCAAAAAATTCACATTTTTTGAATTTTCTTGCTATATTTTTGAATTTACTATTCACAGGCATACAAATTTATTGTTTTCCTTTGCCACGAGCTCCTGGTATGTCTAAATAGCATGAAAATTTGCATGCGCCTTGCACACCTGAGTATCTTTGATCCCATAAAATTTTAGATTTTTTTGAATTTTTTTGTTATTTTTTTGAGACGGTCAAAGCCCTTTGACCGGACGGTAACGACGCAGAAGGGCATTTCTGTAAGGGCACCAAATGGCAGAGGGGCAAATTTGAGCAGGCTTCAAAATTAGGGGCAAATCTGAGTAGTGGGTTCGAGTTAGGGATACAAATGTAAACGACCCTACAATTTAATCTTGCAATTAATTGCCAAGGGACTGATAACCACTTGTTCGCGTTGGGTGCAAGGATTTGTTATTTTGTGTGCAGTTGTTGTTAACAAGTTGTTGCGTCATTCTCCTACTAGATTGATAACTGTTGGTGCAATAATTTGCCTCCTTATGTTTGGGGTTTGTTAACATAAATAGTAAGGGACTTATGTGTTTGCTAGTGCACATAGAGTAACAGGTCCCTGGAATCAAGAGGAGTTTGATTCAAACGCCGAAGATTGTGATAACAAGAGTGACCCCTCAAAAATTGCTGACGTGAAGCAATTGGTTCGGTGCTCGTCCGAAGAAAGTGACTGCGACCGAGAAGATTGAAGATGAAGTGAAGACGTAGCATTTATTTCATTCTTTCTCTCCTCTTTATTGAGTCATAGGACCATCGTACTACTAAGATTGGTGTAGCGTTCGAAGCTTTGATTCTCTGATGCTAAACCCAATTCCTATGAAAGTTCAGAGAGAAATCTCTTTGTGTTCCGAGCAAATACTTGCCAGCAAGAGACTGTGATCTTCTTCGCTGCGAGAGATTTGTCTCTGACCGAGGAGTTAGCATTACTTGGTTCTCAAGTAATGTTACCGTTGCTCTTGAAATCCGACCGTTGTAAACGTGTCGGTTGGCCATTGGCTGGACCGCATCTTCAAAATGGTCATTTCCCACCACGGAAGGCTGTGGCTATAAATAGCCACCCCACACCAGCGTTGTCCGGTGGATGCTCCGTTTGATTGTGAGAAGATTGTTGAGCAACCCCCTCTCCTGAGTGATTTGAGTTTAAAATCCACCAAGAGAAAACCCTAGAGCCGAAAAATTAGATAGTGGTTCAACATCACTCGAATCTAAGTCCAGTACGCTCCGCCTATTACTCTTGAGAGTTGCAAACTCTCTAGACGGTTAGGTGTCAATTTCTTCAGAGACCAAGAGTAATTGTGGTTCCCGAAGAAGAAATCTGTAAAGGTTCGGAGAGCGCCTCAAGTATCTACCACGAGTGATCGACATTGGTTGATGAACCAATTATCGAGGAGAAATGGGCGAAGAGAGTTTATCTTCTGTGTTAAATCATAGCCCCTCCAACCAGACGTAGTCCTTGTGCAGAAGGGCGAACTGGTCTACGAATTCCTTGTCGCCATCGAGCATCACTGGTTACATTTGCTCCTCCTCTTTACATTTGAACTGTTTCAATCATGTGATTTGTCTTGATGCATGCTTTCAGTTTCCATTTGTTAGTTTGTATTCGCTCACTGTACACTATTTTCATTCGCTCCGCTGCTGGGTTCCGAGAGTTTTGATATTTTCGAAGAAATTTTAGAACTCCCATTCACCCCCCCTCTGGTAGACATACTTCGTTCTTACAATTGGTATCAGAGCAAGGTACTCCTTGACTCTGCTCATTTTGGTCTAACCACCTTGGAGTTGAAGTATGTCTTCAGTGAGCTACAACTCGCACCTCAAGATTCCCATCTTCGATGGGACGGACTATCCCTTTTGGAAAGAGAAGATGAAGATCTGTCTCCGAGATATTGATGATGATATGTGGAACGTGGTGCAAACTGGATTCACGGTTGAAGTGCCCTAGGTCCCCACTGACCGCGAGAAGAAACTCATTCAGATGGACGCTCAAGCTAAAGATGAAATTGGTGGCCATCTCTCTCGTGCTCAATTTCTTTGCTATGGTCAATGTGAAACTGCAAAGGAATTGTTACATTCTCGAAAAGATGAATGAGGGTGTTTCAACTCAGAAGGAAGCTCGCATTGATACTCTTTGGATGAAGTTCAATCGGTTCAAGCGAATCAGAAATGAAAGCTGTCAGCAAACCTTCGATCGTCTGAGTGACATTGCAAACGAGCTACAAGGTCTCGGCGCCAAATACATCACTGACCATGAAGTTGTGAAGAAACTGCTCGATCTCTTGATAGCTCAGTCGACACACTAGTTCTAATGATTAGGGAACGAGTTGATTTCAAAATTCTTGACTCTGCTGATATATGGAAAGGCTAAACACCCACGAGGAACAAGAAGAAGAAAAGAGAGATCTCTATGGCTCAAGTCACCGCAAAAGTCATGCTCTCAAGGTTGTGGCTGATTTTTTCTCAGAAGGAAATGCCGAAGAAGATTCAGATGACCCAGAAAGATCAGCAAAGATCTCGCATTAATCACGAAAAGATTCCAGCGCCTTCACGGGAAGAACCTGTTTCAGAAGAAAGGATCCATCAACTCTGGTGGTTCAAAATATTCATCAAAACCTACTAGAGATTACACCTGCTTCAAGTGCAAAAAGCTAGGACATTTCATTTTGGACTGCCCTCTCTGGGAAGCTGAAATCCATGCCAGTGGAAGATATGATTCAGGAAACAACCATGGCAAAGGCAAGAACAAGAACTACGACTCCGATGATGAGAAGAAAATGAAGAAGTTCTTCAAGAAGAAGGATGGCTCCGCCTCCAAGTCTTCGTCAAGATCTTCCTCAAGGAATCCCTCCAAGTCCCACTCCAACCGCAAGAATACCTCTCACAAGGCCAAGGCGTACATCGGCAAGGAGATGGACTCTGATGAAGAAGAGTCATCTCACTCCGAAGAAGCTGATGAATCCGATGAGGATTCTTTTTCCGGCATGGCTGGCATAGCATGTGCCTCCACCCCTACATCAAACTTCTTCGAGAATCATTCAAGCAACGATGAATCTCCTGCTTGCTACTTCATGGCCAAAGCTTCGAAAGAAAAGGTATCCTCCAAACATCACAAGGTTCACTCCAGTGATCAATATTCTTCGGATGAGGATGACCATGCTAAACTAATCAAAATTGCTAATATACAACAAAAATATCTTGAGAAAATCAAGAAAACGCTCAGGAAATCTGAAGGGTTGTTGGTTGAGGAGATGGAGAAAAATCTGTCGTTGACAGAAGAGCATTCCGCTCTCAAGTCACGAATGGAAGAACTATCAAATCGTCATGATTTTCTCTCGACCGACCACAAGAGATTGACTTATGATTATCTAAAAAGGAAAAAGGAACTCGAGTCACTGAGGGAGGCTCATGATGATTTGATCAGAGAAAATTCTCTTCTCACCCAACAACTCAAAGAAAAACCTGAAGTGTTTATACCACCTTGCTTAAAATGCCTTGAACGCAGCAATGCTGAATCAAATGTTGAATCTTCTGTGAATACTAACCCCTCTATCGAGGAAAATGGTTCTGTGTCTGATGAGAATGCTAGGTTGAAAGATCTTATTCAGACATGAATGTTCAAGTCTCTCAAAGGGCATCAAACCCTCTGTGATGTTTTGAAGAAATCCATCCTTCACAAAAATCCCAGGAAAGAAGGTATCAGTTTCAAAAGGAAACTGAATGAAAATGGCTCCTACTCGGAACATGATCAATATCCTCGCACTGTGTGGGTGCCTACCAAGAGAAAAACGCTCAATCCAGCTTTACTTTTGGGATATGACTCTCCTATCCCTGAATACTCTTATGATGATTCTCTGGACAATTATAAGCTATTCAAAAACCAACATGGTGAGGCTGTTGCTCGCTATGTTGGACCAAACAGTAGAAATTCCCCCCCAAATAAAGCTATCTGGGTGCCTAGGAAAACTATCGAAGCATTGCGTATTACTACTATACTAACCATGCAGGCAGAAAATGCTCGTTACTTCCTTACAAAAGTTCGACAGAATGAGTACATGCATACGTCATTCAACCACTATACTCATTCGTCCGGAAAGAATTTCAATGCCTATTCCTTCGATTGTGCTCGCACTTCTTCGAGTAACAATTATGGTTATCGAAAAATCATATCCTGCTCGCTCTCTTGTTTCGAATCCACCTGCAAAGATGTGGGTGGTTAAGAAAGCCTAATTCCTGTGCAGGACTTTGTCTCCGGGTGTACCGAATGGATAATGGATAGTGGATGCACTAGTCATATGGCCAGAGATAAGTCGTTGTTTGTCGACCCCAACTTAACTGCTTCATCTCAGAAGTATATTACTTTTGGCGACAACAACAAAGGAAAGGTAATTGGGTTAGGTAAAATTGTTATATCCAAAGACAAGAACATTGATGATGTTTTACTTGTTCAGTCTCTTGGATTCAATCTCATGTCAGTTGGCAAGCTTTGTGATCTAGGCATGCTAGTTCTATTTTCTATATCCAAATGCGTAGTCTTTATGGCCTCTGACAAGTCCTTCATCTTCGAGGGAAATAGAAAAGGTGATTTATATATTGTGGATTTGTCTAAGGGTCCCTCAGTCCAAACTTGTTTGCTTGTAAAAGCAACCGAAGGATGGTTGTGGCACCGAATACTTGGTCATGCAGGTATGAGAAATTTGCAGACTCTCGTGAAGAAAAATCATCTTCGTGGCATTCCTGATGTAAAATTAGACAAGGATCATCTCTGTGGTGCGTGTGAGGCTGGTAAATTGGCTAAGAAGCATCATTCGTCAAAAACTGTCATGACCACAACAAGACCTCTGGAAATTCTTCATATGGATTTAGTCGGACCTCAAAACTATGCAAGTTTCAGAGACAGTCATTATGGTCTGGTTATTTTTGATGATTTCTCTCATTACACTTGGGTATTCTTTCTCGAAGACAAAACCTGCACTCAAGACATCTTCAAAAGATTCGCCAAGAAGGCCCAAAATGAATATGATGTGCGAATTAAGCATGTCAGAAGCGACAATGGTAATGAGTTCAAAAATACTCATATCAAAGATTTTCTCGATGAAAATGGTATAACTCATGAGTTCTCCGCCGCATACACTGCCCAGCAGAGTGGAGTTGTTGAGCGAAAGAATAGAACTCTCATCGAGATGGCGAGAATAATGCTCAGTGAGTATAAAAATCCTATTCGCTTCTGGGCTGATGCTATTAACATTGCTTGCCATGTTGTGAATCGTGTTTATCTTCACAAATTCCTTCAGAAAATTCATATGAGCTCATCACTGGCAAGAAACCAAATGTTTCTTATTTACGTATTTTTGGTGCACCTTGCTATATTCGTGACATGAATCATAATTCCAAGTTTGCACCTAAGGCACATGAAGGTTTTCTTCTTGGTTATGGCTCGAACTCGCATACTTATCGTGTCTATAACTCTCACCACGGGAAAGTTATGGAAGCGGTAAATGTGCGGTTTGATGAATCTAACGGCTCCCAAAAGAAGCACCTGCCTAATGTGATAGACGAACCACCGATTTCGGATGCTATTCGGCAAATGGCCATTGGGAGCGTCAGGCCAGTTAAAGAAAATGTACTTGACACTTCCGATGATGATGCCCCCATGACTCGAAGCAGAACACGCCAAGCCACTGCCGAAGAAAATGCCACTCCGAACGCAAATGGCAACCAGAATGCAAATGCCTATCCAGATGAAAATGGTGACACAAATTCTCATCCCGATGCTGATGCTGAGGAAAATGAAAATGATCATCAAGATGAAAATCCTCACCCACGAGTGGCTGATCGAGTTGACCCTGCATTAATTCTCGAAGATCTTGAGAATCCATGTTATCGCATGTCGTTCTCGCACTCATTTCTCTAACTACTGTGGTAGTTTCTCCTTTGTCGCATTGACAGAACCTACCAAGTATGAGGAAGCCATGAATGTCCCGATTGGATGAATGCCATGCAAGAAGAGTTGGTGCAATTCGAATTGAATGATGTAAGAGAATTGGTCGACAAACCGAATCCTAAGAAGCACAATATCATCGGCACAAAATGGATATTCTGGAATAAGCAAGATGAAAATGGCATTGTTGTGAGAAACAAAGCATGTCTTGTCGCTCAAGGGTATACACAGGTAGAAGGTATTGATTTCGGTGAAACTTATGCTCCTGTTGCTCGCCTTGAGGCAATTCATATTCTTCTTGCTTATGCAAACTACAATGATATCCCGCTTTATCAAATGGATGTGAAAAGTGCTTTCCTTAATGGTGAAATTGATGAGGAAGTATATGTTAGGAAGCCACCTGGCTTTGAAAACCCTCAGTTTCCTAACAAAGTTTTCAGGTCGAAAAAGGCTCTATATGGGCTGAAACAAGCCCTCGAGCTTGGTATGACACCTTGAAAAGGTTTTTGCTCGACAAAGGGTTCAAGCCAGGATCCACTGATTCCACTCTTTTCACATGTGCTATTGATGGTGATCTATTCATGTGTCAAATTTATGTGGATGATATTATCTTCGGCTGTACTAACAATGCTTGCAGCATGGAGTTCGGGCGAATGACGTCCGAGAAATATCAAATGTCTATGATGGGTGAACTTAAGTTCTTTCTCAGACTGCAGATACGTCAACAAGACAACGGAATTTTAATATCTTAGGAGAAATATCTGAGAGACTGTCTGAAGAAGTTTAAAATGCAAGATTGCAAACTAAAGGGCTACAAAACTCCAATGCCCACGAATGGTCAGTTGGACACAGATGTGTACGGTAAAGATTACGATCTGAAAGATCATTCAATGATTGGTTCTTTACTCTACCTATGTGCATCCAGACCTGATATTATGTTGAGTGTTTGTATGTGTACTCGTTTTCAAGCTGCACCAAAAGAATCGCATCACCAAGCGGTCAAGCGTATTCTGAGATATTTGGCTCACACCCCCACCTTAGGTTTATGGTATCCTAAGGGAGCACAATTTGATCTCATTGGATATTCAGACTCAGATTATGCAGGTGACCGGATTGACAGGAAATCTACTTCAGGGACATGCCATTTCCTCAGTAGATCTTTGGTTTGTTGGTCGTCAAGGAAGCAGAATTGTGTCTCTCTCTCTACAGCTGAGGCCGAATATATTGTTGCTGGCACGTGTTGCACTCAGTTATTATGGATGAAGTAGACTCTGAAGGATTATGGCATCAAGGTCAAGAAGATTCCTCTATTCTTCGACAATGAGAGTGCGATCAAAATTGCACACGATCCAGTGCAGCATTCTCACACCAAGCATATTGCGACCATACATTATTTTATTCGCGATCATGTTGCTAAAGAGGATATTGTTATCAGTCACGTCAATACTGAAGAAAATCTTGCTGATATCTTCACCAAGCCTCTCGATGAGAAAAGATTCTGTGCGTTACGGCGTGAGGTAAATATCCTTGATTCCGCAAACATGCAGTAAGATGGACTCGGCACCTGCACCATCAATTACACATCTCAGAAGGAATGGGTGCACAACACTCGAAGGGTTTGAAAATTTCGACAAAGTGAAATTTTCTTTCTGAGAGTGAATACATTAACAAAGAACTAGACTAACCGGGCGTCACAATAATTGTGCGACGCTCGGGGTCATACAATTCTTATACGGTGGGTCACGCCACCACAATTTCCCTTCGTTGAGTTGCCTTTCGGTTGAAGGATTTTTTGTTAGTCCGAATGTATTTCACTCATAGCTTTTCTCTCGGGTGTTTGTGTTTCTTTGTCTGAGTGAAATACCTTGGACCCTGTTTTTCCCTCTATTCTATCTCTTACAGTCTATGTTGTTCCATTATGAATGCTCAAATTTCATCTGGTAATGATACTTTATCTGGTGTCCTTGACCACGTTAATGGTTCGTTCCGAACTTAATTCGTTTTAGCGAAGGCCATCCAAAATTTGGGGTTTCCCGCCCAAGTCAGGACCATGATCATTGATGACGATTGCCACGTGCTCTTCAACAACTGTCGTTTTACTAGGTCCGTTGAATCACAATAGTCCTTTGACTGTGGCCGTCCGATCAGATTCACCAAATGCGGTTATTCCTCCTTGCATATATATACTGCATCACCATCTTTCCCCAAATCCAGTTCGCCTCTTCGCCACCATCACTTTTCGAAGCCCTGCCGCACTGCTCCACCTTGAGCTCGACGACGTCGATCATCTTAGCCGCTTTGCTGCAGGAAAGAGGTCGCCAGAGTCATTCCTCGCTGCCGCGGACCATTTTCCTCCCCGCGTCGCCGTAGTTGCTGCACATCACCGAGTTAGGGTATGTGTAGTGCGAACTTGTTCTTCCATTCATCTTGTTTGAGTTCGTCCGCGGTAGTAATTACCTATATTTACCGTGTTTCTCAGATCTTTACTAATAGGTAACTTGTGCGGATGTAGTTTGTAGAAGTCCCTCGCATCCGGAAATTTTCAGATCTAGGGTGTGCGTTATGTCTCGTACGAACGGAATGTTTAGCACATTAACTAGTATATTCTTTGAACCTACTAGTTCATTCTACACATTTCTTTAATCTGAAACATTTCTCAAAGTCTGCATCTAATTCTTCTTCAAAACGTTTTCTTTCTCAAAAACCTCGCTGTGAGCATTCGTAACCCTGTCCCCATTTTCCCTCGCATCTATCCTTATTCACAGGTAAATGCAGTCAGTTGTGGATTCGGCTCGACCAGTGAGCCTGGCTGACGAAGATGTTGTTTTGGGCACAACAGATGAATCCAAAGCTCCGAATGCCAAGGGCCCAATGGTAGGCCCATCAACCAGCAAGCATAAAAGAACCGAGCAAAATGCCGACGAGCAAGAAGAGAATGCTCCGAAGAAGAAGAGGGGTGGCAGACAAGCATATACAAACACAGCTGAATATATCTCCCATGATCGTTATGCTACTGTTCCAGGAGAAACAAAGCAGCAGAGAGATAAGCGTCTGCAATGGATTCGATGTCATTGGGTGCGCAAATTGTTCAGTTATGAATTTGTTCATCCTCGGTTTGCTCAAAACTTTGCATTTCATCCACCATGGGGTGACTGCCGGGAAATTTCTCTCATAAAATCAAATGATCCCCAGGAGAGACCGCCGCCTCCACCAAATGCTCATGAGTCCTCCCTTCGCACACCCGAATCATATCTTGATGAGCTTGCTAAGCGTTAGAAAAATGCCATCAAGCGATCTAAGAGGGAAGAAAAGAAAAAGGCTCGTGAAGAATAAAATTGCCGCCTTCTCCAAGAAGATGTAAAGAATAAAAAGGCCGAAGGAAAATCTGAAGGTCGCTCTAAACGCAAGCATGATCCCAGTTCTGCTGCATCAAAGTGAAAGAGTGCACCAAAGAAGAGAATAGCTGAATCAGCCGATGAATTTGCCAGAAGTGATTCTTTGGATGATGATGATTCTCCGCTCACAAAGGGAGAAGTTGCTGCTGCCCTCAGCAAGCAAGTGAATATCACTACTTCAACGGTGTTGCCTGATCTTCGGGTCCCTATGGTTCCAGAAGCACCACCGAAGAAGATCACTACCAGGAAAACTCCACCTACCACTGTCACTATGAAACAACATGTGAATACAGCTCCTCATCCAGATGCTATCAATTTGAAGGATTTGGTAGTTGACGCTCCTGTGAGTACTGCAAAGCCAGGCGAACGAATTCCCGAGCCTGACTTGAAGAAAATCAAGGCGCCTACTACCGAGCATAATGCTCCTCAAGCTACTGCTCCGACGGAGAAGGCTGCTAAGTTTGCTCCTACATTAATTCAGCCGTTGGTTTCTAAACCTCCTTTCGAGCAAGTTCTAGTGCAATCTGTTCCAATTGCCAAGTATGATGCTCCTCACTACTATGATCATGCGTTCATCATGGAACAACTTGATAAGTTTGTGGACAATCCATTCGATGGTGAAGTGGCCTCTCTGCCTATCCCTCCTGAAGTTATTTCATAGGCCACTTCCATTGTTCAAGAAATGAGAGAAGATGCAATTGAAATCAACACTCTTTCTGCCGAACTAAATGACCTTGATGGTCGAATGAAAACTGCTTCTTCAAAATTTGTCATTAAAGCAATCGAAGACTCCTACAAGGACATCAACCGTGCCATGACTCTCCTCTGAAACAGAAGGTTGCATTTTCACACGGATCTAGATGAAATTGTTCACAAGATCTGTGATGAGCATCAAGCAAAGGTTACTAGTTATAATGATCTGGTCAAAGGCCATATTGATCAAGTTGCTCAGCAAAAGAAGAAGCATCAAAAGAAAATTGTGAAGAAAAATGTACCCCCTGCTCCGACGAAAAAGTCACCTGATCGCCCAGAGGCTCAGTCTCAGAAAGAAAAATCTCCTGAGCCAGCTGTTCCTTCGCAACCCCCAGTCAAAGACTCGGATGCTCCTCCCTCGCCAAGGCCAACTGAATCAGTGCCTGTGGCCTCCCCTGCTCAAGCTGATATTCCATCCCAGCAAACTGTTTCTAAGGAAGGTGAAATCCCTCACTCCGAGCCCCAAGCTTCTCCAGCTCATGAAGCACCACAGGTCTCGGCCTCTCCAACTATTCAGCAACAACAGATTCCAGTGAAACAATCTCAACCATCTCCAGTACTTGATTCGGCCTCAGTGCCTACAGTGAAGGAACATGCTATGTTGCCTACTACCTCTGCACCTCCCTCTATTGTGCCACCAGCTTTAATTAAGTTATCTATCGACACAACGACAAGAATACCAGATGTTGGTCCCTTTGAACAAAAAGTTGTTTCTGCTCACCGTACTGACTCCGTTGTATATGGCGATGAATTTCTCTCACCTGAAAATGAACTCAAATACCCATATCTTTGTGAAGAACTGCCTTTGTTCTCGTCAAGAGCTGGCGCCAAAGGTCCTCTTTTCAATTGGAATGCGCATCCCAAATTCTTTCAAGCTAGTCCGTATGATGGGCCGCGCACATCGGAATCACCTTGCTTTTGGACAAAGGAACAGGCCATATATTACTCTCGGGTCCTCTATGAGAGCAGAAAGATATTTCCGCATGAATACCTGAATATCCCTGCTATGCAAAACATTGGCTGCTTCAATCAGTTGCTGCAAGAACTGGATGATTCCTGCCTCACCAAGGTATTCAAATTTGAGCATCCTTGAACACAAAGATTATTCTTTAGTTCTATGCTACTCTGTATATTTCTGGTGATGAATTCGACAGCTCAAAATGGATTATAGAGTGGATGACCGAAGGAAAACACATCAAATGCACTTCAACAGATTTTGTCTCGCACTTCCATTTCCCTCGCTTTGAGCATGGTGACACTGAAATTTGGGTGCACAACATTAATATCATATCAGATGAAACTTTTCTGTGCACTATGGATCAAGAAAAGATTCGTGACTACATTGGTCCTCGCCGTCCTGAGCATTTAACATTTGAGAATCAGACGCTATTTCACATGCCCTCTTACACTATTTGACCTATGGCCGGGATGAACCCAGATAGGTCCATCTCAGATGTTCTTCGGAATGCTATCTATGCAATCTTGGAGCGGTATATCTTCGATGTTGAGGACATGTTTCTGTGTATTCTGAAGGATTTTGCTCAGTATCCACTCTGCCTCAAAGTTTTTGCGCCATGGATCCAGAAAGTTGTTGATCACGCTATGCACACAGTGTATCTGGCGAAGCAAAGTCATAAAAGCTTCATACCTCCTATTCGCGATACCTTGCAAATCATGGAAGATATTTCTTTTGGTAAATCACCCGTGTCAAGCCCTCATGATTATCACAAGCAATTTGATGGGCCACGTCTCCCTCAGCGCGACCGAAATATTTCGCCTCAACCTCCATCGCAACTCGAAGTTAGTTTGTGTACACAACAACTGCTGCTGTAGCACATCGTTGAGGATCAATGCGAAAAAGAACATCTCGCCTCCGAGCTAAATGCTCTCAACAATCAAACCAGAATCATGCATCTGATTTCGGATGAAAACAAGAAGAGGCTCTGGAAATTGTTTCGCAAGTTCTTTACCAAAACTCCTGAATGTCAATCTCCAAGAGCTCTATGATTATATTGATAAAGGCTTCACTATTGAAGATTTCCAAGATCGGGGTACCCCTTCTCTTCCTGGTCGTGAGCCAACCACTAACCTTCTGCATCTCAAGCTTCGCAAACTGCTTCAAGAGTCTGAAGCCACCTCACCGACTGAGAAACTTACCGAAGGCAATGTGCTATTAACGTGGCTTGAGACTGCGTCGGTATTTCCCAAAGAGGAAGGGATGATGCAACACATCTACGGTAAGTATTTGCATCGGTTATGAAACCAAGGTTATCAATCCAGTAGGAGAACTAAGCAACACTATGTAAACGGTACCTGCACACAAAGAACAAATAGTTGCAACCCGACACGTAAGAGGGGTTGTCAATCCCTCCTCGGTAAAAAGATAGATTAAATTGTATGACTGGGTTTAAGGATTTTGGATGCACAAGTAGTATTCCCACTTAGTACAAGGAAAGGCTAGCAAATAGATTGAGAAGCAACCAACCAAGAAACAAAAATTCACATAAATGAGCATTAAGCATAACTAACACCGAATAATGCACCACAAGTAGGATGTAATTTCATTGCATAACTATTGTCTTTCGTGCTTGCACGGGGAATCACAAACCTTAACACCAATATTCTTACTAAAGCATAATTACTCACCAACATGACTCACATATTACTATCATCATATCTCAAAACTATTACTAAGAATCAAGTTTATTTTGTCCAATGATCTTCATCAAAGTTTTTATTATATCCCTCTTGAATATCTATCACTTTGGGACTAGTTTCATATATTGCAATTGCTTTTGACAAGCTCAAACAAATTTAAGTGAAGAACATGAGCATAAAAATATTCATCTCTCAAAATAATATAAGTGAAGCATGAGAGAATTTCTTCAAAAAAATTACTGACTCTGAAATAAATCTAAGTGAAGCATGAGAGTATTTCTTCAAAAAAAAACACACCATGCTCAAAAAGATATAAGTGAAGCACTAGAGCAATTCCATAGCTCAAAAAAATCAAGTGAAGCACATAGAGCAATTCGAACAAATCATAGCATAATTATGGCTATCTCAAATAGGTGTGTCCAGCAAGGTTAATTGTGACAAACTAAAAAGCAAAACAAGCAAAGACTCATATAATATACAAGACGCTCCAAGCAAAACACATGATATGTGACGAATAAAAATATAGCTCCAAGTAAAATTACCGATGGTTGTTAGAAGAAAGAGGGGAAGCCTTCCGGAGCATCCACAAACTTAGTTGCTTGGTTCTCCTTGAATATTATCTTGGGGTGCCATGGGCATCCCCAAGCTTAGGCTATTTTCATTCCTTATTCCTTCATCCATTGAGATCTCACCCAAAACTTGAAAACTTCAATCACACAAAACTTAACAAAACATTTGTGAGATCCGTTAGTATAAGAAAACCAATCTTTGCTTTAAGTACTGTTGAAAACCCATTAATATTTTGTTATTGAATTATACCTACTGTATTATAATTTTACCATGGCTTAGACCCTCCGATACAATCCATAGATTCATCAAAATAAGCACACAATGCAAAGAAAACAGAATCTGTCAAAAAACAGAACAGTCCAAAAAGTAATGAATTTTACTCATACTTCTGAAACTCCAAAAATCTAGAAAATTAGGACAACAGATTAAATTTGTAAGTAAATCTGTTGTAAAAAATTCAGAATTTTTCTTCTCTTATGTTAATTTTAACAATTCTGTTACTGGATGGAAAAGTTTCTGTATTTCAATAGGATCAAATCAACTATCACCCAAAGCTATCCCAAAGGATTTACTTGGCACAAACACTAATTAAAACATAAAAATCACAATCATAACAGAGACATAATTGTGAAAACACTCAAGAACAGAAAGAAAAAGGCAAAATAAATTTTATTCATTGGGTTGCCTCCCAATAAGCGCTACCGTTTTATGCCCCTAGCTAGGCATAATGCAAAGATTCAAGTATTGTCATCTTTAGTTTTTGCCCCATAGGTTGCCCTAATGATTGATTCATATGATGGCCTAATTCTTGTTCTAGGGAAGTGTTCCATACCCTCTCTTAATGGAAATTGAAATCTAATATTCCCTTCTTTCATATCAATCATGACACTTATTGTTCGTAAAAACAGTCTACCAAGTATGATGGGACAAGACGGATTGCCATCAATATCAAGAACAATAAAATCTATGGGCACATAGTTCCTATTTGCAAGAATAAGAACATCATTAATTCTTCCCAAAGGCTTTTTAATAGTAGAATCCGCCAAGTGCAAATTAAGATAACATTCTTCAATATTGGTATGACCAAGCACATCACATAGAGATTTCAGAATTGTGGAAGCACTAGCACCCAAATCACATAAAGCAAAGTGATACGTCTCCAATGTATCTATAATTTTTGATTGTTCCATGCTATTATATTATCTGTTTTGGATGTTTTATATGCATTAATATGCTATTTTATATTATTTTTGGGACTAACCTATTAACCTAGAGCCTAGTTCCAGTTTCGGTTTTTTCCTTGTTTTTGAGTTTCGCAGAAAAGGAATATCAAATGGAGTCCAAACAGAATAAAACTTTACGATGATTTTTCTTGGACCAGAAGACACCTACGAGACTTGGAGTCTAAGTCAGAAGACCCACGAGGAGATGGCAAGCCGTAGGGGCGCGCCCCCTGGCTTGTGGTCCCCTCGGGAGTCCACCGACCTACTTCTTCGTCCTATAAATTCAGATATATTCCAAAACCCTCAGAGGAAGCCGTGAAAATACTTTGCCGCCGCTACAACCTTCTGTTTCCGTGAGATCCCATCTTGGGGCCTTTTTCGGCAATCTGCCGGAGGGGGATTCGATCACAGAGGGCGTCTACATTAACCCTATTGCCCTTCCGATGATGCATGATTAATTTACCTCAGACCTACGGGTCCATAGCTAGTAGCTAGATGGCTTCTTCTCTCCCTTTGATTCTCAATACCATGTTCTCCTTGATGTTCTTGGAGATCTATCCGATGTAATATTCTTTTGCGGTGTGTTTGTCGAGAACCGATGAATTGTGAATTTATGATCAGATTATCTATGAATATTATTTGAATGTTCTCTGAATTCTTATATGTATGATTTGATATCTTTGTATTTCTCTTCGAATTATCGGTTTGGTTTGGCCAACTAGATTGGTATTTCTTGCAATGGGAGAGGTGCTTAGTTTTGGGTTCAATCTTGCGGTGTCCTCACCCAGTGACATAGTAGGGGTAGCGAGGCACGTATTGTATTGTTGCCATCAAGGATAAAAAGATGGGGTTTTCATCATATTGCTTGAGTTTATTCCTCTACATCATGTCATCTTACTTAAGGCGTTACTCCATTCTTTATGAACTGAATACTCTAGATGCATGCTGGATAGCGGTCGATGTGTGGAGTAATAAAAGTAGATGCAGAATTGTTTCGGTCTACTTGACACGGACGTGATGCCTATATGCATAGTCATTGCCTTGGATATCGTCATAACTTTGCGCTTTTCTATCAATTGCTCGACAGTAATTTGTTCACCCACGGTATTATTTTCTTTCAAGAGAGAAGCCACTAGTGAAACCTATGGCCCCCGGGTCTATTTTCCACCATATATTTTCAGATCTATATACCAAAAATACCTTGCTGCAATTTATTTACTTTTATTTTGTTTTACGTTTTGGCAATCTTATATACCTATCTCTATCAGATCTCACCTTTGCAATTGACCGTGAAGGGATTGACAACCCCTTTATCGCGTTGGGTGCAAGTATTTGATTGTTTGTGCAGGTGCGTAGATTGGGGACTTGCTTGTACCTCCTACTGGATTGATACCTTGGTTCTCTAACTGAGGGAAATACTATTTCTACTTTGTTGCATCACCCTTTCCTCTTCAAAGGAAAAACCAACGCAAGCTCAAGAAGTAGCACAAAGCACTCATAATTTTTAATCTTGACTTTAATGGTAGGTTCCCACTCATCTTATAATTTTATAGGAATTGAGATATCTTATTCCAAATTTTCTTCTAAAGCTTTCATCATCGCTTCTACAATATGCTTAGTAAAAGCTTTATTTTGTTCATAGGCGTTGGGTGAATTTATCATGGATTGCAACAAAAAAAATACATTAAATCAAAGAGCAACTATCATAATTAAAGTCTTTGTAATCCAGAAGAGTGGGTACATCACTAGTTAAAGTTTTGACCTCTCCAAACCCACTTTTATCAATTTTTTCAACAAGATTTTCACCCTCCGAATTATGAGGACGCCCTCTAGCTAAAGTTGACTGTTCTTCATTCCTATTTTCATCAAGTTTAATATTACTAAACGAGGAATCAATAGAAGAAACACCAATCATTTTAAGATCTTCATTGTTATGAAAGCAATCGGTAGAAAATGCTCTTTCTAAAAAATCTCTTTTAGACCTAAGCATAGCGGTTCTTTTCTTACTTTCATCCATAGAAACATATAAAGCTTTAATTGATTCATTGACATCAACCTTAGGTGGAAAATTTTTAATCTTGAGATTTTCTACATCATGGGAAATTCTATCAATGCTTCTAGACATATCATCAATCTTATTCAACTTTTCTTCTATCGTAGTGTTGAAAACTTTTTGAGCATTGATAAATTTTTTAATATTACTCTCAAGATCAGAGGGGTTCCTATTATTATTGTAAGAAGAATTATCATAGGAATTGCCATAATTATTAGAGGAATTTCTAGGAAAAGGCCTAGGATTAAAATTACCTCTATAAGAATTGTTATTAAATATGTTTCGTGAGACAAAATTCACATATACGGGATCACTATTTTTCTCAATCAAAGTAGACAAAGGCACATCATTAAGATCAATAGGAGCACTTTTATTAGCAACCAATTTCATAAGACCATCAACTTTTTTACTCAAAGTACTAATTTCTTCAACGGAATTGATCTTTTTACTAGTAGGTGCTCTTTCGGTATGCCATTGTGAATAATTTGCCTTGATATTATCTAGCAATTTAGTAGCTTCTCCCAAAGTAATCTCCATAAAAGTACCACCCGTGACGGAATCTAAAAGATTTCTAGAAAAAAAATTCAATCTTGCATAATTTTTTTGTATGATCATCCAAAGATTTAAACCATGAGTAGGACAATTTCTTAGCATCAATTTCATTCTTTCCTAAGATTGTGCAACATGTTCATGCTGAAGTCGCTTAAAATTCATGATTTGAGTTCTAAGGGAAATAATTTTCACGGGCGGAAAATACTTAGTAATAAAATCATCTTTGCACTTATCCCAAGAATCGATACTATTGCGAGGCAAAGAAGAAAACCAAATTTTTGCACGATCCCTCAAAGAGAAAGGAAATAATTTCAACTTCACAATATTATTGTCCACACATTTTTTCTTTTGCATATCACACAATTCCACGAATGTGTTTAGATGGGACACGACATCCTCATTAGGAGTACCGAAAAATTGAACTTTCATAACAAGATTCAACAAAGCGGCATTAATATCACAAGACTCCGCACTAGTGGCGAGAGGAGCAATCGGAGTACTAATAAAATCATTATTGTTGGTACTGGAAAAATCACACAATTTGGTATTTTCTTGAGACATCGTGACTACGCAAACAAGATTGCAAGCAAACAAGAGATCTAACGACAAAAAGGTGAACGGAAAAGAAGGCAAATAAAAAGGCAATTTTTTTTTGAAGTGGGGGAGATGAAAATGAGAGGCAAATGGCAATTAAAGTAAATTGCAAGGACATGAGATTTGTGATTAGGAGCCTGATAGATGTTGATGATGTCTCCCTGGCAACGGCGCCAGAAATTCCTTTGACGTGGCTTGAGACTGCATCAGTATTTCCCCAAAGAGGAAGGGATGATGCAGCACAGCTACGATAAGTATTCCCCTCAATTATGAAACCTAGGTTATCAATCCAGTAGGAGAACCAAGCAACACTATGTAAACGGTACCTGCACACAAAGAACAAATACTTGCAACCCAACGTGTAAGAGGGGTTGTCAATCCCTCCTCGGTAAAAAGATAGATTAAATTGTATGAGAATAGATAAATAGATCTAGCAAGAATGCAAAATAAAATAAGTAAAGAAAAAGTGCAGCAAGGTATTTTTGGGTTTTTTGGAATAATAGATCTGAAAACAATATGATAAAAGATAGACCCGGGGGCTGTATATTTCACTAGTGGCTTCTCTCAAGAAAATAGCATACGGTGGGTAAACAAATTACTGTTGGGCAATTGATAGAAGAGCAAATAATTATGATGATATCCAAGGCAATGATCATGTATATAGGCATCACGTCCAAGATTAGTAGACCGACTCCTGCCTACATCTACTACTATTACTCCACACATCGACCGCTATCCAGCGTGCATCTAGTGTATTAAGTTAATGGAGAAACGGAGTAATGCAATAAGAATGATGACATGATGTAGACAAGATCTATTCTTGTAGGAATAGACCCCATCTTTTTATCCTTAATAGCAATGATACATGCGTGCCTCGCTACCCCTTTTGTCACTGGGTAAGGACACCGCAAGATCGAACCCATCACAAAGCACCTCTTCCCATTGTAAGAAAAATCGATCTAGTTGGCCTAACTAAACCAAAGATTCGGAGTAGAAATATGAGGCTATAACAATCATGCATATAAGAGATCAAGGAAAACTCAAATAATATTCATAGATAGATCTGATCATAAACTCACACATCATCGGATCCCAACAAACACACTGCAAAAAGTCATTACATCAAATAGATCTCCAAGAACAACGAGGGGAACATTGTATTGATAATCAAAAAGAGAGAAGAAGCCATCTAGCTACTGCCTAGGGACCCGTAGGTCTATGGTGAACTACTCACGCATCCTCGGAGGAGCACCAATGAGGATGATGAACCCCTCCGTGATTGTGTTCCCCTCCGACAGAGTGCCGGAATAGGGCTCTAGATTGGATCTCGTGGTTCAGGAACTTGTGGCAGCTGGGATTGTATTTCGATCACTCCCCTAGGGTTTCTGGAATATATGATAATTTATAGAGCTGAGAGGTGGTGGAGGAGACCCCCATGGGCCCCACCATCTACTCGGGCATGCCGGGGGCCTCTAGCGCACCCTGGCGGGTTGTGGGCCCCATGTGGCTTCCCTCTGGTGTTTCCTTGGCTCCCAAGTTGTCTTCTGGTCCAAAAAAATCTCCAAAAAGTTTCGCTGCGTTTGGACTCCGTTTGATAGGGATATTCTGTGAAGTAAAAAAACAAGGAAAAAACAGCAACTAGCACTGGGCACTATATCAATAGGTTAGTCCCAAAAAATGATATAAAGTTGCTATAGAATGAAGGTAAAACATCCAAGAATGATAATATAACAGTGTGGAACAATAAAAAATTATAGATACGTTGGAGACTTATCAGCTATTCCGTGTTCCTCATGTGGCTGCCCTAGATATGTCCTCGTCTTCTCAGCCCCAAGCTGTTATCCCAGAAAGAAAATCCGCTGCTGCGGAAGACGAAGCTAATCCAGTCACTTCCGAAGACGAAGTCACCTCGGACAGTTCTTCTGGAGATGCCACCGAGTGAACCAAGTTCTGTGTTTTTGCACTCCTATTATTCGTCACCTTTTTTACACTAGTTGACAAAAGGTGGAGAATTACATTGAGTCTCGATAGATTTGCTTTCTGTGTTTCTTTGGTTTGGTTTCATGCGAGTTTGGAATTTCTGGTTTAAGCTTATCTACTCTAAGTTGTAAAACTTCTGTGTTGTAATGTTAATAACCCCTCCTGCTGCACTATTTCTCTCGAAGCAATTGTTTTGCAGGTAAAATTATTATCGGAAGTTATGAATGATAGCACTACAATCTCGATGGATTATATGTCATCAGTGCGAATCATTGTCTCGAATGATTGAAATTTCCTCTATATACTTCAATACTTGCAGGAGAATTAATCTCATATCTTTTTCCCGACATACATGTAGGGGAAGTCTATTTCATCATCAAGAATAGTAACACTTATTCACTCTTGTTGGAATTACTTGTCACTTATCTATCTTCACTTTGATGGTTATCTGTTTTGTCAACAATCGTCCAAAAATGGGGAGATTGTTGGTGCAATAATTTGCCTCCTTATGTTTTGGAGTTTGTTCACATAAAAAGTAAGGGACTTATGTGTTTGCTAGTGCACAAAGAGTAACAGGTCCCTGGAATCAAGAGGAGTTTGATTCAAACACCGAAGATAATCCCCTGCGTGGCAGTGAACACTATCACCGAACATTATGATAACAAGAGTGACCACTCAAAAATTGCTGACGTGAAACAATTGGTTTGGTGCTCGTCTTAAGAAGTGACTGCGACCGAGAAGATTGAAGATGAAGTGAAGACGTAGCATTTATTTCGTTGTTTCTCTCCTCTTTATTGAGTCATAGGACCACCGTACTACTAAGAGGGGTGTAGCATTCGAAGCTTTGATTCTCTGATGCTAAACCCAATTCCTATGAAAGTTGAGAGAGAAATCTCTTTGTGTTCCGAGCAAATACTTGCCAGCAAGAGACTGTGATCTTCTTTGCTGCGAGAGATTTGTCTCTGATCGAGGAGTTAGCATTACTTGGTTCTCAAGTAACGTTACTGTTGCTCTTGAAATCCGACCATTGTAAACGTGTCGGTTGGGCATTGGCTGGACCGCGCATCCAAAATGGTCATTTCCCACTGGGGAAGGCTGCGACTATAAATAGCCACCACGCACCGACGTTGTCCAGTGGCTGCTCCGTTTGATTGTGAGAAGATTGTTGAGCAACCCCCTCTCTTGAGTGATTTGAGTTTAAAATCGACCGAGAGAAAACCCTAGAGCCAAAAAATTAGATAGTGGTTCAGTATCACTCGAATCTAAGTCCAGTACACTCCGCCTATTACTCTTGAGAGCTACAAACTCTCTAGACGGTTAGGTGTCAATTTCTTCAGAGACGAAGAGTAATTGTGGTTCTTGAAGAAGAAGTCTGCAAAGGCTCGAGGATCGCCTCAAGTATCTACCACGAGTGATCGGCATTGGTTGATGGACCAATTGTCGAGGAGAATAGGCCGAAGAGAGTTTATAATCTGTGTTAAATCACAACCCCTCCAACCAGACGTAGTCCTTGTGCAGAAGGGCGAACTGGTCTACCAAATTCCTTGTCGCCATCGAGCATCACTGGTTACATCTGCTCCTCCTCTTTACATTCGAACTGTTTCAATCATGTGATTTGTCTCGATGCATGCATTTACTTTCCATTCGTTAGTTTGTATCCGCTCATTGTACACTGTTTTCATTCTCTCCGCTGCTGGGTTCGGAGAGTTTTGATATTTCCAAAGAAATTTTGAAACTCCCATTCACCCCCCCTCTGGTAGACATACTTCGTTCCTACAATAACCTTGTTTCATAACTAAGGAAAATACTTATGTCTACTGTACTGCATTATCCTCTCCTCTTCGGAGAAATCCCAACACAGCTCACAAGTAGCAGGAAGAATTTCTACCGCCGTTGGCAACGGGACATCATCAACATCTATCAAGTACCTACGCATAAGCTTTCATCTCCTTGAATTTACATTATTTGCTATTTGCTTCTAGTTTTCATCTCCCCCACTTCTAAAACGTTTTCACCAAAATACAAAAATATTTTCCATTTGCCTTTTTGCTTGTTTTCTTGCTTTTTGCCTTCATGTCAACACACCAAAAACCAGAAAAAGAACTAGGAAAATTAAAAGACTTACGGATCCTCATCCACTTGCCAATCTTTTCAAAAGATCCAATTATGTTGAACCAATTGCTAGTGGTTTGTGTGCACTTGATTATCTCTATGAAGTTTTGCTTGAAAATCATGAATCTGAAAATTGTGATGAAGTGTTAAACGAACAAATTTATAAAGTAATTCATGATAGCTCCTTCAATGAAAATCATGATTGCAATGATGTTATTATAAATTCTATTAATGTCAATTGTGCTAATAATATGCAAAATTACGAGCTTGGGGATGATAACTTTGTTATATCCACTACTTATTGCAATGCTCATGATTGGGGTGATAATGCTTCTTATGATCTTGAAAAATTATTTAAGCCTCATGATGAATATGCTATTGATAATAATGCTTGCAATAATACTGAAAGCGGGTTTGGAAGAGTGTCAACTTTAGGTAAAAAAATCCCACATATCTGGAGAGTGTTCAATCTCATGAACTTTCTGATAAAAGTGGGTTGGGAGAGGTCATGACTTTAGTTGATATTAATCCCACTATTTTGAAAGATTATAAGACTTTTAAGCATGTGGATCATGAAGAGAAAATTTTATATGATAGTTATATTGTTGAATTTGATTATGATCCTATATGTAATTATTATGAGAGAGGAAAATATGGTTGTAGAAATTTTCATGTTACTAATTTACCTCTAGTTATGTTGAGATCGTCAATGTTTTATTCTTCTCCCTTGCATATGCTAGATATTCCTTGCTTGATAATTTGTTTGATTATAAAATGCCTATGCATAGGAACTATGTTATACTTAAATGTGTTTTTTCACATGCTACATGATGCTCCCTTCGTGTTTCAACTATTATCTTTCATGTGAGCATAGTTGAAATCTCAAGCCTATCTTAATGGCTATAAAGAAAGAGCTTATTGGGAGACAACCCAGTAGTTATATTTTTCTGTTTTCTTGTGTGTGCACAATTATTCTACTATTATGGCTGTGTTTTTATGTTTTAATTAGTGTTTGTGCCAAGTAAAGCCTTTAGGATGATTTGGATGATAGTTGCTTTGATTCTGTGCAAAAAGAGAAACTTTTGCATCCAGTAGCAGAATTGTTATAATTTGCTGGAACGTGGAAAAATTCTGAATATTCTATAGATGATTTATATAAAAATTGCCTACATTTTCCTAATTTTCATAATTTTTGGAGTTACAGAAGTATAGTCAATATTCCGATTGCTACACACTGTTCTGTTTTTTACGGATTCTATTTTTCATGCATTCTTTTGCTTCTTTTGATGAAACTATGGATTGTATCGGGGGGTAGAAGCCATGGAGAAGTTAGAATACAGTAGGTATAATGCAAAAATAAAATATGAATGGGTATGCAACAATACTTAAAGTAGTGATTTGTTTTATTATACTAACGGATCTCACGAAGGTTTTATTGAGTTTTGTGTGATTGAAGTTTTCAAGTTTTGGGTGAGATCACGATGGATGAAGGAATAAGGAGTGGCAAGAGACTAAGCTTGGGGATGCCCAAGGCACCCCAAGGTAATATTCAAGGACTCCCAAGCAACTAAGCTTGGGGATGCCCCGGAAGGCATCCCCTCTTTCTTCTACCGACCATCAGTAATTTTACTTGGAGCTATATTTTTATTTGTCACATGATATGAGTTTTGCTTGGAGCGTCGTGTATTATGAGTCTTTGCTTTGTTTGCTTTTTAATTTATCACAATCAACTTTGCTGGACACACCTATTTGAGAGAGCCACACATTTATCATGATTTGTTAGAATACTCTATGTGCTTCACTTATATCTTTTGAGCTAGGCAGTTGCTCTAGTGCTTCACTTAAATCTTATTTAGCACGGCGGTGACTATATTTTGAAGAAATACATGCACTCTCATGCTTCACTTATTTTATTTTGAGAGTTGATAAGATTATACTTTGAAGAAATATTTGCACTCTCATGCTTCACTTATATCTTTTTGAGAGTTGATAATAGTAATGGTAATTTGCACAAGATATGAATTTGGTACCAAAGTGATGAATATTCAAGAGGGATATAATAAAAACTTTCATGTAAGATCATTGGATATGATAAGTTTGATTAATTGCAATAGTTTTGCGATATGGAGATGATAATATGTCACTCATGTTAGTGAGTAATTGTGCTTTAGTAAGAATATTGGTTTTATGGTTTGTGATTCCCTATGCATGCACGTAAAGTCAATAGTTATGCAACAAAGTTATATCCTACTTATGGTGCATTATTCAGTGTTAGTTATGTTCAATGCATGTTTATGACCGTTTTGTTTTTTGGTTGGTCGCTTCTCAATCTATTTGCTAGCCTTCTTTTGTACTAAGCGGGAATGCTGCTTGTGCATCCATTTCCTTAAACCCAAAGTTGTGCCAAATGAGTCCACCATACCTACCTATATGCGGTATTCCCATGCAGTTCCAACTAAATTTGCATGTACCAACTCTAATTTTTCAAAATAATTTTCCGTTTTGTGTGCCCGTACCACTCATGAAGCGGCAGGGGGTGGTCAATATTTTCCATGCTAGGTGGGTTATTCTCATGCTGAGTGTTTATTCACTTGTCATTGCACAAGAAAGTGGCAAACTGTAGGGACGCGCAGTCCCGAAATGGAATAATAATAATAATATGATGATAATAATAAATTCCTTGGAAAGTGTTGGTATGGAAGGCACCCGTGGATACGGCTAGCCATGGATTGTGAAAGAATGGTGGAAAGGAAATAAACTTTATTTTCTGTTTGGGAACCGCCTATAATGTGTCTAGCATGGAAGATATTGGGAATTCTTGGTCATTTTCGTTGACAGGAAAAGCATGCCTCTCAAAATAATTTTATATCTCTAATTTAAGCCTTGAGCTCTGGCACCTCTGCAAATCTCTGCTTCCCTCTGCGAAGGGCCTACCTATTTACTTTTATGCAATTTTTATTTTTATTTTTATTTTTATTATGAGTCTCCATCTTCTCTTACAAAGCACCAACTAGAGAATACTATTGTCATACTTGTGCATTGGGTGTAGCTAATATTGAGTGTGTTCCATGAATGGGTCAATGATTGAGCATAATGGGCTAGGGATAACTTTCTTTAGCGTTGATATTTTGAAAGACATGGTTGCTTGTTGGTATGCTTGAGTATTTATGTCTTAATGTCAAACTATAGACTATTGCTTTGAATCATTCAAGTCCAAATGTCCATGCCGGAAAAGAAAATATTATATGATGAATATGACAGGTAGCATTCCACATCAAAAATTCTGTTTTTATCATTTACCTACTCGAGGACGAGCATGATTTAAGCTTGGGGATTCTTGATACGTCTCCAATGTATCTATATTTTTTTATTGTTCCATGCTATTATATTATCAATCTTGGATGTTTTATATACACTTACAAGCAATTAAATATCATTTTTTGGGACTAACCTATTAACTTAGTGCCCAGTGACAGTTGTTATTTTTTGCCTGTTTTTAGTTTTTCAGAATATCGGTACCAAATGAAGTCCAAATGCCACGAAACTTTTTGGAGATTTTTTTCTGGACATAAGAGACCCTGGAAGCTTCGAGAGGGGACGAGAAGATGGAGCAGTGGCCCACGAGGCACCAGGGCGCGCCCAGGGGGTAGGGCACGCCCTGGTGGCTCGTGGGGCCCATGTGGCTCCATTTGACCTAACTCTGCCTCTATAAATTCTCTAAAATCGGGAAACCAACAAAGGAGTCCACGAAATACTTTTTCCGCCGCTGCATGTTCCTGTTCTCGCGAGATCTCATCTGGAGGCCTTTTCCGGCACTCTACCAGAGGGGGTATCGATCACGGAGGGGCTCTACATCAACTTTGCTGCCCTTCCGATGATGTGTGAGTAGTTTACCACAGACCTACGGGTCCATAGTTAGTAGCTAGATGGCTTCTTCTCTTTATTTGATCTTCAATACAATGTTCTCCTTGATGTTCTTGGAGTTCTATTCGATGTAATTACTTTTTGCAGCGTGTTTGTTGGGATCCGATGAATTGTGAGTTTATGATCAGATTATATTTGAGTTTTCTCTGAACTCTTTTATGCATGATTATTATATCTTCGTATTTCTCTCCGATCTATTGATTTGGTTTGGCCAACTAGATTATTTTTTCTTGCAATGGGAGAGGTGCTTTGTGATGGGTTCAATCTTGAAGTGATCTATATCCCAGTGACAGAAGGGGACAAGACACATGTTTGTATTGTTGCCATTAAGGATAAAAAATGGGGTTTATTCATGCGTGGGTTTACTTTGTCTACATCTTGTCATCTTGCTTAAGGCGTTACTCCATTAATTATGAACTTAATACTCTAGATGCATGTTGGATAGTGGTTGATGTGTGGAGTAATAGTAGTAGATGCAGGCAGGAGTTGGTTTACTTGTCTCGGACGTGATGCCTATATACATGTTCATTGCCTTGGATATTGTCATGATTATTTGCTTTTCTGTAAATTGCCCAATAGTAATTTGTTTACCCATCATATGCTATTTTCAAGAGAGAAGCCTCTAGTGAAAACTATGGCCCCCAGGTCTACTTTTATCATATATTAAAAATCCTAAAAATACCTTGCTGCAATTTTACTTTATTTATTTTATTTTGTATTTTTGTTCGATCTATCTATCTATCACCATACAATTTAATCTTGCAATTAACCGCCAAGGGACTAATAACCCCTTGTTCGCATTTGGTGCAAGGATTTGTTATTTTGTGTGCAGGTGCTGTTAATGAGTTGTTGCATGATTCTCCTACTGGATTGATAACCTTGGTTTCATAACTGAGGGAAATACTTATCTCTACTGTACTGCATCATCCTCTCCTCTTCGGGGAAATCCCAAAGCAGCTCACAAGTAGCAGGGAGGAGATTAGAACCACACTGGACTTCTAATTATGAGGATTAGAGGATCTAGGTCTAGCTCTAACTAGATCAACTAGGATCAACTAGAACTAGAACGAGAACTAGAGGGAAATAGAGGAGGCTCCAAACTTGTTTATAGAGAAGGTGCAAATCCTCTAGTATATATAGGTTGGAGGGGAGAGGAAGGGGCGCCACAAGGAGGGAAAGGACTCCCCTCCTTGGCCGGCCAAGAAGAGGGGGAGTACCCCTCCAATCCGGCCTCCCCTCCCATCCCCAAGTCGAAAGGAGGGCGCCACCTCTACCTGGGCCCAAGTGGCCCAAGTAGCGTTCCACCACTTGGCCTTTTTAGGCCCGTTGATATTAAATTAAATATAAAAGCCCTCTCACATTTACTAGAGAATATTATATATAATAAACAACCCCGAAAAGATTTTCCACCTATATATTAATTATCGGTAATAACCCAATGTTACCTGATACTCTCTGAAACCCTTTCGATGACCCCGAAACGCTTCCGGATCGTCTTGAAACTATTTTGAATATTTATGAAACAATTCCACAAATATATTCTCATCACTCCCGTCCTACTAACACTCAGCACTCATGATTGCCTTAATCTTGTGACGCCGTAGGTTCGATAACTCATAGACATGAACGAAACCCCTTCGTTCAGTGACCGATAGCGGAACCGTGGACGTCCATATGCATCCCTATGAGCACACAAATGATATTCGAATAAACCTTTGGTTATCATGTGATTTTCCCTTTGCTTCGCGATACTTCACGAAACCTGGGATGCATCAGTATCCTCCAGACTCATCACATGCTCACTATACCATTATCCTCGTTACCAGTTTTGTTCCTCTTTCTCATTATCGTGTTCCGGTATACCTATGATGAAGTCAACCTTTGTATGGCCATACGATGATGGATGCCGTCACATCGAGAGGGCCCGAAGAATATTTTTCCATCATCGGAGGAGCAAATCCCACTCTCGAGCTATCTAGTCCCTTGTCAAACTTTCTGATGAACCTATAACTTGTCGTTATGATCACCATGTTACTTGTGACATTTGAGCAACCCCAAAGTCCACCGTACGGTAAGAAGTGAATACGATACTCTCATGGTCTAAGGAGCAAAATAACACGTTAACTCTACATGCACTACTGCAGGATGCTGCTAACGCGACGCATGAATCAGAGACCCTTCGACGAAACTGTATGCGGTGCATGAATCGCAAACATTGTTCTAATAAAACCATCACAAATAAGACAAACTATGTGCAATGGAGGAGACATCAAGCATGATTCAGTTTAGAGTTGCGTGTGCGATACGTGGCATACAATTGATCCATACGAACTGTTTGCGATGATCATAACAACAGAAACGGTCAGCCAGATTTGGGTGTCTACGATATACCGCATATAGTTCAATCAGATGAACTATTTACGATTGGCCAACACAACAGAAACGATCAGCCAGATCAAGGCATGTGCGATATACAACATACAGTTCACTCAGATGAATTGTTTATGATTAGCCAGCACAATAGAAATGGTTCATCCACCGGAGAGCACCTCAAGTATGTGATTCAGACGCATTTCCCTAGGGAGAAGGCGACAAACAACACTGCTGAGTATGAAGGATTTCCTGTCGGTCTCAGGATCATGGCAGACCTTGGAATCAGAAAACTCATTATCAGGGGCAACTCGCAGTTGGTTGTAAAACAAGTCAATAAGGATTATCAGAGCCCGTTGATGGAAGCGTATGTTGATGAAGTGAGAAAATGGGAAGAGCACTTTGACGGATTGCAAACAGAGCACATTCCTCGTGCAGAGAATAACATAGCTGATGATCTGTCAAAGCGTGCCACACGCAAGCTACCTGTGGAACCAGGGACTTTTGTGCTCCATTTGACTCAACCAACTATAACACCATCGACAGGCAGAGCAAAAGAAGAAAGTTGAATACCGGCAAGTACTTTCCCTGAGCTCGTAGAAGCTGCCAGCAAGGATGTTGCCGGGAACAACGATAAGCTTGCCGTTGAGCAGCAAGCTCCGACAGGAACCCCAGTCCTTGCCGTTGAAGCTAGCACTCCCGCAGCTGAAGATTTACCTTTAGTCCTTGTCGTCGAGCCACAAGCTCCGACATGGGCACAACCAATTGTCCAGTTCCTTCAAACAGGAGAACCTCCCGAAGATCAAGAAGAAGCTGAAAGAGTAGCCCGTCAGTCTAGTATGTATCAGTTTGTCGGCAACAACCTATACAGAAAGAGACTAAATGGGGTGAAATTGAAGTGCATTTATCGGGAGGACGGACAAAAGCTGTTGGCGGAGATACATGGAGGCATATGTGGCTCTCACATAGGATCAAGAGCCCTTGTCGGTAAAGCATTCCGGCAGGGTTTCTATTGGCCCATTGCCCTCCAGGATGCAATCGAGCTAGTAGCTAAGTGTGAAGCATGACAGTTTCATTCAAAGCAATCACATCAACCAGCTCAAGCTCTTCAGACAATCCCTCCCTCCTGGCCCTTCTCGGTCCGGGGGCTCGACATACTGGGCCCCTTCCCCCGTGCTGTCGAGGGCTTTGAATACTTGTATGTTGCAATCAACAAGTTCACAAAGTGGCCAGAAGTAGAACCAGTGAGGAAGGTGACAACACAGTCAGCCGTCAAGTTTTTCAAAGGACTTGTTTGCCATTTTGGAGTGCCCAACAGGGTCATCACTGACAACGGCACACAGTTCACAAGCCTCACCTTCATGCAGTACCTCGAAGACCTTGGCAGCAAGATTTGCTTTGCATCAATTGCTCATCCAAGAAGCAATGGCCAGGTGGAAAGAGCAAATGCTAAAGCGCTGCATGATCTCAAAACGAGAATTTTTGACAAGCTGCACAAGTGCGGAAGACACTGGATTGATGAGTTGCCGGTGGTTCTTTGGTCACTCAGGACGACACCAAATCGAGCTACTGGCCAGACACCCTTTTCCCTAGTATATGGTGCAGAAGCTGTGCTCCCCATGGAACTCATGTATGGGTCACCTCGAGTGCTCGTTTATGATGAGCTTGAGCAAGAGTAGCTGCGTCAAGATTATGCCACGCTCCTTGAGGAAGATCGTCTTCAGGCTGTTGTACGTGTTGCATGTTATTAGCAAGCTTTGCGCCACTACCACAGCCGCAGAGTTCATACCCAGAGTCTTGAGGAAGGCAACCTTGTTCTTCAATGGATCCAGTCCGCCAAGAATTCAAACAAGTTGACGCCAAAGTGGGAAGGCCCTTATCAGGTAGTATGAGTCACTAGACCTGTTGCAGTCCGCCTAGAGACTAAAGATGGCACTCCAGTGCATAACTCATGGAATATTGAGCATCTTCGCAAGTTCTATCCATAAGATGCGGGTTTCCGGGCTGCCCGACAACGACCTTTTGTACGAGTTTGCCGCCAAGGCATGTAATACTTTGTACAAAGCCAGTCATAGATCCTGTGCATAGTGAAATAAAGTTAAGTGTTTCACAACTCTTGTCAATTAACATGTTCAATTGTGCTTGCTTGCATGAGATGTTGTGTTGCATTTGCCTTGTCTGGATGTTAACGAATCATCAAGGTTCCATACTTCTATTTTCTCTTCTTTCTTTTTCTCAAAGGGCAGAAGGTTGCCTCGCGCGCAAGTTTGCCGGGGTGAATGATAGCATGGAAACCCACAAGTGACGTTCAAGTTGATATTCCATGACAAGAAGTACAACAAAGAAAAGCTAAGTTGAAAAACTTTCAAAAAATCCATTGTTGTAGAGCTATTTTCCCTTGAATGTTTTGGCTTTTGTATGGAAAACCTGCACGCGAAGGAAACCTTGTCGAGATCAGCTGTGCTCTTACGTTGTTTCGAGTCTACTCAGCAAGTTAAGTAGTTGCACTGGGATCATCGGGTAACCTTGCCGGCAGCGACATTTCCAGCAGGCTGCTAAGGACCCGCTCCTCAAGCGCTCGCGACAAGTGTGCGCACCGACGAGTTTCCAAAAACATTGTAGGGTATAAGCCATGTAAAAATAGAATCGAACAAGGGGAAACAACATACATTCATCAAACTAGATAATTATATTACATCAGAAGCTTGCCACAGTTCTAACTTAAGATAAATGATTGTCTTTTACATGGACTGCTGGCGACAAGACAAGGCGCGGCAACTAGTCCCGATGCTGGCCCTCAACTCTCTTCACCTCGCTCACCTTGTCGACGATTAGTTTGACGGCCTCTTCAATTGCCTTGGTGTCAGCATCTTTCGACAAGGACGCGAGGACGTTCGTGAAGTCGATGCCTGGATTCCGATAGCCGACCTTGACGAGTAATTTGGAGAGAACAACCTGGCAGAGTTTGCGAGCTTCTGCAGCAAGGGAAGCAGCTCGGTTGCCTTGGATTTGCTTGAGGGCGTCAATGATGCTCTCGAAGAACATGGTCAGCCCGGTGCTCTCACTCACCCTGTCGTTGGCGGAATAGCTGAAGTTATGTAGACCCATGCTGGCCAGTTGTGCAGTGAGCTTTTGAGCCGCATCGACAAGCCGCTCGGTCCAGATCTTCACCCCCTTTTCATAGTCATTATATGTGGCGGCAACACTGGCGAGTAGCTCCCTTTCATTCTGAAGATTCTTGAGCAAGCCCTTCTCGCGAGCTCTGCTTTTTCCAAGGTTCTTCTCACGTGTTGCCACCTTCAGCTGCAAATCTTTTATGGATTCATTGGTGGCAGTGAGATCCTTGTTCTTATCAGATATGGTAGTCTGCATGTCTACCAAGTCATAAAGCACCTTCTCCCTTTGAGCCTTGAAGGTTGAGATTTGCTTGCCGAGGTCTTCAAGATCCGCCTCCTGTTGCTTCACTTTATTCTCCAACTCGTTCTTGGCGGCCTCTGCAATTTCAGCAGCATTCACAGCCTCCTTGAGCTTACCGGTGTGTTCTGTAGCCTGGGCTTCAAGTATTTCATCATGCTTCTGCTCCAGCTCCAGAGTACGCTGCGCGACAAGCTTTTCAATCTCTTCATCCTTGCTGCTGAGCTTGGCGGCAAGCGTTGCCTCGTGCGCGACAAGGTCTTCTTCATGGGCGTCAAGATCAACCTTGCGCTTATTCAACACATCATCCTCTGTTGCTATCCTCTGTTTGGCCTCATCCTGTGCCTTTTCAGCGTCAGACTTCTCCAGCTGGAATTTTTCTCAGTCCTTGGTCAATTGCTCTCTGTAGTTGGTCACCTCTTGGACAGCTTCAGCATACCAGATTTGTGTGTTCTCAACACGCTTCTAGAAATCTTTCTCTGTTGCATCCATGACCGCTGCCTTGGAGTCAATGCTATCTGTTTGGCTTCGGAAAATTTCCTGGAGTTGTCGGAAGTTGCTGGTCATGGCTTGGAGAAGTTGCTCTTCTTTAGACTCAGTGCTGCTGGCACTGGGTTCATCAACAATCTTTAGCCCGGCAGTAGCGATGATTTCTTCATTAAGGATTTCTCCTTCAACTGGCGCTCCAATGCTTGTCGTGCCAGGAATGCACACATACAAGTTGTCACCCACCTTGAGGTACTTGCTTGTTGGAGGATCTTCAGATGTTGATGGCTCATCTTCGGCAACAGCCTTGCCAGCAACTGATGACCTTGTGGCCAGGATAGCGCCAAGCGCTCCTGCGGCAGGAATGTTGTTAGTTGGTCCACTGGTCTCGTTGTCGGCCCCCTCAGCAGACTTTTTGGCGGCCTCTTCCTGTGTAGCCCTGGCGGCCTCTTCGACAGTGATCCTGTCTGCTTTAGTGGTGGCATCCTTGGCAATCTCAGCAACATCTGCGTCAATGTTCATGTCACTGGTTGAGGGTAGAAGATGGAGGAGGAAAGCACATTCAAAGCCAAGTTCAAGAAAACAAAAACAACGAAGGAAAAAAAATGCTCAAGAGCAAGTGGATTACCTGTGTGGGTCTATTGAGGAGGAACTCCTTCTCCTCCGACAATGTCTGTTGCCGGCGCATGGTTGCCGGCATCCTTGCTTGCCGGCTCATCAGTGTGAACAGGCTCATCGGTAGAGGCCCTTGCCGGAGAGCCATCTTTGGGCAGTATGGTTGGTGAGGATGGCACGTCAAGGTTCACCTCTGGTTGTTCTTCTTGGCGCCGTTCTTCTCCTACAAGCTCATTGATGTCAGCAGTGAAGATCACCACGCCAAGGCTTCCAGTGGGAAATGAGTGATAGGCTCAGGCTGGGGGTTGACCTGGGGGCTGCGTCGAGGACTAGCTTCCGGGCTGATGACAATGGTCTCTAGATCAGCCCCGACGCTTGTCGGGGGCTCGTCGCCTGTTGAGGTCATCACTCATTTTGCTGCCCTCTGCACCAACGTTTCTGCATCCCTGTGGAAACAAGTCAAGACAAGACAAAATGAAGCAAATTAGATCAACAACTCAAAAAAATCAAAGATTAGAAGGTACATCAAGAGTTCTTACTCCGCTTCGCCTTCACTAAAGCAGAAATGTTGAAATGGACATCTGCTTCGGTGTTGCCACTGGGAGGTGGAGTAGGGGATCTTGTACGCTTGGCTGCGATAGTAGCGGCGGATCGAGATGATCATGCTGCTCTAGTTGCCGGTTGTCATGGTGATCTCACGGCAAATGCCATAGGATGGCTAAAGAGGGGGACAGACACAAGGGCAATAGTGGGCTCCAGAGGCGAGGTTGGCACGAGCAAGTGTGTGACACAAGACGTACCCAGGTTCGGGGCTCTCCGGAGAGATAATACCCCTAGTCCTGCCGAGTGTGGTTTATATGAAGTGGATACAGGCTTTCTCCTAGAGCTGTTCTGGGGAGGAAGGAAGACATGCCAGTGCATAGGTTGTTCCCTCTCCGTGTGTGTGTGAGTGTCAGTTCTGCTAGAGTCGACCCCTTGCATGGAGGGGCACCGGGGGTCTTATAGGCTGCCCCCTGGGTTACAATGGTAATGTTACATGGGCGCGGGGCCCTGGTGTTAGTGTCTAGGAGATGGCAATGGGGGCCGTCGGGCGCGGGTATGACTGGTTGCTGGGTATTGTGGCATGCCTCCCCAAGTGTCATGGGACGGACAGCGCCGCCCTGCTACAGGGCCGTGCCCCCAGGACACTGATGTCGCTTGAACTACGTCGGTATTTCCCCAAAGAGGAAGGGATGATGCAGCACATCTATGGTAGGTATTTCCCTTAGTGATGAGACCAAGGTTATCAAACCAGTAGGAGAACCACGCAACACTACGTAAATGGTACCTGCACACAAAGAACAAATACTTGCAACCCGATGTAAAAGAGGGGTTGTCAATCCCTCCCGGGTAAAAAGATAGGTAAAATTGTAGTAGTTTGGATAAATAGATCTCGCGGGAATGCGAGATAAAATAAATAACAAAAAATTGCAGCAAGGTATTTTTGGATTAATAGAACTGAAAATAAAAGCGAATAAAAATAGATCTCGAAGGCAAATATGATAAAGAAGAGACCCGGGGACCATAGATTTCACTAGTGGCTTCTCTCGAGAAAAAATGCATACAGTGGGTAAACAAAATACTGTTGGGCAATTGATAGAACTTCAAATAATTATGATGATATCCAGGCAATGATCATTATATAGGCATCATGTCCAAGATTAGTAGACCGACTCCTGCCTGCATCTACTACTATTACTCCACACATCGACCGCTATCCAGCATGCATCTAGTGTATTAAGTTCATGGAGAAACGGAGTAACGCAATAAGAATGATGACATGATGTAGACAAGATCTATTCATGTAGGAATAGAACCCATCTTGTTACCCTTAATAGAAATGATACATACGTGTCATTTCCCCTTCTGTCACTGTGATTGAGCACCGTAAGATTGAACCCACCACAAAGCACCTCTTCCCATGACAAGAAAAATCGATCTAGTCGGCCTAACTAAACCAAAGATTCAAAGAAGAAATACGAGGCTATAAGTAATCATGCATATAAGAGATCAAAGAAGCTCAAATAACTTTCATGGATAAAATATAGATCTGATCATAAACTCAAAGTTCATCGGATCCCAACAAACACACCACAAAAAGAGTTACATCAAATAGATCTCCAAGAGACCATTGTATTGAGAATCAAAAGAGAGAGAGAGGAAGCCATCTAGCTACTAACTACGGACCCGTAGGTCTACAATGAACTACTCACGCATCATCGGAGAGGCACCAATGAGGATGATGAACCCCTCCATGATGGTGTCTAGATTGGATCTGTGGTTTCTGAAACTTGCGGCGGCTGGAATTGTTTTTCATCGACTCCCCTAGGGTTTCTGGAATATTGGGGTATTTATAGAGCAGAGAGGCAGTGCGGGAGGTGGCCGAGGTGGGCACAACCCACCAGGGCGCGCCTGGGCCCCCAGGCGTGCCCAGGTGGGTTGTGCTCCCCTCAGAGCCCCCTTTGCTACTTCCTTGGACCAACTTGTGTCTTCTGGTCCAAAAAAATCTCCAAAAAGTTTTGCTGCGTTTGAACTCCGTTTGGTATTGATTTTCTGCGAAGTAAAAAACAAGCAAAAAACAGCAACTGGCACTGGGCACTATGTCAATAGGTTAGTCCCAAAAAATGATATAAAGTTGCTATAAAATGATTTTAAAACATCCAAGAATGATAATATAACAGCATGGAACAATCAAAAATTATAGATACGTTGGAGACGTATCAGCATCCCCATGCTTAATTCCTGCTCGTCCTCGAGTAGGTAAATGATCAAAACAGAATTTTTGATGTGGAATGCTGCCTAACAAGTTCATCACATATTGTTTTCTTTTGTAGCATGGACATTTGGACTTCTATATGATTCAGAGCAATAGTCTAGTTTTGACATGAAGATTTCAATACTCAAGCATACAAACAAGCAACCATGTCTTTCAAAATATCAACACTAAAGCAAGTTATCCCTAGCCCATCATGCTCAATCCTTGATCCATTAATGAAACACACTCGCATAATAGCTACACCCAATGCTCAAGTACAATCATAGTGCCCCTTTGTTGGTTCTTTATAAGAGAAGATGGAGACTCTAAATAAAAATTCCATAAAGTAAATAGAAAGGCCCTTCGCAGAGGGAAGTAGGGATTTGTAGAGGTGCCAAAGCTCAAAGCGAAAAAGATAGAGATAAAACATTTTGGGTGGCATGCTTTTCCTGTCAATGAAAACGATCGAGTAGTTCCCAATACTTTCCATGCTAGATATATTATAGGCGGTTCCCAAACAGAAAATAAAGTTTATTCCTTTTTCCACCATTCTTTCACATTGCACGGCTAACCGAATCCACGGGTGCCGTCCATACCAACACTTTCCAAAGAATTTATTATTTGACAACATAAAGTTAATTCATTTTTCATTTCGGGACTGGGCATCCCTAATACCTTTGCCGTACTCTCGTGCAATGACAAGTGAATAAACACTCATCTTGAGAATAACACATCTAGCATGGAAAAATATCAGCCACCCCCTTCCGTTTCATGAGCGGTATGAGCACACAAAAAGGAAATTTATTTTGAAAATTAGAGATGGCACATACAAATTTGCTTAGAACGGCAAAAGGATACCGCATATAGGTAGGTATAGTGGACTCATATGGCAAAACGGGTTTAAGGGTTTTGGATGCACAAGTAGTATTTCTACTTAGTGCAAGTGAAGGCTCGCAAAAAGATTGAGAAGCATCCAACCAAGAAACGAAAAATCTCATAAGCGAGCATTAAGCATAACTAACACCGAATAATGCACCACAAGTAGGATGTAATTTCATTGCATAACTATTGACTTTCGTGCTTGCATAGGGAATCACAAACCTTAACACCAATATTCTTTCCAAAGCATAATTACTCATCAACATGACTCACATATTATATCATCATATCACAAAACTGTTACAAAGAATCAAGTTTATTTTGTCCAATGATCTTCATGAAAGTTTTTATTATATCCCTCTTGAATATCTATCACTTTGGGACTAGTTTCATATGTTGCTTTTGATAGCTCAAACAAATCTAAGTGAAGAACACGAGCATAAAATTTTCTTCTCTCAAAATAATATAAGTGAAGCATGAGAGAATTTCTTAAAAAAATTACTAACTCTCAAATAAATCTAAGTGAAGCATGAGATCATTTCTTCAAAAAATAATAAAGCACACCGTGCTCAAAAAGATATAAGTGAAGCACTAGAGCAATTCCATAGCTCAAAAGGATTAAAGTGAAGCATAGAGAGCAATTCTAACAAGTCATAGCATAATTTTGGCTCTCTCAAATAGGTGTGTCCAGTGAGGATAGATGACTCAAACTAAAAAGCAAAACAAGCAAAGATTCATATCATACAAGACGCTCCAAGCAAAACTCATGATATGTGACGAATAAAAATATAGCTCCAAGTAAAATACCGATGGTCGTTAGAAGAAAGAGGGGATGCCACTCGGGCATCCCCAAGCTTAGTTGCTTGCTTATCTTTGGATAATGGCTTGGGGTTACATGGGCATCCCCAAGCTTAGGCTCTTCTTACTCCTTATTCCTTCATCCATCGTGATCTCACCCAAAACTTGAAAACTTCAATCACACAAATCTCAACAAAACCTTCGTGAGATCCGTTAGTATAAGAAAACAAATCTTTACTTTAAGTAGTGTAGAAAACCCATTCAAATTTTGTTATTGCATTATACCTACTGTATTCTAACTTTACCATGGCTTATACCCTCCAATACAAACCATAGATTCATCAAAATAACCACACAATGCAAAGAAAAACAGAATCTGTCAAAAACAGAACAGTCTGTAAAGATGCGAATTGTTCTCATACTTATATAACTACCAAAATTCTGAAAAAATAGGAAAGCATAGGAAATTTGTATATCAATCTTGTGTAAAAAATTCAGAATTTTTCGTCACTTCTGTAATTTTAACAATTATGTTTCTGGATGCAAAAGTTTCTGTTTTCCAACAAGATCAAATCAACTATCACCAAAGCTATCCCAAAGGCTTTGCTTGGCACAAACACTAATTAAAACACAAAAAACACAATCATAACAGTAGCATAATTATGCAAACACTCAAGAATAGAAAGAAAAAGACAAAAATAAATTTATTCATTGGGTTGCCTCCCAACAAGCGCTATCGTTTTACGCCCTTAGCTAGGCATAAAGCAAAGATCTAAGTGTTGTCATCTTTATTTTCGAACTCCTCAATCAAACACTTAGAATTCTTCAAAGATTTAGAATACAAATTTTCAATAACAATACTCCTAGGAACAAGATTGAAAAATTCATTCTTGCAAAAAGGGTTTCTCACAACTTCAACAAAGTCGGGGTGAATACTAATCATCTTAAGATCTTCTTTGTTATTATTAGAAGTTGCGCCCTTATTCTTAGTGTTTTGAGTAATCTTGCCAATTTTAACAGGAGTTTTTTTGATAGTTTTAGCAGAAGAAAAGGCCATGCTTAGATTACTAAAAATTTCTTCCAACTTATCAATCCGAGAAGGGCTTTCTTCAATTCTTTCATGAATTACGGTTCCCGTCTCTTTTAGCAATTTAAAAACATCTCCCGCTTTTGACCCAATTTTACTAGCAAGTTTAAGCATCTTTTTTTCTAAGTTTTCAATATGTTCTTATGTAAGCCTTTTCTTTTCAATAGCTTCAAGCCTTTCCATCACATGCTCGAGAGTTAAAGTTGTTTCATTAATCATAAGAGGTGGTGAACCTACTAGATTTCCCATAGCATTAAAAGCATCTAGAGAAGGACACATAAAGAAATTTCCTCCGGTAATCGTATCAAGAATGAATCTATACCAAGTAGTGATGCCCACATAAAAACAGCGAAGAAGAACAACGGTAGATTGCTTACGAATAGATCTATTATGAGCATTGCAAATTCTATACCAGGCATTTTTTATTTTCTCCCCTCCCCTTTATTTGAAATTAAGAACCTCGTTCTCGGGAGTGCATGCAATAGAGGAAGAACTATCCATAACGACAAAAAGTGACAAACAAAATTGCACTCAAAAACAGATTTGATGAGAAAACGGCGAACGAAACAGAGGGCGAATAAAACGTCAAATATTTGTGAAGTGGGGGAGATGAAAACAAGAGGCAGATAGCAAATAATGTAAATTGCAAGGAGATGAGATTTGTGATTAGGAACCTGGTAGATGTTGATGATGTCTCCCCGGCAACGGCGCCAGAAATTCCTTTTGATGTCGCTTGAACTACGTCGGTATTTCCCCCCAAAGAGGAAGGGATGATGCAGCACAGCTACGGTAGGTATTTCCCTCAGTGATGAGACCAAGGTTATCGAACCAGTAGGAGAACCATGCAACACTACGTAAATGGTACCTGCACACAAAGAACAAATACTTGCAACCCGACGTAAAAGAGGGGTTGTCAATCCCTCCCGGGTAAAAAGATAGGTAAAATTATAGTAGTTTGGATAAATAGATCTCGTGGGAACGCGGCATAAAATAAATAACAAAAAATTGCAGCAAGGTATTTTTGGGTTTTTGGATTAATAGAACTGAAAATAAAAGCGAATAAAAATAGATCTCGAAGGCAAATATGATAAATAAGAGACCCGGGGCCGTAGATTTCACTAGTGGCTTCTCTCGAGAAAAATAGCATACAGCGGGTAAACAAATTACTGTTGGGCAATTGATAGAACTTCAAATAATTATGACGATATCCAGGCAATGATCATTATATAGGCATCACGTCCAAGATTAGTAGACCGACTCCTGCCTGCATCTACTACTATTACTCCACACATCGACCGCTATCCAGCATGCATCTAGTGTATTAAGTTCATGGAGAAACAGAGTAATGCAATAAGAACGATGACATGATGTAGACAAGATATATTCATGTAGGAATAGACCCCATCTTGTTACCCTTAATAGCAACAATACATACGTGTCATTTCCCCTTCTGCCACTGGGATTGAGCACCGTAAGATCGAACCCATCACAAAGCACCTCTTCCCATGGCAAGAAAAATCGATCTAGTCGGCCTAACTAAACCAAAGATTCGAAGAAGAAATACGAGGCTATAAGTAATCATGCATATAAGAGATCAAAGAAACTCAAATAACTTTCATGGAAAAAAATATAGATCTGATCATAAACTCAAAGTTCATCGGATCCCAACAAACACACCGCAAAAAGAGTTACATCAAATAGATCTCCAAGAGACCATGTCGGTGTACTAAATATTGGGCCACTAGTACCCCGTACTTGTGCACGGGCAGTTGTAGCCATCCTCGCGGCAAGGCTTGCCGGGAACAGTTCGAGGTTGATTCAAGCCATCAAGGAAATCATCAAGTCAGAGATCTGAGGATCAGCAGATAAGCAAAGCCGGAGTTCGAAGGCCAGTTTCCCCGGCAAGATCTTTGCCGGGATGGCCTGTAGAGCCCGGCAAGGCTCGGCGCCCGGCAAGGCTTGGTTCCCAGCAAGCCCTGGCGCCCGGCAAGGTTTGGTGCCCGGCAAGGATCGGCGCCTGGCGAGATTCCGCCACTGTGCCACCGCTTCGGCACAGTAACAAGTCTGACATTCTGGCTCCTTCCCTGGATGCGTGGCGACGCGCCAGTGGAGGAGAGCTTAAGCGGTGCTGATGGGATGGCCCCTTTTTCCATCCCCAAGAAAGTGAGGACACCTAAACGGACACCTCACGGTGCATTAAATGCGCTTGTCCTAATCCGTCAGGGGTTAGGTATGATGCCCTGTAGCTACTTTACACCTCAATGTATGTACATTTTGCCACTGTGGAGACCCCTTTGAGCATATAAAAGGAGGCCCAAGGCAACTGCTACAGAGGAGGAGGACTTCTAGCCCATTCTGCATGCGTAGCTGCTCTTTGAACGTACTGTTCAATGTGAGCGCTCCTGAAGGCTGGGCTCAAGAACATCAATAAGAACACAAAGCAGGAGTAGGGTTTTACGCTGATCAGCGGCCCGAACCTAGGTAAAAACTTCCCGCGTCGATCACTAGTTCTGCTCTTTGCGTATACCTCTCCCCCCGCCGAATCGTAAAGGGGTCTCTCGGGATCCCATAGGTGTCGTACGCCGACATCTTTGGCGCGCCAGGTAGGGGGATTGAAGGTTGCGTGAACCTGATCTGGTGATCGGCGCCTTAGTTTCTTCATCATCATGCCACCCAAGAAGAAGAGCGCTGCGACAGCGCAACCGTCCGGGTCCGTTTTGCCTATGCCTTCGCGTACTGGCGATGGCGTGGGTGCAGAAGGAAGAGGACTAGAACCCCCACGGCGTTCTGGTGATCCGAGCTAGGCGAGCGGTATCGTTCGCAGTGGCAGTGGTAACCTGCACGCCGCTGGATCTAGGGATGGCGCTGTGTTGCCTACGGGTGGCACAACGAACTCGAGAGATCGAAGGGCGCCTACTGGAGCTCCCGTGCCGGCCCAAGCCTCACGACCTATCCAGGTCGTGCATGATGAGCGACGTCATGGCGCTGGTGGTTCAGGGCGTCCCCATGAAAAGGTTTCTGCGCATAGATCCCAAGATGCGCGGGACCAGCATGCACACCGAGCTGCCGGCGGAGGTGGCGCACGGTCGCGTGATCGTGGTGGTGCTCCTTCTAACTTGGTTAGGAGTCAGAGCACCTCATGTACCTCGCACTTGTTGCCGCCACCTACGCCAGCGGAAGCCTTGGCACGTGCGCAGCTGCTCCTCGATTTTCCTACTGCCCCGGAGAAGATGGAGGAGTGGCGAGCTACCATCCAGAGCCTCATCGGCTTCGCCAACAAAGATGGACCGCAAGAGGCAGGGCCCTCGCAGCGGAGGCCCATCGATCCGGTGCGAGCCGATGTAGAGAAAACCGGAGGTGGTGCAACTACAGTGCACTCCCCTCCGCAGCACCAGCGGCGGCCGACAACTCAGCAAGTCGACCGCCATGAAGAAGTTTCCACGGCGTCGTCCGATCCACGGATGAGCCGCGATCAGCGTCAAGTTCTCCAGGAGCGAGGCAAGGAGGACGCTCGAACTACCATCGAGCGACGACGGGAAGCGCGTTATCAGTCTAATAAGCGCGCGGGGCCGACTGTTGACGAGCCTGCGCCAGGGGACGTAGGAGACTTGCCTTATGAGGTAGGGACTCCAGCATTTACCCGTGAGCTGCGGCAAGTCCGGTGGCCCAATTCCCGAACCTTCAAGCCGGAGGTCCCGGAGAAGTATGACGGAAAGACCCATCCCTCGGAGTTCCTGAGCATCTACACCATTGCGGTGCAGGCTGCCAGGGGCCGAGATGACAAGATACTTGCCAACTACTTCCCGTTGGTGCTCAAGCCCAACGTCAGGTCGTGGTTGATGCATCTGCCGGAGAATTCTATTTCTTCCTGGTCAGATTTGTGCCATCAGTTTGTTGGCGCCTTCGTTGGAGGCCACCAAGCTCCTGGCCAAGAGAGCGATTTGCACATTATCCCTCAGAAGGAGGGCGAGTCCCTGCGCAAGTTTATCCAGAGATTTAGCCGGGTGCAGTACAATATTCCTGACGTTCATCCTGCCGCTGTTGTTAGCGCGTTCCATCAGAACGTGCGTAACCGCAAAATGCGGGAAGAGCTGGCAATGAACAAAGTCAGGAGTATCGCCGAGCTTTACGCTTTGGCCGATAAGTGCGCTCGAGCTGAAGAGGGGAGGAAACTCCCCGGTGAGGCTGTTGGCGCGGCGGGCGAGTCCGAAGATGAAGACGCCGCGGCCCCGTCAAGGAAAGGCTGGCGGCGGAACAGGAAGCGCGGAGGCAAGGCCGTGCTTGCTGTCGAGGAATCCGACAACCCCGGCGCCGCCAAGAAGGCCAAGGTTGGTGACCCCGGCAAGGATCTTGCCGGGTGCCCTTCCTGTCAGGCCTTGGCGGCTGCCGACAAGTCGAAGAACTCCGGCAAGCAGTATTGCAAGATCCATCGCACCAAGGGCCACGATCTCCAGAACTGCCGGCAAGTCGAGCAGCTTGCCGAGAAGTAGAAGGCCGAATACAAGAGGCGAGATAAGGAGAAGGCCCAAGATGGTGCTGAGGGGTCCGGCAAGAAGCGCGGTGGCCGGGAGGTTGCCGCGGCAAGGCCAAGCAGCAAAAGGATCGGCCCGCTCGGGGCCGAGATAAGGAAGGAGATGATGATGAGGAAGAGGATGAATCCAGTGAGCAAGAATTCCAGAAGGCTACGGAGGCCATATGCATTGATGGGGGGTGCCTCGCTGCATTCCTCCCACCGCCAACTCAAACAGTGGGTGCGGGAGGTCAATGCGGCAGAGCCATCCCCCGATGCGTGTAGGCCCCTGAAGTGGTCCAGCACGCCTATCATCTTCGATGCCGAGGATCACCCTGATCGCACAACTGCGGTCGGGTATTTGCCGTTGTTGGTCTCGCCAACAATTCGCAACCTCAAGGTGACGAAGATGTTAGTTGACGGCGGGGCCGGCCTAAATTTAATCTCACCGGATGTGCTCAGAAGGCTTCAGATTCCCGACGAGGACCTCGAGGAAACGGGTACGTTTCAAGGGGTCAACCCGGGAAGAACCCAGCCTAAGGGCAAGATCACGCTGCCAGTAACATTTGGCAGCGAGCTTAACTTCAGGACCGAAAAGGTGGTGTTTGATGTCGCCAAGATCCCCATGTCATACAATGGGATCCTTGGTCGGCCAGCGCTGGCTAAGTTTATGGCAGCATCACACTACGCGTACAACGTCTTGAAGATGCCTGGGCCGTTGAGCGTCATCACTATCCATTCTGATAAGAAGGATGCGCGCATCTGTGCCGATCAACTTTACCGGGAAGCAGTTGCAGCACCTGCCGTCAAGGCATCTGCTCCTGCCACTGAAACTCCCTGGGGGAAGAAGAAGACCGGCAGGAACCTTGGCGCGAACTCCGGTAAGCGCACCTCCTCGGAGTGCTGCGCTTCCGTCGAGGACGTACCAGAGAGTTCCACCGGCAAGAACAAGAAGTCCAAGGCTGCTCCGCCGGAAACCAAGAAGGTGCCTGCCAGGGAGGACGGAACGGGGGGAACTTTCACCATAAGTTCCACCCTAGATGACAAATAGGAAAGCGCGCTCGTTGCTTTCCTGCGGGCGAATGTCGACGTGTTTGCATGGCAACCGTCTGACATCCCCGGTGTTCCCAGGAAGGTAATTGAGCACCACCTTGCTGTCTGTCCTCATGCGCGGCCCATCAAGCAAAGGGTCAGGAAGCAGGCCTTGGAGCGGCAAGAATTCATTGCCGAAGAAATTAAGAAGCTGGAGGCGGCAGGACTAGTCAAAGGAGTGCTTCATCCAACCTGGTTGGCCAATCCGGTTGTAGTGCGGAAAGCGAATGGGAAATGGAGGCTTTGTATCGATTATACAGATATCAATAAAGCTTGTCCAAAAGATCCTTTTCCCTTGCCGCACATCGACCAGATTGTGGATGCCACCGCTAGTTGCGATCTCCTATCCTTCCTTGATGCCTATTCAGGGTATCATCAGATTTTTATGGCAAAAGAAGATGAAGAGAAGACCGCCTTTATCACCCCATGTGGTACGTATTGTTTCATACGAATGCCTTTCGGGTTGAAAAGTGCTGGTTCAACATTTGCCAGAGCAATCCAGATTGGTTTTGAGCCACAACTCCATAGAAATATGGAGGCGTATATGGATGATATAGTGGTCAAAACCAAAGATAAAGCAACGCTCATTCAAGACTTAGAAGAAACATTTGCAAACTTGCGCAAGATCAATTTGAAGCTCAATCCTGAGAAGTGCGTGTTCAGTGTTCCTTCCGACAAGCTCCTCGGATTCTTTGTATCTTGCCGGGGAATCGAAGCGAACCCCGACAAGATCAAAGCTATTGAGCAGATCGAATTACCGAGACGCGTCAAGGATGTGCGTCGTCTTGCCGGCTGTGTTGCTGCTCTAAGCAGGTTTATTTTCAAATCTACTGAGCGCGCCCTGCCCTTCTTCAAAATTTTGAAGAAGGCAGGTCCAATGAAATGGACTCCTGAGGCGGAGGCTGCGCTGCAAGATTTGAAGAAATACCTTTCCTCTCCGCCGACGCTAGTCGCGCCTAAACCACAAGAGCCATTGCTGCTGTATCTGGCAGCAACAAATCAAGTGGTTAGCGCTGCGCTAGTGGCGCAGAGAGAAGCTAATGAGGAAGCAACATCAACGGCAGGACCGCCAAATGACGCGGCAAGATCTTCCTCGGCAAGGGTTGATCCCGGCAAGACAGGATCTGCGCAAACAGAAGAACCCGTGCAGAAGAAGAAGGTGGTGCAACGCCCAGTTTATTTTGTTAGCTCTCTTTTACAAGGAGCTAGGTCAAGATATTCTGGTGTGCAGAAGTTGCTTTTCGGCCTCCTTATGGCCTCGAGAAAGCTGCGCCATTATTTTCAAGCACATGAGATCACCGTCGTCACTCGCTTTCCGTTGCAATGAATTTTGCAAAATCCGGAGGCAACCGGCAGGATTGTGGAGTGGGCGTTGGAATTGTCCAGCTTTGGCCTTAAGTTTGAAAGCACTTCGACGATTCAGAGCAGGGCCTTGGCGGAGTTCATTGCAGAATGGACCCCAACGCCAGACGAAGAAATTCAAGAAACAATTCTCCCCGGCAAGGAAATCGATCAGCAATGGGTTATGTACTTTGACGGGGCTTTCTCGCTGCAAGGCGCTGGTGCTGGCGTGCTGCTTGTCGCACCGACTAGGGAGCACCTCAAGTACGTAGTCCAAATGCACTTTCCCAGGGAGAGTTTAACCAACAACACTGCAGAATACGAGGATTTGCTTGCCGGTCTCAGGATCGCGGCAGACCTTGGTATCAGAAAGCTCATCATCAAAGGCGATTCACAACTTGTCGTCAGGCAAGTTAACAAGAGTTATCAAAGCCCATTGATGCAGGCCTACGTAGATGAAGTGAGGAAATTGGAAGAGCGCTTTGACGGTCTGTAGATGGAGCATGTTCCTCGTGCCGAGAACAATATTGCTGATGACCTGTCAAAGCGTGCCGCCCTCAAGTTACCTGTGGAACCAGGAACTTTTGTGCTCCAATTGACTCAACCATCCGAGGCGCCATCGATGCGGCAAGAAAAGAGAAGAAAGTTGAACTCTGGCCAGTACTTCCCGGCAGAGCTCCCCGGAGCCGCCGGCAAGGAAGTTGCCGGGATCGACACGCCTGCTGGGGAAGAACAGGCTCCGGCAGGGCCTTAGGCCCTTGCTGTCGAGACAAATGTTCCTCCGGCAGAGGAGATGCCTTTAGTCCTAGCTGTCGAGCCTCAGGCTCCAACATGGGCGCAGCCCATCGTCCATTTCCTTCAGACAGGTGAACTCCCTGAGGGACAGGAAGAAGCGGAGAGAGTAGCCCGTCGGTCTGTTATGTACAAGTTCGTCGATGACGTCCTGTACAGAAAGAGACCAAACGGTGTGAAATTGAAGTGCATTCCTCGGGAGGATGGACTAGAGCTGTTGGCAGAGATACATGGGGGCATATGTGGTTCTCACATAGGGTCAAGAGTGCTTGCCGGGAAAGCATTCCGGCAAGGTTTCTTTTGGCCTACCGCTCTCCAGGATGCAACTGCACTAGTAACCAAGTGTGAAGCGTGCTAGTTTCATTCGAAGAAATTACACCAGCCAGCTCAAGCTCTTCAGACAATCCCTCTCTCCTGGCCATTTTCGGTCTGGGGGCTCGATATACTGGGCCCTTTCCCCTGTGCTAACGGGGGCTTTGAGTACTTGTACGTTGCTATCGACAAGTTCACAAAGTGGCCGGAGGTGGAAGCAGTGAGGAAGGTGACAGCGCAGTCAGCTGTCAAGTTCTTCAATGGAATTGTTTGCCGTTTCGGTGTGCCCAACAGGATCATCACCGACAACGGCACGCAGTTCACAAGTCGCACCTTCATGCAGTACATCCAAGACCTTGGCGGCAAGATTTGTTTTGCCTCTGTTGCTCACCCAAGAAGCAATGGCCAAGCGGAGAGGGCCAATGCTGAAGTGCTGCGCGGTCTCAGGACCAGAACCTTCGACAGGCTGAAAAAGTGCGGAAGACGCTGGATTGATGAGTTGCCGGCGGTTCTTTGGTCAATCAGAACGACACCAAATCGAGCCACCGGCCTGACGCCCTTCGCTCTAGTCTACGGAGCGGAAGGAGTTCTCCCCATGGAACTCATATACGGATCTCCTTGAGTACTCGCTTATGATGAGCTCGAGCAAGAGCAACTGCGGCAAGATGACGCTGTGCTCCTTGAGGAGAATCGTCTTCAGGCTGCTGTGCGAGCTGCACGCTACCAGCAAGCTTTGCGCCGCTACCATAGCCGCAAAGTTCATGCCCGAAGCCTTGAGGAAGGCGACCTTGTTCTTCGGCGGATTCAGTCCGCCAAGAATTCGAACAAGTTGACGCCAAAGTGGGAAGGCCCTTATCGGGTAGTACGGGTCACCAGGCCTGGCGCTGTCCGCCTGGAGACCGAAGATGGCGTTCCAGTGAGTAATTCCTGGAATATCGAACATCGTCGCAAGTTCTACCCATAAGGCGCGGTTGCCGGGGGATCCCGGCAACCACCTTTTTGTACAAGTCTTGCCGGCAAGGCATGTGATCCTTTGTACAAAGCCAGGCGCAGACCCTGAGCACAGATGAATAAATTTAAGTGTTGTACATTCCCTTATTGATTCCCATGTTCATATTTATATATATGCATGTTTATCTAAGATGTTGTATGACACCTGATCCCGGTAAGTTCTAACGAACCGCCAAGGTTTCATGCCTTTATTTTCTCTTCTTTCTTTTTCTCAAAAGACAGAAGGATTCCTCAGTGCCTTTGCCGGGGGGTGGGGGGGGGGAAGGGAGATATGAATACCAGTTGGTGACGTTCGGAATCGACACTTGCCGGAGGAAGAACAAAGACAGGAAGCTAAGTCCTAAAAACTCAGAGCAAGTTTTTCTTTTATTACCAAGTTATTTCCTTGGACGATTTCGACTCTTGTATGGAAAATCTGCACGCGAAGGAACCCTTGTTGTAATCGGTCGCGCCCTTATTTTGTTTTGAGTCTGCTCAACAATTTAAGTGGCTGCACTGAGAACGCCAAGGAGTCTTGCCGGCCGCTGCGCCTCCAGCAGGCTGCTGAAGTCCCGCACCCAGCGCTCGCGGCAGGTTGCGCGCTGGCAAGTTTTTCAATAAGCATAGGATGAACTCCATACATAAAGGAATCAGACAAGGAAAGTAGCAAGCATGAGCCTAAACATAGTCAAATTGTATTACATCCATGAGTTGCCGCAATTCTAATTTGAGACTTGATTGTCTTTTACATGGAATAATGACGGCAAGAAAAGGGGGAAGCACTCAATCCCTGCGCTGGCCTTCGATCCTTTTAATGGAGTCCACCTTCTCAAGGATGGGCGCGATGCACTCTTCAAGCGCCTCAACATTTGCATCCTTTGGCAGATGGCCGAGCGCGTTGGAGAGGTCGATGCCGGGGTTGTTGTGCACCACCTTGATGAGCACCTTGCGGAGGACGGCCCGGCAAAACCGGCGAGTCTTGTTCGCCAGTTGGGTCGCCCGGCTGGACTGGAGCACCCTCAACGCATTGATGATGCTTTCAAAGAACATCGTCAACCTGGCACTTGGAGATATTATTTCCTCGGAAGAATACTTGAAGTTCGGCAGGCCCATGGTCGACAGTTCTGCGGTAAGCTTCTCCGCGGTGGCGATGAGACGGCCACTCCAGATCTCCACTCCCTTCTCGTACTCGTTTTGGGCAGCGGCGGCGCTCTTGAGCAGGTTCCTCTCTCCTTGGAGATCCTTGAGTAGAGCCTTCTCACGGGCCTTGCCGGCCTCGAGAGACTTCTGCAGCGTGGTCAGCTTCAGCTCCAGAACCGCAATATTATCAGCCGCAGAGGAGAGCTGCTTGGTCTTGTCGGACAGGGCAACTTGCATCTCCGCCAAGGAGTGGAGGGTTTTTTCCCTGTCCCCCTTGAGCGTCGAGAGTTCCTTGCCATGCTCTTCGAGATCTGTTTCCAGCCTCTTCACTCTGTCATTCAGCTCGTTCTTGGCGGCCTCTGCAGCTTCGGCAGCATCGACGGCCTCCTTGAGCATGCCGGCGTGACTTGCAGTCAGAGCTTCGAGCGCCTCCTTATGTTTTCGCTCCAGCTCCTGGGTCCGCCGCGTGACAAGATTTTCAATATCCTCATCCTTGCTGCGAAGCTTGGCGGCGAGCGCCTGCTCACGAGTAGTGAGATCTTCCTCATGAGCATCAAGAGCAACGCGGCGCCCCGTCAGGAGGGCATCTTCGGCAGCAATCCTTTGAACAGCTTCATCATGCGCCTTCTCCATGTCTGATTGCTTCAGGAGGATCTCATTCCACTGCTGGCTCACTTGTTCCCGGCCGGCAACCAACTCTTCGAGGGCCTCGGTGTGCCAGATCTGCATTTGTGCGACGCGCCTTTGGAAATCTGCTTCGGCCGCCTCAACAACTGCCATTCTGGAGTCTGCTTTGTCTTTCCGGGCGCGATGGAGAGCCTGGAGTTTGCGGAAGTTCTCGCCCATGGCCTAAAGGAGCTGATCCTCTTCAGATTTGCCGCTGCTAGTGCTGGGATCGTCGACAACTTCAAGCCCGGCAGCAGCGATGATTTCTTCAAAAACTTCTCCTTCGGCTGGTGCCCCAGCGCTTGCCGTCCCCGGCAAGTTGATGAACAGGTTCTCGCCAACCTTGAGGTACTTGCTGGATGAGGGGCCTTCAGATGTTGATGGCTGGTCTTCAGTGGCCGCCTCACCAGTGACGGGGGGCTCTGTGGCCGGTGTAGCGCCTGGCGCTCCTGTGGCAGGAATGCTATCAGTGCGGTCCTCAGCCTCCCTGTCGCCCCCTTCAGCAGGTTCTTCGGCGGTTTCCTCTTGTGCTGTCTTGGCGGCCTCCCCGTCAAGAGCACCACCAGCCTCGACAATGTCATCCTTGGTGGCCTCGCTGGCAGCGATCCTGTCTACTTCGGCGGCAGCATCCCTGGCGGTCTCCTCGATCACAACGTCGACGTCCATGTGTTCCATCACAGGGAACTCTGAAGGGCGAAGGAGGAAAACAGAATAAGATCAAGGTTGAAGTTTGAAGTGACCGAAGACAGAGAGATAAGAGAAAAAGAATAACAAGCACTCTGAGGCAATCGAGTACCTGTGTCGGGCTGTCGGGAGGTGGCTTCACCCCTCCCGGCAACTCCGGTTGCCGGGGGCGTGTCACCGGAGTCCGCGCTTGCTGGCTCCCCCTCAGTTAGGACGGGCTCGTCGGCAGGATCTCTTGCCGGGGACGTGCTTGTGGGCGGAGCGATCGATGAAGGAGGCACAATGGGAATGTCTTCTCCTTGTTGCCGTTCTTCTCCTGCGAACCCAAATATATCAGTAGGCAAGAATGAAAACCTCAGCACCCGCCAGCGGAAAAAGAACAATGAACTTACGCTGGGGGCTGTGCTGGGGGCTGCGCTGAGGACTAGACTCCGGGCTCACAATGACGGTTTCTGGCACGCTAGTGGAGCCTGCCGGGGGCTCGTCGCCCGTAGAAGTCCTTGACCTCTTCGCCATCCTCTCCAGCAAGGTTTCTGTGTCACTGCAGAAACAATACAAGCAAGTCAGTAAAGATTGATGCAAGATTGGAAGGTAAAAGCTGTGGCAAAGTACTTACTCTTCTTCCTCTCGCTCCGGACTAAAGCCGGAGATGTCGAAGTTGACCTCCGTTGCGGTGTCTGAGTGGGGAGGCGGAGGAGGAGTCCTAGGCCGCTTGGCTGTGGCAGGCGCCGGGCCAGCTTCCGGTGTGGTGGTACGAGACCCTCCTGCCGCCCCAGCAGTGGCCGCTGGTGTGGGCCTTGCGCGCCGTGCAGGCTGTTGACGAGCCCCCTACAGCTGTCCAGTCTTGCCGGCCACTTTCTTGCCGGGGGCTTCGCCGCTCGAAGAGGGCTGGCTTGCCGGGATGTCAGACGCAGCCTTCCGAAGAACACGCTTCGCCTTCTTCTTCGGGGGTGGGGGCTCTTCTCGTGTCTCTTCTTCTTCGACCGAGTCCTCGCCGGACGAGCTTTCAGCGGCTGCGCTGCTCTCCTCCCCGGCGACCTCGTCCTCCCCGGCAGGCTTCACCTCCACTATCACCTCTGCGTCGCTAGCTTCCCACTCTGTGAAGCCGACGCTGCCGGCCTCTGCGGCAAGATTTGCCTCTTCCACCCTAGTAGCAATGTAAGCTACTTCTTGGTCGGTGGTGGCTCGGATGAAATCTGACTCTTTCCGAACAGGCCTCTCCGTCAAGCTGTCAAAGAATTTCTGTGCTTTCTCCTCGCTTGGCTCGGCCCAGGTCGGGTCGAGGCCGTGGGCGTTGAACATCGGCAGGAAGGCAATGATTGACCCCAAGGCAGAGTTGTTGCACAAGGGGACAATCCTTGCCGGTAGCCGGTGCTTGTCTTCGCGCTGGAATAACTTTTGACGGAGAGCGCCAAGCTGTATGGTGGTCAGATTGTTGTTCAGCCCGGGGCGCAGTCTCATGACATCTGCCGCGTTCTTGTATTCCCAGACTGGCCTTCCCCTGTTCTGCAGAGGGGCGATGCGGCGGCGGAGAAAGTCGAAGCCGATCATCTCCATCGTCAGCCCGACAGCCTTCAAGCGAAGGATCCTGGTAGTGGCGATTGTGAGCCTCTCGTCTTCCGCAGCGAGATCGCTCCAATCCTTGCCGCGGACCACCTTCTGTTGCCGGGGATGACAAAAAGGATGGGGATCTGCTTCCTGGATCCAGCACCATTCGGCCCGCCACTCGTCCCACTTTTCGCGGTAAACTCCCTCTGGGTATATTTCGTTGTTCCAAGCCCTTGGAATCCAGGCAATAGATCCAGAGAGAGCCTCTCCTTTTTGGATACAAGGGAAGAAATAATGGCGGAAAAGAGCAGAATTGGGGATCACGCCAACGAAATTCTCACAGAGATGGGCAAAGATAGACATGCAAAGTACTGCATTCGGCGTGAAATCAAGAAGGCGGAAGCCGTATGTGTACATGATGTCGTTGAAGAAATCGGAAAAGGGGGGACAGAGCCCGCAATAGAAATATGCAGTGAAGAAGGGGTATCTGTCCGATCCACCTTTGGAGCAAGCACCTGGGATTACGCGTGTGGCGGGGTGAGCTTGCGTTCCCTTCGCCCACATGCATTGGTATCGCCCCTTCAAAGCTTCAGCATCGAGCGTCGGAGGGAAGACGACGAGCCTCTTCCGCACCTTCACCAGTTCGCTCTCCGGAACTTCGGCTTTCGCCTCCTTGCCCTTGCCTTTGCTGGCCTTGGGTGGCATGGCGACTGTGAGGACGAAAGCTGGGGGCGGAGCGAGCGCGGGAGCAGCGGGTGAAGAGGAAAAGGTTTCGCTCTGAGCTCGAGAAGAGGAAGGCCATGGCGATGGCCAGATTGAGAAGAAGAGGGGGGTAAATAGGTTTGTGCCTCTGCGACTTCTCCTTTTTATGGGGAAGGAGCGGGGCCGCCTTGTTTTATTCCCCAATGTGAATGCGCCTCTATAGGCGCGAGACATTTTGCAGCCTTTTTGGCACGCTTCCCACGTCGCGCGCTCCATGCGCGTAGTGGGGGGCACAGTAAAACGACATATTTACGAGCAGTTAATCCCCTGCCACGCGTGCCCGTGCACTGTTTGGGCCTAGCCCAACAACGCCTCGCAGTCGTGTATGGCCTAGGCCCGGGGGCTCCTGTCGGTGTACTAAGTATTGGGCCACTAGTACCCCGTACTTGTGCACGGGCAGTTGTAGCCATCCTCGCCGCAAGGCTTGCCGGGAACAGTTTGAGGTTGATTCAAGCCATCAAGGAAATCATCAAGTTAGAGATCTGAGGATCAGCAGATAAGCAAAGCCGGAGTTCGAAGGCCAGTTTCCCCGGCAAGATCTTTGCCGGGATGGCCTGTAGGGCCCGGCAAGGCTCGGCGCCCGGCAAGGCTTGGTTCCCAGCAAGCCCTGGCGCCCGGCAAGGCTTGGCACCCGGCAAGGTTTGGTGCCCGGCAAGGATCGGCGCCTGGCGAGATTCCGCCACTGTGCCACCGCTTTGGCACAGTAACAAGTCTGACATTCTGGCTCCTTCCCTGGATGCGTGGCGACACGCCAGTGGAGGAGAGCTTAAGCGGTGCTGATGGGATGGCCCCTTTTTCCATCCCCAAGAAAGTGAGGACACCTAAACGGACACCTCACGGTGCATTAAATGCGCTTGTCCTAATCCGTCAGGGGTTAGGTATGATGCCTTGTAGCTACTTTACACCTCAATGTATGTACATTTTGCCACTGTGGAGACCCCTTTGAGCATATAAAAGGAGGCCCAAGGCAACTGCTACAGAGAAGGAGGACTTCTCGCCCATTCTGCATGCATAGCTGCTCTTTGAACGTACTATTCACTGCGAGCGCTCCTGAAGGCTGGGCTCAAGAACATCAATAAGAACACAAAGCAGGAGTAGGGTTTTACGCTGATTAGCGGCCCGAACCTGGGTAAAAACTTCCCGCGTCGATCACTGGTTCTGCTCTTTGCGTATACCTCTCCCCCCGCCGAATCGTAAAGGGGTCTCTCGGGATCCCATAGGTGTCGTACGCCGACAGACCATTGTATTGAGAATCAAAAGAGAGAGAGAGAGGAAGCCATCTAGCTACTAACTACGGACCCGTAGGTCTACAATGAACTACTCACGCATCATCGGAGAGGCACCAATGAGGATGATGAACCCCTCCGTGATTGTGTCTAGATTGGATCTATGGTTTCTGGAACTTGCGGCGGCTGGAATTGTTTTTCGTCGACTCCCCTAGGGTTTCTGGAATATTGGGGTATTTATAGAGCAAAGAGGCGGTGCGGGAGGCGGTCGAGGTGGGCACAACCCACCAGGGCACGCCTGGGCCCCCAGGCGCACCCAGGTGGGTTGTGCTCCCCTCGGAGCCCCCTCTGGTACTTCCTTGGCCCAACTTGTGTCTTCTGGTCCAAAAAAAATCCTCAAAAAGTTTCGCTGCGTTTGGACTCCGTTTGGTATTGATTTGCTGCGACGTAAAAAACAAGTAAAAAATAGCAACTGGCACTGGGCCCTATGCCAATAGGTTAGTCCCAAAAAATGATATAAAGTTGCTATAAAATGATTGTAAAACATCCAAGAATGATAATATAACATCATGGAACAATAAAAAAATTATAGATACGTTGGAGACGTATCAGACACCGCCTGCCCCGGGCAGGGGCATGGGAGCGCCGCTGTCGCGCCCACTGGGGCCGGCATAAAGGAGGGAGCACTGTAGCCATGCTTGCTTGTCGCCAGGGTTGACTTCTCATGGACAGCCAGCATGCGCTAGCCGGCTGGCTGGGTCGCGGCACCTGGCCGGCTCACCCTGGAGAGCCGGCCAGGGGCAAGCCGGATTGAGGGGTTGTGCCAGCCCTGATGTTTTTGAAAGAGATCCGGGTTCCATTGCCTGCACGAGGACCATCCCCCCGATAGTAGTCCCCGAAGCTGTGAAGGCTTGTTGGCTCCAAGCAGGAGGGCCTTCGGAGTTTTACCCCCCTGAGGAGGCAGCTGGGTTGATGAAGCTTGCGGCCGCTGGGTCCCGGCAACACCCACTGTGTGCCGGCTTCCAGAAGCCGGATCGCGCCACCCTGGCATGGGCGGGAAACCAAGACGCCAGCCGAGTCTTGAAGTGAAAGGACGCGCTTTCCGCGGCCCGAGGCATCGCCACATGGTGAACAACGGACGACGAGGCCCTGCCAGGCCGCGCGCATGATGGGACGTAGCAGCGGGCTGGGCCCCGCCATGCCGCGCCCGCGGCCCTCATGTGGGGGATTTATTGTGGCCGCCGTGGGTGGTTGCGCTTCTCCATGTAGTTAAGTCGTGGGGGAAAATGTGCCCGCACAACGCGGGGAAGCGGAATCATGGGCACAACCGATCCCACTTCACCACGTCCCATCGTGGTTATAAAATGGAGGAAGGGGCACGGCGGAAACGCCCTCGCATGATCCCCTCGCACTCCCCTCGTCTTCCTTCTCTTCCAAACCTTGAGCACGCCATTGCTGAAGCGCCCAGACGCCACCCGCAGCAACCAACGACCGCTCCAACCTTCTCCTTGCCGTCGCGTCTCGTACCTCCGTAGATCTCTACCGATGGCGCGACCAAAGGGGTCCTGGGAGGGGTCCGAGACCAGCGAGGACGATCTTCAGTATCTCCGCGACACCAGGCGGCTGCCACCGGCGACGGAGGTGGCCGCGCACGTGGTGGGCGGGGAGACGGAGTCACACCCGCAAGAGGGCGATCGCATGGTCTTCCTCAGCCACTTCAAGCACGGGTTTGGCCTCCCCGCGAGCGATTTCTTCCGTGCCTTCCTCAGCTTCTTTGGGCTGTAGCCGCGCCATCTAGGTGCCAATGCCGTGTTGCAGCTCGCCGGCTTCACTACGCTCTATGAGGGCTACTTAGGCATGGAGCCGGACATAGATCTCTGGGCCCGCCTATTCTTCCTCAAGCAGCAGGGGCCAACGGCCAGCACCATGTCCGACTACGGGGCCGCCGTCATCTCGGGCCGGCCGCATAGGCCGTTCCCCAAGATGCCCTTGGAGGATTCTGCCAAGAAATGGCAGAACTCATTCTTCTACGTGAGCAACGTTGGCGAGGACCGCATCAACTTGCCGCCGTTTGTCGATGAGCCACCGCTCGCCAAGATGAATTGGAGCTACCACCCCAAGAACCCATCGCAGGCGGTGCTGAACCAGTGCAGCCGGATCACCGAGATGACGGTGCGTGAGGGGCTCACTGGAACGGACCTCATCATTGCCTTCATCGCACGTCGGGTGCTGTCGCTGCAGCGCTGGGTTCACCTCCTTGCTGAGATGGGGGACCAGCAGGACCCCTACCGGATGTCGACCCGGGAACTGACGTCGGTGTAAGTCGTCGACTGGGTGAACACCATCTCCAAGGCCGAGATGGCCGCTGGGTGGTGCTTCGGAAGGCGCCCTATAACAAGGAGCGCCCGACGCTAGTGGTGAGTCCCTCGTCTCCATTTTTCGATATGTCCCAGCTTTTCTTCCATCCTGACGTGATGAGAGAGAGGTTGCTGCTCGCGGTCCAACAAATCCGTGATGGACTGAAGATGCAGGACTTGGCGGCTGAGCATGCCGGCTCGGACAAGGGCGAGTTCATCACCGAGAACCTGGAGTCAGCCAAAGCGCAGCCGGCCAGCGCGGCACGCCACGCGGGTAAGTCTCCGCACCTAGAACTCCTGCGAGACTGGCCGGAAGACAACGAAGAGGCCCTGATGGTCGTTGGTGGTGCAGCACCGACTACGGGAGGAGACGGTAGCGTCGACCCCCCGAGACGGCTGAAGAAGACGACTGAGGCCAGGTCGTCCCGCGAGCCGGCGGCGGTGCGCCGGCCGCACGGGAAGGACACGGCGGCGCCGAAGCCGGCCCCAAAGTGCGCGGCAAGACGGCCGCCAAGAAGGTGCGCCGAGCCACCCCGGTCGCGCCGCCGAGACGGGCCATCCCGACGGTGATCGGGTAAGTACCCTTTGCTGATTTCTGATTGCTACTTGGTTGCATTCTTCTCACGTTATCTTCTCGGCGCGTAGGACGCCCCTTGATCTAGTGCTGGCAGCCACGACGGCTGCGTCCGGGCGCGACTTCGTGTTCCGGAAGATCCGAAGCAGCACCATCGACCGGGTGGAGAGCTCGCCCGAGGAAGAACTCGGCTTGGACCCGACAGACACGGAGCGTCTCGTTTGGCGGGACCGAAACAAGGCCGAGGGAGAGTTGGCGGTGGCCACCGAGGCGGCGAGGAAGGCCTCGGCCCAGGCGTGGGTGAGGGCCGCCGAGATGGGGGGGGGGTAGACCACCACGGACCCGGCTTGGCCGGAGTGGGCGGAGGGCGCGGCGCCGGCCGACACCATCTTGGAGCCGCAGACAGGTGAGCGGCGCGACCCAGACGAGCGGGTGGAGGCGGCCGTCGACGACCCGGAGGTCGAGAGGATGGTCATGGACACCCCGCCCCGGAACGATGTGGTCGAGCAGGCGGAGGCTGAAGGAGGGGGACGGGCGGAGGACGCCACCCCGGACAGGACGCCGCACGTGACACCGGCTGGAGCGTGAGGATCGACGCCGGCCACGGGGGAGCCGGCGAGAGGCGAGCATGCCTTGGTGATCGTGCTGCTGCACGTTGCTGTGAACCAGTAGAGAGCGCCGGGGAGCGGCCCCGTCGCCGGGTCGCAGTGGCCCCGTTGCCGAGTTCGGCGAAGTCGCATTCGGACCGCGCACCCAGGAGGAAGCGGCGATGGACGGCGTGCTCCAACAGCTTCGGGGGCGCGAGGGCCGTCTGCGGGCCTTCGTCCAAGGCGAGCTGGAGCGGACACGGGACTTGGAGCGCGCCATTGTGGTAAGGCTTTTTCTTTGTCTTGATTTTGCAGCTAGTCAGTGGGGGTGCGCCAGCGCACCCACTGGGTGTATCCACCGAGGCCCGGGCCGGCTGCGAAGCAGCCGGGTTGTGTCTTATATGCATTTTTGTGACTTTTGATAACATTTGCACACACAGCCGACTACTGGAGAAGTACCACGCGGCCAAGGTGCAGCTCGCCACTAAGGAGGAGGCACTCTACTTGGCCCAAGGTACGGTCCGCGTGCTTTTAGTGGGGGCACACTAGCGCACGCACTGGGTGTAGCCCCCGAGATTCAGGCCAACTACGAAGCAGTTGGGTCGAATCTTAAAGTATTTTCCTCTTTCTTTCGGTATCTGACTTGGCGTTCTGCCCTGCAGCCACCGTGGCTGAGGTGCCGGATCTCCGAACCCGGCTGGCTGAAGCCTGCCAGCTGCGCGACCAAGCGGCCGCCGACAACAACCAGCTACGGGCCGAGGTGGAGCAGCTGAAGGCGGAAGCCGCCAAGGCGATAGAGGCCCACTAGGCGGAGCTCGTCCGGATGAGGGACGAGCATGAGAAGGCGGCCGCCATGAAGGACGAAGAACTGAAGGCGTCCGTCGAGAAGGGTGCCAAGCTCGAGAAGGCGCTTGAGGATCGTGGCCGCGCATGGGACCTCGAGCGGAATGGTATGTTGTGCGAGGTGCAGCATCAGGACGAGCTCCTCCTCTGTAAGTGTTTCTTCAGTTGTCTAGCCGGTTTGCAAGCCGGCCGAACCTTTGCATACCTGACTAATCCACTTCCTTCTTGCACCAGGGGCCTTCCCGGGGACGCAGGCGATGGTGGAGGCGGGTTTACGCGCGCACCGGTCTTCCCAGGTGGATGCGGGGGCCGCGGTTGACCTGTACGCCGCCTGGACCTTCTCGGAGCTCATGCTTGCCACCGAGGCCCGTGTGAAGGCCCTTGACAAGCAGATGGCGAGCCTGTTCAAAGCCGGTTTAGGCATGACGGCTGCCCTTTGGCCGGAAGCGGTGGCGCCTAACAGTGCCATGCGGCTGGCGCCCTGGCTGGAGGCCGGCGTGGCGCGACTCCATGCGTGGCGAATCTCCGCGGCCCGTGCCGATGCGCATCTGGCTCTGCGCTTCGCCATGTCCTGGTATCCGAACCTAAGTCTGGACCACCTGGCGCCCAACGAGCCGGCGCGGAGGCCCACCTGGAGGTGCAGGTGCGCCGGATCGCTGGGCAGGCTAGCTATCTCGCCTCGTTTGCTATGTAAGTATTTTGTGGATGTTCACGCTTTTGCTTTCCATCCTTAGGCTTTTTCTCGCTTGTCCCCCCTTTGGGCTTCCCTCCCGCTAGTCCAACAGCCGGGTTCCGGTCTGTGACAAGGAGTTTGACCTTGAGAAGGGACGCGCAATACTCATGCTTTTTTAGATGTTGAGCGTGAGCGAAACACCCACTGGGCTGGCTGGCGGCAGGCGGCGAAGCCAGTCGTGCGGCAACTTAGTGCGAGGGAGCCAGATGGACCGACCCGGATGATCCAACTTAGCCGAGCTCTATGCGCCGGCGCGCTTAGCCCTTTGTTCTTGCCGGCCGAATAGCCGGAGCCAGACTGTGGCTTAGGGCGAAGGGGAGGGCCTTGGCGACTCGAACATGCCGAAATGGACTAAGGGGGACGACGGGGTGCGGTCGGGCCGGCTAGCCCCCGAGTCCCCGAGCCGGATGATCCAACCCGGAGGGAGAGGATAAATCCACAAAGGTGTGCGGGACGCAACATTTGATAGAAAAGGTAGCCCCTGAGTGTCGTTCGAGGGTCCTGCTGCTTTCATTAAACTTCAAAAGGTAGCGATACAAACGTGCATACAGCTAACTGTAAAACGGGTGGAGGAGCTCTACGTTCCATGGCCAGCTTATCTCTTTGCCTGCTGTGTCTCTCTTGCGCTTGTTCGGCTTTCGTGCGTCGATGAGGTAGTAGGTGTTGCGGTCACTCAAGGCTTTGCTGACGATGAAGGGGCCCTCCCAAAGGGAGGCAGTTTGTGCTGGCCGGCTTGCTACTGGACGAGTCAGAGTACAAGGTTGCCCTCACAGAATGCGAGGGGCTTGATCTTCTTGCTGTGCTAGTGTCATAGGTTTTGCTGGTAGATGGCCAATCGGCTGAGGGCCAATAGGCGCGCCTCCTCGAGCAGGTCGACACCGTCTTCGTGGGCTTCCTTGGCTTCGGCTTCTGTGTACATGGTTGCCCAGGGCGAGTCGAACTCGATATCAGTCGGGATGATTGCTTTGGCTCCATAGACGAGGAAGAATGGGGTGAACCCGGTTGACCGATTCGGCATTGTCCTGAGACTCCAGAGGACGGCCGGCAGCTCGTCGAGCCAGCTGCCGGGTGAACGGACGAGGGGCTCGACGAGTCATGGCTTGATGCCGGCCAAGATCAAGCCGTTTGCCCGCTCGACCTGGCCAGTGGATTGGCGGGTGAGCGACAGAGGCCAAGTCGAGCCGGATGCCGGATACAAAGCAGTATTGCGCCAGCGCACCCTTGGCGAAGTTGGTGCCGTTGTCCGTGATGATGCTGAGCGGGACGCCGTAGCGAACCGCGATGTCTTTGATGAACCGCACGACCGTCAGCCCGTCGAGTTTCTTGATCGGCCACGCCTCGATCCACTTGGTGAACTTGTTTACGACCAAAAGCAAGTGTGTCATGCTGCCTCAAGCGGTTTTGAAGGGCCCCACCATGTCGAGCCCCCAGACGGCAAAGGTCCAGGTGATCGGGATGGTCTGGAGGGCCAAAGCCGGCTGGTGGATGCGCTTGCTGAAGTGTTGGCAACCTTCACACTTGAGGACGAGCGACTCAACGTCTTTGAGGGCTGAGAGCCAGTAGAAGCCGTGGCGGAAAGCTTTGGCCACCAGGGACCTCGAGGCGGCGTGGTGCCCGCTGATACGTCTCCAACGTATCTATAATTTTTGATTGTTCCATTCTATTATATTATCTGTTTTGGATGTTTTGTATGCATTAATATGCTATTTTATATTATTTTTGGGACTAACTTATTAACCTAGAGCCCAGTGCCAGTTTCTATTTTTTCCTTGTTTTTGACTTTTACAAAAAAGGAATATCAAACGGAGTCCAAACGTAATAAAACTTTACGATGATTTTTCTTGGACCAGAAGACACACAGAAGACTTGGGGAGAGGGCCAGAAGAGTCCTGAGGAGGCCACAAGCCCTCAGGGCGCGCCCCTGGCTTGTGGGCCCCTCGGGAGTCCCCTAACCCTAATTCCAGCTCTATATATTCTCAAATATTCCCCGAACATCAGAAGCGTCCACCAAAATACTTTTCCGCCGCCGCAAGCCTTTGTTCCCGTGAGATCCCATCTTGGGGCCTTTTCCGGCACTCTGCCGGATGGGGATTCGATCATGGAGGGCCTCTATATCAACCTTGCTACCCTTCCGATGAAGTATGAGTAGTTTACCATAGACCTACGGGTCCATAGTTAGTAGCTAGATGGCTTCTTCTCTCTCTTTGATCTTCAATACCATGTTCTCCTCGAGGTTCTTGCAGTTCTATCCGATGTAATCTTCTTTTGTGATGCGTTTGTTGAGATTCGATGAATTGTGGATTTATGATCAGATTATTTATTAATATTATTTGAGTCTTTTCTGAACTCTTTTATGCATGATTAAGATATCTTTGTATTTCTCTTCGAACTATCGGTTTGGTTTGGCTATCTAGATTGGTTTTTCTTGCAATGGGAGAGATGCTTAGTTTTGGGTTCAATTTTGCAGTGTCCTCACCCAGTGACAGAAGGGGTAGCGAGGCATGTATTGTATTGTTGCCATCAAGGATAAAAAGATGGGGTTTATGTCATATTGCTTGAGTTTATCCCTCCACATCATGTCATCTTACTTAAAGCGTTGCTATGTTCTTATGAACTTAATACTCTAGATGCAGGCAAGAGTCAGTCGATGTGTGGAGTAATAGTACTAGATGCAGAATCATTTCGGTCTACTTGTCACGGACGTGACGCCTATATTCATTATCATTGCCTTAGATATCGTGATAACTATGCGCTTTTCTATCAATTGCTCAACAGTAATTAGTTTACCCACCGTATATTTTCTTTCAAGAGAGAAGCCTCTAGTGAAACCTATGGCCCCTGGGTCTATTTTCCATCATATATTTTCAGATCTATAAACCAAAAAACCCAAAAATACCTTGCTGCAATTTATTTATATTTACTTTAGTTTGCTATTTTATTTATCTTTTATACCTATCTCTATTAGATCTCACTCTTGTTCGTGACCGTGAAGGGATTGACAACCCCTTTTTCGCGTTGTGTGCAAGTGTTTGTTAGTTTGTGCAGGTGCATATATTGGAGACTTGCTTGTGCCTCCTACTGGATTGATACCTTGGTTCTTAAATGAGGGAAATACTTATCTCTACTTTGCTGCATCACCCTTTCCTCTTCAAGGAAAAAATCAACGCAAGCTCAAGAAGTAGCAGGAAGAATTTCTGGCGCCGTTGCCGGGAGGTTCTACATCAATCCTACCAAGTACCCATCATAAACTCTCATCTCTTGCACTCACATTATTTGCCATTTGCCTCTCATTTTCCTCTCCCCCACTTCTAAAACGTTTTCAGAAAAATACAAAAATATTTGCCTTTTTATTTGTCCTTCTTTAGTTCGTCTTTTCATTTGCTTTTCGTTTGCTTGTGTGTTAGATTGCTTGCTTTGTCATGATGTCTCAAGAAAATACCAAGTTGTGTGAATTTTCCAACACTAATAATAATGATTTTATTCGTACTCCGATTGCTCCCGCCACTAGTGCGGAATCATATGAAATTAATGCCGCTTTATTGAATCTTGTTATGAAAGAACAATTTTCCGGTAGTCCTAATGAAGATGCCGCATCCCATCTAAATACTTTCGTTGAGTTGTGTGATATGCAAAAGAAAAAAGATGTGGATAATGATATTGTTAAATTGAAGCTATTTTCGTTCTCACTACGAGATCGTGCTAAAACTTGGTTTTCATTTTTGCCTAAAAATAGTATTGATTCATGGAATAAGTGTAAAGATGCTATTATTTCCAAGTATTTTCCTCCCGCTAAGACCATCTCCCTTAGGAACGATATAATGATTTTTAAGCAACTTGATCATGAACATGTTGCACAATCTTGGGAGAGGATGAAATTGATGATAAGAAATTGCCCTACTCATGGTTTAAGTTTATGGATGATCATACAAAAATTTTATGCCGGATTGAATTTTGCATCTAGAAATCTTTTAGATTCCGCCGTGGGAGGTACTTTTATGGAAATTACATTAGGAGAAGCTACTAAACTCCTGGATAATATTATGGCAAATTACTCTCAATGGCATACCGAAAGATCTTCCACTAGTAAAAAAGCGCATGCAATTGAAGAAATTAATACTTTGAGTGGAAAGATGGATGAACTTATGAAATTGTTTGCTAGCAAGAGTGCTCCTATTGATCCTAATGATATGCCTTTGTCCACTTTGATTGAGAATAATAATGAATCTATGGATGTGAATTTTGTTGGAAGGAACAATTTTGGTAATAACGCATATAGAGGTAATTTCAACCCTAGGCCGTTTCCTAGTAATTCCTCTAATAATTATGGTAATTCCTACAACAATTATTACGGAAATTATAATAAAATACCCTCTGATCTTGAGAATAATATTAAAAATTTCATTAATTCTCAAAAGAATTTCAATGCTATGGTAGAAGAAAAATTGCTTAAGATTGATGATTTGGCTAGGAACGTTGATAGAATTTCTCATGAGATTGATTCTTTAAAGATTAGATCTATGCCACCTAAGGTTGATATTAATGAGTCTCTGAAATCTATTAGAATGTCTATGGATGAATGTAAAGAAAGAACCGCTAGGATGCATGCTAAGAGAGATTGGTTTGTAAAAGCATGTTCTTCTAGTTTTTGTGAAAATGATGATGAAGATCTTAAAGTGATTGGTGTGACTCCTATTGAATCTTTGTTTGATAATATAAATCTTGATAAATATGGGACTGGAGATGAGTCAACTTTAGCTAGAAGGCGTCACAATAATTTGGAGGGTGAAGATCTTAATGAAAAAATTGATAAAAGTGGGATTGGAGAGGTCAAAACTTTAAGTAGCGATGAACCCACTCTTTTGGATTTCAAGGACTTTAATTTTGATAATTGCTCTTTGATTGATTGTATTTCCTTGTTGCAATCCATGCTTAATTCACCTCATGCTTATAATCAAAATAAAGCTTTTACTAAACATATCGTTGATGCTATGATGAAATCTTTTGAAGAAAAACTTGAATTGGAAGTTTCTATCCCTAGAAAGCTTTATGATGAGTGGGAACCAACTATTAAAATTAAAATTAAATATTATGAGTGCAATGCCTTGTGTGATTTGGGTGCTAGCGTTTCCACTATTCCGAAAACTTTGTGTGATGTGTTAGGTTTCCATAAACTTGATGATTGTTCTTTGAATTTGCATATAGCGGATTCCACTATTAAGAAACCTATGGGAAGGATTAATGATGTTATTATTGTTTGAAATATGAAATATGTGCCCATAGATTTTATTGTGCTTGATATAGATTGCAATCCTACATGTCCTATTATTCTTGGTAGACGTTTCCTTAGAACGATTGGTGCAATTATTAATATGAAAGAAGGAAACATTATATTTCAATTTCCGTTAAGGAAGGGCATGGAACACTTTCCAAGAAAGATAATTAAGTTGCCATATGAATCTATTATGAGGGCTACTTATGGTTTGCATACCAAAGATGACAATACCTAGATCTATGTTTTATGCCTAGCTAGGGGCGTTAAACAATAGCGCTTGTTGGGAGGCAACCCATTTTTTATTTTTGTGTTTTTTGGTTTTGGTTATGTTTTTAAATAAATACACATTATTACCTCTGTAGTAATTGTGTTTTGGTGTTTTAATTAGTGTTTGAGCCAAGTAAGACCTTTGGGATGGTCTATGGTGATAATTGATTTGATCTTGCTGAAAAACAGAAACTTTTGTGCTTATTGTCAGAAATTTAGAAAATCACAGAAATGCGCTTTTGATCTGAATTTTTTACACAATATTTATATACAAAATTACTAAATTGTACTAATTTTTCAGAATTTTTGTAGTGACAGAAGTATACGAAATTTCCACATTACTACAGACTGTTCTGTTTTTTACAGATTCTGTTTTCTATGTGTTGTTTGCTTATTTTGATGAATCTATGGGTAGTATCGGGGGTATGAACCATGGAGAAGTTGGAATAAGTTAGATATAACACCAATATAATTTATAATGAGTTCACAACAGTACCTAAAGTGGTGATTTATTTTATTATATTAACGGATCTTACGAGATTTTTGTTGAGTTTTGTGTTGTGAAGTTTTCAAGTTTTGGGTAAAGATTTGATGGACTATGGAATAAGGAGTGGCAAGAGCCTAAGCTTTTGGATGCCCAAGGCACCCCAAGGTAATATTCAAGGACAACCAAGCATCTAAGCTTGGGGATGCCCCGGATGTCATCCCCTCTTTCGTCTTCAATCCATTGGTAAATTTACCTGAGGCTATATTTTTATTCACCACATGGTATGTGTTTTGCTTAGAGCGTCTTGTATGATATGAGTCTTTGCCTTTTAGTTTGCCACAATCATCCTTGCTGTACACACCTTAGAGGGACATGCTTTAATCGTCAATTTATTAGAATACTCTATGTGCTTCACTTTTATCTTTTGAGCTAGGCAGTTTGCTCTAGTGCTTCACTTATATCTTTTTAGAGCACGGCGATGGCTTTATTTTATAGAAATTGTTGAACTCTCATGCTTCACTTATATTATTTTGAGAGTCTTAAACAACATGGTAATTTGCTTAGGTTATGAATTTAGTCCTAATATGATGGGCATCCAAGAGGGATATAATAAAAACTTTCATATAAAGTGCATTGAATAAATGAGAAGTTTGATTCCTTGCAATTGTTTTGAGATATAAAGATGGTGATATTAGAGTCATGCTAGTGATTAATTGTGGATTGGTAGAAATACTTGTGTTAAAGTTTGTGATTGCCGTAGCATGCACGTATGGTGAACGGTTATGTGATGAAGTCGGAGCATGATTTATTCTTTGATTGTCTTCCTTATGAGTGGCGGCCGGGGACGAGCGATGGTCTTTTCCTACCAATCTATCCCCCTAGGAGCATGCGTGTAGTACTTTTTTTTGATGGCTAATAATTTTTTGCAATAAGTATGTGAGTTCTTTATGACTAATGTTGAGTCCATGGATTATACACACTCTCACCCTTCCACCATTGCTAGCCTCTCTAGTACTGCGCAACTTTCGCTGGTGCATTAAACCCACCATATACCCTTCCTCAAAACAGCCACTATACCTACCTATTATGGCATTTCCATAGTCATTCCGAGATATATTGCCATGCAACTTCCACCATTCCGTTTTATCATGACACATACCATCATTGTCATATTGCTTTGCATGATCATGTAGTTGGCATAGTATTTGTGGCCTGGCCACCGTTCATATTTTTTATACATGTCACTCTTGATCATTGCACATCCCAGTATACCGCCAGAGGCATTCATATAGAGTCATATTTTTGTTCTAGTATCGAGTTGTAATTCTTAAGTTGTAAGTAAATAAAAGTGTGATGATCATCATTATTAGAGCATTGTCCCATGTGAGGTAAGGATGATGGAAGCTATGATTCCCTCACAGGATGAGTCTCCAGACTTTTAAAAAATAATAAAAGAGGCCAAAGAAGCCCAAATAAAAAAAATGAGAGAAAAAGAGAGAAGGGACAATGTTACTATCCTTTTCCACACTTGTGCTTTGAAATAGCACTATGTTCTTCATGATAGAGAGTCTCCAATTTTATCACTTTCATATACTAGTGGGAAATTTTCATTATAGAACCTGGCTTGTATATTCCAATGATGGGCTTCCTCAAATTGCCCTAGGTCTTCATGAGCAAGCAAGTTGGATGCACACCCACTTAGTTTCTTTTTGAGCTTTCATACACTTATAGCTCTAGTGCATCCGTTGCATGGCAATCCCTACTCACTTGCGTAGATATCAATTGATGGGCATCTCCATAGCCCGTTAATTTGCCTAGTTGATGTGAGACTTTCTCCTTCCTCTTTGTCTTCTCCACAACCACAATATTCTATTCCACCTATAGTGCTATATCCATGGCTCACGCTCATGTATTGCGTAAAAGTTGAAAAAGTTTGAGAACACCAAAAGTATCAAACAATTGCTTGGCTTGTCATTGGGGTTGTGCATGATGAAATACTTTGTTTGATGAAGATGGAGCATAGCCAGACTATATGATTTTGTAGGGATAACTTTCTTTGGCCATGTTATTTTGAGAAGACATGATTGCTCTATTAGTATGCTTGAAGTATTATTGTTTTTATGTCAATATTAAAATTTTGTTTTGAATCTTATGGATCTGAATATTCTTGCCACAATAAATAAAATTGCATTGATAAATATGTTAGGTAGCATTTCACATCAAAAATTCTGTTTTTATCATTTACCTACTCGAGGACGAGCAGGAATTAAACTTGGGGATGCTTGATACGTATCAAACGTATCTGTAATTTTGGATTGTTGCATGCTATTATATTATCTGTTTTGGATGTTTTATATGCATTAATATGCTATTTTATATTATTTTTGGGACTAACTTATTAACCTAGATCCCAGTGCCAGTTTCTGTTTTATTCCTTGTTTTTGACTTTTACAGAAAAGGAATATCAAACAGAATCCAAACAAAAACTTTACGATGATTTTTGTTGGACCAGAAGACTTGAGGAGAGGACTAGAAGACTCCTGAGGAGGCCACAAGCCCTCAGGGAGTGCCCCAGGGGGGCGCCCCTGGCTTGTGGGCACCTCGGGAGTCCCCTAACCCTAATTCTAGCTCTATATATTCTCAAATATTCCCCGAACATCAGAAGCGTCCACCAAAAAACTTTTCTGCCGCCGCAAGCCTTTGTTCCCGTGAGATCCCATCTTGGGGCCTTTTTCGGCACTCTGTCGGAGGGGGATTCGATCACGGAGGGCCTCTACACCAAGCTTGCTGCCCTTCCAATGAAGCATGAGTAGTTTACCACAAACCTACGGGTCCATAGCTAGTAGCTAGATGGCTTCTTATCTCTCTTTGATCTTCAATACCATGTTCTCCTCAATGTTCTTGGAGTTCTATCCTATGTAATCTTCTTTTGCGGTACGTTTGTTGAGATCCGATGAATTGTGGATTTATGATCAGATTATTTATGAATATTATTTGAGTCTTCTCTGAACTCTTTTATGCATGATTAAGATATCTTTGTATTTCTCTTCGAACTATCGGTTTGGTTTGGCCAACTAGATTGGTTTTTCTTGCAATGGGGGAGGTGCTTAGTTTTGGGTTCAATCTTGCGGTGTCCTCACCCAGTGACAGAAGGGGTAGTGAGGCATGTATTGTATTGTTGCCATCAAGGATAAAAAGATGGGGTTTATGTCATCTTGCTTGAGTTTATCCCTCTACATCATGTCATCTTACTTAAAGCGTTGCTCTGTTCTTATGAACTTAATACTCTAGATGCATGAAGGAGTCGGTCGATGTGTGGAGTAATAGTAGTAGATCCAGAATAGTTTCGGTCTACTTGTCACGGACATGATGCCTGTATTCATGATTATTGCCTTAGATATCATCATAACTATGCGCTTTTCTATCAATTTCTCAACAGTAATTTGTTTACCCACCGTATATTTTCTTTCAAGAGTGAAGCCTCTAGTGAAACCTATGGCCCCCGGGTCTATTTTCCATCATATATTTTCAGATCTATAAACCAAAAATACCCAAAAATACCTTGCTGCAATTTATTTATATTTACTTTAGTTTGCTCTTTTATTTATCTTTTATATCTCTATTAGATCTCACTATTGTTCGTGACCGTGAAGGGATTGACAACCCCTTTTTCGCGTTGTGTGCAAGTGTTAGTTAGTTTGTGCAGGTGCATATATTGGAGACTTGCTTGTGCCTCCTACTGGATTGATACCTTGGTTCTTAACTAAGGGAAATACTTATCTCTACTTTGCTGCATCACCCTTTCCTCTTCAAGGAAAAAACAACACAAGCTCAAGAAGTAGCACCCGCACTCGCCCTAGTGGATGTCGAGGAGGATCTCAATGCCCTTGTCTTGCTTGACGTAGCACTAGAACATGCCTGTCGCGCTGCGCTTGATGAGCTCGTTGTTGATGATGTTGTAGGAGGATGCCCGCTGCTGCACTTGCCGGGCCTTGGTCTCGTCCATGGGGCGCGCTCTACTTTCCAGGAAAGCAAGGATCGGCTGGGCCTAGGACGGAGCTATTACCACCATGAAGACAGCCACTTGGATGGGATCCAGGGCAACAGCCCCCGAGCCAGAGCTGGCAGCCCCCGGGTTTGGATCCGCAGCCCCTGGGTTGGGGCCGGCAGCCCCCGGGACCAAGCTAGCACCCCCCGCGCCGGAGCCGGTAGCCCCCAAAACTAGGCCGGGGTCTTCGGGGTTGGGTGGGGGAGCCGCGGGGTCGTTCGGGACGAAGATGGACTCGGAGTTGGGGGACGGCTTGATGGAAGGCTTACGCAAGTGCTCGAGGGAGACGCCGGGTGGGATTGCCTGCTGGCTAGAACTTATCTTGGCTAGCGCATCGACGGCCTTGTTGTCCGCACGAGGGACGTGGAGGAAGTCGCAGCCGTCGAAGATGCCGGGAAGCTGCTGGACCAAGCAGCGGTAGCTGGCCATGTTGGCGTCTCGGGCATCCACTCACTGGGGGTCTGCTGCACCACCAAATCCGAGTCATCGTGGAAGAGGATGCACCGGATGCCGAGCTCTTTAGCCAGCCGGAGGCCGTGCACGAGGGCTTCGTACTCGGCGACATTGTTGGTGGCGGCGAAGTGGATCTACACAGCCTACCACAGTCGATCGCCCTTCGGGGAAGATAGCACGATGCCGGCTCCCAAGCTAGATCGCATCTTGGAGCCGTCAAAGTGCATGCGCCAGTGCGTCGAGTCGGGTGGTGGCGGCGGATACTGGGTTTCTGTCCAGTCGACGAGGAAGTCGGCCAGCGCCTGGGACTTGATGGTGGTGCGGGGCTTGTAGAGGATTGTGCGGCTGGCCAGCTCAATGGCCCACTTGGCCACCCAACCAGAGGCATCCCAGCAGCCCATGATCTCGCTGATGGGGGCCGTGCTGACTGTTACTTCTTGAGCTTGCCTTGGTTTTTCCCTTGAAGAGGAAAGGTTGATGCAACAAAGTAGAGATAAGTATTTCCCTCAGTTAGAGAACCAAAGTATCAATCCAGTAGGAGGTACAAGCAAGTCCCCAATCTATGCACCTGCACAAACAATCAAACACTTGCACCCAATGCGATAAAGGGGTTGTCAATCCCTTTACGGTCAATTACAAAGGTGAGATATGATAGGGATAGTTATATAAGATTGCCAAAACGTAAAACAAAATAAAAGTAAATAAATTGCAGCAAGGTATTTTTGGTTTATAGATCTGAAAATATATGACGGAAATAGACCCGGGGGCCATAGGTTTCACTAGAGGCTTCACTCTTGAAAGCAAATAATACGGTGGGTGAACAAATTACTGTCGAGCAATTGATAGAAAAGCGCAAAGTTATGACGATATCCAAGGCAATGATTATGCATATAGGAATCACGTCCCATTCAAGTAGACCGAAACAATTCTGCATCTACTACTATTACTCCACACATCGACCGCTATCCAGCATGCATCTAGAGTATTAAGTTCATAAAGAACGGAGTAACGCCTTAAGTAAGAGGACATGATGTAGAGGGATAAACTCAAGCAATATGATGAAAACCCCATCTTTTTATCCTTGATGGCAACAATACAATACGTGCCTCGCTACCCCTACTATGTCACTGGGTGAGGACACCGCAAGATTGAACCCAAAACTAAGCACCTCTCCCATTGCAAGAAATACCAATCTAGTTGGCCAAACCAAACCGATAATTCGAAGAGAAATACAAAGATATCAAATCATGCATATAAGAATTCAGAGAAGATTCAAATAATATTCATAGATAATCTGATCATAAATCCACAATTCATCGGATCTCGACAAACACACCGCAAAAGAATACTACATCGGATAGAACTCCAAGAACATCGAGGAGAACATGGTATTGAAGATCAAAGAGAGAGAAGAAGCCATCTAGCTACTAGCTATGGACCCGTAGGTCTAAGGTAAACTACTCACGCTTCATCGGAAGGGCAATAGGGTTGATGTAGATGCCCTCCATGATCGAAACCCCCTCTGGCAGATCGCCGGAAAAGGCCCCAAGATGGAATCTCAAGGGAACAGAAGGTTGCGGCGACGAAAAAGTATTTTCGTGGCTCTATCTGAGGGTTTGGGAATATATCTGAATTTATAGGACGAAGAGGGAGGTCGGTGGACTCCCGAGGGGGCCACAAGCCAGGGGACGCCCCCCCTAGGGCACCCCCCTATGGCTTGTTGTCGCCTCGTGGGCTTCTGACTTCAACTCCAAGTCTCGTAGGTGTCTTCTGGTCCAAGAAAAATCATCGTAAAGTTTTATTCCGTTTGGACTCCGTTTGATATTCCTTTTCTATGAAACTCAAAAACAAGGAAAAAACAGAAACTGGCACTGGGCTCTAGGTTAATTGGTTAGTCCCAAAAATAATATAAAATAGCATATTAATGCATATAAAACATCCAAAACAGATAATATAATAGCATGGAACAATAAAAAATTATAGATACGTTGGACACATATCAAGCATCCCCAAGCTTAATTTCTGCTAGTCCTCGAGTAGGTAAATGATAAAAACAGAATTTTTGATGTGGAATGCTACCTAACATATTTATCCATGTAATTTTCTTTATTGTGGCATGAATGTTCAGATCCATAAGATTCAAAACAAAAGTTTAATATTGACATAAAAACAATAATACTTCAAGCATACTAAGAAAGCAATCATGTCTTCCCAAAATAACATGGCCAAAGAAAGTTATCCCTACAAAATCATATAGTCTGGCTATGCTCCATTTTCATCACACAAAGTATTAAATCATGCACAACCCCGATGACAAGCCAAACAATTGTTTCATACTTTTGATGTTCTCAAACCTTTTCAACTTTCACGCAATACATGAGCGTGAGCCATGGATATAGCACTATAGGTGGAATAGAATATGGTGGTTGTGAAGAAGACAAAAAGAATGAGATACTCTCACATCAACTAGGCGTATCAACGGGCTATGGAGATGCCCATCAATAGATATCAATGTGAGTGAGTAGGGATTACCATGCAACGGATGCGCTAGAGCTATAAGTGTATGATAGCTCAAAAAGAAACTAAGTGGGTGTGCATCCAACTCGCTTGCTCATGAAGACCTAGGGCACTTTGAGGAAGCCCATCATTGGAATATACAAGCCAAGTTATATAACGAAAAAATTCCCACTAGTATATGAAAGTGACAAAATAGGAGACTCTCTATTATGAAGATCATGGTGCTACTTTGAAGCACAAGTGTGGAAAAAGGATAGTAGCATTGCCCCTTCTGTCTTTTCTCTCATTTTTTTTATTTTGGGCTCTTTGGCCTCTTTTTTTTCTCCTTTTTTTTATTTTTCGTCCGGAGTCTCATCCCGACTTGTGGGGGAATCATAGTCTCCATCATGCTTTCCTCACGTGGGACAATGCTCTAATAATGATGATCATCACACTTTTATTTGCTTACAACTCAAGAATTACAACTCGATACTTAGAACAAAAATATGACAGTATATGAATGCCTCCGGTGGTGTATCGGGATGTGCAATGATCAAGAGAGTCATGTATAAAAAATATGAATGGTGGCTTTGCCACAAATACGATGTCAACTATATGATCATGCAAAGCAATATGACAATGATGAAGCGTGTCATAATAAACGGAACGGTGGAAGTTGCATGGCAATATATCTCAGAATGGCTATGGAAATGCCATAATAGGTAGGTATGGTGGCTGTTTTGAGGAAGGGTATATGGTGGGTGTAGTGCACCGGCGAAAGTTGCGCGGTACTAGAGAGGCTAGCAATGGTGGAAGGGTGAGAGTGCGTATAATCCATGGACTCAACATTAGTCATAAAGAACTCACATACTTATTGCAAAAGTCTTTTAGCTATCAAAAAAAAGTACTACACACATGCACCTAGGGGGATAGATTGGTAGGAAAAGACCATCGCTCGTCCCCGACCGCCACTCATAAGGAAGACAATCAATAAATAAATCATGCTCCGACTTCATCACATAACGGTTCACCATACGTGCATGCTACGGGAATCACAAACTTTAACACAAGTATTTCTACCAATCCACAATTACTCACGAGCATGACTCTAATATCACCATCTTTATATCTCAAAACAATCATAAGGAATCAAACTTCAGATAGTATTGAATGCACTTTATACGAAAGTTTTTATTATATCCCTCTTGGATGCCCATCATATTAGGACTAAATTCATAGCCAAAGTAAATTACCATGCTATTTGTAGACTCTCAAAATAATATAACTGAAGCAATAGAGTTCATCAATTTCTATAAAATAAAGCCACCGCCGTGCTCTAAAAGGATATAAGTGAAGCACTAGAGCATATTGCCTTGCTCAAAAGATATAAGTTAAGCACATAGAGTATTCTAATAAATCACGATTCATGCATGTCCCTCTCAAAAGGTGTGTACAGCAAGGATGATTGTGGCAAACTAAAAAGCAAAGACTCATATCATACAAGACGCTCCAAGCAAAACACATGTCATGTGGTGAATAAAAATATAGCCTCAAGTAAATTTACCGATAGACGAAGACGAAAGAGGGGATGCCTTCCGGGGCATCCCCAAGCTTAGGCTCTTGGTTGTCCTTTAATATTACCTTGGGGTGCCTAGGGCATCCCCTTATTCCATAGTCCATCAAATCTTTACCCAAAACTTGAAAACTTCACAACACAAAACTCAACAGAAAACTCATGAGATCCGTTAGTATAAGAAAATAAATCACCACTTTTTGGTACTGTTGTGAAATCATTCTTTATTTATATAGGTGTAATATATACTGTATTCCAACTTCTCCATGGTTCATACCCCCCGATACTACTCATAGATTCATCAAAATAAGCAAACAACACATAGAAAACAGAATCTGTCAAAAACAGAATAGTCTGAGAAGATCTGAATTGTTATAATACTTAAATAACACTAAAATTCTTAAACATTGGGAAAACCGAGTCAATTTATATATCAATATTTTGTAAAAAATTCAGGGTTTTTCCATGCTCCAGTGAATTTAAACAATTCTATGACTGGACGCAAAAGTTTCTGTTTTTCAGCAAGATCAAATCAACTGTCACCGTAAGCCACCCCAAAGGTCTTACTTGGCACAAACACTAATTTAAGCACCAAAACATAATTACTACAGAGGTAATAATGTGTAATTTATTCAAGAATAGAAGTAAAACAAAAAACACAAAAATAAAATTGGGTTGCCTCCCAGCAAGCGCTATTGTTTAACGCCCCTAGCTAGGCATATTGCAATAGATCTAGGTATTGTCATCTTTGGTATGCAATTCCTTCTTAACCAAATCCTCCAAAACCCTTTTTAGCAAATCCTTTATTTCTTTTCTTTCCTTTCTAGTAGGAGAACTTAGTTCATGAAAAGGACTTTGATTAGTAACTTTGACATTCATAAACTCATAGTCTGGATCATCACCATAAATATCATCATATAAAACACGTATCTCATTTTTAATGGGTTCCCCAATTTTTTCTTCTAACCAATCATCATTGAATCCTACATAAATTCCCCTAGTTAGCCAATCAAATTCATCATAAGTTTCAATGTAGATAGTTTGGGTAATTTCTGAATAGGGAACCCTTCTCCTAAGATTGTCACTGTAAGATTGATAATCTCTAGATTCCAAGCTACGCAAGGTTTCTTTATCATGTAGGATTTCTTCAATTGGAGGATGTTCAATATCCTTTTTATAGAAAGCAAAAATTTCCCTAGCCTCTTGAATGATAAAATCAAATTCACGCATAAGGATGATAGTGGCAATCTTTTTAGCCTTAGGATGATTAATATTGGGAAGTTAATAAAACACCTTTTGCAAAGCGGGATGAATGTGCACAAATTTTCTTTCCAATTTTTCAACGAGCAAGACAATAGCATCCGCATAACAATTCATATTAACAAGAATATATCTCTTATTCATAGGCATTGCTCCCGTACAATCAAAGAATTCTTGAATAACACTCTTCCCAATAATATTACCGTCTCCCACATGAAAAGTTTTTGCTTTGTAATTAGGAGGGTTTTCAGTTTCGTGATCCAAAGAGCAAGAATCAAGTTTTTCCTCAAGATTTAGGGTAGAAATATTCTCAAAATTTTCAATGATAACCTCCCCTGATTCAGACATAGTGGTGACAAACCGATCTAGCAAACGAGCAACCAAAAAGCAAATGAAAAGACGAACGGAAGAAGGGCGAATAAAAAGGCAAATCTTTTTGTATTTTTCTGAAAATCATTTTAGAAGTGGGGGAGAGGAGAACGAGAGGCAAATGGCGAATATTGTAATGTAAGAGATGAGAGTTTATGATGGGTACTTGGTAGGCTTGATGTAGACCTCCCCGGCAACAGCGGCTGAAATTCTTCGTGCTACTTCTTGAGCTTGCGTTGGTTTTTCCCTTGAAGAGGAAAGGGTGATGCAGCAAAGTAGAGATAAGTATTTCCCTCAGTTAGAGAACCAAGGTATCAATCCAGTAGGAGGTACAAGCAAGTCCCCAGTCTATGACCTGCACAAACAATCAAACACTTGCACCCAACGCGATAAAGGGATTGTCAATCCCTTCACGGTCAATTGCAAAGGTGAGAACTGATAGAGATAGGTATATAAGATTGTCAAAACGTAAAACAAAATAAAAGTAAATAAATTGCAGCAAGGTATTTTTGGTTTATAGATCTGAAAATATATGATGGAAAATAGACCCGGGGGCCATAGGTTTCACTAGAGGCTTCTCTCTTGAAAGCAAATAATACGGTGGGTGAACAAATTACTGTCGAGTAATTGATAGAAAAGCGCAAAGTTATGACGATATCCAAGGCAATGATTATGCATATAGGAATCACGTCCCATTCAAGTAGACCGAAACAATTCTGCATCTACTACTATTACTCCACACATCGACCGCTATCCAGCATGCATCTAGAGTATTAAGTTCATAAAGAACGGAGTAACGCCTTAAGTAAGATGACATGATGTAGAGGGATAAACTCAAGCAATATGATGAAAACCCCATCCTTTTATCCTTGATGGCAACAATACAATACGTGCCTCGCTACCCCTACTATGTCACTGGGTGAGGACACTGCAAGATTGAACCCAAAACTAAGCACCTCTCCCATTGCAAGAAATACCAATCTAGTTGGCCAAACCAAACCGATAATTCGAAGAGAAATACAAAGATATCAAATCATGCATATAAGAATTCAGAGAAGATTCAAATAATATTCATAGATAATCTGATCATAAATCCACAATTCATCGGATCTCGACAAACACACCGCAAAAGAATACTACATCAGATAGAACTCCAAGAACATCGAGGAGAACATGGTATTGAAGATCAAAGAGAGAGAAGAAGCCATCTAGCTACTAGCTATGGACCCATAGGTCTAAGGTAAACTACTCACGCTTTATCGGAAGGGCAATAGGGTTGATGTAGATGCCCTCCGTGATCGAATCCCCCTCCGACAGATCACCGGAAAAGGCCCCAATATGGGATCTTACGGGAACAGAAGGTTGCAGTGGCGGAAAATTATTTTCGTGGCTCTCTCTGAGGGTTTGGGAAAATATCTGAATTTATAGGACGAAGAGGCAGGTCGGTGGACTCCTGAGGGGGCCACAAGCCGGGGGCGCCCTCCCTAGGGCACGCCCCTACGGCTTGTCGTCGCCTGGTGGGTCTTCTGACTTCAACTCCAAGTCTCGTAGGTGTCTTCTGGTCCAAGAAAAATCATCGTAAAGTTTTATTCCGTTTGGACTCTGTTTGATATTCCTTTTCTGCGAAACTCAAAAAGCAGGAAAAAAAGAGAAACTGGCACTGGGCTCTAGGTTAATAGGGTAGTCCCAAAAATAATATAAAATAGCATATTAATGCATACAAAACATCCAAAACAGATAATATAATAGCATGGAACAATAAAAAATTATAGATACGTTGGAGACATATCACAGACCACGGTGATGGTGTGCTCCTGGAAGTACTGCTTCAGCTTCTTGGCTTGTTTTGCTTGGAGCGTCTTGTATTATATGAGTCTTTGCTTGTTTTGCTTTTTAGTTTGTCATAAGCATCCTTGCTGGACACACCTATTTGAGAGAGCCAAAATTATGCTATGATTTGTTAGAATTGCTCTTTATGCTTCACTTAAAAAAATTTAGCTATGGAATTGCTCTAGTGCTTCACTTATATCTTTTTGAGCATGGTGTGCTTTAATGTTTTTGAAGAAATGCTCTCATGCTTCACTTAGATTAATTTGAGAGTTAGTAAATTTTTGAAGAAATTCTCTCATGCTTCACTCATATTATTTTGAGAGACAAAAAAATTTATGCTCATGTTCTTCACTTAGATTTGATTGAGCTTGTCAAAAGCAAATGCAACATATGAAACTAGTCCCAAAGTGATAGATATTCAAGAGGGATATAATAAAAACTTTCATGAAGATCATTGGACAAAATAAATTTGATTCTTTGTAATAGTTTTGAGATATGATGATAGTGATATGTGAGTCATGTTGGTGAGTAATTATGCTTTAGTAAGAATATTTGTGTTAAGGGTTGTGATTCTCTATGCAAGCACGAAAGTCAATAGTTATGCAATGAAATTATGAAAGCACAAGTGCTCCCTGGGTGATTTTGGTAATTAATGTCAACATATCTCTTGTTGGACTAATACTTTTATCTAGTATATTTCAGATAAGTTCAACAGTGGAGTGGCAGGACAAGAGGATGTGGAACCCCTTCAAAATGCTAAGGACACATATTGGCTCAAGCTCAAGGCTCTACTCTTTTCATTTTAGTGATCCAAGATCACATTGAGTCCATAGGAAAAGCCAATACTATTAAAAGGGGATGAGGTGTTGCTTAATGGCTTGCTTGCTCAAAGTGCTTAGTGATATGCTCCAAAAGCCCTCAACCACTTTCTCATTTCCACATATGTCCTAAACCTAAAGTCAAACTCGGCCCCACCGATTTGATCTATCCGGCGCCACCGAGTTCACTTGACATAGCCACTGCCAGAAACCCTAATCAGTCCGGTCTCACCGAAGGGATCTCGGTCTCACTGAGATGGGCTTGCAAACTCTCTGTTGCCTGTTGCAATCATTTCGGTCTTACCGAGATATGCAATCGGTCCCACCGAGTTTGCTTGACAAACTCTCTGTTTGCTCATTACCAAAATCGGTCTCACCGAGTTTGTGTAATCGATCAAACTGAGTTGAGGTTTTACCCTAACCCTAGCACATCGGTCCCACCGATTTGATCATGTCGGTCCCACCGAAAATCCTAACGTTCACATTTTGAACTAAATCAGTCTGACCGAGTTTCACTATTCGGTCCCACCGAGTTTGGTAAATTGTTTGTAACGGTTAGATTTTGTGTGGAGGCTATATATACCCCTCCACCCTTCCTCCATTCATGAGGAGAGCCATCAGAACGTGCCTACACTTCCAGCATTCATTTTCTGAGAGAGAACCACCTACTCATGTGTTGAGACCAAGATATTCCGATCCAACCACAAGAATCTTGATCTCTAGCCTTCCCCAAGTTGCTTTCCACTCAAATCATCTTTCCACCAAATCCAAATCTGTGAGAGAGAGTTGAGTGTTGGGGAGACTATCATTTGAAGCACAATAGCAAGGAGTTCATCATCAACACACCATCTATTACCTTTTGGAGAGTGGTGTCTCCTAGATTGGTTAGGTGTTACTTGGGATCCTCCGTCAAGATTGTGGAGTTGAACCAAGGAGTTTGTACAGGCAAGGAGATCGCCTACTTCGTGAAGATCTACCCTAGTGAGGCAAGTCCTTCGTGGGCGATGGCCATGGTGGGATAGACAAGGTTGCTTCTTCGTGGACCCTTCATGGGTGGAGCCCTCCATGGACTCGCGCAACCGTTAACCTTCGTGGGTTGAAGTCTCCACCAACATGGATGTACGATAGCACCACCTATCGGAACCACGCCAAAAATCTCTGTGTCTCCAATTGCGTTTGCACACTCCAATCCCATCCCTTTACATTCTTGCAAGTTGCATGCTTTACTTTCCGCTGCTCATATACTCTTGCCATGCTTGCTTGATATGTATTGTGAATGCTTAAACTTGTGCTAAAACTCCACCTTAACTTGAAGAAATTAAAAATTGCCACCTTTATTTGTTGAGGGTCTAATCACGCCCCCCACTAGACACCTCTTCTCGATCCTTTCAAATTACATCCTACTTGTGGTGCATTATTCGGTGTTAGTTATGCTTAATGCTCGCTTATGTGATTTTTTGTTTCTTGGTTGGTTGCTTCTCAATCTTTTTGCTAGCCACCACTTGTACTAAGTAGATATACTACTTGTGCATCCAAAATCTTTAAACCCAGTTTTGCCATATGAGTCCACCATACCTACCTATATGCGGTATTTCCGTGTCGTTCTAAGCAAATTTGTATGTGCCATCTCTAATTTTCAAAATGAAATTCCTTTTTGTGTGCTCGTACCGCTCATGAAGCGGCAGGGGGTGGCCAATATTTTGCATGCTAGATGTGATATTCTCAAGATGAGTGTTTATTCACTTGTCATTACACGAGAGTACGATGGTAATAGGGATGCCCAGTCGCGAAATGAAAAAGAAGTTTACTTTATGTTTTGAAATAATAAATTCCTTCGAAAGTGTTGGTATGGAAGGCACCCGTGGATACGGCTAGCCATGGATTGTGAAAGAATGGTGGAAAAAGGAATAAACTTTATTTTATGTTTGGGAACAGCCTATGATATATCTAGCATGGAAAGTGTTGGGAATTACTCGGTCATTTTCGTTGACAGGAAAGTATGCCTCTCAAAAAAAATTATCTCTCAATTTAAGCTTTAAGCTCTGGCACCTCTACAAATCCCTACTTCTCTCTACGAAGGGCCTATCTATTTACTTTATACAAGTTCTATTTTTATTTTGAATCTCCATCTTCTCTTATAAAGTACCAACTAAGGGGCACTATAATCGTACTTGATAATTGGATGTAGCTAATATGCGAGTGTGTTCCATGAATGGACCTATAATTGAGCATGATGGGCTAGGGATAACTTTATTTAGTGTTGATATTTTGAAAGACATGGTTGCTTGTTGATATGCTTGAGTATTGAAATCTTCATGTCAAAACTAGACTATTGCTTTGAACCATATAAAAGTCCAAATGTCCATGCTACAAAAGAAAAGAATATGTGATGAACATGTTAGGCATCATTCCACATCAAAAAATCTGTTTTTATCATTTACCTACTCGAGGATGAGTAGGAATTAAGCTTGCGGATGCTGATACGTCTCCAACATATCCATAATTTTTACTTGTTCCATGCTGTTATATTATCATTGTTGGATGTTTTACAATCATTTTATAGCAACTTTGTATCATTTTTTGGAGTAACCTATTGACATAGTGCCCAGTGCCAGTTGCTGTTTTTTGCTTGTTTTTTACTTCGCAGAATATCAGTACCAAACGGAGTCCGAACGCAGCGAAACTTTTTGGAGATTTTTTTTCTGGACCAGAAGACACCTAGTGGGCCCAAGAAATACCAGAGGGGAGGCCCGAGGTGGGCACAACCCACTAGGGCGTGCCAGGAGGCCCAGGCGCACCCAGGGGGGGTTGTGCCCCCTTCGGTGACCTCCCGCACCGCCTCTTCGCCCTATAAATTCCCAAATATTCCGAAAACCCTAGGGGAGTCGACGAAACACAATTCCAGCCGCCGCAAGTTCCAGAACCACGAGATCCAATCTAGACACCATCACGGAGGGGTTCATCATCCTCATTGGTGCCTCTCTGATGATGCGTGAGTAGTTCATCATAGACCTACTGGTCCGTAGGCAGTAGCTAGATGGCTTCCTCTCTCTCTTTTGATTCTCAATACAATGGTCTCTTGGAGATCTATTTGATGTAACTCTTTTTTGTGGTGTGTTTGGTGGGATCCGATGAACTTTGAGTTTATGATCAGATCTATATCCATGAATATTATTTGAGTCTTCTTTTGGTCTCTTATATGCATGATTATTTATAGACTCGTATTTCTTCTTTGAATCTTTGGTTAGGTAGGCCAACTAGATTGATTTTTCTTGCCATGGGAACAGGTGCTTTGTGAGGGTTCGATCTTGCGGTGTTCTTTCCCAGTGACAGAAGGGGCAGCAAGACACGCATGTATCGTTGCTATTAAGGATAACAAGATGGGGGCTATTCCTACATGAATATATCTCGTCTACATCATGTCATCATTCTTATTGCATTACTCTGTTTCTCCATGAACTTAATACACTAATGCATGCTGGATAGCCATTGATGTGTGGAGTAATAGTAGTAGATGCAGGCAGGAGTCGGTCTACTAATCTTGGACGTGATGCCTATATAATGATCATTGCCTTGGATATCGTCATAATTATTCGATCTTCTATCAATTGCCCAACAGTAATTTGTTTGCCCACCGTGTGCTATTTTCTTGAGAGAAGCCACTAGTGAAATCTACGGGGCCCTGGTCTATTCTTTATCATATTTGCTTTGAGATCTATTTTTATTCGCTTTTTTATTACTTCGCGTTTTATCGAGATCTATTTATCCAATCTACACAAATTTTATCCCGTCAACTTGACAATTTCTGGCGCCGTTACGCGAAGAGGGATTGATAACCCCTCATACGCGTCGGATTGCAAATATTTGTTCTTTGTGTGTAGGTACCATTTACATAGTGTTGCTTGGTTCTCCTACTGGATTGATACCTTGGTTTCATAACTGAGGAAAATACCTACCGTAGCTGTACTGCATCATCCCTTCCTCTTTGGGGAAATACCGACGTAGTTCAAGCGACATCACTCGGCCAGAATGGGTGCGGTGGAGAGCATGCGCTTGAGCTCCCAGAAATCTTCGTCCGCCTGGTCGTTCCACTGGAATGACGATGTCTTCTTCATCAGCTGATACAAGGGCAAGGCCCTCTTGCCCAGCCGGCTGAGAAACCGACTGAGAGAGGCCAAGCAGCCGATGAACTTCTGGACATCGCGCAGCCGAGTCGGCTTGCCCATACGCTCGATGGCCTTGATCTTTTCCGGGTTAGCCTCAATTCCGCGCTCCAAGACAAGGAAGCAGAGCAGCTGGCCGGCTGGCATGCCAAACACGCACTTCTCCGGGTTGAGCTTGATCTCGTACCAGCACAGGTTGGCGAAGGTTTCCTTGAGGTCAGCTAGGAGCGTGAGGTGCTGCTTGGTCTTCACCATGATGTCATCAATGTAGACATGCACGTTGTGGTCGAGTTGCTGTAGCAGACATTTCTGTATGCAGCGCTGGAATGTGGCACCGGCGCTCTTCAAGCCGAACGACATGGTGATGTAGCAGTACGCCCCAAAGGGCGTGATGAAGGATGTCTTCAGGGCATCGGCCGGGTCCAGCTTGATCTGGTGGTAGCCGGAGTAAGCGTCCGGAAAGGATAAGAGCTCGCAGTCGGCCGTGGAGTCGATCACTTGATCTATCCTCGGGAAGGCAAAAGGATCCTTGGGGCAGGCCTTGTTGAGGCTGGTGTAGTCTATGCACATGCGCCAGGTGTTCTTCTTCTTTAGGACGAGGACTGGGTTGGCCAGCCACTCGGGGTGAAATACTTCCATGATGAAGCCGGCGGCGGGCGACCTCTTCACCGATGGTTCTCCGCTTCTCCTCAGAAAAGTGTCTTAGGGGTTGACGGACAGGCTTGGCATCCTTGCGGACGTGTAGTTTGGGCTCGGCGTACTTCCTCGGAACACCTGGAATTTCCTTTGGGGACCATGCAAAGATATCCCGATTCTCACGGAGGAAGTCGACGAGCTTGCCTTCCTATTTGCTGCTGAGGCGGGTGCCCACAACAACATACTCGCTGCAGCTAGGGTCGGATGGTTTGAGTGGGATCTTCTTGGTGTCTTTAGACAGCTGGAACGAGGCCCCGCTAGCTGACTCCTTGGCTGGAGCCGGCACGGCCGACTGCTCGCCAGCTAGCGCCACGATTCGGTCGAGCTGGCGCCCCTCCTCGGCTATGACCAGCGACTCGGCCAGCTTGGCGCCGGCACGGGCGTGCTCCAGGGATTTCTTGTAGTCACCAGCGACAGTGATGAGGCCCATGGGACCCGGCATCTTCATCTTCAGGTAAGCGTAGTAGGGGACCGCCATGAACTTTGCTAGCGCGGGCCGGCCCAGCAGCGCGTTATAAGGGCTGGACAAGTCCACCACCTCGAACTAGATGGGCTCGCGCTGGAAGCTGCCGACACGATGCCGTGGAACACCGTCCGGATCGGCTCCAGCTGCCTTGCTTCGATGCCGAGCTTGGTCATGGTGTCGCGGTAGAGGATGTTGATGTTGCTGCCGCCATCGATGAGGACTTGCGAGAACTTGCATGTCCGCTTCTCAGCGACTATGGTGGGGTCAAGGACGAGGGTGTAGCCACCCGGTGTAGGCATGACGGTCGGGTGGTCCTCCCAGGTCCAGCTGACTGGGCGCTCCGACTAGTGCATGTACTCAGGCACGGCCGGGATGATGGTGTTCACCTCCTGGCGAAGCAGGCGCTCGATGTGCTTGTCACGGCCCATGCTGGTGAAGACGACGTAGCAATCATTTGCCTTGGGGAAGGCTTCGTCACGCATGGTGCCGGCTGCTGGGGGCAGAGGTGACGACGAAGCCAGTTGCCCTGCACCCGGTGCCGGAGGAGGAGGCAGAGGAATGTCGCCCCTCATGATGCGCTTGGTGATGGCGCACTGCCGGAGCATGTGCGTGGACGGCCTTGCGCCTGTGGTGCTTGTAGAGGGCGTCAAGCATCTCTTTGAAGCTCATGGTGGGTTGCCAGGCGGTCCTGCCAGTTCGCTAGCGCCAGTTGCCGGCCGGCTCGGCTGCGGGCGCTTGATCAGCGGCAGCGACGAGGCGGTTGTCATAGCAGGGAGCCGGCTGCTCGGCCTTATGCTTGTTGTTCTGCTAGCGGCTACTCTCGCCAGCCGGCTTGGGTGTCGGCACCGGCAACGCCTTGCCGGCATCGTCCAACACCACTTGGATCTTCATGGCGGAGTTGGCCGAAGCATACTTGTCTGCCGTGATCATGAGCACGGCCATGGTGGTCGGCTCGGAGTGCAGAAGCATGTGCTTGAGTAGGGTGCCATCTCGGCAGCCGCTCACGAAGTACTGGATGACTTGAACCTCGTGGACCCCCTCGCCGCTGTTCTGGAGCTCGGTCCAGCGCGCAAGGTACTGGCAGCCGGTCTCATCCGGCCCCTCGATGCACATGGCGAGCTGGCTGGGCCGGCCGGGCCGCTTGTAGGTGCCGGTGAAGTTCCGCACGAAGGCCTGCTCGAAGTCGAGGCACGAGTTGACGCTGCTAGCCGGCAGGCTATTCAGGCACGTTCGGACCGAGCCCTGCAGCATGAGCGAGGCGTAGCGCACGGCCAGGTGCCGGTTGCCACCCACAATGCCAATGGCGGTAGTGTAGTCGATGATCCAGTCCTCTGGCTTGACGGCCCCGTTGTACTTGGGGGTGTCTCGGGGAAGCGTGAACCCCTTGTTGAAGGGCTCATCGCGGATGCGTGGGCCGAAGCAAGCCGGACCAACCGCGTTGTCTTCCTCTAGCTCGAGGGAGAGGGCGAGCTACTCGATGCAGTGGCGAGCGTCGTTTTTGTCGATGTCGCGCGAACCCAGTAGGCTCGTGACTGGGCCGCGGGGAGCCGGACCGGCTGAAGCCGGTCGGCCGCACCGTTCGGATAGCGGGGGGAGATCTTGCCGGCGCCGAACGTCTAGAGCCAGCTCGTTGCCCAAGTCGCCGCGAACTGTCAGGGCGCGGTCGCGCCGGGTTCGGGTTCTCCCGGACTAGGCTTCACTGGGGCACGGAGAAGATGTTCGCTAGGTGTTCCGGGGCTCACGGTCCCTAGCACGGTGCGAGCCAAACGCAGTTCTGTTGCGTGTTCACCGTGGCGAACAGCTCGTGCATGCGCTGCGGGCGCTCCTGCAACTGCTCGCCCTCCAGAAGCTCCAGGCCCACAGCGGCCGCCTCCGCGGCGCACATGTTCTTGATGGGGGTCTCGTAGATGGGCGGGACCATGCCTAGCATGCGGCCGATGGCACCGCCACAGGTCCGCACCTCGGCGACCCGGCCGGGCTCAGTCGCGGTCGGCGTGAAGCCGTACACGGTGTCGCGCTCCCGCTGGGTGCACTCCAGCTGGCGTTGCGTAGCAGCGAGCGCTGTGGCCTCATCCAGTAGGCGTACGCGCTCCTCGTTGAGCCGGGCCCTGGCCTGGATGGCTTCAACGTTGGTGGGGTGGGGGTGCTGAGGTTCTACAGCGTTGGGCGCAGCGGATCGGCCATGCTAGCGCGAGCGGCTGCGGCCTTGGCCGCGGCGGCCTTCTTCGTGGTGCTAGACGAAGAGGAAGCGGAGCCGATGGTGAGCACCTCCACGCGGGTGCAGAGATCTGCCACATCGCCGGAGATGTCGCAGTCGACGGGGACGGGCAAGTCAGTGACGTCGAGCACTTCGCTGGGGTACTCGTCGGGGGCGAGCGCAGCGGAGACGCACAACGCGCCGAAGTGGACGACGGACGAGCCGGCCGGCGCCGCACCGAGCGCAGGGACCAGGCCATGCATGATGCGCTCGCCCGGAGTTGGTGAAGGGCCTCATCTGGAACGTGACTCCGGCCAGTGCCTCGAGCTGCCCCACGGTGGGCGACAACTATCATGGTGATCTCACGGTAGATGCCATAGGAGGGCTAAAGAGGGGACAGACACAAGGGCACCGGTGGGCTCCAGAGGCGAGGTTGGCACGAGCAAGTGTGTGACACGAGACATACCCAGGTTCGGGGCTCTCCAGAGAGATAATACCCCTAGTCCTACCGAGTGTAGTTTATATGAAGTGGATACAGGCTTGCTCCTAGAGCTATTCTGGGGAGGAAGGAAGATAGGCCAGTGCATAGGTTGTTCCCTCTCCGTGTGTGTGTGAGTGTGAGTTCTGCTAGAGTCGACCCCTTGCATGGAGGGGCACCGGGGGGTCTTATAGGCTGGCCCCCCGGGGTTACAATGGTAATGTTACATGGGCGCGGGGCCCTGGTGTCAGTGTCTAGGAGCCAGCAGTGGGGGCCGCCGGTCTTCCGGGTCCGGGTGTCGCCGGGTCCGCTGGGTGCGGACCGTATCGGGGCCGCTGGGCGCGGGTACGGCCGGCTGCTGGGTACTGTAGCACGCCTCGCCAGGCGTCATGGGACGGTCAGCGCCGCCCTGCTACAGGGCCGTGCCCCCAGGACACCGCTCGCCCCGGGCGGGGCCGTGGGAGCGCCGCTGCCGTGCCCGCCGGGGCCGGCGTAAAGGAGGGAGCACTGTAGCCATGCTTGCTTGTCGTCGGGGTTGACTTCTCGTAGACGGCCGGCATGCGCTAGCCAGCTGGCCGGGTTGCGGCACCCGGCCGGCTCACGCTGGGGAGCCGGCCATGGGCAAGCCGGATTGAGGGGCTGTGCCAGCCCCGATGTTTTTGAAAGAGATCCGGGTTCCGTTGCCTGCCCGGGGGCCATCCCCCCGACACCATTGCGACCGCACTGGACGACCTTGCCGCCCCAGTTGTTGGCGCGCCTGTGTGTCTTGTGCGCCGTAAAGGTTGTTGTTGGGCTCCTTGCCGCTGCATAGTCTTGCCGGCTGGCCCCTTGTCGGCAGCCTTGTTGCTGGAAGAGGATGGGCGAGCTGGATCGCCAAAGGCCGTCTTTCGAGGATGCATTGTTTCTTTGGCGGGGCAGGGGACTCTTCATGTTGTTGCTCTTCGGCTGTTCCCTTGTCAGTGGAACCCATGGCAACCTCGTCGCCCTGCTCCCTGGCAAGTACACCTTCGTCAGCAGGATCCTCCTCGGGCATCCACACCTCTTCTGCTTCACCAATTTTGGCCGCCAAGTAGCCAAAATCACCAGCTTCCAAAGCAATATGAGCTTCTTCTGCTCTGGTTGCAATATAAGCAATCTCCTCGTCGGTAGTGTCACAGATGAGGTCTGTCTCTTCTCTGATGGCCTTCTCCGACAAGGTATCAAAGAACTCCTGCACACGCTCTTCGGATGGCTCCTCCCAAGTCCCAAGAACACCATGGGCGTCGCATTCTGGCATCATGGCAATAAGGGCACTAAGGGCAGAGTTATTGCACAAAGGAATTATGTGCGTTAGCAACTTACACTTGCCGTCTGGCCTGAACAGCGCGTAGCAGAGAAAGGCATGCTGCATGACCATCAAGTTGTTGTTGAGCCCTGGGTGCAACCTCATGACATCAACGGCATTCTTGAACTCCCAAGCTGGCCTTCCTTTGTTCTGCAATGGTGCGATTTTGCGGCGGAGGAAGTCTGTGCCAACCATCTCGATAGTCAGCCCGGCAGATCTGAGGCAATGGACTCTAGTGATGGCGATGGTGAGCTTCTTGTTGTCCTTATCAAAATCACTCCAATCCTTGCCGCGAACTGGTTTGGTCTGCCGGGGCAAACAGAAATGATGGAAATCATCCTCTTTGATCCAGCACCACTCAGACCGCCATTCTTCCCACTTTATGTGCAAATTCCCTTCTGGGTATATTTCTTTGGCCCCGTTCCTAGGGATCCAAGTAATGGATCCAGAAAGAGCATCTCTAGATTCGATGCGGGGAACGAAATAATGGCGGAAGATTGCGGTGTTTGGCACTACTCCGGCAAAAAATTCACAAAGATGTGCAAAACCCGACATGCAAGTGACAACATTTGGCGTGAAACCAAGGAGATGGAAGCCATATGTGTACATGATTTCGTTGAAGAAAGCGGAGAAAGGGGGACAGAGCCCGCAATAGAAATATGCAACAAAGAAATGATATTTGTTTGTGCTACTCTTGACGGAGTCGGGAAGTATGTGTGGGGCGGTGTGAGCTTTCGTGGTTCTCCCCCACATGCATGCATACCGATTGACGAGGTCGCTCTTGTCAAAAACTGGCAGGAAAATGACGTTCTGCTTCCGCGCCTCCACCAAGGCTTCTGCGTCCGTGCTGAGGGATTTCTCCGCCTTGTCCTTGGTCATCTTATCCTTGCTCGCCTTCCGTGGCATGGTGGCTATGGAAGCAAAGAGCGGAGGAAGAACGGAAGCGTGGGGGAGGCGGATGAATGCAGAGCTCTCTGTTTTTTGGGTGCAGGCGCACTACCCTTGCTGCCGTTTCATCCACCTATCCCATGTTCTTTATTTAATGCGCGTCGTGAGGGGGGCGCAGTTAAAGAGAAGATTATGATAGAATTTGGTAGTTATCCTCTGCCACGCGTGCCCGTGCATTGTTTCGGGCCTAGCCCAACGATGACTCGCATGCGTGTGCAGCCCAGGCTCGGGGGCTCCTATCGGTGTACTAAGATTTGGGTCCTTATTAACCCAAACTTATGCATAGGCAATAGTAGCCTTCCTGACGGCAAGGCTTGCCGGAGGACAACTAAAGATAAACTCAAGATGCAAAGAAGACTTCCAGTTAGGTGATCGAAGAGTACTACAGAATAGTATAGAAGATCAAGGCTAAGGTTACCGGCAAGCCCCTTGTCGGCAAGCAAATGAAGACCCGACAAGCTCCGAGCCCGGCAAGAATACCACTACCTTGCCACCGCTCCACCTCATCGACCAGATTGTCACTTGTCATATAGGTGTGTCTTGTCTGGGCACGTGTCAGCTCATCACCGAAGACACAACTTTAATGACACCCCTCCCAGAGGCGTGTGGAAGGAATATGAGGTAGCTGGATGAACGACACAGAAGGAGAGGAAATCCTTGCCGGAGAGATTTACCAGCGTGACACCTCACGGCGCAATTAATGCGTTTGTCCTAACCCATCAGAGTTAGGTATTTGGCACTGTAGCCACTATTTACCTTGTGTAAAGACTGTTTTGCCACCGTGGTAACCCCTTTCTCTATAAAAGGAGGTCCATGGCTACCTTTACACAGGTCGAAACCCTGTCCGTTTGCACGCATAGTTGCACATCTCGGGCACCTTGCCGGGATGTGCGCACCTTGTAACTGGACATATACAATACACAAAGCATGAGTAGGGTTTTACGCTTCGCAGCAGCCCGAACCTGGGTAAATTCATGCGTTCTTGCTAGTTCTGCTCTTTGTGCTCGTCGGTCTCCCCAGTCGAATTGCAAAGGAATCTTTGATGGTCCCATAGATCGTCGTACGCACGACAGCGTCCATGCATTTGCGCTCCCCGCTCAAGTGCTCATCGTTGTTGATGAGGTCCAGGAGGGTGGAGTGCCAGGGGGCAATGCATAGAAGCTTTTGCGCTCCCTGCTGCAGAGCTCATCATCATTGATGAGGTCCAGGGGCTGGAGTGCCAGAGGGGGCACCACTGCCGGGAGAGGACAGTGGCCCGCACGCCAGATTTGGTGGGGAGGAGGGATATGATTGTTACCAACATCTTGTCGGGGAGGCTACTGATGAAGTCCACGCTTGCCGGAGGCTCTTGCGGTTCTGGTTCGACCCGCCCCCCGCTTGTTGGCTGGCTCGTCCTCCATCGCAGCAGGCGTCGATCCTTGGTAGCGACACTTATAGATAAGAACATAGGACTGTTCTACATACCTTCCCGAGGCGGCCAAAACCAAAACCATCAATAAATTTTTGGCACCACTCGCGCCTGCACGGCGGATTGCTCGCACGCGTCCCGTCGAGCCTGCACGTCGGACAACTCACACGCGTCCCGTGTAATCAAACAGCTGCCCGTGGTAGTAAATGGTTAGTGGAACGCCTATGGTTGGAATAATACAACCGTTTGCGATAATAATGTGGCAGCTATTTGTTCCAAAATGCCTAGAAAACTCAAATAATGTTTAAGGAAGGCAAAACAATCCATGAATAAGTTCATATTTTAGCACGACACTCCAATAGTTGCATGTTGCCTCTGTAAAATAAATCAAGGTGGGAAGTGGGAGCGTATGTCGTTTCACACACAGAGGTGACACGTTCCCTCTCGGAACCATGGGGCTTCTAGAGAGAAGCCACAGTTTGTAAGAAGCTTATACGAAAACTTGTCCCAAATCAGATAAATTTTTTACCACAACACATTGGTGCCATGTCATGACACCATGCCAAGTTTCATGATTTTCAGGCAACTTTTGATTTACGAGAATTTTAAAACCAAGTTTATCAATGTTTTCGGCCGAGCCACGACGCTCGGATGTTTGAAATTCATTCCCATTTCTTGCATGAGACCTAAACATTCACCCAAGGGCACATATATGATTTTCAACCTGGTTTGGCGCACTGGGCCATGTGCCTGTAGTTCAAATTTGAATTATGCACATTAAATGCCTAGAAACTCAAATAATGTATAAAAAGGCCAAACGAACCCTGAATAATTCCAAATTGTAACACGACACTCCTATAGTTGCATGTTGCCTCTGTAAAATAAATCAAGGTGGGAATAGGCAGCGTATGTCGTTTCGCACACAGAGGTGACACGTTCCCTCTTAGAACCATGAGGCTTCTTGAGAGAATCTCCGGTTTGTAAGAAGTTTATACCAAAACATGCCCCAAATCGGACAATTTTTTTACCACGTCATGTTGGTGCCATGTCATAACACCATGCCAAGTTTCATGATTTTCAGGCGAGTTTTGGATTTACATGAATTTTAAAACCAAGTTTCTCAATGTTTAAGGCGAGCCATGATGTTTGAAATTCATTCTCATTTCTTGCATGGGACCTAAACATTCACCCAAGGACACATATATGATATTTCAATCCGGTTTGGTGCACTGGGGCATGTGCCTGTAGTTCAAATTTGAATTCTGCACATTAAATGCCTAGAAACTCAAATAATGTATAAAAAAGCCAAACAAACCCTGAATAATTCCAAATTTTAACACGACACTCCTATAGTTGCATGTTGCCTCTATAAAATAAATCAAGGCGGGAAGAGGCAACGTATGCCATTTCGCACACACACGTGACACGTTCCCTCTCGGAACCATGAGGCTTCTTGAGAGAAGCTCTGGTTTGTGAGAAGTTTATACCAAAACTTGTCCCAAATCAGACAATTTTTTTACCACATCATGTTGGTGCCATGTCATAACACCATGCCAAGTTTCATGATTTTAAGGCGACTTTTGGATTTATAGGAATTTTAAAACCAAGTTTCTCAATGTTTACGGCCGAGCCACGATGCCAAGATTTTTGAAATTCATTTCTATTTCTTGCATGGAACCTAAATATTCTCCCAAGGACAAATATATGATTTTTTAACCCATTTTGGTGCACTGGAGCATGTGCCTGTAGTTAAATTTGAATTATGCACATTAAATGCCTAGAAACTCAGTTAATGTATAAAAAGGCCAAACGAACCCTGAATAATTCCAAATTTTAACACGACACTCCTATAGTTGCATGTCCGCTCTAGATAAATGTTCTAGCAATTCAAACACCGTCCTTTCCTGCTGTAACCCCATTTTGTCTTTCAAATCAGAATGAAAAAACCAACTCGCCACAAACAGTTTATTAGCAAGAATCGTGTGCGATGGAGTATAAAATATCTTGGGGCACCCTCATGTTTGGCTTACACCGGAAGTTTCATCGGCTACAGTCCGCCGCCCGCACGTCAACCACACTTGCATGCCAATTTTACACTGTGCCAAGCAAAAAATTCCAGCAACCACAGAAATATCTAGCTCCCCGCCCCCTCCCCCCGACCAAAAGCCACATTTCCACTGTTTCCTCCTTCCTTCCTACTACTTGCGAGCTGCGTTGGGATTTCCCCGAAGAGAAGTGGATGATGCAGTATAGTAGAGATAAGTATTTCCCTTAGGTAAGAAACAAGGTTATCAATCCAGTAGGAGAACCACGTGAAACCTCGTGAACAACACCTACACACAAAAGAGCAAATACTTGCACCCAACGCGATCAAGGGGGTTGTCAATCCCCTTGGCGTTACTTGCAAGGATCAAATCTGATAGTGATAGATAGATAATATAATACACAAAATAAGAGAACAGTAAATAAATTGTAGCAATTTATTTTTGGATTTTAATATATGATAAAGATAGATCCAGGGGCCATAGTTTTCACTAGAGGCTTCTCCCTTGAACAAAAAGCATACAGTGGGTAAACAAATTACTGTTGCGCAATTGATAGAAAAGTGCATAGTTATGATGACATTCAAGGCAATGATCATGTATATAGGCATCACATCTGAGATAAGTAGACCGACTCCTGCCTGCAGCTACTAATATTACTCCACCCATCGATCGCTATCCAGCATGTATGTAGAGTATTAAGTTCATAAGAAACAGAGTATCGCCTTAAGCAAGATGACATGATGTAGACAAAGTAAATCCAATCAATATGAATAAACCTCGTCGTTTTCCCCTTAATGGCAACAATACAAATATGTGTCTTGTCCCCTTCTGTCACTGGGATATAGACCACCGCAAGATTGAACCCATTACAAAACACCTCTCCCATTGCAAGATAAATCAATCTAGTTAGCCAAATCAAACGGATAGATCGGAGAGAAATACAAAGCTATAACAATCATGCATATAAGAATTCAGAAAAGAATCAAATATTTTTCATGAATAATCTGATCATAAACCCAAAATTCATCGGATCCCAACAAACACACCGCAAAAGAAGATTACATCGAATAGATCTCCAAGAACATCGAGGAGAACATTGTATTAAAGATCAAAGAGAGAGAAGAAGCCATCTAGCTACTATCTATGGACCTGTAGGTCTATGGTAAACTACTTACACATCATCGGAAGGGCATCAAGGTTGATGTAGAAGCCCTCCATGATCGATTCCCCCTCTTGCATAGTTCCGGAAAAGGCCTCCAGATGGGATCACGGAAGAACAGAAGCTTGCGACGGCGAAAAAAGTATTTTGGGTGGCTCTCTGTTACTTTCATGATTTTAGAGAATTTATAGAGCTCGATTTAGGTCATAAGGAGCCCCGAGGGGCCCACAAGATACCAGGGCGCCACCGTAATCTCCTCACGCCCTCGCACAATGCAAGATGCCGTGATTCCACTAAGGGACCCTTGAGGGCTGTCACCAAACCCGTACGAATGGCAACCTTTGGGGGTGGTCACCGAACCCGTACACTTTGGCAACCCTTGGGGGCGGTCATCGGAACCCGTAAAAATTGCTCGGGGCGATCTCCACAACCTAATTGGATACCCCGACACATGCCCGGAGCTTTACACCACAATGATTGAGCTTCGAACGCACCAACCGTCTAGGGCACCAAATCACCCAAGAGGAAGAAGCTCTAGGGTGCCCAAACACCCATGAGTAATAAGCTCTTCTCAACTCTCACTTCCACGTATCACCCTGCAGAACTCAAACCGATGCAACTAATGCAATGGCAAGAACACACGAAGTGGTCAAGTCCCTCACTCCCAAATCCCACCACCACAACAAAATCTATGGAGGAATATGAGAGGAAGAATAAGGAGAACACCAAGAACTCCAACATCTAGATCCAAGGGGTTCCCCTCACTTAGAGGAGAAAGTGATTGGTGGAAATGTGGATCTAGATCTCCTCTCTCCTTTCCCTCAAGAACTAGCAAGAATCATTGGAGGGACTGAGAGATAGCAAGCTCGAAGAAAATAACAATGGGGGCAAACACGAGCTAGAAGGATAAGATGCAATGGGGATGAAGACCCCCTTTTATAGGACATTTTCGATGAACTCGAGCTTGTCATGAAGATGACCATAAGCTCCAAATCTCACACGGAGAAAAACCAAACGAGAACCAAGAAAGCTGATGTAAAGATGCAATGGTTTGAGATCTCTACGAACGATACGATCAAGCTCATTACTTGAGAGACCCCCTTGATAGTACGGCAAACGATCCTATAACCCGGTCTTCAAACTACCACCATGAGACCGGTAAAATAGAAAACCTATCAAGAGCAAACCTTTACCTTGCACATAGTCCACTTGAACTAGATGATGACAATCTTGACTTCCTCAAGTTGGACCATGTTTCTTGATTGTATTGGCTCGGTGAAGATTAGTTCATTGCTCCCACATTCTCCACTATGGGTGAGCCACTCTTCGACACATCTTCACAAGTCCATTTTCACCACAATGCACGACAAGCTTCAAGCATGATCTCTTCGTGATGCTCCACTTGGACTTGCACACCGCAATCTTGATGACGATCACAACTTAATGTCATCCTCCATGGGTTGTATGAGATATTCCTCTTGATGCAAACCCATGGAAACATATCTAACCCCACATAGAACTCTCACGTAGATCGTGGGTTAGTACACACAGCGTAATGTACAATGCTTACCATACCATGGGATCACTTGATCCCTCTCGGTACATCTTGTACGCTTTGTGTGCTGATCAACTTGATTCACTCTTTGACTTAGTCTTGATCAACCTTGTATCTTTTCAACTCTCTTCATTAAGATGATGTCTTGAAGGTAAACATGAATGTTCACACAATCTTTTTCTTCAAGACATGCTTGCAATAACCTCAACTCTCACATGACTAGTTTTTGGATAAATCCTTAAATAGCACCTTGGTCATGACATAATCTCCTTGAAACCAACAAATGGACTTCAAGAAATGCCTATGGACAAACCCTTCCAATATAACTGAAGGCAACCATTAGTCATAGAGATTGTCATCAATTACCAGAACCACACTTGGGGGCACCATGCTCTTTCAATCTCCCCCATTTTGGTAATTGATGACAATCACTTTCAAGAGGAACAAGATAATTTACAATATTAACTCTAGGTGACAATAGGATAGGATAGCTCCCCCAAGAGTTGTGCATTAGAGAATTTGCATTTGAATACAAAAATGCACAAGATGGGATCACCACTTTCACTATCTAGAAAAGCACTAGACAAGATCAAAAAGATCCACAAGAGGCAAGGAAGACAATGGGAGTTGAAACAGTCCTTGGCAAGTAATAAGGTAATAAAAACACAAGCAAACGTAAAGATGATTACTAATTTCTACCACAAAAGTGAGTACCAATTGTCAAAAGACAAGAGGTACTTGGAAATAATTACCGGTGGTAGATAGTAACGATATCCAACATCATCTTCACACCAAACCCAAAAGCAAATTGCAACTTGTAGAGCTAACATGCCACATAGGAACAAGATAATTTACAATATTAACTCTAGGTGACAATATCTCAAATGTACATATTTTCTAGGTTTGTAATATACATAGAATATTACTCCCCCATAAGTGATACCAATGAAAACTTAACAAGACGCAACTAAAAAGCAACAAGAGATAATTAATGGATTATTTAGAATTTGAATTTCTCATGAGAAGACATACCACATAGAGACTAGATAATCTTGTAATATCAATACTAGTTGGTATTCCTCATGAACACACATTTATAGGATTGTGAAGTGCACAAAGCACATCACCCCCCCAAATGGGATGTTCCATTAATCTCTCACAAGAGCCAACTAAGATACAAACAAGATGCACAAAGGCTCAACACATGACTCACGTACATGATGTGCAAACCAACATACACATACTTGATTTCTCAAGATAAGCAAATTGGAGGCACAACATATACAAACACATGCAAGGAACAAAACCAAAACATGCAAAGGGGAAAGTAACTTTCAATGTAAACAAATTAAGTACAAGTTACCGCAAGGAGGCACATTGGATATAAGATAGAAGCATGATAACCCAAATGACTTTGCTTGAGACAATATGAATGATGAAGATCCCTTAATTCTTCATGAGATAGCCAAGTCTCCAATGCCCTACAACAACACATATTGATCAAGTTTGAGCTTGTTGGTCCCCAACCAAGTTGGGTCCTAAGAGGTTAGTCACAATAGGCTTGGATACCCAAATGGTTGTTTTCTTGACTCCACTTTGAGTACCAACAAACTTGGCAAACACATTGCCAACCTTATCCTTCCAAAGAGAATAGCTATCATCAATTAGAATAGGGTTGGATAAGGTACCATTCGTGCATGAAGAAGCGACGTGACCTTTCTCACGACATAAGTAGCAACGTCTACTCTTCACTTTATTCTCACTTGATTTTTCAACTTGAGAAGCATTAGCTTGAGTATTCTTTGTAAGAGTGAAAGTGCGTTATATCGACTAGAGGGGGGTGAATAGGCGATTTTTACAAATTCGTCACTGAGGAATTTCAAGGTGAGGAAATTCCTAAGCAATGAACTACTTAGCAGCGGAATAAGTACTCAGATGCAAACATAACTTGGCATAAGGACAGTCATCATGATGAAATGAAATAGGCTCGGAGTACAGGTAGCGTGATACACAGGATAAGCAGGCTGAAGACTAAGTGACTGAAGAAATAGGATTGAGGAAATTGAGAAAGTCTTCAGTCAAAGTCTTCACACAGTAACGATCAAGTACATAGCAAGTATGCGAGGAAATGAAAGGGTTGAGGAAATAGAACCAGTAGCTCGGTGAAGACAATGATTTGGTAGACTAGTTCCAACTGCTGTGACAGTTGTATGTCTGGTTGGAGCGGCTAGGTATTTAAACCTGAGGACACACAGTCCTCACCGTATTCTCCTTGAGCTAAGGTCACACAGACCTCGCCCAATCACTCATGGTAAGTCTTCACAGGTGACTTCCAAACCTTCACAGACTTCATCACTCGGCGATCCATAATTCCTCTTGGATGCTCTAGACCATGACGCCTAACCGTCTGGAGGATGCACAGTCCTCAAAGGTAACAAGCGTCGGTTCCACATAGGAACAATCTCTTCAGTGATGCTCAATCACTTTGGGTTTGTAGGTGTTTGGGTTTTGGGTTTTTCCTCACTTGATGATTTTCGCTCAAAGTCCTCGGAGGATGGGATGCTCTTAATGACAAGTGTCAGTTTCTCTTGGAGCAGGCAACTAACTAGTGGCTGTAGGGGGCGGCTATTTATAGCCTAGGGAGCAGCCCGACATGATAAGACATAAATGCCCTTCAATGATATGACCATTAGGTGGGTAGGATATTTGGGACAGCTGGCGCGTAGCACAGCAACGGTCGGAAACTTGAGCTCTCAAATTCCTCAGGGCTATCATGTTCCTCACTTGTAGGCAATCCGCACTGGTGAATTCCTAACTCCTCAGTCAGAACAAATTCCTCAGAGAACAGAAGAACTTCGTCTCTGTCACTGAAGAAATTGACTGAACTGTATGAGATTTCCAATGGCTTCACTTGAAAGGATTGGGTAGGTGTAGGATTTTGAGATGAGCATCACTTGGAAACTTTTCCTTAGTTTTACCTCGACCCCCTTTAATAGTATGGTGTTTTCTATGACTCAAGAAGAAGAAAATGAAACTACAAAAACAAAAGTCTTCACGCTTCATAATCCTCGCATGAATATCAAGTCTTCAAGGTCACACCAATTTCCTCACTTTCAAAGTCTTCAAGAAAACCAAAGTCTTCAACTGAAGACATTCATTTTTAGGGGTCGACTTTCATCGTAAATAACAAACTCCTCATAGACTTATAGACCTGTGTACACTCATAAACACAATAGTCACTTAACCTATAAGTCTTCAATACACCAAAATCACTAAGGGGCACTAGATGCACTTACAATCTCCCCCTTTTTGGTGATTGATGACAATATAGGTTAAGTTTTCAATGGGGTTAAACATATGAAGTGTAAATACTGATATTGAGGAATTTGATTGCAAGATATAGAAGAACTCCCCCTGAAGATGTGCATATTTGAGGAATTTGCTTTGAATAGCAAATGCACATTGTAGAGTAATATCATGGAGATCTCCCCCTATATCTTGTAATTCATACACGCATTTAACATATCAGATGAAGAATTTGAAATGCATGATGAAATATGGCGTCTGACAAATTCAGCATGCGTGCATTAAGGTATTTGAGGAATAAGCATGCAGAACAGCAGTTCAAACGAGTTAGAGCACCATAGGACTTAAGTTTACAACTCATCAGAGCAAACACTTTAGAAGAGCAAGAGTTGTAACTTAACAAAAAACGCCCATATATATAGACCCGCTTGAAGACTAACTCAAGTTTCTCCCCCTTTGTCATCGAATGACCAAAAGGGACGAAAAATGAGGACTAACGCCCCTGAAGAATATCATCATGATGTCGATGGAGGAGCACCAGCGATGTTGGGGTCGTCCGTTGGAGTAGGGCCTGCCGCGGTGTCGTTCAAGTCTTCAGCTTCATCCGTCTCACGCGATGAAGAATATGAACTGGCGACGAGCTGAGGAACTTTGATCTTCTTGAATTTCTTCGAAGGTGGCTGAGACCAGTCAAAGTCCTGTTGGAAGCCCATCTCCTTGAGATCTTCAGCACTATAAAGATTCGACAGAATAGCCCAGGTGTGGCCAAAGACTTCATGTAAGTAGTAGTGATTCTTCTTCACAGTATTTTGAGTGACTGTCATGTTCTGAAGAATTGCACCAAACTGACGCTTGACCCACTTGTGATTTCGATCAACTTTTCGATGAAGACTAAGGAGAAGTTGACGATCAGTCATCACACGCGGAGCTGTGGCTTGAGGATTTTGTTCTGAAGCTTTGGCGGCAGAATCTTGTGTTGCAGAGTCATCATTGGTGGAGTAGGATGCAGCTTTGCGAAACTGTCCATCCAATGGACGAGTGCCTTCATCTATAATAGCAGCCTTGCCCTTCTCATCAGCTGAGGAAATAGTCCACTTGAGGACTTCAATAGGGGGCAAATAGCTGAGATGATTTTGAAAGTCAGCCTTATAATGAATTGAAGACCTTGATCTGATGAACTTCATGATCCAGGGAGCATAAGGCTTTAACTCAAAAGGTGACAGAGCAGCTTTGGCCAAAGTCCTCATGAAGAAATCGTGGTAGTTGATAGGAATACCATGAATGATATTGAACAACAGATTCTTCATAATGTCAACAACCTCTTCATCATCAGAGTTGTGGCCCTTGATTGGACTGAGGGTTTTGGTCAATATGCGATAAACTGTCCTTGGCACATAAAGCAATTCCTTGACGAGGAATGTGGTCCTTGGAATTTGGCCAACCTTCAAAGGCTTCATCAGTACTTGCATCAAATGATTTGAGAGTTCAGGTTCCTCATAGATGAGCCTAGCACCTTCAGTGGGAGGACTGACTGGGACGGCGTGAAGCAATTCAGAGGCCGGTGCTTTGAAATGAGTATTTTCGGTCATCAAGTCTAGCACCCATGAATTTACATCTTCAACATTTCCAGTGATATGCAGTGTGGCGTAGAATTGAAGAATGAGTTCTTCGTTCCGGTCGCAGATGTCGGCGCAGAAGTTGAGCAGCCCAACGTCATGAAGAACACTGAGGACTGGGGTGAAGCACGGAAGAGACTCCATATCCACATGAGGAATTTGCTCATGTGCAAAAATCTTGTCTTTATCAAACAGCAGTGAGGAATAGAAATTCATTTGACTGGCCGTCCAGAAACGCTTGCGACGAAGTCGAGCAGAGTCATAAGGATTGTAGCCAGAGAAGAATTGATGCTCAGTAAAGAAGTCGTCAGCCTTGAACTTCTGCTTCTTGGTATGAGGATTCTGTGGCTTGGGCTGAAGATTGACAGTTGAAGTCTTCACAGCCTCTTGATGCACAACCTCTGGAGCCACAGGCTGAGGAATTTTAGTAGCTGTATCAGCAGCAGCCTTGGCCTCCATTTCTTCAGCACTAGCGGCTGGAACTTCTTCAGGAATAGAATGAAGTGAAGATTGAGGTCCATCAGAGCTCATATGAATTTCTTTAGTTGGCACAAGGGACCGAGGAACTTGATGTAGTGGGGTTGTTAGAGGTGAATTGGGGTGATGACTTTCCCAAAAGTCATCATTCAGAATAGGAGTTGTAGACCCAATATCCACATCCTCATCTTCTCCATCAATTTCTTCGATGCCTGCCTCTTTAGCTGTGAACTGAGGCATGGGCGATGATACCAGCAGAGTTGAAGGGATATCATCCACTTTAATGTCTTCATCCAACTGCTCTGACAAAGCAGTAGAAGGATTTTCTTTATCACTGTCATCAGGTACGACATATTCCTCACCAAAGGGAACAATCTCCTTTGATGGCATGCTTGATATTGGAACAGCATCAATTAGGTTTTCAGTTGAGCTCGTCAAAGTCTTCACTTTCTTGGGAGCTAAAGACTCTGAAGATGCTGATGCTTTCCTTTTCTTCACCGCAGCCTTCTCTGCGGCTTTGGTCTTCTTCGCTTCCGATGTAGAAGGAAGGTGGACATCTTTCATCTGTGATGACTTTGCAGGAGGAGCAGATGAAATTGGTTAAATTTCTTCAGGCACAATTGATGCAGTTGCCCTGGCTTGTTCAGATTCCTCAGGCACAGTAGCAGATGCATCAACTGGCCTGGTTTGCTCTTCAGGCGAAACATTGGAGGTTGCCCTGGCATTTTCTTCAGAGACTAGAATTTCTTCATCAACCCTGGTGCTTTCATTTTCTTCAGCAGTCTGATTTTCATGAGCTGTGCTTGCATGTTCTTCAGTAGGCTGAGCAGATGTTTCAGTCTGAGGAATTTCGGGTTGCGATGAAGCTGCAACATTTGGAGTGAATCCCTTTGCCATTCTGACGAATCTGACTTTGGCACCTAGCCAATCTGCACGGTATGCGTTAAATTCATCACTGAGTGCTTTGATCTCAGCCTGCATAGTCACAAGTTCATCAGGAGACATTTTCACAACATTTTTCTTCAAAAAATGCTCCTTCTTGTACTGAGCCTTCTTCACCTGCCCGGCCTTTTCAAATTTCCATTTTCTTCATTAATGAAGGCCGTCAACATGTGACTTTCACCAGGAGTGAGGTTTAATTCAGGCAAAGGTGTGTTAGGGTTCTTGTACCATAGATCAATGAAATCAAGGATCTTCCTTGGATCCAGCATGAGGGGCACATCACTGCCTTTGCCACTAGCGGCCCTTTGTTGTCGATCTCTGATGATCTCAGCTAATTCTTCATCATCAGCTTCGTCTTCGCTTGACGGAACCAGAAAGGCGACCTGCTTCTTGTGAGGACTTGGCCTTGTGCCTCGTCCAGCAGTGGCCTTTTTCTTCAGCATGGTCAGAGCTGTTGAAGACTGAGGTGGAGCTGAGGAACTTGCAGAGGCTCCTGAAGCAATTGAGATTCCAGTAGTCCTTTGGCACGTGGCAAGATGCACAGGTGCTGAGGACTTTGCAGGAGCAGCTGAGGATTTCACAACTGAGGGAATTGGAGCTGCTTTTGAAGAAGTTGCTTGAGGATCAGGCCATGAGGGCTTTGAAGACCTTGGCCGTGAGGGCATTGCAGCTGAGGAACTTGTCTTGACAGCTGGTTTCTTTGTCATAGCCTTCTTAGGCTTGCTAGTAGAGGCCTCAGCAGCGGCAGCAGCAGAATCTTCGTTGAATTTCTTCACTGCCTCTTTAGCCATTTTGGCGCCCACTCCTTGGGAAATTCCTCACCTCTTCTGATGCTTGTGGGATCAGCTTCTTGGCCTGGAGCTAAAGGAGGTCTTGGACATGGAGGGTTAACAACGAATTTCTTCATGTACTTTGGAGTAACATAATGATATTCCCTCCATTCTCTTGCCCATCTCCTCTCAATCTTCTGAATGCGCACTTTGCGCTGATTTTTGTTATCCTTGCCGTGAGTTGCTTCATCAGGAGTACAATATTCATCATAGATGTCTTCAGGGATCTCAAAATCAGTATTTGTTTCTGGCCTCTTTGCTCCCTTCTGAGGTCTCTTCCCATCAGCCATTTTCTTCACTTGAGGATTTTGAACAATGGATGTTTCTGAGGAAGTGTGCAACTTATCTTCGAGAAATCCTGCAAATGAGTTAAGTTGATGAGAACCAAGTGATTCAGCAGCAGACATTTTGTACCTGTGAACAGAGTATAGGTGTGAAGAATTTGGAGAGGTCATATGCGTTCTCAGAAGTTTTTCAAAAGTATCAAGTTTGAGAAATTTGACCAGGGGAGTCTTGAGGAATTTCACTAAGCGTTCTTTGACTTAGGTTCCAGAGTTGTATAGATTGAAAATCCATGATATTGAGGAATCTTGAAGAAAAACGTTGCTTAGAGAAACAGATCAAGAACAGAAGCAAGTTGGTGTTTAAGAACATGAAAGTGGAAGAATAAACACCTTTTGAAGATTTTGTGGAAATCATCAGAATCAACAAGGGTAGTAAAAATAGATTTTATTTACCCTTGACGAAGAACACAACGAATTGAGAGTAGCAGTGGAGAAGTTCATCCGTTCAGATCTTCCACGCCCTAACTTGGCGATGGAAAACAGCTACGGCGGCGGCGGAGTGAAGATTTCCGCGGCCGGCGCGAGTACGACGGCGACGAGGTCGAGGAAGTGAAGCTCTTCCTCACCGGCGATGATGGAGTGTAGCGATGGTGCTAGGTCTGAGAGCTTGAGCGAGGGGAGTAAGATCGAGCAGAGTAAATGAGATCTTGAGGGAGGCAAGGGGTATTTCGTGTTAGATCGTGGGTGAATAGATAAAACTTATCGAGGGATGTGGAACAGTTTGAGCGGCAAAAGCCGAAAATTCAGATAAGAATATTTTAATGTTTTGTTCGCAAATTCTTCAGCTGTCAAGGACACAGTGAAGACTTTGAACGGGTTTCAAATAGAACGCACATGGAGAATTTGTGAACAGACTGGGTTGAGTTTGGCATAGAGAGGGACGGGTCCGATCACATTCACTTAGGTAAAAGTCAACTTGAAGAATTAGCAATAAGTGAATGTTGTAGAGGACTGAAAACTCATATATATATATATATAGTCAATGAAGAACATAGCCGGAAAGAGTGAAGACTTTGCAAAGTTGAAGAATTTGAACAACTGAAGAATTTCAATCAGAAGAAAAACTCAAATTGAAGATTGTAAACTTTTGTTGGTGGCGTGACCCACCGTGTAAGAATGGTGATTTCAGACACCGCGTACAATTGTCGTAGGGCTCTGAGAATCAAATTCTTCGTTAATTTCTTCACACTTAGAGGGTTAGTCTTCATTGATTGAAGAAAAACGTTACTTCGTGTGTTGCACATCTAAGTCATCAATTTTGCATAAGTGTTGTGTGTCCTTTTCAAAGAACATTCGAAGATTCTAAGATATTTAGCTCACACCGCAACTTGCTAAATCTCTTCTCATCCAAGGGCTTTATGAAGATATGGGATAGCTGTTCTTCAGTCTTCACGTGATCAATAGAGATGTCGCCCTTCAACACATGATCTCGAAGAAAATGATGACAAATCTGGATGTGCTTTGTCTTTGAGTGCTGAAATGGGTTATGAGAAATCTTGATGGCACTCTCGTTGTCGTAGTAGAGTGGCACATTCTTCATGTTGATGCCGTAGTCCTTGAGGGTTTGCTTCATCCACAGCAATTGAGCACAGCAAGAACCAGCAGCAATATACTCAGCTTCAGCAGTAGAGAGTGATACGCAGTTCTGCTTCTTCGAGGACCAACATACTAAGGATCGTCCGAGGAAATGGCATGTGCCTGATGTTGACTTGCGATCCACTCGATCACCAGCATAGTCAGAGTCAGAATATCCAATGAGATCAAAAGCCGAGCCCTTGGGAAACCATAATCCAAGTGTTGGAGTGTGAGCTAGATATCGAAGAATATGTTTCACAGCCTTGTGGTGTGATTCCTTCGATGTAGCTTGAAAATGGGCACACATGCAAACACTAAGCATAATATCTGGCCTAGATGCACATAGGTACAATAAAGAGCCAATCATGGAGCGGTATACCTTTTGATCGAAGTCTATACCATTTTCATCGGTGCATAGATGGCCATTTATGGGCAAAGGGATTTTGACGCCTTTGCACTCTTGCATACCGAATTTCCTCAGAACGTCCTTGAGGTATTTCTCTTGAGAAATGAAGATGCCATTGCGTTGTTGACGAATTTGAAGACCTAAGAAGAATTTCAATTCTCCCATCATGGACATTTGATATTCCTCACTCATCATATAAGCAAATTTGTCACTATAATGTTGGTTAGTACAGCCAAAGATAATATCATCAACATATATTTGGCACATGAATAATTCATCATCATATGTTTTGATGAAAAGAGTTGGGTCGAGTGAATCGGGTTTGAAGCCTTTCTTCATGAGGAATTCCTTCAGAGTATCATACCACGCCCGAGGGGCCTGCTTGAGGCCATAGAGGGCCTTATTGAGTCTGAAGACTTGAGCAGGATGCTTAGGATCTTCAAAACCTGGGGGTTGAGCAACATATACTTCTTCCTCAAGCTTACCATTGAGGAATGCACTTTTCACATCCATTTGATATAAGATGATATTATGATGGTTAGCATAAGCAAGCAATATGCGAATAGCCTCAAGTCTAGCAACAGGTGCAAAAGTTTCATCGAAATCAATTCCTTCAACCTGTGTGTAGCCTTGAGTTACAAGACGAGCCTTGTTCCTCACCACTAGGCCATTTTCATCTTGCTTGTTGTGGTAGATCCATTTGGTGCCGATGATATTGTGCTTGCGTGGGTCTGGTCGCTTGACAAGCTCCCACACATTGTTCAGCTCGAATTGATGTAATTCCTCTTGCATCGCTTGAATCCATTCAGGCTCCAGAAATGCCTCATCAACTTTGGTGGGCTCTGTGATAGAGACGAAAGCAAAATGCCCACAAAAGTTAGACAAATGTGAAGCTTTTGAGCGAGTAAGAGGACCTGGTGCGTTGATGTCGTTGATGATTCTCTCAATCTGTACTTCATTTGCAACGCGAGGATGAGTAGGTTGACGACTTTGATTTGGCTCAGCATTTTCTTCAGAGCCATTTTCTTCAGATGCACCAGCATGATTTTCTTCACGATCAGGAATGAATTGTTCAGCAGATTCTTTAATGGGTATGACATCCTGCGTAGCCTTTAGCTTGATGGATTCCTCAAGAGTCATTTCATCTAGCACAGAAGGTAGGTGCTCTCTTTGCGAGCCATTAGTTTCATCGAACCGCACATCTACAGTTTCAACAACCTTGTTGTGATAGGTGTTGAAGACCCTGTAGGTGTGCGAGTCCTCTCCGTAACCAAGCATAAAACCTTCATGTGCTTTTGGTGCAAATTTAGAATTGTGATGAGGATCTCTAATCCAGCATTTAGCACCGAAGACTTTGAAATAACTCACGTTGGGTTTCTTGTCAGTGAGGAGTTCATATGAGGTCTTCTTGAAGAATTTGTGAAGATATACCCTCTTGATGATGTGGCATGCAGTATCAATTGCCTCAGGCCAGAAGCGACGAGGTGTCTTGTATTCATCAAGCATGGTGCAAGCCATCTCAACAAGAGTCCTGTTCTTGCGCTCCACAACACCATTCTGCTGAGGAGTGTATGGGGCAGATAGCTCATGAGTAATACCAAGTTCATCGAGATAGTCATCAAGACCAGTATTCTTGAACTTGGTCCCATTGTCACTACGTATATGCTTGATCTTCACACCATAATTCGTTGAGGCCCTTGAGGAAAATCGTCTGAAGACTTCCTGCACTTCAGTTTTGTAAGTAATGACATGCTTTTTCTTCACGAGTGTGTGTAAGTTCCTCATGCCAGCATGACCCAGTCGTCGATGCCATAGCCAGCCTTCTGAAGCTTTTGCAAGTAGACATGTGGCAGGCTGTGGTCCTGCAGAGAAATCAACAATATACAAGTCTCCTCTCCTAAAGCCTTCGAAGACTTTGGAATTGTCAGATTCCATGAGCACTAAGCAGCGATATTTGCCAAAGACAACAACCATATCAAGATCACAAAGCATTGAGACAGACATGAGGTTGAATCCGAGGGACTCGACAAGCATGACTTTGTCCATGTGTCGATCCTTTGAGATTGCAACCCTACCTAGACCCAATACCTTGCTTTTGCCTTTGTCAGCGTAGGTGATATGCTTCAAATGTGATGGAGATAAAGGAGTGTTCATCAGTAAGCTCTTGTCACCAGTCATGTGATTACTACATCCACTGTCGAGGGCCCACTCAGTAGCTTTGGGTAAATCATCCTGCAGATGAATTAGTGCATCTTACGAACACATATACTTCAGAGTGAAGAATATGACATCAAATTCATCACACAGAATTTCATCAAATAATTCAACATATGTATATATAGTAGTATGAGGACGTGAGAAATGAATAAATCATTTCTTCATGATTAGCTTGCGTCCTTTCAAGCATTTCAGGTCTCCAGAAAATTCTTCAGACGATTTAGTTCATCTGGAGACCTGACCCTGCATAAGAGGTTAGTTCTTTTTCTTCACCACCCACATCTGGAGGGGTGGCAAAGAGTTCATCATTCTGCGAGCTCCATAAGAGAAAGGTGGCATTGAAGCCAAAGCGCTTTGTTTCACAGGAGAGGGATTAGTATAGGCATATGAGTAAGCAGAGAAATTCTTCGAGGACTTATGAACATAATGATTTGAAGAATAATGCACATAATCAGAACTCTTAGATTTTCCCTGCGAAATAGAAGCATTAGCATGATGATGATCATATGAGGAATTTGATCCATAAGAGGACTTGGATCCATATGAAGACTTTGGTCCATATGAAGAATTTGATCTGGGGTTCCTATTCTTCACAGGTGGTGTCATGAGGACATTCACCTGAAGACTTTCAAGGCACCTTTTGGGAACCCAGATTTTCTTCATAGGGAGACCATTCCTGCAGTTAGTTCCAACATATCTAGCAAATACTTCACCATTCTGATTTTTGAACAGTTTATAGTTGGAGTCAAATGACTCATCAGATGAATATGAGGATTCACAAGTAAAGCCAGATAAAGTGGATGGATCTACGGGAGGTCCCTTCACAGCAACCCATGAGGTTTTGGGATACTGCTCAGGTTTCCAGTAGGTTCCATCAGCATTGAGTTTCCTCTCAAAGGCAATACCCTCTTTCCTAGGGTTCCTGTTCAAGATCTGCTTTTTGAGCACATCACAAAGAGTCTGATGCCCTTTGAGGCTTTTGTACATGCCTGTCATATACAATTCCTTCAACCCTGCATTTTCGGCAGTGATACTAGTTGTATCCTCAGATGAGGAATTTGTGACCACAGAGATAGTTGAAGAATTTGCAGCAATAGAAGCATTTGAACTTTCAGGTGAGGAATTAGCAGTTTCACGTTCAATGCATTTCAAACATGGTGGAATAAATTCTTCCTGAGCGGAACTGATCTGTTGAGCAAGTAATGAATCATTTTCCTTCTGAAGATCTTCATGACTCACCCTTAGCTTCTCAAGATCTTGCTTTCTTTGAAGAAATTCATAAGAAAGCTTCTCATGATCGGATAAGAGAGTTTCATGATGACTTTGAAGGTTGTCAAACTTAAACTGTAGTTGCTGAAGATTATCAGTCAGTGTTTGAGTTCGATCCATTTCCTCACCTAATAGGTCATCGCTTTTGTCTAGCATATTTTGAACCTTTTCCAAAGCCTTGTGTTGTTTAACAGCAATATTAGCAAGTTTGGAATAGCTGGGTTTGAGGTTTTCATCAGATTCATCCTCACTTGATTCAGAGGAGGGATATTTGAGTACCTTGGCACCCTTTGCCATGAAGCAATAGGTGGGAGCATAATCATCGTTGCCGTCATCAGCAGTGTTGGGGAAGCCATTTTCCTCAGTGTTGAAGATGGACTTGCTGACGTAAGCAGTAGTGAGGGCTAGGTTCGCCACACCAGAGTCTAACTCCTCAGATGCCTCCTCTTCCTCATGTTCCTCATATTCAGCTTCAGAGTTCATTTCCTTGCCAATGAATGCCCAAGCCTTCTTGGAACTGCTCTTCTTGTGAGATGAAGACTTTGAAGATTTTGACGATGAGGACTTTGAAGATTTCTTCTTCTTCTTTGAGTCATCAGAACTGTCATCCTTGTATTTCTTCTTCTTTGATTCCTTCTCCCACTGAGGACAATCAGTAATCCAGTGACCAGGTTTCTTGCATTTGTGGCAAGTTCTCTTCTTGTAGTCACGGGATGAGGAATCTGATTTCATGTCATCGCCTCTTGAGGATTTTCCAAATCGGCCACGTCTAGAGAACTTCTGGAATTTCCTCACGAGCATTGCTAGCTCCTGACTCAGTTCTTCAGGATCACCAAGGCTGCTACCAGAATCTTCATCTTCAAATTCAGAGACTGCCTTGGCCTTCAGTGCGCGAGATCTACCATAGCTCGGTCCGTAGAGATCACTCTTCTCAGCAAGCTGGAACTCATGAGTATTTAGCCTCTCGAGGATATCAGCAGGATCAAGTGACTTGTAGTCTCCATGTTCTTGAATCATCAGTGCCAGTGTATCAAATGAAGAATCGAGTGACCTCAGCAATTTCTTCACCACCTCATGGTCAGTGATGTCAGTGGCACCAAGTGCTTGAAGCTCGTTTGAAATGTCAGTGAGGCGATCAAATGTTTGTTGAATATTTTCATTGTTGAGTCTTTTGAAGTGGTTGAAGAGATTGCGAAGAACATCAAGTCGAGAGTCACATTGAGTTCAGACTCCTTCGTTGACCTTGGACAGCCTATCCCAGATAAGCTTAGCTGTCTCCAAAGCACTCACTCTGCCATACTGCCCTTTGCTCAGATGGCCACATATGATATTCTTTGCTTGAGAGTCGAGTTGCTTGAATCTCTTCACATCAGCAGCGTTCACAGAAGGAGTGACGGAGGGAATGCCATTTTCCACAACGTACCAGAGATCGTTGTCAATTGCCTCAAGATGCATGCGCATCTTGTTCTTCCAGTAGGGGTAGTCCGTCCCATCGAAGGTAGGACACCCAGCCGAGACCTTGATCATGCCTGCAGTCGACATAACTAAAACTCTAGGTGGTTAAACCAAAATCACACAGAATAAGGGAGTACCTTGCTCTAATACCAATTGAAAGTGCGTTATATCGACTAGAGGGGGGTGAATAGGTGATTTTTACAAATTCGTCACTGAGGAATTTCAAGGTGAGGAAATTCCTAAGCAACAAACTACTTAGCAGCGGAATAAGTACTCAGATGCAAACATAACTTGGCATAAGCACAGTCATCATGATGAAATGAAATAGGCTCAGAGTACAAGTAGCGTGATACACAGGATAAGCAGGCTGAAGACTAAGTGACTGAAGAAATAGGATTGAGGAAATTGAGAAAGTCTTCAGTCAAATTCTTCACATAGTAACGATCAAGTACACAACAAGTATGCGAGGAAATGAAAGGGTTGAGGAAATAGAACCAGTAGCTCGGTGAAGACAATGATTTGGTAGACCAGTTCCAACTGTTGTGACAGTTGTACGTCTGGTTGGAGCGGCTCGGTATTTAAACCTGAGGACACACAGTCCTCACTGTATTCTCCTTGAGCTAAGGTCACACAGACCTCGCCCAATCACTCGTGGTAAGTCTTCACAGGTGACTTCCAAACCTTCACAGACTTCGTCACTCGGTGATCCATAATTCCTCTTGGATGCTCTAGACCATGACGCCTAACCGTCTGGAGGATGCACAGTCCTCAAAGGTAACAAGCGTCGGTTCCACACAGGAACAATCTCTTCAGTGATGCTCAATCACTTTGGGTTTGTAGGTGTTTGGGTTTTGGGTTTTCCTCACTTGATGATTTTCGCTCAAAGTCCTCGGAGGATGGGATGCTCTTAATGACAAGTGTCAGTTTCTCTCGGAGCAGCCAACCAACTAGTGGTTGTAGGGGGCGGCTATTGATAGCCTAGGGAGCAGCCCGACATGATAAGACATAAATGCCCTTCAATGATATGACCGTTAGGTGGGTAGGATATTTGGGACAGCTGGCGCGTAGCACAGCAACGGTTGGAAACTTGAGCTCTCAAATTCCTTAGGGCTATCATGTTCCTCACTTGTAGGCAATCCGCACTGGCGAATTCCTAACTCCTCAGTCAAAACAAATTTCTTAGAGAACAGAAGAACTTCGTCTCTGTCACTGAAGAAATTGACTGAACTGTATGAGAGTTCCAATGGCTTCACTCGAAAGGATTGGGTAGGTGTAGGATTTTGAGATGAGCATCACTTGGAAACTTTTCCTTTGTTTTACCTCGACCCCCTTTAACAGTACGGTGTTTTCTACGACTCAAGAAGAAGAAAATGAAACTACGAAAACAAAAGTCTTCACGCTTCATAATCCTCGCATGAATATCAAGTCTTCAAGGTCACACCAATTTCCTCACTTTCAAAGTCTTCAAGAAAACCAAAGTCTTCAACTGAAGACATTCATTTTTAGGGGTCGACTTTCATCATAAATAACAAACTCCTCATAGACTTATAGACCTGTGTACACTCATAAACACATTAGTCCCTTAACCTATAAGTCTTCAATACACCAAAATCACTAAGGGGCACTAGATGCACTTACAAAGAGGCCTTTCTTCAACTTGTGGTTGACCATGAGAATGAACTTGTGGCTGCTTCCCTTGTTGCTTGTCACTAATGGGCTTCTTCTTCAACGGGCAAGATCTAACATGACGCCCTTCAGTTTTGCACTTGAAGCAAACAATCTTGTCTGAGTTCTTGACTTGCTATTGGCCCTTCTTATTGTTGCTTTTGGACTTATTATTCTTATTGGAGTTGAATCCAAGTCCACCTTTGTCATTGGGAGATTTTTGCACACTCAAAATATTATTGAGCGTGGACTTCCCTTCATGACTCTTTTCCAAGTCTTTCTTCAAGGAAGTGACTTGGGCCTTGAGCTCTTTGATTTCCTCTACATGATTAGTATCAATAGAAGTACTAGAGGAAGTATAAGCTTCATCATTAGAGAAACAAGGCAAGAAAAGCAATTCATCACAAGATGTAACAACATTGTGAGTAGATGAATTACGAGGACTAGCACATGGGAAGATAGCATTTTGACTTGTAGTAGTGCTAGTATCCACATGAGGCTCACTAGATGTTACCTTAGTAATCATAGCCTCATGAGCTATCTTTAGCTCATTATGGGATACTAGAAGATCATCATGAGAGCTTGGGAGCTTTGCATGACTTTCTTCCAATTTCCGATAATTGCAAGATAGCAACTTAAGTTGAGTCCTTAGCTCAACATTCTCCTTCAAAATGGATGCTTCAAAAGAAATAGAGTTAGTAGCATAAGCATCATCATTAACAACAAGAGGAGAAGGCAACTTGGCCAGCTCTTTTGAATATGAAGCTTTAAGTTGTGCATGAGACTCAGTGAGTCCGATGAGCTCACTCGTAATAAGCCTTGAGCCATTTTCGAGGTGCTCAAAGTCCTTAAGGAGTTTGACATGAGCAACTTCAAGCTTCTCATTTTTAGTTTTGAAATCATTGGCCACCTCAAGAGCTCTATCATGAGATTCTCTCACTCTAGATAATTCTAGAGTAAAAGTCTCCCCAAGAGATTCCTTGGTGGTTTGTTCAAGTTCAAGATCTTGAGATAGGTCCGCAATCTCATTAGCATAATCACGTTCATGACCTTCAATTTTCTCAATGGTGACCTCATGATCCTCGAGATGATATTCCAACTCCTCAATGTATTTCTTGCCCTCAATGGGAATAGACATGATTTGCATGAAGTTGGAACGAGCAATTTTATTTTTATGAAGAGCTTTAAAAATCATTTCCCCATTAATTTTTAAGGAAACAACATTATCATTCTTTTCATCAATATCCTCATCCTTATTAGCATCAACATCATTATCAAGAGACATATTGGGGTTCAAAGTAGGAGATACCTTTGAAGCCTTAGCCATAAGGCAAAAGTGAGAAACAATAGATGATGATGTAGGATCCCTTGAGGCACCATACAAGACCATTTCTTGTTCCATGGACCGTTGGTTTTCCTCTACATTGTTAGCACAATAACTAGAGGAAATAGAGGCATTTTTATCATGGCAACAAGACATAGCAAGCATATCATCATGAGATTTAGTCAAGCAATTTCTACATGATATGCAAGGACTATCAACACAAGCATGTGAAACATCTACAGAGCTCGAAGTGTTGAGGTCTAAAGAAGGATCATTGCAATAAGATAGTGATGAATGGTCATCAACAATAAGCCCACTATCATCATTGCAATGACCAACACTACTCACCATATCATTACCTTGTGGAAATCCACATGTAGGTGGAGTAGAAGAAGTTGAGAACACAACACGACCGGAGGTGGAGGGAGAACAATCAACCCAACAAATCTTGGACACACCATATTTATCTTGAAGCTTTGTCCACAACTCATGAGCATCCTGGAATGGCATGAGTTGAAATATAACTAAATTGCTCAAAGCATCGAAAAGAACATTAGAAGCTTGAGCATTGAGATAAGAGTTTTTCCCATCCTCTAAAGATAATCTTTGGGGATCCTTCGGAGGAGAAAAACCCATATCTACAATTCCCTCTAAATTTGGGTTCATGACCCTAAAGAGATTAAGCATGTGAATTACCCAAACATCAAAATTTGTGCCATCGAAACAAAGAGTGTCAGAGAATCCTAATCCCCTAGTCGACATCTTTACTCTCTAGGCGGTGAAGCCTAATAATGAGAGACAAGGCTCTGATACCAATTGAAAGATCATAGATGTCGCCTAGAGAGGGGCGAATAGGCGCTTTAAAATAATTACGATTTAGGCTTGAACAAATGCGGAATAAAACTAGTGTTTAATTTGTCAAGCACAAAACCTAAAATAACTAGGCTCACCTATGTGCACCAACAACTTATGCTAAGCAAGAGAAACAACTAAGTGATAGCAAGATATATAACATGAAACCTAAGGACATCACAAAGTAAAGTGCATAAGTAAAGGGCTTGGGTAAGAGATAACCGAGGCACGTGGAGAGGACGATGTATCCCAAGTTAGCACCCTTGCGGATGCTAATCTCCATTTGGAGCGGTGTGGAGGCACGATGCTCCCCAAAAAGCCACTAGGGCCACCGTAATCTCCTCACACCCTCGCACAATGCAAGATGCCGTGATTCCACTAAGGGACCCTTGAGGGCGGTCACTTAACCCGTACAAATGGCAACCCTTGGGGGCGGTCACCAAACCCATACACCTTGGCAACCCTTGGGGGCGGCCACCGGAACCCATACAAATTGCTCAGGGCGATCTCCAGAACCTAATTGGAGACCCCGACGCTTGCCCGAAGCTTTACAGCACAATGATTGAGCTCCGAACGCACCATCCATCTAGGGCACCAAAGCACCCAAGAGGAACAAGCTCTAGATTGCCCAAACACCCAAGAGTAATAAGCTCTTCTCAACTTTCACTTCCACATATCACCGTGGAGAACTCAAGCTGATGCACCTAATGCAATGGCAAGAACACACGAAGTGGTCAAGTCCCTCACTCCCAAATCCCACCACAACAACAAAAGCTATGGAGGAATGTGAGAGGAAAAACAAGAACTCCAAGATCTACATCCAAGGGGTTCCCCTCACTTAAGAGGAGAAAGTGATTGGTGGAAATGTGCATCTAGATCTCCTCTCTCCTTTCCCTCAAGAACTAGCAAGAATTATTGGAGGGATTGAGAGATAGCAAGCTCGAAGAAGGTCAACAATGGGGGGGGGGGGGAAACACGAGCTAGAAGGATAAGATGCAATGGCGAAGAAGACCCCCTTTTATAGGCCTCCCCAAATCCAACCATTATGCACTCTGCCTGTGCTCAAGCGGTACTACCGCTCGATGAGCAGTACTACCGCTTAAGCGGTAGTTCTAGGGTTAGTACAGAACAATTCACAGAACAGAGGCCGATAGTGCCGTCGGAGCGATACTACAACCCTACATCCTCTCTACTACCGCGTAGGAAAAGAGGGCAACTATAAACCAGAACAGAAGGTATTTCCTAAGCGGTACTAGGTGCGGTAGTAGAGTACGGAAGTACCGCATAAGCGGTACTACTGGGCTGCTACCGTGCAACTACCGCTAAAGGGAAAAAGGCAATAGGAACTTGCACAAAAATGATTTCCCAAGCCATAGTAGCAACAATAGACCATAGCGGAAGTACCGCCTAAGCGGTACTACTGTGGTACCGAGCGGTACTACCGCCTGAGCACATAAAAGCTGTCCTGAGACTAAAAATGCTATAACTTCTCCATACGAGCTCCGGAATGAGCAAACTCAAGCTTGTTGGATAGATGACGACAAGTTCTATCCAAAGAGCCCCCTTTTATAGAAAGAAGAGGCAGTAGAAAAATGCCAATGATATAGAGATGTGAAACCTCTATGAATGAAGAACCAGCAAAAACCCCAACATCGGAAACATCATAGGAGATGCATGTGAACTCTGTTTTCGATGAACACGATCTTGTCATGAAGATGACCATAAGCTCCAAATCTCACAAGGAGAAAAACCAAACAAGAACCAAGAAAGATGATGCAAAGATGCAATGATTTGAGCTCTCTATGAACTATACGATCAAGCTCATTACTTGAAAGCCCCCCTTGATAGTACGAAAAACGATCCTATAACCCGGTCTCCAAACTACCACCATGAGACCGGTAAAATAGAAAACCTATCAAGAGGAAACCTTTGCCTTGCACATAGTCCACTTGAGCTAGATGATGACGATCTTAACTTCCTCAAGTTGGACCACCTTTCTTGATTGCATTGGCTCGGTGAAGACTAGTTGATGGCTCCATCATTCTCCACTATGGGTGAGCCACTCTTCGACACATCTTCACAAGTCCATTCTCACCATAATGGAAGGCAAGCTTCAAGCATGATCTCTTCGGGATGCTCCACTTGAACTTGCACACTACAATCTTGATTACGATCACCACTTGATGTCATCCTCCATGGGTTGTATGAGATCTTCCTCTTGATGCAAACCCATGGAAACATACCTAACTCCCCATAGAAATCTCACGTAGACCATGGGTTAGTACACAAAGTGTAAAGGACAATGCTTACCATACCATGGGATCACTTGATCCCTCTCGTACATCTTGTACGCTTTGTGTGTTGATCAACTTGATTACCTCTTTGACTTAGTATTTATCAACCTTGTATCTTTCCAACTCTCTTCTTTAGGATGATGTCTTGAAGGTAAACATGAATGTTCACACAATCTTCTTCTTCAAGACCTGCTTGTAATAAGCTCAACTCTCACATGACCAGTCTTTGGATAAATCCTTAAATACCACCTTGGTCATCACATAATCTCCTTGAAACCAACAAATGGACTTCAAGAAATGCCAGGGACAAACCCTTCAAATATAACTGAAGGGAACCATTAGTTAATAGAGATTGTCATCAATTACCAAAACCACACATGGGGGCACCATGCTCTTTCAAGAAGCCAATCATAAACTTTAGGTATTGTAGTAAACCCATTCATATTTTATTATTGAATAATACCTACTGTATTCTAACTTCACCATGACTTATACCCCCGGATACAATCCACAGATTCATTAAAACAAGCAAACAATGCAACGAAAACAGAATTTGTCAAAAACAGAATAGTTTGTAATGATCTAGAAAAACGCAATAATTCTATAACTCAAAAAATTCTAAAAACTTAACAATGTGGGAAATTTGTATATCAATCATGTGTAAAAAAATCAGAATTTTATCATGTTCTAGTGAATTTAAACAATTCTGCTACTGGGCGCAAAAGTTTCTGTTTTCTCATAGAATCAAATCAACTATCAACCAAACCATCCCAAAGGCTTTACTTGGCACAAACACTAATTTAAACACAAAAACACAACCATAACAGTAGAATAATTATGTGCACACTCAAAAACAGAAAAGACAAAGGAAAAATAAAGATAAGTATTGGGTTACCTCCTAACAAGCGCTATTGTTTTATGACCCTATCTAGGCGTAATGCATAGTTTCAAGTGTTGTCACTCTTCAAATTAATTCCATAGGTGTCCCTCATAATAGATTCATATGGTGGCTTAATTTTCTTTCTAGGGAAGTGTTCCATTCCTTTCTTTCATGGAAATTGAAACCTTATATTACCTTCTTTCATATCAATAATAGTACCTATGATTCGTAGGAAAGGCCTACCAAGTATTATAGGACAAGATGGATTGCAATCAATATCTTCATCATGATTAAAATATAAACCAGGCAGAATCACTTTTTCTAAGAATCTCGCTTAGCTCTAAATCTAGCGGTTCTTTCTTTACTTTCATTAATGGTGACATAGATAGCTTTAATGGAGTCACTAATATCAAGCTTGGGTGGCAAAATTTGAGATTTGAGATTTTCCACATCATGAGCAATTCTATCCATGTTTCTAGCCATACCATCAACTTTATTCAATTTTTCCTCTATCATAGTATTGAAAATCTTTTGAGAATTAATAAATTATTTAATATTACTTTAAAGATTAGAGGACATCCTATTATTATTATTATTATTATTATTATTATAAGAATTAGCATAGGAATTTCCATAATTATTAGAGGAATTCCCAGGAAACAACCTTGGATTAAAATTACCTCTATAAGCATTATTATTGAAATTATTTTGAGAGAAAAAATTCACATCAACGGAATCATTATTTTTCTCAATCAAAGTAGACAATGCCACATCATTAGGATAAATATGAGCACTCCTACTAGCAACTATTTTCATAAGCGCATCCATTTTATCACTCAAGGTAGTAATTTCTTCCATAGAATTCACCTTTTTACTAGTTGGAGTTCTTTCAGTATGCCATTGTGAATAATTTGCCATAATATTATCAAGGAGTTTTGTAGCTTCTTCTAATGTGATTTCCATAAAGGTGTCCCCCGCGGCGGAATCTAAAAGATTTCTAGAAACAAAGTTCAATCCCGCATAATTTTTTTTGTATGATCATCCATAAGCTTAAACCATGAGTGGGACAATTTCTTATCATTAATTTCATTCTCTCCCAAGATTGTGCAACATGTCATGCTCAAGTTGCTTAAAATCCATGATTTGATTTCTAAGATAAATATTTTTTGCGAGAGGAAAATACTTGGCAGTAAAAGCATCCTTACACTTATCCCAATAATCAATACTATTTCGTGGCAAGGATGAAAACCAAGTTTTAGCATGATCTCGTAGTGAGAACGAAAATAATTTCAATTTTACAATATCATTATCCACATATTTTTTCTTTTGCATATCACACAATTCAAAAAAAGTATTAAGATGGGATGCAACATCTTCATTGGGACTACCATTAAATTGTTCTTTCATAAGAAGATTTAGCAAAGCAGCATTAATATCACACGACTCCGCACTAGTGGTAGGAGGAGCAATTGAAGTACTAATAAAATCATTATTATTAGTATTGGAAAAGTCACACAACTTTGTATTTGCTACTTCTTGAGCTTGCGTTGGTTTTTCCCTTGAAGAGGAAAGGGTGATGCAGCAAAGTAGAGATAAGTATTTCCCTCAGTTAAGAACCAAGGTATCAATCCAGTAGGAGATACACGCAAGTCTCCAATCTATGCACCTGCAAAAACAATCAAACACTTGCACCCAACGCGATAAAGGGGTTGTCAATCCCTTCATGGTCACTTGCAAAGGTGAGATCTGGTAGAGATAGATATAAAAGCTTACTAAAACATAAAACAAAATAAAAGTAAATAAATTGCAGCAAGGTATTTTTGGGTTTTTTGGTTTATAGATCTGAAAATATATGATGGAAAATAGACCCGGGGCCATAGGTTTCACTAGAGGCTTCTCTATTGAAGGCAAATAATATGGTGGGTGAACAAATTACTGTCAAGCAATTGATAGAAAAGTGCAAAGTTATGACGATATCCAAGATAATGATTATGAATATAGGCATCACGTCCGTGTCAAGTAGACCGAAATGATTCTGCATCTACTACTATTACTCCACACATCAACCGCTATCCAGCATGCATCTAGAGTATTAAGTTCATAAGAACGAAGTAACGCCTTAAGTAAGATGGCATGATGTAGAGGGATAAACTCAAGCAATATGATGAAAACCCCATCTTTTTACCCTTGATGGCAACAATACAATACGTGCCTCACTACCCCTACTTTGTCACTGGGTGAGCACACCGCAAGATTGAACCCAAAACTAAGCACCTCTCCCATTGCAAGAAGAACCAATCTAGTTGGCCAAACCAAACTGATTATTCAAAGAGAAATACAAAGATATCAAATCATTCATATAAGAATTCAGGGAAGATTCAAATAATATTCATAGATAAACTGATCATAAATCAACAATTCATCGGATCTCGACAAACACACCGCAAAAGAATATTACATCAGATAGATCTCCAAGAACAACGAGGAGAACATGGTACTGAGGATCAAAGAAAGAGAAGAAGCCATCTAGCTACTAGCTATGGACCTGTAGGTCTATGGTAAACTACTCACGCTTCATCGGAAGGGCAATAGAGTTGATGTAGAAGCCCCCCGTGATCGAATCCCCATCCGGCAGGATGCCGGAAAAGGCCCCAAGATGGGATCTCACGGGAATAGAAGGTTACAGCGGCGAAAAGTATTTTGGTGGACGCCTCCGGTGGTTTCGGAATATTTCTGAATTTATAGGCCAAAGATTAGGGTTGGAGGACTCCCGTGGGGCCCACAAGCTAGGGGGCGCCCCCCTAGGGCGCGCCCTAAGGGCTTGTGGAGCTCTCGGGACCCTTCTGCCTTCCTCTCCAATTCCTATGTGTGTCTTCTGGTCCAAGAAAAATCATCGTGAAAGTTTTATTCCGTTTGGTATTCCTTTTCTGCAAAACTCAAAAACAAGGAAAAAACATGCATGCATCACACACCTCCATACATATGTTTGGGACACATGCATGCAGTGGTTGTCTTCGGACACTCTCCCTCTCGTGGTTATTGGCGGCAAGCCTATATATTCATGAGCCTGCGTGGATGTCCATCGCTTCGACCGATAACGAGAGAGGTTACCAGGGTGGATTCTTCTTCTTTCGTTTGTGTTACCATATAGTAGGTCATGGTGAGATTCCAGACCTAAGTTTGAGTGCATGTGTACGCATGAATCCCCGTCACCGGCTCGAAGTGGGGTGACATACATGCTATGCATCGTGAACCCTTGTTCTGTGTGGGGACTTTCCGGTTCCAAAGCATGGTGCCACATCAAAGTTGTGCATTGGGTATTCAAAACACCACACAACACTTCCATACATATGTTTGGGCCACATGGAGGCAGTGGTTGTCTTCGGGCACTACTCCCTCGCATGGTTATCTACGACAAGCTAGCCCATCTGTGGGGCCGTGTGGACGTCCATCACTTTGACAGACAATGAGAGAGGCTATACGACCAAGGTGGATTCTTCTTGGTCCGTGTTACAGTACATCTTGGTGATATGCCCTCTCCCACCGATTCAAAGTGCATGGGGGGGGGGACTACTTCGCACTTCCTGAACCTCCGTGGGGTCGGGGATGACCGATTCAATGTGTGCCACATCAAAGCTGTGAATTAGGTATTTAAATATCACACCACCCTTTTCATACATATAGTTGGGCCACCCGCAGGTGGTTCATATGTGGTCTCACCCATCTCACACCACAAGCACACATTTGGGGCCCCGCACACGATCCACCTTTGACCATAAGCTAAAGGGGGTGGGGGTTTAACCATGATGGACTCCTATAGGTTTAGTGTTACGGCAGGGTGAGATGTCAGACCTAGCTATTTGGGGGCATGCGTTTATAGCTAGGATTCCCCTCCCGCCGACACAAAGTGGGGGTGGCGGACTAGCAATATTGTGTGCTTTGTGAGATAGGTGCCACATCAAAGTTGTGCATTGGGTATTTGAACATCAAACCACCCTTTTCATACATATATTTGGTCCACATGCAAGTGTGTTCATGTTTTGACCCTTTCCCGCATTTTTTGCCAAATTTATAAACAACACACAAGTCTGATGCAACAACCGTCTGCGATTGTAGACACAACAGACACGGTTCCCTCAGACTACGTGTGCCATGCCCGTGCGCCTGTCACTCCCATCAGCACAGTAGATTGGGTCACAGTAGATTGGGCTCCACGAGGCTTCCCTCGCAATCCCAAAAATATCTACCCGCCTGGAGGGTTTTTCTGTTTGATGGCACATGATTATTATGTTTCAACCGTGTGCGATCTTTGTTGCTCCCGCTCCCGCCTGCATCACTCAAAAATATCTACCCGTGTGGAGGGATTTTCTGTTTGATAGCACACGGTTATTATGTTTCGACCATGTGCGATGTTTGTTGCTCCCGCTCCCGCTGCATTGCTTAAATATATCTACCCGCCTGGAGGGTTTTTCTGTTTGATAGCACACGATTATTGTGTTTGGACCGTCTGCGATGTTTGTTGCTCCCGCTCCCGCCTGCATCCCTCATAAATATCTATCCGCCTAGACGGGTTTTCTATTTGATAGCACACAATTATTTTGTTTGGACCATGTGCGATGTTTGTTGCTCAATCCCTTCATCCAAATTTTCAGTAGCCCCGGCATTTTACTCCCGCCTAGTAAAATTTTCAGTAGCCGCGTCATTTCATCAAACACCACCTTGGCCCCCTTCCACACACACACCCCAAAACCTCTGCCCACACACACCACCCCTCCCTCACTCAAAACCCTAGAAAGGTCGCCACCGCCGCCGTGCCGCCTTCATCGTCAACATCTGTCGGTATGCCTGTGTAGGTTACCCACCGATCTCCATACCCTAGCTGCCCTGAGTTTCTTAGATGACACCTGCTAAATGCCCCCTTTTCCACAGATTCCCATCCCCCTCCCCCACTCCAGAGCATTGCAACCTAAGTCCGGCTACGCTCCCCGTGGATCTCGAGGAGCGAATGGCCCAAAAGAGGTTTATCGTGGCCTCTTCGCCCAACAACAGTAAGGTGGCCGCCGAGGCTGCCGAGGAAGCCAACGATGATGACTGGCTGCATGCTCTCCATCAGCGGGCTAGAGTATGCTGGTATGTCGCGGACGCCGGCTATGACATAGAGGTCGTCGACAGCGACGGCCTGATGCGGGCTATGTCACGGGTTAAGTGGCCCACCCCCAACCCCTCGGGTTCAACCACCATCGATCTCATCCATGGCCCCACGCTGATCTCCTCTTGCTCGTTGTCAAGAATTTGCCATCCTACGTTGTTGTCGAGCCCCTTTTGTCATTTCTGAAGGACACGTTCTGCGATGCTGGCTTGGGATCCTCAGCTGCCAAGTTAGACCTCATCGACGGCAACCACGAGGAGGGAACCCTCTCAGGCTCTTCCAAGGGGAAAGAGCCCATCTATGACATCAGGGAGGGCACCCTACATCCCTGCTCTTCCAAGGGGAAGGAGCCCATCTGCGATAACATGGAGTGCACCCAGAGTCCATGCTCTTCCCATGGGAAGGAGCCCATCCGTGACAAGTGAGGAAACCCATGATTTGTTTTGTCGTGCCTCTTCATAGGGGGGAACCCATGATTTTTTTGTCGATCCCCTTTTGTAGTGAGAATCTGTGCAATTTTAATTGCTATATTTGGTTGTTTGCAGTATGCCTTGTTTATTTCAGTTATTCACAATGTGATGCTCTATATGTGCATCTATTTACTGTGCAGTACAATTTCATCAATACCAGTTCAACGACCATATTTGTTTCCTGTTAAGCCTGGTGTAGGTAACAAGCCCCATCTTTTTTCACATTGTGATGTTGAATTCTACAATTTGATGTATTAAGCACAAGCTACGTTCTATGCAATTTCAACAATACCATTATGAATGACTATATTTGGTTGATGTTAAGCCTGTTGTAGCGAGCATATTCCTCTTTTAACGGTCTTTGGTTGTTCGGTTGTTTGTAGTTAGCTTATGTCCAGTTTCAATTGCTATCTTTGGTTGTTCGTAGTATGCCTTGTTTATTTCAGTTATTCACAACGTGATGTTCTACATGTGCAAGTATGAACTTTGTAGTTCAATTTCATCAATACCAGTTTCAACAATACCACTATGAGTGACTATATTTGGTTGTTGTTAAGCATGTTGTAGCGAGCATATGCCTCTTTTAATGGTTTTTGGTTGTTTGGCTGTTTGTAGTTAGCATATGTCCAGTTTCAATTTCTATATTTGGTTGTTCGTAGCATGCCTTGTTTATTTCAGTTATTCACGATGTGATGTTATATATGTGCAAGTATGACCTGTTCAGTTCAATTTCATCAATACCAGTTTCACCAATACCACTATCAATGACTATATTTGATTGTTGTTAAGCATGTTGTAGCGAGCATGTGCCTCTTTTAACGATTTTTTGTTGTTCGGTTGTTTGTAGTTAGCATATGTCCAGTTTCAATTGCTATCTTTGGTTGTTCGTAGTATGCCCTGTTTATTTCTGTTATTCACAACATGATGTTCTATATGTGCAAGTATAAATTGTGCAGTTCAATTTCATCAATACTAGTTTCAATAATACCATTATGAATGACTATATTTGGTTGTTTGCTAAGCATGTTGTAGCTATCATATGCCTCTTTTAACGGTTTTTGGTTGTTTTTAGTTAGCATATGTCCAGTTTCAATTGCTATATTTGGTTGTCGTAGCATGCCTTGTTTATTTCAGTTATTCATAATGTGATGTTCTATATGTGCAAGTTGAACTGTGCAGTTCAATTCAACAATACCAGTTTCAACAATACCACTATGAATGACTATATTTGGTTGTTGTTAAGCATGTTGTAGTTAACACGCCTTTCCATTTTTATTTAACAATAACTAGTGTACTTAGACCTGCACAATACCAATTTGAATTACTATATTTGCTTGTTGTTAAATGGTAGGCCTGTTGCAGTTGACACACCTTTCCACTTCTTGTTTTGCTTAACTAGCATGCTTAAACCTGCACACTAAACCTATCATTTGGAGATTATGTTGTCTACCATGGATATATTTGGTTGATGTTTAGCCTGTTGTGCTTAACATGCCTTTCGATGTACTTACATAGGACAATATTGGGAACGACTGATGTTTTCCATCGAGATTAGTTTCATCCCATGGCTTATATATACTCACTGTTCAGGATATCGGTAGCTGGTACCATATAGGTCGGGGGGGCTGATAAGGAATTAATCGGTGAATTAGATATTTAACAGAATATATCTGTAACCCATTTATCGGTAGGTTAACTAGGGCCATATCTAATATATCTGAGGCTACATAGCAACATGCATTGTACTACCAACAACAGCAACAACAACAGCAACAGCAACAGCAACAGCAACAACAACAGCAACAGCAACAACAACAGCAACAACAACAACACACCAACAAACACAAAAAACACAAAAAAAAAAAAAAAAAAAAAAAAAAAAAAAAAAAAAAAAAAAAAAAAAAAAAAAAAAAAAAAAAAAAAAAAAACAAAAAAAAAAAAAAAAAAAAAAAAAAAAAAAAAAAAAAAACAAAAAAACAAAAATAAAACAAAAAAAAAACTAAAAAAAAACAAAATAACAAAAACAAACAACCAACAAAAAAACAATACAAAAAAAATAAAAAAAGAAACAAAAAAAAAAAAAAAAAAAAAAACAACAACAACAACAACAAAAACAACAAAAAAAAAAACACACAAAAAAACAACAACAAACAACAACAACAACAACAACACAACAACAACAAAAACAAACAACAAAACCAAACACACGGGCAACAGCCGAACATGCGAACAAGCAACACAGCACAAACAACAACAACAACAACAACAACAACAACAACAACAACAACAACAACAACAACAACAACAACAACAACAACAACAACAACAACAACAACAACAACAACAACAACAACAACAACAACAACAACAACAACAACAACAACAACAACAACAACAACAACAACAACAACAACAACAACAACAACAACAACAACAACAACAACAACAACACAACTGCAGTTAACTGCAGATAATCGGCCGATATTTGTAACAATGTAATAAACCCCCTCCTCCCCATAATATAAGATGTTAGTTCATACAATATGTGAGTATATTGGATGTAATAAGATCTTATATAATGGGACGAAGGGAGTGTTGTACTACATCATTGTGCAATTGTTGTTTAGCTTCTAATATTAACTTGGTGCTTTTAGGTACATATGTCATTGGTAAAGATCCGCGCTTCAACCTTTTTTGCGTATGGGGCAATGAGATATTCATGAACAATCATCAATTGAGGAAACTGATATAGATTTTTAATAATATGGGTCAAAAGATGACAAATAAACTATTTGTTTACACTTTATCCAAGATAACAGTGAACTGCAGGATGGTAAGTAAGAACTCTGCAGCCTTCTTTTTACTGCCTATAATGAGTTGTGTTAGATGACAATGTTTGAATCTTTTTCCTTTGCAATGGTTCCCAAAGAAGTTTACTCAAGATTAAATCTCAATCTATATGATTGGTGGGCATGCAAAGTTTAAAGTATTTCTACCAGAACACAATGACTATCTAGATGTCCTCATGAAGACAGTGAAGGATGGGCGGTCAGCCGTCACAAAGGGTTGGACTAGAGTCGTGCATGCCTTCTGCATAGAGGAGGGAACAATATGGGCATTCCGCTTCACCTTGTTCAGCAACCAGTGTGTCTTTTGCCTCTTTCTTTACCGTCTTTAATAGTACACGTATACAACCATGGTTCATCATTGTCGGTGCTTATGTAATTGTTTGTTTATGTAATTCTTGAACATATGTACCTGTAAATCGAATAATGCATTGGTTGTTAAACCTGATGGATATGAATAAAGTTATAGCCTACTTTCATATTCAAATTCAGTACGATTTTAAATAGAAGCGATTAAATTAGGGTGAAAATACGCTCAGCAAGTCATTACAGCGCACACGGTCTGTAAAGCACAACGTGTGCGATATACATCATAATCTGACACGGTTCACAGAGAGAAAATGTGTGCGACCATGCACACAGTTGCCATTTGCAAAGCGCGTGTGATGTCAGACAATATCACAAATGGTGCGAGCAAACTAAATGTTTGTGATAGCCGCCTTATCGTACGCACTTTACAATCATGAACTATTTCTGATGTTGTACGCATCGTAAATGTTACACCATAGAATAGCATGTGCGATAGTTATCCTGTAAGACACTAGTACGACAGTCTGATGTTTCATAAACCTATCCGGCACTTGTATGATGATTAACTTATCTTATTAATTATATAGCACATACTGTTCGGGAGAAGTGAATGTCTGTGATAGTCCCCTTATCATACAAGATTTACAATCATGAACTGTTTGTGATGGGTTGCGCATTGTAAACGTTGCACCACAGAATAGTTTGTGCAATGGTAATGCCAGCACACACGAGTAGCAAGGGTGGAGCGTTTGGGATATTCGATATATCGCAAACAGTTGTGTGACAAATCGCGTTTGGGATAGATGCGGGCATCGCATACGCTTAGTTCTGTGAAATGTATGCATTCCTACTCCCTATCCCCGACGGTTTCTGGGTCATGTGGGAAGGACCCTCCCCCCTATCGCACACACAAGCAAGGCGACGGTTTAAAACTCTGTCGCAGAAAGGGGTTAAAAACCGTTTGTATAGCAGGTCGCTGCACTAGTGTTCTCAATGCATATTATGACCGTTGTTGCTCTCTAGTTGGTCGCTTCTCACTCTATTTGCTAGCCTTTGCCTGTACTAAGAGGGAATACTGCTGGTGCATCCAAATCCTTAAATCCAAAGTTGTTCCAGATGAGTCCACCATATCTACCTATACACGGTATTACTCCGCCGTTCCAAGTACATTTGCATGTGCCACCCCTAATCATTCAAATAAACATCTGTTTTGTGTGCCCGTACTGCTCATGGAGTGACGGGCAGTCAATATCTTCCATGCTAAGTGGGTTATTCTCACTATGGGTGTTTATTCACTTGTCATTGCACAACAGAGGCTGGTAATTGGGATGCCCAGTCTTGTAATTGAAAATAAAGAAAAATATAATAAAACAAACCCCTCGGAAAGTTGATTGTTTGGAGGGCACCCGAGGATTTGGCTAGCCATGGCTTGTATTTGTATGGTTGAGGGGGAGTAAACTTTACCTTACCACTTAGGAACCGCAGATAATGTGTATAGCATGGAAGATAATGAAATCCTTTTTCGGGATGTTGACAGGAAAAGCACACCTCTCAAAATGTATTCATCGTTGTTTTAAGCTTCGAGCTCTCGCACCTCTGCAAATCTCTACCTCCCTCTGCGAAGGGCCTTCCTATTTACTTTTATGTTATTTACTTTTATTGTTGAGTCATCACCTTCTCATTCAAGCACCAATTTGAAGAGCGCTATTGTCATTCTTAGTTTAACATGCATTGAGTCTAGTTAATGTTGGATGTGACCATGACTGGATCTCTTCTACCATGAATTACAATGCTTAGTCGTTGTTTGAACTTCAGACGTGCTCTGCATTTATGTTTTGTAGTCTTACAAAGGGCTAGCGAGATACCATGTTATCATATTATATCATGATTGTTTTGACAAATTGTTAGCATCCGAGATATCTTATTATTGCTCGCTAGTTGGTTATGTTATTGTCATGAGTAAATGTGAGATCTAAGTGTTATCATTCACATGGTTAGTTCACCATATTTGTTGAAAACTTGAACACTAGTTAAGCATATATATACAGCAACGAGAACAAAAGAGTTTGTAAAAGTTTTCCTTTACCACTTTCAGTTTGTCAAGTGAATTGCTTGAGGACAAGCAATGGGTTAAGCTTGGGGGAGTAGATACATCCCAAACGTATCTACTTTTCCAAACACTTTTGCTCTTGTTTTGGACTCTAATTTGCATGATTTGGATGAAACAAACCCGGACTGACGTTGTTTTCAGCAGAACTACCATGGTGTTATTTTTGTGCATAAATAAAAGTTCTCGGATTTGACTCAAAATTTACGGAGCTTATTTTCAGAATATATAAAAATTATTGTCAAAGAGAACTACTGGAGGGGAGGGGCACCAGAGAGCCACGAGCTCAAGGGGCGCCCTCCCTAGGGAGCGCCCTATGAGCTCGTGGGTCCCAAAGGCCTCTGTTACCCTAACTCCAACTCCATAAGTACCGTCTCGTGGAGAGAGAAAAATAAGAGAGAAGGAACTATTGCATTTTATGATATGGAGCCGCCGCCACCTCCTATTCTTCATCGAGATGGCTGATCTAGAGTCCGTTCGGAGCTCCGGAGGGTGCAATTCATCGCCGTCATCATCATCAACCCTTCTCCATCAATAATTCCATGATGCTCACTACCGGGAGTGAGTAATTCCTTCGTAGGCTTGCTGGACGGTGATGGATTTGGATGAGATTTATCATGTAATCAAGTCAATTTGTTAGGGCTTGATCCCTATTATCCACTATGTTCTGAGATTGATGTTGCTATGACTTTGCTATTCTTAATGCTTGTCACTAGGCCCCAAGTGCCATGATTTCAGATCTGAACCCTCTATGTTTTCATGAATATATTTGAGTTCTTGATCTTGTCTGCTAGTTATATGCACTTGTTATTTTTCTGATCCGTAGACCCCAAAGTGACAATTGTTGGGATACTCTCTGGGGATGACTGTAATTTGAGGATTTCATGTATTCACCATGTGTTAATGCCTTGTTCTGGTTCTCTATTAAAAGGAGGCCTTAATATCCCTTAGTTTCCTTATGGACCCCGCTGCCATGGGAGGGTACGACAAAAGATGTCATGCAAGTTCTTATTATAAGCATGTATGACTATATACGAAATACATGCCTACATTGAATTGATGAATTGGAACTATTGTGTTTCGCTATAGGTTGTGGTTACAATATGATGAATGTAATCCAACACAAATATCCATCATTGATCCAATGCCTATGCTTTTCTTATATTGGTCTTTGCTAAGTTACTATTGTTGCTGTTGTTACAATCACTTCAAATTGCTTTTGTTATTGTTTCTGTTACTATTGCTACTATGCTACTAAACACTTTGCTGCAGAAATATTATTTCCCAGGTGTGGTTGAATTGACAACTCAGCTGCTAAGGATCATAAATATTCTTTGGCTCCCCTTGTGTCGAATCAACAAATTTGGGTGAAATACTACCCTCGAAGACTGTCACGATCCCCTATACTTGTGCGTTATCAGCGATATAAGCATTCTCATTGTAGTTTAGCACATAAAACATATAGATTTCCTGTAGAGTAATTTCAGCATGGTCTATGAGTATGAATGCTTCAAACCAAGTATTTTTATGTGACAATTCTTCACACCCAAAAAATAGACAAAGTTCGTTATAAAGTTCAAGCGTGATCAAGTTATTACAATGTTTTGCCACGATTCGATCATGAAAAAGCATGCATTGGAAATTAAGATGGTCATCTTTATTGTAAAGTTCATAAGTAATGGGATAAAGAGAACATAATTTTTTAGCAAAATCATCTATCACTTTAAGCCAACATTTAGTTTTGTCATGTTTATGCTTCTTACAAAATCTTTCATCCCTAAATGGCATATCTTCACAAAGTTTATGCACTCTACAAAAATTGACATGCTTATAAGAAACCTTTTTATCATGACTAGTGCAATCATCATTACTATTATGGATATTCATAGAAAGCATAATAACAACATTGAAATCATGCTTATCATTCAAGGATTTTATGCCAAAAAGTTTATTGAGTTCTTCTTCTAAAACCTTGGCACGATTTTCTGATCCATCATTTTCAAGAAAGACATTATAGAGATAATCAAATTGGCACAACTTCATTTCCAGTTTTTGTAGTTTTCTTTTATAAACCAAGCTGGTGATAAACAAGAAACTAAAAGATTAAATTGCAAGATCTAAAGATATACCTTTAAGCACTCACCTCCCCGGCAACAGCGCTAGAAATAGCTTGATGTCTACTATGTAACTTTTATTCTTGTAGACTCGGTTGGGCCTCCAAGTTTATGCACTCCACAAAAATTGACATGCTTATAAGAAACCTTTTTATCATGACCAGCGCAATCATCATTAGTATTATGGATATTCATAGAAAGCATACTAACAACATTGCAATCATGCTTATCATTCAAGGATTTTATGCCAAACATTTTATTGAATTCTTCTTCTAACACCTTGGCAATTTCTAATCCATCATTTTCAAGAAATACATTATAGAGATAATCAAATTGGCACAACTTCATTTCCATTTTTTGTAGTTTTCTTTCGTAAACCAAACTATTCGTAAACGAGAAACTAGAAGATTCAATTGCAAGATCTAAAGATATACCTTCAACCACTAACCTCTCTGGCAATAGGGCCATAAAAAGCATGATGTCTACTACGTAACTTTTATTCTTGTAGTCTCTGTTGGACCTCCAAGCGCAGAGTTTTGTAGGACAGCAACAAATTTCCCTCAAGTGGATGACCTAAGGTTTATCAATCCGTTGGAGGTGTAGGATGAAGATGGTCTCTCTCAAACAACCCTGCAATCAAATACAAGAAATCTCTTGTGTCCCTAACACACCCAATATAGTTGTCAATTTTATAGGTGCACTAGTTCGGCGAAGAGATGGTGATACAAGTGTAGTATGGATGGTAGAAATAGGTTTTTATAATCTAAACAATAAAAATAGCAAGGTAGCAAGTAACAAAACTGAGCACAAACGGTATTGCAATGCATAGAAACAAGGCCTAGGCTTCATACTTTCACTTGTGCAATCTCTCGGCAGTGCTAGCATAATTGAATCATATAACAACCCCTCAATGTGCGACAAAGAATAACTTCAAAGTTCCTATCGGAGAAAGTAGGATGAAAACGTGTATCAACCTCTATGCCTAGATTACCCCAATGTCACCACGGGAATCCGCAAGTTGATTACCAAACATATATCAGGTGACTCAATAGAATGCCCCATTGTCACCACTGTATCCATATGCAAGACATACATCAAGTGATCTGAAATCCAATATCGAATCCAACATAACGAAATCTCAAAGAGCAAGACTCAATTCATCACAACAAAGATAGAGAGGGAAGAACACCATATGATCCAACTATATTAACAAAGCTCACGATCCATCAAGATCATGCCAAATCAAGAACACGAGAAACAGAGAGATCAAACACATAGCTACTGGTACATACCCTCACCCCCGGGGTTGAACTACTCCTTCCTTATCATGGAGACCGCCGGAATGATGAAGATGGCCTCTGATGATGATTTCCCCCTCCGGCAGGGTGCCAAAAAAGGACTGCAGATGGGATCTCTTTAGAACAGAGGCTTGCGGCAGAGGAGTTGAAGTTCTAGGTTTATTTTCTAGGGTTTTCTCTATTTATAAGAATTTTCAGCGTTGATTTCACACCAAAAGGAGTTACGATGGGCCCACAAGGCAACAACCCCTCCCTACCCCCAGGGCGCCTGGGGTTGCCTTGTCACTGCCTCGTGGGTCTTCAAGTCCTCCCACGAAGCTTCGAGGGTCTCTTATGTTCCAGGAAAAATCATCAAAAAGTTTCGTCGTGTATGGACTTCATTTGATATGGATTTTCTGGAAAACCAAAAACAAGCAGAAAATAGCAACTGGCACTGGGCACTAGGTCAACATGTTAGTCCATAAAAATAATATATAAGAGCACCAAAACCATACAAAAACTCATGTAAATATAGCATGAATACTTCATAAATTATAGATACATTGAAGACATATCACAGAGTATCAAGTCTGATGACGAAGGCTCTACCACTAGCAAAACATGAGCAACACCGATAGCCATGGATGTTAGAAAAGCATGCGACTAGATTATTGAATCTAGTGCAAGTGAGATACTTTTGGAAATGTGCCCTAGAGGCAATAATATTGTATTATTAAATTTCCATATTCATACATGAAGTGTTTATATTCTATGTTATAACTGATATGATCCTGGAATACGCGATTCAGTGGAAAACTCATATGCATGTGTGGAATGATAAATGGTGAAATAAAAGGTTCCTAGTCTTGCCTCTAGGACTAGCTCAAGTGTTGTTGTTTTTTATCACGTTTTCCGGATCTTAGGATATCATAAAGTGTAACGATAGTCCTAAAACAACATCGAGATTATGACGTTGGAAGAACGATCATACTGAGTCGACCCAAACTTGTATGTTATGAATTGAGTTTATATCGTCTGAAATCAATTGTAATAACATGGAGTGTTGATGTGAGATTTTGCTCCTTAGACCATGAGAGTATCGTAGTCACTTCTTACCGTACGTTGGGCTTTGGGGTTTCTCAAACGTCATGTGTAACACGGTGATCATAACAACAAATTACAGGTTGGTCGGAAAGTTTGACATGGGACTAGATATCTCGAGAGTGGGATTTGCTCCTCCGACAATGGAGAGATATTCTTAGGTCCCTCTCGGTGTGACGGTGATACGTCCATTTTGCATCATGTTTTTATCTTAATATTTATTACATTATGGACTGTTATTTCACTTTATGATACAATTCTTATGCCTTTCCTCTCTTATTTTGCAATTTTCACATAAAGAGGGAGATTGCCGATAGCTGGAATTCTGGACCGGAAAGGGCTATATCGTAGGCATTTTTTTGAACATCTCCAAATGAGTTGAAAATTGACAGAGAATTATTTTGGAATATATTAAAATTATTAGCGAAAGAAATATCAAAGGGGGACCCACGAGGTAGCCACAAGCCTGGGGGCGCGCCCCCGAGCTTGTGGCGCCCCTGGCAGGCCTCCGGGGCCCATCTCCTATATGATGCCATTTGCCCTAGAAAAAATCAGAAGGAAGATTTCGGGAAAAAACGCCACCGTATCGGGGCGGAACCTGGGCAGGAGCACTTTTGCTCTCCGGCGGAGTGATTCCGCCGGGGAGACTACCCTCCGAGAGGGGGAAATCGAAGCCATCATCATCACCAACGATCCTCTCGTTGTGGGAGGACCAATCTTCATCAACATCTTCACCAACACCATCTCATCTCAAACCCTAGTTCATCTCTTGTATTCAATCTTTGTCTCAAAACCTCAGATTGGTACCTGTGGGTTGCTATTAGTGTTTATTACATCTTGTAGTTGATGCTTGTTGGTTTATTTGGTGGAAGATCATATGTTCAAATCCATTATGCTATTCAATACCCCTATGATCTTGAGCATGAATATGTTTTGTGAGTAGTTACGTTTGTTCTTGAGGACATGGGAGAAGTCTTATCATAAGTAATCATGTGAATTTGGTATTCGTTCGATATTTTGATGATATGTATGTTGTTGTTTCCCTTGGTGGTGTTATGTGAACGTCAACTACATGTCACTTCACCATCTTTGGGCCTAAGGGAAAGCATTGTGGAGTATTTATTAGATGATGGGTTGCTAGAGTGACAGAAGCTTAAACCCAAGTTTATGCGCTATTCCGTAAGGGGCTGATTTGGATCCATATGTTTCATGCTATGGTTAGATTTATCTTAATTCTTCTTTCATAGTTGCAGATGCTTGCAAGAGGGGGTAATCATAAGTAGGAGGCTTGTTCAAGTAAGAACAGCACCCAAGCACCAGTCCACCTACATATCAAATTATCAAAGTGACGAACGCGAACCAAATAAACATGATGAAAGTGACTAGATGAAATTCCCATGTGTCCTCAAGAACGCTTTGCTTATTATAAGAGACCATTATGACCTGTCCTTTGCTACAAAAAGGATTGGGCTACCTTGCTGCACCTTTGTTACCATTACTACTTATTGCTCTTTACAAATTACCTTGCTACCAAACTATCTGTTACCGATAATTTCAGTGCTTGCAGACAATACCTTACTGAAAACCGCTTGTCATTTCCTTCTACTCCTCGTTGGGTTCGACACTCTTACTTATAGAAAGGACTATGATTGATTCCCTATACTTGTGGGTCATCAAGACTCTTTTCAGGTGCCGTTGATGGGGAGTGAAGAGCCTTTGGTGAGTGGAATTTGGTAAGGAAACATTTATATTACGTGCTGAAATTTATTGTCACTTGTTACTATGGGAAACAATTCTTTGAGGGATTTGTTCGGGGTATCTTCACCTCGACCGGAAGCACAAAGTTTTGCTCTTCAACCTATTGCACCTACTGAAAATATTTATTATGAGATTCCTTCGGTTATGATAGAGAAATTGCTAGATAATCCTTATGCAGGAGATGGAACAATATATCCTGATATGCACCTAATTTATGTGGATGAAGTTTGTAGATTATTTAAGCTTGAGGGTTTACCCGGAGATGAAGTTAAGAGGAAGTTTTTCCCTTTATCTTTGAAGGGAAAAGCATTGACATGGTATAGGCTATGTGATGATATTGGAGCTTGGGATTGGAACCGATTGAGATTGGAATTTCATCAAAAGTTTTATCCTATGCATCTGGTTCATCGTGATCTGAATCTATATATAATTTTTGGCCTCGTGAAGGAGAAAGCATCGCTCAAGCTTGGGGGAGTATTAAGCACATGATGTACACATGCCCCAATCATGAGCTCTCAAAAGAAATTATCTTACAAAAAAATTATGCTCGGCTTTCTCATGATGATCGAACCATGCTCGATTCTTCTTCAACTGGTTCCTTTGTGAAGAAAACTATTGAATTCATATGGGATCTTCTTGAAAGAATTAAACGCAACTCTGAAGATTGGGAACTCGACAAAGGTAAAGAGTCGAGTATAATGCTTAAGTTTGATCATGTTAAATCCTTTATGAACGCCGATGCTTTTCATAAGTTTAGCACTAAATATGGACTTGGCTCAGAGGTAGTTGCCTCATTTTGTGAATCATTTGCTACTCATGTTGATCTCCCTAAGGATAAGTGGTTTAAATATCATCCCCCTGTTAAAGAAAAGATTGGGGAACCCATTATAGTTAAAGATGAACCTATCATTTACAATGTCTATCCCGTTGTGCCTACTTCTTATGTTGAGAAACCACATTTTCCTGTAAGGATAAAGGAACCTGCTAAAGTTTCAACCGTGGTTAACAAAAGTAATATTAGAGCACCTAGACCCTCTGAATAAATTAAAGTTGAACCTAATGTTGCTATGGTTAAAGATCTCTTGGTCGATAATATTGATGGGCATGTTATTTATTTCTGTGATGAAGCCACTAGAATTGCTAAACCCAATACTAAAGATAAGAATAAGCCTGTTGTTGGCATGCCTGTTGTCTCCAGTTAAAATAGGAGATCATTATTATCATGGCTTATGTGATTTGGGTGCTAGTGTGAGTGCTATTCCGTTTACCTTATATCAAGAGATTATGAATGATATTGCACCTGCTGAGATAGAAGATATTGATGTTACTATTAAGCTTGCGAATAGAGATACTATTTCTCCACTTGGGATTGTTAGAGATGTTGAAGTCTTGTGTGGAAAAATAAAATATCCTACTGATTTCCTTGTTCTTGGTTCTCCATAAGATGATTTTTGTCCCATTATATTTGGTAGACCTTTCTTGAACACCGTTAATGCTAAGATTGATTGTGCTAAAGAAATTGTTAGTGTTAACATTGGTGATGTATCTCATGAGTTTAATTTCTCCAAGTTTCGTAGACAACCTCATGATAAATAATTGCCTAGTAAGGATGAGATTATTGGTCTTGCTTCTATTGCTGTACCTCCTACTGATCCGTTAGAACAATATTTGCTATACCATGAAAATGATATGCATATGAATGAAAGAAATGAAATAGATAAGATGTTCTTTGATCAACCACTTATCCTGAAACAAAATTTGCATGTTAAAACTCTTGGAGGTCCTCCTCCACCTAAAGGTGATCCTGTGTTTGAATTATAACAATTGCCTGATACATTGAAATATGCTTATCTTGATGAAAAGAAGATATATCATGTTATTATTAGTGTTAACCTTTTAGAGCATGAAGAAAAGAGGTTATTAAAAACTCTGAGGAAGCACCGTGCTGCTATTGGATATACTCTTGATGATCTTAAGGGCATTAGTCCCACCCTATGTCAGCACAAGATTAATATGGAGGCTGATGCTAAACCAGTTGTCGACCATCAACGACGATTAAATCCTAAGATGAAGGAGGTGGTAAGAACTAAAATATTAAAGCTTCTGGAAGCAGGTATAATCTATCCCATAGCTGGTAGTAGATGGGTAAGTCCTGTTCATTGTGTCCCTAAGAAAGGAGGCATTACCGTTGTTCCTAATGATAAAAATGAGCTTATTCCACAAAGAATTTTAACGGGTTATGGGATGATATTTGATTTTAGAAAATTAAACAGAGCTACTAGAAAAGATCATTACCCCTTGCCTTTTATTGATCAAATGTTAGAAAGATTGCCCAAGCACACACACTTTTGCTTCCTTGATGGATATTTTGGTTTGTCTCAAATACCCATATCACAAGCCGATCAAGAGAAAACTACTTTCACTTGTCCTTTTGGAACTTATGCTTATAGACGTATGCCTTTTGATTTATGTAATGCACCTGCTACCTTTCAAACATGTATGACTGCTATATTCTCTAACTTTTGTGAAAAGATTGTTGAGGTTTTCATGGATGATTTTTTCGTTTACGGAACTTCTTTTGATGATTGCTTAAGCAACCTTGATCGAGTTTTGCAGAGATGTGAACAAACTAATCTTGTCTTGAATTGGGAGAAGTGCCACTTTATGGTGAATGAAGGTATTGTCTTGGGGCATAAAATTTCTGAACGAGGTATTGAAGTGGATAAAGCTAAAGTCGATGCAATTGAGAGAATGCCATGTCCTAAAGATATTAAAGGTATAAGAGGTTTCCTTGGTCATGTTGGTTTCTATAAGAGGTTTATTAAAGACTTCTCTAAAATTTCTAGGCCTCTTACTAATATCTTGCAAAAAGATGTTCCATTTGTTTTTTATGATGATTGTGTAGAAGCCTTTGAAACACTTAAGAAAGCCTTAACTTCTGTACCCATTGTTCAACCACCTGATTGGAACTTGCCTTTTGAAATTACGTGTGATGCTAGTGATTATGTTGTTGGTGTTATTCTAGGACAAAGAGTTGATAAGAAATTAAATGTTATTCATTATGCTAGTAAAACTCTAGACTGTGCTCAAAGGAATTATGCTACTACTGAGAAATAATTTTAGCAGCTGTGTTTGCATGTGATAAATTCAGATCTTACATTGTTGATTCTAAAGTAATTGTTCACACCGATCATGCTGCTATTAAATACCTTATGGAGAAGAAAGATGCTAAACCAAGACTCATTAGGTGGGTTCTTTTACTACAATAATTTGATTTGCATATTACTGATAGGAAGGGAGCTAAGAATCCCATAGCTGATAACTTGCCTAGGTTAGAAAATGTTCTTGATGACCCACTACCTATTGATGATAGTTTTCCTGATGAACAACTAGCTGTCATAAATGCTTCTCGTAATACTTCTTGGTATGCAGATTATGCTAATTACATTGTTGCTAAATATATACCACCTAGTTTTACATACCAACAAAACCCTGGATGACCCACATCTTTATAAAGAATGAGTAGACGGTATTATTGGACGTTATGTACCTGAGCATGAACAGGAACAAATCCTACGGAAGTGTCACTCCGAGGCATACGAAGGGCACCATGCTGGAGACAGAACTGCACATAAGGTACTATAATTTGGTTTTTATTGGCCTACTCTCTTCAAGGATTCCCGTAAGTTTGTTTTATCTTATGATGAATGTAAAAGAATAGGTAATATTGGTAAGCGTCAAGAAATGCCTATGAATTATTCACTTGTTGTTGAACCATTTGATGTTTGGGGTTTTGATTATATAGGACCTTTTCCTTCCTCTAATGGGTATACACATATTTTGGTTACTGTTGATTATGTTACTAAGTGGGTAGAAGCTATTCCAACTAGCAGTGTTGATCACAACACATCTATTAAAATGCTTAAAGAAGTCATTTTCTCGAGGTTTGGAGTCCCTAGATATTTAATGACTAATGGTGGTTCACATTTTATTCATGGCGCTTTCTGTAAACTCCTTGCTAAATATGATGTCAACCATAGAATTGCATCACCTTATCATCCTCAATCTAGTGGTCAAGTTGAATTGCGCAATAGGGAAATAAAATTAATTTTACAAAAGACCGTCAATAGATCTAGAAAGAATTGGTCTAAGAAACTTGATGACGCATTGTGGGCATATAGAACTGCTTATAAAAATCCTGTGGGTATGTCCCCTTATAAAATGGTCTATGGAAAAGCATGTTATTTACCTCTTGAGTTAGAACATAAAGCATATTGGACAATCAAAGAACTTAACTATGATTTCAAACTTGTCGGTGAAAACAAGTTATTTGATATTAGTTCTCTAGATGAATGGAGGACACAGGCTTATGAAAATGCTAAGTTATTTAAGGAAAAAGTTAAAAGATGGCATGATAAAAGAATCCAAAAACAGGAATTCAAAATAGGAGATCAAGTTTTATTATACAAGTCTCGTTTAAGATTCTTTGCAGGAAAACTTCTCTCTAAATGGGAAGGACCATGTATCGTTGAAGAAGTTTATCGTTCCGAAGCCATCAAGATAAACAACGCCGAAGGCACTAACCTAAAGCTGGTTAATGGGCAAAGAATTAAACATTATATCTCAGGTACGCCCATTAATGCTGAAACTAATATTATCCAAACCATGACACCGGAGGAACACATAAGTGAGACCTTCCAGAATGTTACAGAGCCCTGAAAAAGGGGTAGGTACGTGATACGGTAAGTAAACCGACCCCAAAAGTTCCATAAATGTACTTTCTGTCCGTTTTGGAATATTTAAAATTAGGAAAATAATAAATAGTCCGAAGAATGCACGAGGGAGCGACAAGCTCAAGGGGCACGCCCCACCCCCTGGGCGCGCCCCCCGGTCTTGTGGCCCCCTCGTGGACTTTCCGGACTCCGTTTTTCTTTCATGTTACTTGTCCTGCACGGAAAAAATTCATTATATATACTTCCCGAGGTTTTGACCACCGTATCGCAGAGATACCTTCTATTCTTGTTTTGTGCTGTTTTTCTGGCAGATCTAGATCGCCATGGCTCCACCAAGCTCTTCCAAGGACAAGTTCTACGAGAAGGTCATCAACCCCTACCTACCGGAGGTGATGAAACACCCCTAGGAGATCCAGATGCATGAGGGGGTGCTTCACATCTGGGATGTTCAAGGGCCTAAAAATACCAGGAGCGTGGAGGCCAGGCTTGAAGCCGTCGAGCAAGCGGTCTTCAAGTGCCAAGGGATGGTGGAACGCAAACTCATCGCCAACCACTCCATGATCAAGGAATTCACCCGTGAGCACAAGGTGGATGGCAGGTCAATGGGAGACATCGTCTTCGAATTCAACGAGCGAATCGACTATCTCCAAGGCCAAATCTATGATCTTCAAAATCAAAATTTTGAGTATGAGGCAAGATTTAAAGATATGAGTTTAGCTGCAAATTTCAGGACCCCGAAGACACTTTCATCCTTTTATGATGGGGAGCCAATGCCTTGGAAACCGTAGGACAAGCCTACTACTTCATCATCACCATCATCACCAAAGAAGGAGACTTGAGTACACGGGTATGGGCACTCCCCTTGGCTTGTGCCAAGCTTGGGGGAGGTGCCCCAGTATCATATCACCACCATTTTTAGCATTATTACCTATCTTAGTTCGATCCTTAGTTATTTCGTGAATTAGAAGAATAAAGTTTTAGTAGGATCTATTTTCTAGTGCTTTCTTAGTGATCTATCTATCTACGTAATCTTGTGCGAGGTATATAATAAAGAGTAGTTTGAGTTTTTCTTTGCTTTCTTGTTTCAATCTTGGCAATGAAAAATAAAGGAATAAAAGATCATATGCTATCCCCATGGGGAGTAATGACTTCACATAAAAGAAGTATAGTTGATAAAATTTGTTGGAAGTTGACAAACATAGCATTGGTCATTGGTGCAATCCATGAAAAAGTAATAAGGGAAGATAGGTATCACATATAAATATACTATCTTTGACATCTTTTGTTATTTTGAGCCCCCATCAAATATTCCATATCAATTAGTTGACGTTGGACAAGGAAGACAACGTAATGAGTTATGGTTGTTTACATTCACATAGAAGTTATATTGTTATGGATCTCCTAACATGTGGTGCTTGTCTAGGATCTTTTGCTAGCCAAAAATTCGCACTAAGTAGAGATACTACTTGTGCATCCAAAACCCTTAAACCCAGTTTCATGACATGAGAGTCCACCATATCTATCTAAGGATTGAATAAGATCCTTCAAGTAAGTTGTCATCGGTGCAAAAGCAATAAAAAATGCTCATAAATATGTATGATCTTTTATTATAAGGGAAAGTAAGCTTTGTACGATCTTGTGATACTGAATAAATAAAAGTGACAGACTGCATAATAGAGGTTGCTATCACAAGGGGCAATATAAAGTGAGGTTCCTTTACATTAAGAGTTTGCACATCTAAAAACAAAAAGCGCATGGCAACCTCTGCATCCCTCTGCGAATGGCCTATCTTTTACTTTCATGTATTTTACTTCTATGCAAGAGTCATTAGTGTTTATCCTTATCCCTCTATATGTACTCTCTAGTGGCAAGCATCATGTGGTAGATAGATCCAGACATATATATCCAGTTGGATGTCGGTGATCATGAGTTATTATTGTTGACAATACCCTTGAGGTAAATAAGTTGGGAGGCGAAATCATCAGCCCCTATCTTTCTATGTGTCTGGCTAAGACTTCTTGCTCTATAAATATGCCTTGAGTGTCAGCAATCATAGAAGAGTATATGATGGTTGAGTATGTGAACTTGCTAAATAAAGCTCTGACATGGACTCTTTCTAAAAATATGATGGATTGTGATTGTTTCAATGACTAAGAACACAGTTTGTTAGTTTCCAATAAATTTTATGTTCCATACTTTAGATTGTGAATGAATTATTACTCTAGCATGAGAACTTTTATGATGATATATTGCTGTTATGATCATGACCATGATGCTTCCATATCCGTATTTTTATTTTTATCGACACCTCTCTCTCTCTAAACATGTGGTCATGATTATCGATTTCGGCTTTTGCTTGAGGACAAGCAAGGTCTAAACTTGGGGGATTTGATACGTCCATTTTGCATCATGTTTTATGTTGATATTTATTGCATTACGGATTGTTATTTCACTTTATGATACAATTCTTATGCCTTTCCTCTCTTATTTTGCAAGTTTCACATAAAGAGGGAGATTGTCGGCAGCTACAATTTTGGACCGGAAAGGGCTATATCGGAGGCATTTTCTGAACATGTCCAAATGAGCTGAAAATTGATGGAGAATTATTTTGGAATGTATTAAAATTATTGGCGAAAGAAATATCAGAGGGGGGCCACCAGGTAGCCACAAGCCTGGGGGCGCGCACCCCGAGCTTGTGGCACCCCTGGCAGGCCTCCGAGGCCCATCTTCTTCTATATGATGCCATTTGCCCTAGAAAAATCAGAAGGCAGGTTTGGGGACGAAGCGCCACCGTCTCGAGGCGGAACCTGGGAAGGAGCACTTTTGCTCTCCGGCGGAGTGATTCCGCCAGGGAAACTTCCCTCCGGGAGGGGGAAATAGAAGCCATCATCATCACCAACGATCCTCTCGTCGTGGGAGGACCAATCTTCATCAACACCTTCACCAGCACTATCTCATCTCAAACCCTAGTTCATCTCTTGTATTCAATCTTTGTCTCAAAACCTCAGATTGGTACCTATGGGTTACTAGTAGTGTTGATTACATCTTGTAGTTGATGCTTGTTGGTTTATTTGGTGGAAAATCATATGTTCAGATCCATTATGCTATTCAATACCCCTCTGATCTTGAGCATGAATATGTTTTGTGAGTAGTTATGTTTGTTCTTGAGGACATGGGGGAAGTCTTGTCATAAGTAATCATGGTAATTTGGTATCCGTTTGATATTTTGATGATATCTTTATTGTTGTTTCCCTTAGTGGTGTTATGTGAACGTCGACTACATGACACTTCACCACCTTTGGGCCTAAGGGAAAGCATAGTGGAGTAGATATTAGATGATGGGTTGCTAGAGTGACAGAAGCTTAAACCCTAGTTTATGCGCTATTCCGTAAGGGGCTGATTTGGATCCATATGTTTCATGCTATGGTTAGATTTATCTTAATTGTTCTTTCATAGTTGCGGATCCTTGCGAGAGGGGGTAATCATAAGTGGGAGGCTTGTTCAAGTAAGAACAGCACCTAAGCACCGGTCCACCCACATATCAAATTATCAAAGTAACGAACACGAATCAAACAAACATGATGAAAATTACTAGACGAAATTCCCGTGTGTCCTCAAGAACGCTTTGCTTATTATAAGAGACCGTTCCGACTTGTCCTTTGCTACAAAAAGGATTGGGTTACCTTGTTGCACCTTTGTTACTGTTACTACTTATTTCTCTTTATAAATTACCGTGCTACCAAACTATCTGTTACCGATAATTCCAGTGCTTGCAGACAATACCTTGCTAAAAACCGCTTGTCATTTCCTTCTGCTCCTTGTTGGGTTCGAAACTCTTACTTATCGGAAGGACTACGATTGATCCCCTATACTTGTGGGTCATCAGATGACATCCATCATCGTCTGGCCAGACATAGGTGACTACGTCAGGTGATGTCAGAACATGACAACGAGAAAGAAGAACAAAACCGATAATGAGGATATCAGTATAGTGAGCATGTGATGCTCATGAGGATACCGATGCATTCCGGGTTTTGTGAAGTATTTTGAGGCAAAGGGAACATCACATGATAACCAAAGGTTCACTTGAATATCACATGTGATGCTCATTGAACGAACAGTTTTGTCCATGTCTATGATTTACCGAACCTACGGGGTCACAAGCTTAAGTCAATCATGATCTGCTGAGTGTTAGTAGGATGGGAGTGACGAGAATATATTTGTGGAATTGTTTCACTAATATTATGAATATTTCTAAGAGGATCCGGAAGCGTTTCGAGGTCACCGAAAGGGTTTTAGAGTTTATCGGGCAATACCGGGTATTCCCGATAATTAATATATAGGTGGAAAATGTTTACGAAGATGTTAAATTATATATAAAAGGGTCTAGTAATAATTATAAGGTTTTCATATTAATTTAAATATCAACGGGCCTTAAAAGGCCAAGAGGTGGAGGAAGAATTGGGCCACTAAGGCCCAAAACGGGAAGGTGCCCCCCTTCCCATAGTGGGAGGCCGCATTAGGGTGGAGGAAGGACTCCCCCTTCCCCCTTTGTCTGGCGCAAGGGGAGGGGAGTCCTTCCCCTCCTCTTGGCCGCCCCCTCTCCCCTCCAACCTATATATACATGAGGTATCGAGCTCTTTTCTACACACAAGTTTTGTAGGCTCCTCTAGTTCATCTAGCCCTAGTTCTAGTTAGTCCTAGTTGACTAATTAGAGGTTGGTCTAGTTCCTATAATCCTCATAATTAGAAGCCCAGTGTGGTTCTAATCTTCTTTGTCTAATTCTCCGGCGATGATTAGCTTTGGAAGGCGAAGCGCTGTCGGATCGTGAAGGTTGCATGCTTGTAACCAAGTAGAGAGGTCGTGCTTTCGGTCTTCAGTTCAAAGGATTGTTCATGGGCGGTTCATGGGATCGTTCATCGACAGTTCGAGGGACACCAAGTATGATCTACACCGACACGATCATCTTCCGCTGCAACTCGGTGACGGTAACGATCGTGATCCCAACCCATTAGGCATCTTCATATTGATCTTGGGTATGCGTAGGCGTGATTTTTTGTTTGTTTTCTACTACATTTCCCAATAGTGGCATCATGAGCAGTTATATGAGTAGGTGCAGATTGCGATCTAGATCACATGTGGATGTGAGGGTTGATGTTCTTGCTATGCTTCCTTCGAGTGTTGCTTCGGTTCAGTTCATCGACAATATGATGTAGCTTTGTTACAAGGTTCTAACAATCGATCGGCTCTGGTTGTCGACGATCTGCTAACAGTTCCTTGGGCTTCATCATAGTTGAGAATAGTGAACTATCGCATACACAAGAGGGTGTTGCATATGGATGTTCTTCTAGGGGGTCACACATATTTGACGAAGTTTAGTGTGGGGCTAGATATTTTTAATTAAGTCTCTTGTTCCACACACCCTGGACCTTAATCTAACATCAAGAATCATCGCCTATGTTGTGGATGTAGGTAGCTAGTATTATTTGTTAAATCTGGTTAACCGCGTAACTAAAATTTGGTAAAACCGATTAGAGGACGTCTAACTTGGTTTTGCAGAGTATGCATATGATGTGGTATAGCCTTCGTCATGATAATGAGTTTGTGTATGAGATGGTTATATGTTGTAATGTTAAGTGGAATGCATGTCACGGCATGATGGCTGGAGCCACGTGATTGCCACGTTAATGTAAATATCATAGAGATAGCCTACAGGTTACAAGTGACGATGGCAAACATACACGAAGGACCCCGACATGGAGAAGGTGTACTAGGTGCGGGAAGAGGAGCAATAATTTCAAGCTACGGTGGAATTTCTGAATTTGGTGCCACGACAACATTTTCTGAAACGGTCACCACGACAATGTTTTCTGAAATTACCGCCATGGCAACGTTTTTGAAATGGTTGGCACGGAAACGAAATATTGGCCGTCACGACGCTTCAATAGAAGATTGAAGATGATCCTGAAGGATTCCCGGCGCCCAGGGCTATACCATATCATGCTTTTATGAATTGCGTGGGATGTTTATCCCTTTGTTGTTTGCACCCTTTGATTGTGCAGTAGTCAATTATTAGGGTGATCTCTTACAGATAAAATCAAGATTAAAATATGCTCTTCCTAGTTTTGCAACCGTCTACGACATTCTAGCATCTCGGAGTATGTCATGTCCACATGAGTACAAACGAGATGAGATGTGTAAGACGAAGATGGTCAGACCTTGTATGCAGATAGCACTCGGTTATCTTGAAGTTCTGGCAGAATCATTCTAAGCTCGGAGCACGAAGCATCGAAAGATGAACAAGAGTCATATGGTGATATGATTGGCAATAGTTTGCCTACGAGTCAAAATTATCATCATCTGTGATGTCCACTTCAATGATTGAGAACTAGATTTGGATCTTGAATCACTCACTGTTAATTATGAGAGATATTAATTTGAGTGGGAGTGAACTTTATATTAAAATTAGTTTAAACACGGGCGCAACATTAATTATGGATAAATGTCTAAATATATTTTGTGTTTATCGTTGTAGATCAATGCCTTGCAATATGTTCAACTTAGCTCCTATGTTAGAGAAAGAAAAGTTGGTTGCTAATGGTGGAAACTATCTAGATTGGATCCTGAACCTGAGATTTGTTGTCATGAGTGCTAAGGAGTACTAGCTGGAGCAGCCCCTAGGTGATGCTCCTACAAAGGATGCAACAGTAGAAGAAGTTGATGCTTATGCTGCTCGTAGTGATGACTATGTTTCAGACGAGTGCCTCATGTTAACTTGCATGGATCCTGAATTACAGAAGCATTTTGAACGATCTACTGCTAAATTTATAACTGGGCCACTAAAAGTTTTGTACAATAAGCAGGCAAGGACCGAACATTTTGAATTAAACAAGGCCTTGATTGAATGCAAGATGAAAGAGGGTTCCTCAATGAGTGAACATATAGTAAAGCTTGCTAGCTATGTTGATAGACTAGCTTCTCTGGAACTTGGAATTCCGCCAACACTCGGTAAAGATATTGTGCTTGCTTCACTCCCCCATCTTACGGTTGTTTTATCATGAATTACAACATGAATGGGATGGAGAAAAGTGCAAACGAGTTGTTTGCTATGCTCAAAACTACGGAAGCTGGAATGCAGAAGAACAAAACAGTGTTGATGGTCAACAAGACCACCAGTTTCAAGAAGAAGGGCAAGTCCAAGAAGAAGCAATCTACTGAAGCCGATAAGACCGAGTCTCAGAAGAAGAACAAGGCCGGAGCCTCTAGAGAGATTGAATGTTTCTACTGCAAGCAGAAAGGACACTGGAAGCATAACTGCAAGAAGTATTTGGGGGATAAGAAGAATAGTTCTTCCGGTAAAGGTATAATTGTTATACAAAGTTAATATTATTCTACTTGTAAATTTCTGTATGTCATAAGTATTTGATACTGATCGTTAGTTGCTCTCATTCTGTAAACCGATACATGGACTACAGAGAGCTCACAAGGAGTGAAGAAATGAAGTCGTGATACACAAATTGTGTTGGTTGAACACAATTGATCTGGCCGAACACAGGACTGCGCCTCCTCTCCTACGCCAGTGGCCACTCTGGCTCCGGCGGCCACCTCTCCCGGCGCGCATGCTGAGCCGCGTCCAGCTCTCGGGTTTCCCCTCTGCCTCGGGAAGCATGAGCCCCGCATGTGCCTCTGACCCGCGGTGTCCCTCCCCGCCGCATGACGCGAACCCACCTCCCCGACTCCACTCCCTCATCATCGCCCTACCATCGCCACAGGCTGTCCCGGTGCCTGACGTGAGTGGTGCTCCCTAGCAGCAAGTCAGGAACCGGAAGGAGCACCAGTCGCCCGTGTCCTGTCCAAGGTCAGCGGGGCTGCTCTCCTCTCCGCCGCCACGATCTGCCATCCCCGCTGCGCTCCATGGATCCTGCTACAACTGCGGCGAGGACAATGGCCACATCTTGCGCCACTACACCAACCCGGCCAAGTGTGTCCGCTGAGGTGGGCGCTACCACACCTCCCGCGGCTGCACCCGCCCGCGGAGCCCGTCGGACAAGCCACCGGCACACCCGACATCTGTCCTGCATCTACGCATGCTTGTGGAGTCTTCAGGCACTCTGCCACCGCCGCCTCCTGGCCCTCCCCCCCCCCATGGCGTGATTCGGGTGGCTTCCCACTCGCCCAACATGCTACCGCCGCCGCCACCGGATGCCCTGCCGGCAGTTGCGATCCACTTAGGGAGGGCCTGGTGCGATGTGGCTTGTGGATCTTCGACGGGTAGCGTGGTTGGCCCCCAGTTCTCTGCTCCGTTCGAGGGCACCGTGGATGTGGAGCCGGTCGATTGCTACTTCCTGGAGTCCGGCGAAGATTTGTGCACCCTGGAGGAGGAGTTGGAGTGGGCGGTTGTAGTTTCAATCGCTGGCGCGCTCCCAAGTGTGGACCTTGCCTCGGCGGCGGTGGTGCTCCATGTGGAATTCAACCTTGGCCCACTCGACATGTCCATACGCGCCTTACACCCGGAGGATTTCTTGGTCCTCTGCAGATGCAAAGAGATTAGGGACCTGATGGTGGACCGGGGCGGGTCACGGCCACGGCGGAAAGGGTTCTCGCTTTCGCTCCGGCCTTGGCTCCACCATACCTTGTGCAGCTATCCCTCATTGGAGTGCCAGCGAACACATGGACACGGCGGGCGGCGCAAGAAGTTCTCAGGGGGATTGGCTTGGTGGTCAGGGTGGCAGAGAGCACGGCGAGGCGGAACGACATTTCACGATTTCATGTTTGGCTGCGGACGGATGATCCAGCCCGGATTCCTCCTCGCCACATCCTGGTTGTGGAGGAGCCAAGGCGCCGGCAGGCTTGCAGCCAGGAAGGTGGGGTCGACGTCCTGTGGTACCTGATGGAGATCATTAGAGAAGAGCCGCCGGTTCGACCGGTCTGGGATAGAGCTCCAGCTCACCTGCCAACGCCGCCGTCGCGAGATGAGGATGATGCGTCGGACCGCGGCGGCGGCAGCGGAGCTTCGCTGCGTGGGGGGCTTGGCAAAGGTATGGCTCAGGTGGATTCGTTGGCCAGCTCGACCGGCTGGACAAGATCCTTGACAGCGTCAGCCCCCCCAGCACGTCAGCATGGCGGCTCGCCACCGGGAGGATTCACGGCGTCGTCACCGCAGTTTCAAACTACCGGTCATGGACGGTCAATTCTTGGGGTGGACCAGGGGGAAAGACAAAGCGGCTTTCCATCAGAAAGCGTTGGTGGGCAAGTGCTGGGCAGGCATGTGGAGCATCTAGCCACGCAGGACAGGGAGGGACACTGAAGTGTAGCTAGTGGGCAGGACAGACAGGCGCCATCGTTGTCGTCTTGCTGCTCCAGAAGGATCGAGACCCAACCAACAGCTGCCGAGACGTCACATGTGCAGTCCCTGGCCTCGATGAACCAGCCCAACGGCAGGATAAGACATGCAAAGTCTGAGCTGGTTGTGATGATTGGCCCACTAGCGTGGAGCCCGGGGTGTGGGGACAACAATCAGATATAGCCCGGTTGCTCCATTCTCACAGGCTCCTGGGATCTGGCCCTACATGCCAGTCCAGAAAACGACCCCACTCGCCGGCCGCACCAGGAGCTGACGATGGAAGAGAAAGAAAGTGGATTCAGCAGCAGTATTTTATTGAACTTCTCTGTCGCCGAGTCTGATAGAGGAGGGGCATGTGGAGGTATGGCACTCGCAATGCATGGAGAGGCATGCAGGGACGATGGGACTATATTCCAAGTTAGCCTTTCATGGGACTCCAGCAATACCCCGCTGATACACAAAGACACGGAGGAGGCAATGCATACACCCATCCTTCCAACTGCCACGGTGACAGAAGGCCAAGTGGACCAGTTCTGCTCGGACAATGTGACCCTGCAGGATGCGTGTCATTCCTTATCGTTGGGAGTGGTGACCCTGGCGGGCGAGGAGGTTTGCCTAGGGGGGCAGCGGGGCAGGTGCATGCTCTGGAAACTTTCACGGTCAGTCGTTCCGAGACGAGTTGCACCCATGCAGCGGTTGCCCAGCCATGCATGCCACTGCAGGTGGGACCGGCCACATCGCAACAGGAGAATGTGGCTGCCTTGTGCGCGGATATTCCCTGTTCCTTATCGCCTATCTTGGATAGGCCTACTAGTCGGGCACCCAACAACCAAGTGCGGCAACCCAAAAGGAGGAGGGTGCTGGACACTACTCTTAGGCGGAGCGCTCGTATCGCCAAGTTCGCTGCTAGCAAACAGCAACAAGTCTTTATCAGAAAGCTATGCCTGGCAAATGAGAGTGAGCGCATTACACACAAAGCCCTCAACCTCTATGTGGATCTGTTTTCTCGTCCCCTCTCTGACGCTCACATTGCGGCTGTCTTAGCTCTGTTTGGCTGGGAGCCGTCAGTTCTACCGCTCGAGGAGCACCCGGTGGAGGTTGTGGCCAGGGCATAGTTGCCGGTGGCTTCGATGGTTTGGTAAGTCGTATCGATGAATGCACAACCGTTGAAAGTCTTGGTGTGGAATGTATGTGGGCTTAACATCCCGGCTAGGCGTAGCGTGGTTTATCAGGTGGTGTTGGCGGCTAAACCAGGCATTGTTTGCCTGCAAGAAACAAAACTAGAGGAGGTATCGTTGGCTCTAGTACACCAATGTCTCCGGAATAAATTTGGAAAGTTCTTCTACTTACCAGCTGCAAGAACCCGTGGTGGAATATTAATTGCATGGGATGAAACTATTACGAGGCTTTCCAACCCACATCGCACGAACAATACACTAACGACGTTGGTCAAATCTGAGGGCTCGACCAAGCTAACATGTGTTTATGGCCCACAACATGAGGCAGACAAGGTGGAGTTCCTTCAAGAGATGGTGGACATGAGGGATCTGTATGTTGGTCCTTGGGTTATTACCGTTGATTTCAACTTGCTAGTCAACCAGGGAGACAAGAACAATAACATGATCAACCGAAGGATGTTCAGCCGTTTCAGAGCTAAGTTAAATGGGTTGGAATTGAAGGAGTTGTACCTCAATGGCAGCGGTACATTTGGTCCAATGAACGACAAGATGCTACCTTGGAGAAGATTGACCACGTCTTGTCCTCGAATGAGTGGGATGAGGCATTTTCGGACTGCTTCCTCTCGGCCTTGGGCACTGCCATGTCTGATCATTGTCCACTGTTTCTTGACAAGAATGTGGAGATCGCTACCAAGAAATGGTTTAGGTTTGAGGCGTTTTGGGTCAAGGCGGAGGGGTTCATGGAAACGGTCCACGATGCTTGGAGCTCAACTCCTGCAACAACCAATGACTACCTAACGCTGCATAATAAGCTTCGGGCCACGGCGATCAGTTTGCAGAGTTGGAGTGCTAAATGGATCGGTAATATCAAGTTGCAGATCGCTATTGCCCTCGAGGTGATTCATCGGCTGGATGTGGCTATGGATTCGAGGGTGTTGTCTCAGGTGGAACGTGAGCTGCGGAAGTGCTTGAAGTGCAAATTGTTAGGGCTGTGCTCTTTAGAGCGTTCGATTGCCAAACAACGGTCGAGGCTTTTGCACCTCAAGGAGGGGGACGGAAGCACAAGGCTCTTTCATCGGCAAGCTAGTCACCGGTAGAAAAAGAATGTGTTGCACATGGTGAGGCACAATGGCCAAATTTACTCAGGTCAGGAGGAGGTTGCTTCGGCAGTGGATGCCTATTATGGCCAGGTGTTTGGTAGCAATTGTCAGAGGGAGCATGCGCTCAATTTGGATATTCTGGACCTGCCAAGTATGGATATGTCTCACCTTGAGGCACCGTTTACTTACGAGGAGGTGGAGCGTGTCGTCAAATCTATGAAGCTGGATGGTGCGCCTGGGCCGGATGGGTTCACGGGCCGCTTTTATGCTACGTGTTGGCATGTGATTCGTGAGGACTTCATGAAAGCCATGGCTTGCTTCTACAATGGTGATGTCAGAGGCATGGCAGCCATCAACAAATCCCTGGTCTCCCTTCTGCCTAAGAAAGAGGGTGCAATTGAGGTGGGCGACTTTTGGCCTATCAACCTTGTGCATGGAGTGATCAAATTTTTTGAGAAAGTTCTTTCTTCTAGACTGGTGGTGGAGCTACCAAGGCTTTTGGGCACGCGTCAGAGTGCGTTCGTCAAGGGGAGATCATTACATGATAACTTTATGCTCGTACAGTGCACGACACGTAGATTGCACACGTTAAAAGACCCGACGGTGCTCCTCAAGCTAGATATTTCAAAGGCCTTTGATTCGGTGCAATGGCCTTTACTTATTGAGGTTATGAGGAAGGTCGGGTTTGGACCGAAGTGGATATCTTAGATCTGTGGTATCTTGGCTACTTACACAACAAAGGTCATGGTGAATGGAGACCTTGGGATCACTATTTATAATTGCAAGGGGTTGCGGCAAGGGGATCCAATTTCACTGATGTTATTCATCCTAACCATGGAACCCTTGCATCTTCTGTTTCAGTTGGCCTCTAACCATGGAATGTTGGCTCCATTGGCTCGGGTTGGAATGAAACAAAGGCTTTCCATTTTTGCGGATGATGTGGTTTTGTTTGTGAAGCCAAAACAATCCGGGTTGTTGGCTTGCAAACTGATTCTTCAGCTGTTTGGTGCAGCATCAGGGCTACATATAAATATGAACAAGTCAGTGGCCTTGCCAATCCGATGCTTGTCCGAGGTTATGGTGGAGGCCAACAATGAACATGGATGCCCGGTGGGTTCATTCCCAATCAAGTATCTTGGGCTGCCCCTATCCTTGCGAAAACAATCGACTGCCCAACTTCAGTACCTGGTGGATCAAGTTGCCAATCACCTGCCAAAGTTGAAAGCAGCGATGATGGCCAAGAGTGGCAGATTAACTCTAGTGCAATCGGTTCTATGTGCCATGCCAACACATGTGATGCTGGCACTCGACCTTTCGGCCAAGACGATTGCCTTGCTTAACAAGGTGTGCAGAGGGTTCTTGTGGTGCAGAAAAGCTAAGGCTAATGGCAGTAACTGTGCGGTGGCCTGGGAGGCCGTATGTGCACCTAAGTGGGCGGGCGGGCTCGGAATTCTAACTTACGATGGCTAAATATGGCCATGCAGAGTAGATGGCCATGGCTGAAGCGCTCGGACATGAGCAGGCCCTGGAATGAATTCGATATAGAAGTGCCGAGGGAAGCGATGCTAATATTTCAGGCGACTCAAGGTCTAGTGCGAACGACGGGCAGAGCACTTTGTTCTGGGAGGATCGTTGGATTGGTGGTATGAGGATTCAAGAGATTACTCTGATGATCTATGACAGAATTCCGTCGCGGGTGAGGAAGCAGTTGACAGTTGCTGCCGCAATGGCAGATGGATCCTGGGCGGCGGAGATTGGGCCCAACCTAGGAAGTGCTGCCTTGACAGAGTTCTTGCAACTGCGGTCGAGGGTTACGGTCTGGGAGCCAACACCGGGGATAGAGGACAACATCAGATAGTATTGGGAGGAGAAGGGTGACTTCTTGGTTCACTCAGCATACGCATTAAGACTTGGCGGAAGGGAAGTGATCCTGACAGCGGAGCTGACGTGGAAGTGTAGAGCGCCATCACAATGTAGATTCTTTGTGTGGCTGGCATTGCGCAATAGATGTTGGACTTCCGATCGGTTAGCCAGACGTGGATTGCCGCACCAGGATAGATGACCTCTATGTGACCAGGAGGAGGAAATAACCAACCACATCCTATTATCTTGTGTCTTCACAAGGATGATCTGGTCCGGAGTTTGTGATGCGCTAGGGAAGCACGAATGGGCACCAAGCCAGCAGGCAACACTTGCTCGTAGTTTGAACGCAAGAACGGGTTCACCAACATGATGAGGAAGGACTTGCACACCATATTCCAGCTGGTACTTTGGGAAGTCTGGAAACACAGGAATGCCGTGGTGTTCAATGGAACTCTCCTGTCGATCAAGAATGTTATGGACAGGGTGATCACGGAGGGTAGAGTGTGGGTGGTAGCTGGCCTCTTGAAGGGTGACTTTGTTTCCTTCTTTGGTAGACTAGATCTATGGGTTTGGAGTGAGTAGTCCCCTTAGTGTCAGGTGGACCTTTGGGTTATGATTGTACAATTGTAAACCTATGGTGGAGGCTTTCTTTGCCTTTCTTCTAAAATAGATGATATGCACACTCGTGCAGATTCGAGAAAAAAAAGTCGTGATACAAGTCGGTAATAGTGATGGGATCGCTGCTCGGAGACCGTCAAAGTCATGTGTTTAGTTTGTCTTCAAGATTTATCTTGGAATTGAAATAATAGTTATTTAGCTTCAAATTTATGTAATGCATTATCCTATGGGTTATGCGATGGATATTCTTATAAGTTTTGAACAATAGTTGTTCGGATTATTATGAGTATATGGTTTTCGATTAAACCTCTATTTTGTGATGGTTTATTCATGATGAATCTTGAAGTTTGTGATCTATAACATTAAAGGTAAACGTCTTCAGAAGACTGATAAAACCACTTATGTGTGGCACTACTTGGTTATATCGGATAATTACATAGAGATGAAGTATAAAAGTCTTTTTATTTGAATTAACTGGATATATTGTGATGTATAAAGTCCGATGGATATAATAGGGCACAATGTTATGGGTAAATATGATTTACTTGATAAAACATAAGGGCTAATAGTATTTGAAATGGTTCAAAGAATTCAGGATGAAGATATAATATCATTATGACAACAGATAAACAAAGATTCTTCTTTCATGAAGAAATATATCTGAGTCATAAGTTTAGCAAGCAATTGAATAATTGTGGAATTGTTATTACCGATCTGCTATTATTAAAGTTTTGGGGATTTATAAATGAAACAGCATAATATTCACTAAACAGATGCACCATCTAAATGTATGATAAACACTATAAAGAGTTGTAGAATATTTTAGACCAAAGCTTCATTGTAGGTTTTGTGTTCCTCTCACTAAATTCAAAGTTCAAAATATTTGTCAAAGACTGAATATTTTTTGAGAAAAAGCTTCTCATTGAAAGGAGTAAGTGGGAGGATGTAATAGCTTATTGAGATTATTGAGTCTCCGGCTTAAGTTATAACAAGACTAAACCATAAATGTTCTGGAGTATTTTTGTCAACAAAACTGAGCAAAGAAACTACTACATTAGATGTAAGAGCTTCGGTGAAGACTGTAAAAGAATGCAAAGGTCAGGGAAGATTATCGAATCTACTGAATATTTCATCTTAGAAGAAGATGAAACATGCACACTACGAGGAAGTAGTGATGACGCCCAGCTAGAGAGGTATTATTTAAACCATTGAAATCCAAAGTGAAGTCCATATACGAGGAACAAGTTTTGAACTTGGTGAAACCTTCAGAAGGTGTATAAATGGATCTTCGAATATTCATGGATAGTGATCCTGATAGAATTTTTTTACAAAAGAGTTTTGTAGGAAATGGAAGAGTTGATCTTATCAAATATTCCTATTAGTAGCAATACTAAAAGTATAAATGGATTATAATGGTGAGTGTTGTATATTATTGAGATATAACAAATGAGTGACAAAACTATTTTGAATAGGATTTCAAACAAGATGTATATCAAATACAACCAGAAGGTTTTGAGGTATTGATCTCTTTTCTAGACACAAGTTTGAGCCTCCTCTAGTTCATCTAGACCTAGTTGTAGTTGGTCATAGTTGACTAATTAGAGCTTGGTATAGTTCCTCTAATCCTCATAATTAGAAGCCCAGTGTGGTTCTAATCTACTCCCTCTAATTCAACAGCGATGATTAGCTCTGGACGGCGAAGCGCTGCCGAATCTTGAAGGTTGCACGCTTGCAACCAGGTAGAGAGGTTGTGCTTTCGATCTTCGGTTCATGGGACTGTTCATGGGTGGTTCGTGGGATCGTTCATAGATGGTTCGAGGGACTCCAAGTATGATCTACACCGACATGATCTTCTTTCGCTGCAACTCGGTGATGGTAACGATTGTGATCCCAACCCGTTATGCATCTTCATATTGATCTTGGGTGTGCGTAGGCGCGACATTTTTATTTTCTACTATGTTTCCCAATACCAGACACATCGCAAAACTCCTCTCCGGCCATTTGGCTCTTGAACCCTATGCACATCCAAACAAAACATGACCGGTCATCCGCCACCCCGCATTCATGTCAGTGTTGCGACTCAGAAGCCTCCTCCGGCTCCCCGCATCATGCATTTGCCGTTCCGCCTACTCCGACCATTTTAAGTCGGTCGGCCACACCCCAACCCCCGTTGAGCCCCTACTCCCATTGTCTGAGCCTCCATCCATGTCTGCCACCCCTAGTTTGCATTTGTGACCATTGTCCGTCGTCGCAATGGTTGACTTCAAAGCTACGTGGTTCAAGTAGTTGTCCCAGGACGCCGCGCCGAAATTACGGTGGAAGTCCGTGCCACGGACTCCTGGCGCCAGGCCGACATTGAGACGGCCTAACCTTTGAGCTCTCCAGAGCCAAACTAAGAGGAGCACGTGGAGAAGGGCGACCCCATGACAATTGCGGAGGTCATGGAGGAGGGCGACCCCATGACCATTGCGGAGATCATGGAGGAGTAGGAGGCGATTACCGCTGTCGTTGTGTCGCCCGTAGTGTTTGAGCTCACACTGTTGCAGGCGGAGTAGCTGTACAGCCTGGCCCTCTTAGAGGAGCACCACGCAACGCTAGCTCAAATCAAGGCATAGCACGCATATGTCGCTGCCATGGCGGACCTCCTTGCGAGCCGAGCGTCCTCGATGAGAACCGGGTGGTGCTCTCGTCCATGTAGAGCCACCGCACCGTCGAGCGCAAGCACCACTAGGACCACATCAACAACCTCTTTCGGGAGTGGCACTTTGAGGACCTCGAAGCTGAGGACGATGATGCGTCGGAGCAGGACGACGGCGATGCCGAATGAGGCACACATCGGCAGCTTCGCCTCGGGCACGCCGATTGCTAATGGCGATTATGTTGGACCATCCAGCGTGGGGGTCCTCAAACTCACCTCTCACCAAGAGGAGTAGATATATACTTTATAGTTCATTTAAGTATATTTTTCAATATTTTGCTATGTATCAGTGTTCACTTTGCATTTGATGACTTTGGTTGGATGGCCTTCGCCGGCTCGTTGTTCACAGACACTTCTGTAGACATTTAGGATGCGTTTGGTTACCTGCATCATTTTTTTGCCCCTTTGCATACTTGTCCTAATTGCGCCTGGTTAAGAAAATACAGGCAAAAAACCAACATCTGCATGTTGATTGGTTGCCTGCATCCCCTCTAGCTTGCATGGGCCGAAACGGAAGGCGGGTTATTTGGTTGCCAACCTGTTTTAGGGGAAACATAAGTCCAGTTGTTTGGTTACATCCAGGACAATTGTGTGGTAACCTCCTTCTCGATGTGGTGAGGTTACCAAAGGCACACATTGAAAGGTAAGAACAAAACTATAACAACCAGAATAAACTTATGCACACATCAAAGTCTTAACCACGCATAGAAGTTTTAACAAAGTACTTAAACGAAACTGCAGCACACAAAGTCTTAACAACGCATAGAAGTTTAACATAGTACTTAAACGAGCGGGCAACAAGAGCTAATTTAGGCGGTCACGACGAAGGCGCCGTCTTGCTTCTTGCACTTGGTGACCACCTCCACGCCCTCGTCGTTGAAGACAATCACCTTCATGGTGTCGGGATTCGGCAATTTGAACGTCACCATGTACCCCGATCATGATATGGTGAACGGCGGCGAAGGTGGCCCAACCCTGATCAAGGATGACCCTGCCGCCGACCACCCTCACCTTGACCATCCATGCGCAGCCGGTGTTCGTCTTGAGCCTAACACTCCTATATTAACCCACTGTAACGCCCGGATAAGCAAGCTATAGTAATCCCCTGCTAATGATGCCAAGTCATCACTGTTACTGTAGCTAATCTCACTTTGATTCAAAACCGATTCAAATTCAAATTTAAAATAAAGTCAAAATTTAAAGTTTTCAAATGTCAAAACTAAAATGTTCAAGGTGTTGCAAATATTCCATAACTAATTATGGTGGGGAACCAACATTTTTGCAAAGTGTTTAGATGCCCTAAACTAGTTAAAACAGTGGTTAAAACAATTATTTAAACACTATTTAAATTATAAAAAAATGCTAAACTATTATATTTAAATGTTAAACTTAATATGGCAGTAGCCTAAATTATAATAATATTTTAGGTGTAAGTTTTTAATTTGTAAAACTATTTTGCTTTTGTTTTAAAATGAAAACAGAAAAAGTTTTAAAAGAAAAGGAAAAGGCAAAAAGGAAGAAAAGTGGGAGAGGCCCCTGCCCCTCCTGGGCCACGGCCCACCGAGCCAGCCCAGCTCCCCGCACCGGACACCCCCTCCCTGTTCCTCGGTTGCGCACCGCTACAGGGCGCGGTCGCCACCGGACTCCCTCGCCGGCGATGCCCCGGCACGGATAAGGTAGCCCCCGCGCCCCCTCGAGCTTCCCCCCCCCCCCACTCTCATCCACTCGTCCCCACGCCCTCTCCTCTCCGCCCTCGCCCCAGATCCCCTTCTCCCCCTCACCCGAACGTAGCCATCGCCACGGCCTCACCGTGCGCGTGGCCACCGGCCGCCGCCCTTCGTTCGCCCGCGTCCGGGAGCTTCCTCGCCGCCGCCTACACCGATTGCGTCCACTTCCCCGAGCTCGGAGCCCCTGCGTCATCGGGATCAACTCCGTCTTCTACCTCTGGCCACGGTGGATCACCGCCGTGAACCGTGGCCATCAAGCCTCCCCAAGACCACTGACCATCCCGTCCTCTTCTCTGTGAGCACCGCCCCATTTTCCCCTTTGATCCGTAGCCATAGCCTTCGCCTTGTGCTCGTCGTAGTCGCCACCGTAGCTTTGCGTCCGTGTATGCGCGTCGCAGCCACGTCCATTCGCTACTGCTACCGCTCGTTCCTGCTGCTGCACCTTGCACTGCTGCTGCCTTGGCGCTGCTGCTTCGCTCCTACTCTGCTTGCTGGCCGCTGTGTGCTGCTGCTCCTAGGTGCCGCCGCTGCTGCTCTATCTGCTGTTGCCCGCTAGCTCCTGCCTAGCGCTGCTGCTGCGCTCCTCTCCTTGTTACTGCCGCCGCTACTTTGCTGCCACTATCGCTGCTCGTTCCACCTGCCGCTCTTGCTTCTGTTGGTACCTGCGGCTTGCTGCGTTACTGCTTGCCGCTGCTGCTACTCTTAGCTGTTTGTTGTTGCTGTTGCTTTGACTGTCGCTGCTCGTCGCATGCCGCCGCGCCGGTCGCCGCTGCCGGCCGCACCGTGGCCGGCCCCTGCCTGCGCACACATGCTCACGTACCCGCAACCGCGCTGCTCCTGGCCGCCCTCGTGCGCGCCATTGCTGGCCATGGCCGCATCTGCCCTGTGTGTGCGTGTGTGCTCAAGCGTGAGAACGGCTTGGTCCACCGCACGTGGGGCTAGCCCAATTAGTTAAGGCTAATTGCCTTATAGTTAGGGGTTAATTAGTGTTAGGATGGCTTGTAGTCTATGGCAAGTGGGACCCCTCCCTGTTTAAATTAGCTAGATGATTTATTTGACACATGTGAGAATGACATGTGGGCCCTTCTGACCCTGTTGACTGGTCAATCATTGACCTGGTCAACAGTCAACCAAACCCCCCCAACCCCACTGTCATACACCGTGGCTAGGTGCTGCTGTGTACAAAAGTATCTACAGTTTTTAATTCAAATTATTATATTCCAGGAATTACAGAAAATCATTAAAAACTTTAGAAAATCATATAAAATAATTTGTAAGTTGGATGAAAATAATTTATATATGAAACTTGTTCAGAAAAATCCAACGAATCCAAATACGTGGTCCGTTCATCTGTCACATGCCCCTAGCATGCCAAACATGGAACCATCCCCTCTCTTTCGTCTGTCCGGAAATTGCCAAACGCCGGGAAAACCCCTCCGGACGTTTTCCCACTCCGTCTGCAATGTGTAGTACCGCATTAGAACACCCCTAGCTCTGCATATCGTCATGCCATGCTTAGTGATGCATCTGTTTGCTCTGTATTTACTGTTTCTTGCCCCTCTTCTCTCCGGTAGACCCTGAGACCCATGCTGCCCCTGTGATCGACTGCGTCACCGACGACCCTTCTTCCTTTTCAGCAGAGCTTCCAGGCAAGCAAACCCCCTATTGATCATTTCGATATCACCCATTCCCTTCTCTCTTATGCTTGCATTAGAACTGCTACTGCTTTTTGTATGACCCTATTCTGATGCATAGCCTGTTTTTGTTACCTGCTTTCATACCTTACCTGTTTATCCTAAAATGCTTAGTATAGCTTGGTTAGTGATCCATGTGTGACCCCTCACCTTGTCCCAGTTGCCCCGCTTTATGTTCGATGACTCGATCAACGTGATCGACGTCCAGTCCCCGACACCGCACATCACCCCCCCTTAGTTGTACGACTCTGTAGAGTTACTATCGAGTGCTGAGGGTGATACCTTGTTAACACTTCTGATGTTAACCCTGTAGTGTAGCTAGCTATTCGGTCGTGGTCATTGAGGGTGATTCCTCCTTCACCACTCCCGATAACGACTCTGTCGTGCAACCCCTCAAGTGTGTACCATCGAGGGTGATTCCTCCAAGTCCACCTTGACGGTTACATCAAGTGGGAGTCCATCGAGGGTGATTCCTCGGGTTTCCCCTTGCTGTTTTGGACACACGGTTACTTTGACTTACCACAGAACGATGATGACATCGGGTCGACCCCGAGGGGTACCCGCGAGTGATGTGAAGTCGGGTTGACCTGGAGGGTACCCGAGAGATAATTACATGGCACGACTGGGCATTCTTATCCCTTGCTGTAAGTCCACGAGACGGGGCGACGGGGTCACATGATCGTGAGTCTCTGCTCGTTACCGCTCACTACCAAGACACTAACGGTTTGGATATTTGATCTGAGTAGGCCTCTGGCCTTTTCGCACTGACCACCACGCGGGAATAAGTATGGGCGCTCTGCGTCGTATGTATCAGCCGAAAGCTCAATGGATGTCAGCGATGGAGCGGCGCGCGTCGGGTTGGACTGGAACGCCTCGCCTGTATAAGGGGGGCTAGGTCTGCTCACCGGCCCCGTACGCAACATGCAGGAGTGCAAAGTGCAATGGGCCCAAGACCCCCGCGCGCTTAGGATGTAGACTGGCGTGCTGGCCTCTCTGTTGAGCCTAGGTAGGACTGCGGTGTGTTGATCGGCCGAGGCCAGTCATGACCTGATGGTGTGTCCGGCCAGAGTTGATCGAGTGTGTTGGGTAAGTTGGTGCACCCCTGCAGGGAAGTATTATCTATTCGAATAGTCGTCTCCATGGTAACGGACGCTCGGAGTTGTATCCCGATCGATACAACTAGAACTGGATGCTGATGCATGTATTGGAAATGATGGCTTCGGGATTGCTTTCTCGCAGGGAGTCGAGGAAGTGATCTCTGGGCGATGTTACAACATGCTTACTAATATTATAATATGCCACTCTTATCTCTTCTGATGCTGCAAGATGCTTGAAGATGCTAGGCTTTCCCCTTCTCTTCTGGCATTCTGCAGTTCAGTCCACAGATACTACCCATTTCATTGACACCGATGCATATGTAGTGTAGATCCTTGCTTGCGAGTACTTTGGATGAGTACTCACGGTTGCTTTGCTTCCTCTTATCCCCCTTTTCCATTCTTTCCGGATGTCGCAACCAGATGGTGGAGCCCAGGAGCCAGATGCCACCGTCGACGACGACTACTACTACCACGAGGGTGCTTACTACTACGTGGAGGCCGCCGACGACCAGGAGTAGTTAGGAGGCTCCCATGTAGGAGGCCTTGCCTTTTCGATCATGTTGCTTTTGTGCTAGCCTTCTTAAGGCAACCTTGTTTAACTTATGTATGTACTCAGGTATTGTTGCTTCTGCTGACTCGTTTGTTTTCGAGCTTATGTATTCGAGCCCTCGAGGCCCCTGGCTTGTAATATAAAGCTTGTATTATTTTAATTTGTGTCTAGAGTTGTGTTGTGATATCTTCCCGTGAGTCCCTGATCTTGATCGTACACATTTGTGTGTATGATTAGTGTACAATTGAATCGGGGGCGTCACACCCACCCTACTACCGCACTCAAACCCTCTTCGTTTCACCACCTCTCCCTCACCATGAACTCCAACCCCAACCCTTTCCCCTGGGGCATTGGATGAAGGGCCTTCTTCCTCGGGTGCTCGCTCTGTGACCGCAAGAAATTCGAGAACACCATGGAAGTGTGCTTGAACTTCAGCAGCACCGAAGACATTCACAAGGAGGCTGACGCTGTGATTAAGAAGGCTATACCGGTCGAGTTGAAGACACTGATTCCTGACCCAGGAAAGGGCGTAATGTCAGTGGACATCCTGAGCTAGGCCATGAATCAGGTAGACTCCGACGACGCTGGACAGAGGGTAAGATGGGCCAAGTACATGGAGTATAAGGCGCCTCAAAACCAGCGTGCCTCGGCGTACTAGACTAGGACGTTCATGTCGCCGGAGGACGACAATGACGCGATGCAGATGGTGGCCAGGGCGCCGGTGGCAGGCGACCATGCAAGACGCATCGGTCTTGACGAAGACGATGAGGACGAGACTGCGGGTGCTGCGATGGTTGCAGAAAAGTAGATGGCTACGCCCCCCGCCGCTCGACGCAGCTCCAAGGTCGCCGTGACTAGTTTGTACCCCAATCCCCACCCCCGATGTAATCGAAGAATGACCTTATGAACCCTAGAAGTCGTTTGTGCAGAATCGATGGATTCGAGTGTTCATCGGCAGTGTTGCCCCTAATCCAATCCCACACCTCCGATGTGTTCGATCCCCTCCCTAAATCTCCAATCGTGTGCGCAAATCAAATCTACCCCGAGTCGAAAACAGTAAATCTAGAGACACGGCAAGGACTTACCGCCATGGCTAACGCGCTTCAGTGGAGTTCTGCGGTTGCTCTAGTGGTTGCCGCCGTCTTGGATCGTCCTGCAGTCGCTCCAGTGGTCGCCGCCGTTAGTGTGAGTGGGGAAGAGGGGATAGAGCGGCGAGGAAGGGGGTGAGGGTAATTTATTACGCGGCTTTGGGAAACAACACGGCATCTCGAGACCACACCCACGCGTGCAGCCGCCCACGCCCACATGCCTGGGGCAGCACCGCTCGGGCCTGGCTCCACAAAAACGGTCGATTTGAGCGTTCCTCTGGATGCAGGTCCAGAGGTGCTTTAAGTTTCATGCGGGCCAACTTTTAGATGCGACCCGAGCAACCAGGCCGATAACAGTCCACACAGGTCTGGCTGTGCCTAATGCAGGTAACCAAACGCATCCTTATGGATTGAAACCTGATGATACATGTTTTTTAGTGAGGGGGGTGATGATAAGGCCAACGTTGATGCAGAATTGGACATTTCTTACTATGGGGGTTCCGACCATGTTTGTAGTGAAGCTGGCTCTTATTGTTCAGTGGCTCGCCATGGACATCAAGGAGAGGAGGACCACTCTACCTGGAAGTAGTCCATTGAGTAATGAATGGAACAACTCGTGGACATTGTCAGCTCTCGGGCGGATATAAGAGCAACTCCAACGCGCCGATCCATTTCGTTCGCGCGTATCCGTTTGGATCGCCGCGGATAAAAAAGTCAGCTCAGTGCACCGATCCAAATGGAGACGCGTCCGCTTTTTGTCCGCCTGCCGACCCATTCCTTGCCCAAATTTGGACCTCATTTGCGTCGATGCGGACACGAAGCAGACGCGCATGACGCGCGCCTACTCCTCCCCTGGCCCGCCAGTCGGAGGCACATTGGCTATTGTCTTCCACCCCCATCGACCGCAAGCCCTCGCCCGCCCCACCCCCTCGCCGCCACCGCCCCACCCCGTCGTCGCCGCCGCCCAGTTTCGGTGTCCCTGCCAGTAGTCCGGCCCACACACCTTCCCCGCACACCGCCACCTCCCACGTCGCTGCCACCACCGCCTCGCCGCCGGGCCACGGCAGCTTCCCACCCCCACCCCGACGTCACCGCGAGCACGAAGTCGCCCCCCACGGCCCCGGCCAGCTCCTTCGCCTAACGCCACCACGCTCGTCGAACGCCGCCAGGCCAGCTACCTGGTCCAAGGGAGGCGCGCATCTGTTTGCCGGTCAGCTTCTTCGATGACACCCGCAAGCTGTACAAATGGACTCCACCGACGAGTTCTTTTTCCACATTTTTCTCTGCGACTCCGACGATTCCTCATCCGATGATGAGGATATGGTGGTTGCCGTGTTGGTCCATGACCACCTTAGTAGGCAACGGCCGTTGTTCCGAGGCTCGATCCCGGGGTACACTTCGGCGTTGAATCGCAACCGAGAGAGCGGCCATTTCGTTGTTTGGAAGGACTACTTTGAGACAGCCAACCCAGTCTTCAAACATCACCAATTCCGGTGTCGTTTCCTTATGGTTAGGCATGTTTTCAACAGTATTCTAGAGGGGCTGGTTAGATACCATAAGTATTTCGAGTGCAAGAAGGATTTCCTTGGAAAGATTGGCTTCTCCACTTATCAGAAATGCATTGCAGCTATCTGGATGCTTGCATACGAAGTGCCTGGTGATCTCATTGATGAGTACGTCCGTATGAGCGAGTATACATGCCTAGAGTCCATGTACAGGTTCTGCAAGGTTGTGATTGCAGTGTTTGGCCCTGGGTACTTGAGAGAGCCGACTGCTGAAGATACATCCCGCTTATTGGTGATCAATGCCAGCAGAGGCTTTCCAGGGATGCTTGGCAGCATAGACTACATGCACTAGGAGTGGAAGAACTGTCCTTCTGCTTAGTAAGGGCAGTATATGGGCCATGTCAGGGTTTGCACTGTCATACTTGAGGTCGTGGCCTCACAAGATCTCCAGATCTGGTGCTCTTTCTTCGGCATGGCCGGATCGCACAATGATATCAACGTGCTTCAACGCTCGCCGGTGTTTGCAAGGCTTGCCGAAGGCAATAACCCGCCGGTGAATGTTAACATCAACGGCCACAACTACAACAAAGCATACTACCTAGCTAAAGGTATCTATCCTCAGTGGACCACTATTGTGAAGACAATCCCAAACCCTACCGGAGAGAAGAGGAGGAGATTTGTTGAAGAGCAAGAGAGTGCTAGGAAGGATGTCGAGCGTGCCTTTGGTGTTCTGCAATCTCGATGGGGCATCGTTCGGTATCCTGCTAGAACTTGGAGCACCAAGAAGTTATGGGAGGTGATGACTGCTTGTGTGATCATGCATAATATGGTCGTAGAGGATGAGCGCTCGGAACGTATCTACGATCAAGGGTTTCAGTTTCAGGGTGACAATGTTGTGCCTGAGCATGGAGAAAGAGAGGCAACGTTCATCAAATACGTGACTGGAAAACTCACAATCAGCTGCAAGATAATTTGGTTGAGCATATGTAGACTCATGTTGGCAACCATAGATGTATCTTTTTTTTTAATGTATTTGAGACAATTTAATTTTTACTCAGCTTGTAAACTACGATATATCTATTTGGGTTATGGAACTATGCTATATTTGTTTGCTTGTGAAACTATGCAAATGTGTGCATATTTGTTGAAAAACGGCGGCAAGCCGGCCACGCGGGTAAATATGATCGGCGCATTGGGTGCACTGCCGACCCAAATCAAAAGCAGGGCGGACGCCGAGCGGGCGGCCAGCCTAAATGGACAAAAGGCGGACAAAGCGCGCGTCCATTTGGGTTGGACGCGTTGGAGTTGCTCAAACGGACGGCTAGGATACAAAGAAAAAGATGAGGAAAATATGGACAGCTGTGAGGATGTACGCAATGGCACCACTCCAACAATCATTCACAGCTTCACGGTCATAGGTACAGGGAATGCGCCTGTACGTTTGTTTGCTTGTACTCCTAGATGTAAATGTAAAAAAGAAAAATAGAAAAAGAAAAAAAAACCTTGTCCTCACCTTCAGCATTCTTTACCATTTTTATAAGATGAGAGCGGATCTCTAGGTGAAGATTGGCAGAGGCAGACCAATGCGATGAATATCACAGGAAAAATATAGGCAGATGAGAACAAAAAGAAAATCAATCAATATCTGTCAGATCACCACCAAACCCAAATCACGTCGTGTTCACAAAAGAAGAACATGTTGACATAAGTCCGAGCTGCTTTTTGGAACAAAGATCACATCAGGGGGGTTTAGGGTGGAAGAAAGTGTGAGGAGCTAGGAATTAGCTACTCCCTCTACCACCGCTTTCTTTTGCTGCCAGCCAAATTAATTAACCCTTCCTCCTTTCTTGACTTTGGTTTCCCTGATTTGATGATTCTTGCGAGGGTTTCCTGGCTTTCTCCCATGCTTCTAGGTGACTGTGCTCCTCATGGCTAGCCTCCATCGATCCGTGTGTCCCTTGCATTCTGTTGGCAACTTCTACGAGCACTCCAAACTGCGTAGTAGTACACTCAATGTTTTCTGGTTGCTAATTACGAGTACTTAAAAGTTAAAACTAGTGTTGTATTCCTGTACTAACAAAAGTTATACTACTACAGAATCTTCTATTGATACAAGAGTTACTACTAAAGAATCCAAATAACATGACTAAGCCTGATATAGGAAGCTGCCAAATACGAGTTCAGAAGCGTAGTGGGAGTAGCTAAGCAACTGGCATGAGCAAGACATGTACTTGCTAATTATGATGATTTTACAATAATTCCTTTCTGCAGGAGTTGTGTGCGTACCTGCTACAGAGGATACTGTTGTGGAGTGAGTACTGATACTATAATTAAACAGAAGCATGTAGCCCCTACAAAGCTGTAGGAGTACGTTTCTGCGGGGGATTCTGTGCATATTGCACTCTCCCCCTCAAATCAACGGAGGATTCCGTGCCGCACACACACGGCCACACCAACTTGCAACCTAGCATGTACTTCCTCGCAGATCAAAATGAATTAACTGGGCCAGGCATGTCTAGATTCACTATAGAAGAGAGAGAGAGCGAGAGAGAGAGAGACGGGGTACTGAAAGAAGCTGCCACCCAACACTGTAAGATATGTTAAATAAATAAAAGAAAGAAAACAGTGTAAGGTAAACGCCGACGTGTACTGTAAGGACGCCCACGGTGGTTGGAGGCAGCATTGCCTAGGTCCGGCTAAATTTCCTGTTTTGACCCTTTTGGGGATGTTTAACCAGATCTGGCCCTGGTTTTTTTTTTTTTTTTGATATTTGACCATTTTCCTACCATCAGGGAATTCGGTGGTAGGATTACCTAGCCTACCGCCAGAACCTTTGACGGTAGGGTAACGGCAGCCGCCGTCCCGCCAACGGTCAGATGTTGACCTGGCAGACGACCTACCACGAGAGGCCTCGGCGGTATGGTGTGCAACCCTACCGCCACGATCCCCGTCAGTAGGGTGTGCAACCCTATCGTAAAATATCTGTCACTTCAGGTCTCAGTACCCAGGGCCGTGGAGTGAGGACCCCTACCGCCAGAGGCCTTGGCGGTAGGCTGTGCAACCCTACCGCCAAGGGGCCTGGCGGTAGGGTCTGATCATAGTGCATTTTCTGCACACAACTTGTATTTTGTCTTTAATTTTTTTGCCACAACAATTTTATAGACTTAAAAATAACAAGCATATGTATCACAACTTCATATGAATAATAGTTCACGAAGCAAATGGTTCAACTAAGAAACATAGCACACATCCACACATGTAGCACAAAGTTTTACATAGCAAGTTCAACAAATACCAAATAGTTTCACGAAGCCAACATAAAAAGTTTAACTAGTTCAACGGACTAGTTCAACGGCAGCAACTTCACTTCCTCATTCCCCTCTTTGAGGTACGGTCCTCGTTGTTCTTTGAACGGTTCTCAGCCGCCTTCTTCTTGCGCTGAGTAGGACGCGCTCTCTGAAACAGGGATGGACTTGCCCAATCCCTCTTCAGCACATTCCTCTTCTCAAGCTGGGTTGTCTGAGTTGGTGGAGGTCCGCCATCGTTGTCATACTCCTCCTCCTCATCGCTCTGTTCCTCTTCTTCCTCTTGTTCATTTTCAGCTCCCTCCTCGTCCTCTTCTTCATCTTCACTTCGTCCTCATGCTCCTCCTCCTCCTCTTCAACCACCCTAGACGACGAGGCGGCATGGCTCGATGAAGCGAGGGTATGCATCGGGGCTGCAGGATCATAAGCATCAGCAGAGCTAGCGCACCCAAGCAGGCCCACCAGCTTGCGATATTTGTTGACAAACTTCTGCAATAAGAATGAAACAAGAACATAATATGGATCAAGTTTATGGTTAAAAACAAAAATGAACTTAAGAAAGAATGTAATTGTAGGAGGCTTGATGTTACCTTCACCGTTCCCCTCAACTTGTTCTCACTATCTCGAGTCCCGGGGATAGAACTTAGCGCATCCGAGGCTTCAAAAATGCTTTTGTTTAGCTCCAAAGACTGCAAAATAATAAATGAGTCACACTCGCTAAAGTAGATTTCATCCAACCGTCGGTTGAAAACAGATAAAAACAACTTACCACTCTGTTCATGAGGGGTCCATACTCCCTAAATCCGCCTTTTAGCTCTCTGATGCTGTCATTGTAGGCTTCATTCTCGGAGTCGTCATCGTACAGTTCTTCGGCATCTGCTGTCGTCCACTGGGGCCTCAGGCACAGACGATGCTTGATGCCATCGTCGTACCACAACATGTGATCCTCGTACTCATTCCAGTCCATCACTTTCCTCTCCACATCTTTGCGAGTTTTCCACTCGTTCCATTCCTTCACGTATCTGGCATATTGCTCTTCCCAATCTGTGATCGACTGATTCTTCTGCCTGCTCATCCTGCAAGGCATAAGAAAGAATGTAAAACACCATTAGAAAGAATGTAAAACATCAAAACAAAGGCTGGTATCAATGAGACCGCCTGGTGGTAATCACAAGTGTAGGTCGTAGCCACCCGTATCGATGAGACCGCCTGGTGGTGTACGTTGCGCCTTACCAAATTGCGCGGCAACGCGATGTGGCAAGTGGTACTCGACGACATAGACATAAATCATGGGCACGATGCACCGCCAAAGAAGTCGGTCCTGCCTGCACATCACGTTCAGCTTGAACCCCCACTCTCGTTCATCATACGGCCGCCAGTTAACCTAGTACCAAAAAATGGTAAGCTCAAGTGAAAGTGTCGTCTATAATATTCAAAATCTAGTTCTTATACCTGGAAAACCGTCAGAGCATCAAGCTCGTTGCTGAAGACCTTGTACAAAGCATTGGATGTGCCCATGTAGACATCCACCACGTCCCAAGCGTATGTGACGGTCGGGTACCGATCATCTTCGTCATCTTCGCCATAGTCAGTCCATTCACGCGAGCGCAGCTTCTCCGGACACCCCACCGGGATTCGCTCCCACATCCAAATGGAGAGGCCCCATACACATCCACACATACCGGACGTATCTTCCGCCCTCTGGGTTGCGCCGTCAAGCTACAAAACAAGTATGGATTATAAGATGACATAATCTAAAGCAGCACACGTCCATGATATTTGAAACAATGTGATATTCACTTACCGAACGGTATAGGTAGGCGAGGCCGGCGGCCCCCTAGCTGTACCCCACATCCCAGTCCTTTAGGAAGTCGAGATACATCCATAGGGCAGTGTCCCCAGAGCAGTCTGGAAACACGACCTCTGTGAGAAGATACCACAGGTAGGCCCTGGCGTACTGCTCCACCACCCGGGGTTCGGCACCTTCCGGTCACTTGCTCCGGTACTTCAGGAGCCAGGGCAGCGGTACGCCGGAAGTCCAGTTATTCTTAGAGGGGGGCAGTCGCCGATGAGGGCGATAACCCTATCATGCCAGTTCTTCCTCTCCACTCGTCCTGTGAGAGCACGACCCTCGAGCGGTAGGGTCGTAATCATCCCCCAATCCTAGAGGGTCACCATCATCTCCCCACATGGAAGATGGAAACTGTGCGTCTCTGGCCACCACCGGTCGATCAAAGCCGTGAGAGCTGAGTGGACGAGCGTCGGCGGCTTACGCTTGAACTGCAGGACAAAACCCAACAGTCGGGCTCTCATGTAGAACGATGCGTACCGCTCGTCGTACTCCATCTTAACGGTCGTCTCGTGACCCCTCATCCGCAGTGGCGGGAGCATCTATCAAAATGAAGAACCAAATAATTAGCAACTTGTTTTCATCAATTCGAAAGATTTGGTTTAAGAATGGTAATTACCACTCCATTCTCAATGAAACAGGCACGATGACCCTTGTCGAACGCAGGTTCAAGCATGGTATACTTAGTGCCGATGTCGTCCGCAAGAGGTGGCCTCCTAAAAAATTGCATAAACTTAAGCATAAGCATAATTGAACACACATTTGTACAATTTTTATTCATTCATTTGTAAACATGATTCTCATAAGCATGATTCATTCATTCATTCATTTTGCGTAAGATTGTTTTAACATTATTCATTCATTTTGTACAATTTTTATGCATATGGTTGATCACAAAGGTTCATCACATCATGTAGTTCATTCCTTCAATAAGCATATCAAGATTTTTTTTAACATGAACTAGGAAACATATAGATTCATCACAAAGGTTCATATGGGTGAGATGCATCACAAAGGTTCATCACATCCAAAAAAACCTATGAGTTCAATCATTCAATAAGCATATGAAGATTTTTTTTTAACATGAACTAGGGTTCATCATGTGGTTCAAAAATAAGTAAATACATATCAAGATGCAATCACCAAGGTTCAAATGGCTGAGATGCATCACCAAGGTTCATCACATCCAAAAAAATATAACGTCCACATGATTAATTCATTCATATAAATTTCTACAACAACATCCACTATACATCATGCATCACATCATATTATATGCATCATAGCAAAACACACATACGAGTTAACCATCCAACATGCATCATATCATATTTTTTCAAAAACAAAAAACATGAACTAGGGTTCATCTTAAGCATATTTCCTCAAACACCATCCACTATACATCATGCATCATAGCATATCAACATGCATCATATCAAAACAAATTCCTCCAACATGCATCATATAAAAAAAATCTTTCAAAAAAATATGAACTAGGGTTAATCTTCACACTACCATTCCAACTAGATTAGAGTTCATATCCAACACAATAGAACATCTAGAATCAACCAAAAACAATCCTAGGGTACAAAAGATTTAAATCTAGTTCAAAAATAGGGGTGATTTCAATCAAATAATGCGACGAATCGGAAGCTATTTGACTAAAACTAGTTGGAGGGATTGGAGGAGCTTACTTTTCTCATTTCGGGGCCATCTCGATCAGCAAAAATGGTGAAGAAGCGAAGAAGATCCAAGGGGGTGGAGGAGATGAGAGAGGGGGCGAGAGAGAAGAACTCTCTGTTCTTCAGCAGCTGGGTGGGGGAGATGGGGGTGGGGCGGCCGGCCCGCGGGCGTATAACTGTCCAGGCCCTACAGCCGGGGCCTGTGGTGGTAGGATAAGACAGGCTACCGCCAGGACCAGCGGCGGTAGGGTGGGACGGAGGGGGACGGCGGCCGTTTAGGCCGCTGACGTGGTTTAGTTCCCTACTGCCGAAGGCCCTGGCGGTAGGCTACGTAATCCTACCGCCGAGCCCCCTGGCGGTAGGAAAAAGGGTCAGATCACGAAAAAAGACCGAACCGAGGTCAGATCCGGCTGAACTTGACCAAAAGGGTCAAAACACGAAAAAAACCTAGGTCCACATTGCTCTCTCAAGAGAATCGATAGGCGGACGTCCCATATGCGCCCCAAACATCCGAGCGGTCTGCCTGGACATAAAATTGTCATCCAACCAAACTTGTCAAAGTCGATCCGACCCAAACGTCCGAGCTAACCGACACCGACGGATATGGGGATGCCTGGACGCGTCTGCCACGACGGTTCCGATAAACTGAACCCATCCCAGATCCACTCCAAATTGGCTAGTCCACCAATTTGACCGCACTCCTCCCGCGCCTGTCCTCCATTTTTCACCTCAGTGCACCCACCCACCCCTACCCTTGCTCAGTGTCCTCGCTAACTACCCTTTTCAGCACCATCGACATGGATGATTCCTCGGCGGAATCGGTGGGGATCCCAACCGTGCTGGTTAGTTGCAAGGCGGAGAAAATTGCCCGGAGGGAGCGCCGCTGGAAGGTAGCTGCGTAGAGGGCCGGTGTGGAGATGTCCGGTGATGACGAGACAGACCTGGGCGCGGGCAGTCTGGTGACCCCGACCAATCCATCTGTCGTGGCCATGGGAAAAAAAGAACCCGTTGATAGAGCCTGACTACGTTCCATCTTCCCAATGGTTGGGCATCCTAGATAGCTTTGCGAAATACGCCGCCACGACCAAGAACATGATGGATGATTCGTCGTAACTCCAATGAGATCGAACTACGCCAGGCAAGGCCAGAGCCGGGCCTACGAACATGTTGTTTGACAATTTTCCCCGATAACACCCGTTACATTCTTTGGCCCATATGACATTTGCATTGGTTGATTCATTTGTTGCACATACCATTCAACCAACCTTGTAGGATGATAGTTTAAGTGTGATGCATATTGTAAGAGGAAATAATGCTAAACATGATAAATGATGGTCAGGAGACTTTGCAATTTGACATGGGGGATACCAATTCCCCTTTGTTTGAAGTTGGGTAACCATCACAAACTAAAAAGAAGAAGGTAGTGAAGCCAAGAGGTCCAACATTCACACTATTTGAAGATGTTTTGTTGGTTGAACACAAGCATGGATCCGGTATGTGGAACCGAGCAAAAAGGCGTCAAATATTGGGGAAAAATCATGAACTTTATAATGAGCAAAAACACCATGTGATGCCGCACCTAATCACTAGCAACCACGGCAGGTGCTCTCTACAAGAAAGATGGTCCACCATCCAGGAGAACGTGAGTAAGTTTGTTGGTTTCCTCAAACAAGTGGTTGGTAAGAACCAAAGCGGCATCAGAGTCCAAAGCCATGCAACTTTGGCGGCGGCTTTTTACCAACAAACCGACAAAAGGCCATTCACTTTGTCCCATTGTTTGATGAAATTGAATGGGAAACCAAAGTGGAAAATTTCCTTAAGGACATCCAAAATGTCACCCAGAATATGAAGAAAAACGATGGGTCTAGCTCCAATCAATCAATTGGATTGGATGACGAAACTGAGGAAAATGATGGGGCAGGCATACAAGCCACCGTGCCAAAGAAGAACCGACACGTGATGGAGAATAAGTGGGAGAAGGACATGATCGCGCGTGATGGCACAACAAGCAAAATGTCTAACACTTAGGCGGGCATTTTTCCCGTCAAGGAGGTGAAGAAGGATGAGAGGTACAAGATGTTCATAGATGTGCAAAGGAAGAAGATGGAGTTTAACCGGGAGAGGTTCAACATGGAGATGGAGAAAATAGAATTGGAGAAGCAAGAGAAGTATGCAAAATGGGAACTTGAAAAGGCGGCAACATTGCAAAGAATTGAGCTCGAGGGAGAGAAGATGAGGCTTGCGATAGAAACAAATGAGTCGAGGATCATGTTGCAGGACACTATCATCTTGGATGATGAAGGCAAGAAGCGGTTGATCGGCATGAAGAAGAGGATCAAAGATCGCAACAATGGAGGTGTGAATCATTCATGTATCACCTATCTATGTATGGATTGTTGAATTTTATTTTTGTATGTAATGTAATTATCATTTATTTTGTATCGTCGAATTGTTGAATTGGTGATAAATTTGTGCTATATGATGAACGCGCATGGATTTAATTGTGCCGACGAGACAACGGGTCGTTAACAAGCCAAAACATACCCAAGCCTTAATTGGCCCAATTATATCTCGGGCCATTAACATGCCAAAACCAACTACCACCATAAATGTGCTGAAATATACAGTAGGCTTTATCAGGCCAAAATTCACGATGACCAAAAATGGGCCCAATTATACCACAGTTCGTTAACATGTCGAAAGACACACCGGGTTGGAAACGGGCCCAACTCATAATGGGCCATTAACAGTCCGAAAGACACGCCATCCAGAAAACGACCCAATTCCAGCACAGTCTGCTGACAAACCGAAATGGGTCCAAGTGTGCCATGGGCCTTTAGTAGGCCAGAAGGCACACCGAGTTGTAATCGGGCCCAAAGGCACAATAGATTGTTAACAGGCCGCAGCTTCCGATGGGCCGCAATGATGTCGAATGTCCAATGGGCCGGTGAAAAATTGAATTGGCACCGGTCCTTATTGGCTAAATGGACCGGGGTTTTAATTGGGCTATTTGCAAGTAGTCCTTGAGTGGGCCGGCCTGCTAACTTTGGTCTAAATCTTGTGGGTCTTTTATCGGGCCAACCTTTTTAACTAAATGGGCCATTGTTGGGTCGTGCCACATGTCGATGTTTCGTAGGTGCATACATCCGTTCGATGAGTGACACCTTTCACAACGTAGAGCTGACGTGTGCCTCCATTTGCGAATGAGAATCCGATACATGGAAAATTGTCATTGGTTGGGGCTGTTAATGGGTATGAGATCTGGAACTCGCATCTGATAGCTTAACGACGACCCCTTACGCCATGTTGGTTACCCTTGATGAAAACACTTCCATGACGCGCCATTTATCATCATGGAAGTGGACACTTCGGTGATGAAAAAGTGATTGTAGTCATGGAACACATCCCCGACAACACAAGTATGACTATCTTGAATCTGTCTTAAAACTGTCACGGATGTACATGGGTGAGAGAAAACATGACCTACTATGACAAAGGCATATCATCACAAATGTGTATTTTTTTAGTGGAAGGACTAGCCTCACTAAGGTAGATCTTCATGAAATAGGCGATCTCCAAGCCTTTACAAACTTCTTGGGTTCTTCACATCTTTGAAGACTTCCAAGCACCTAGCCTATATAGGAGGCACACACCCTCCAAAAGCAACAAGATTGAGGTTGCTTGGTGATGAATTCCTTGCTCTTGTGCTTCAAAAGATAATTAATCTCCTCAATGCTCAAACTCTATCAATACTTGGCTATTGGATTGGAGAAGTAGGAGTTGAAAGCAAGAGGGGATTATAACTCAAAGGATTGGATTGGATGGCTGGAATACAAAGCCCTTCGTAATTAGCACGAGGTGGAGTTCGCTTTTCACAATATATGATATAGGAATGAAGTTTGCTTTGAGTGAACTGGAGGGATAGGGGTGGTATAAATAGGAGGAACCAGAAATTTGACCATTACCAACTTTATTACACAGCTCGGATGCTCCAAAGTGATCAGCTTGGAAGCTCCAATATGAACAATGGTACCAACTTCTAGACAGCTCAGAAGGTCCGAGCAAAAAGCATTCAGAACCTCCGAGGTGTACACTTGGGCATTGGCACACTCTCTATTATCGCTTTGGAAATTTTGAGATGTTTTGTTCGAAAAATTCGACATGGCAATAGAAGGTTTTCCAGATGCTTCGATGACTAAGAGTGGAGTACTTGAAGGCTCTGAATGGGTAGGGTTTGTGCAATGGCAATATCCGACGAACTTGAAGAGCTCGGAGGCTCCAAAGTGAATGACACTGGGTAGATATATTGGAATCTTTGAAGGATTTTTAGGAGTTTTGGAGTTTGATCTTTAAGCACACGGAGCAAGAACCTCATGACGACATCATCATCCCATTTTGATAGTATCGGGATGCCTATGGACTCGATGTGATCTTGGGTCGCTAAAATTAGAAATAGGAATCCTATGGCTTAGCCAAAACTTATCTTCATGCATTTTGTAGGGGTCACCTTCTATTCCTTTGTTGCACCGACAAGGAACAATTTTTGAAATAAACTTGTACGAGGCATTGATTCCTTGAGATATGTTAACATTAATTACCAAAAATCCACCTAGGGGATTAGATGCACTTTCAACTGCAATCACAAGGGTTGTGGGAGTATCAGCTGAAACCCAGGCCAAGGAACCTTCGACAAAATACTCATAAAGTACCCGTTCAATTTCCCAATCCTCGAAAAAAATCCAAAGGGCCTCTAGGAAGAAATATTCAGAGCATTATATCATGCTAGAAGAGAAGAATAGCGGAAAAGAGTATAAGGGTTACCTACGGGGCAGAATATTCCCGAGCACCCCGGGGCCTATGAAGGAAATATGCCCTAGAGGCAATAATAAAGTTATTATTTTATTTCCTTATGTCATGATAAATGTTTATTATTCATGATAGAATGGTATTAACCGGAAACTTGATACATGTGTGAATACATAGACAAAATAGAGTGTCACTAGTATGCCTCTACTTGACTAGCTCGTTAATCAAAGATGGTTATGTTTCCTAACCATAGACATGAGTTGTCATTTGATTAACGGGATCACATCATTAGGAGAATGATGTGATTGACTTGACCCATTCCGTTAGCTTAGCACTTGATCGTTTAGTATGTTGCTATTGCTTTCTTCATGACTTATACATGTTCCTATGACTATGAGATTATGCAACTCCCGTTTACCGGAGGAACACTTTGTGTGCTACCAAACGTCACAACGTAACTGGGTGATTATAAAGGTGCTCTACAGGTGTCTTCGAAGGTACTTGTTGAGTTGGCGTATTTCGAGATTAGGATTTGTCACTCCGATTGTCGGAGAGGTATCTCTGGGCCCACTCGGTAATGCACATCACTATAAGCCTTGCAAGCATTGTAACTAATGAGTTAGTTGCAGGATGATGTATTACGGAACGAGTAAAGAGACTTGCCGGTAACGAGATTGAACTAGGTATTGAGATACCGACGATCGAATCTCGGGCAAGTAACATACCGATGACAAAGGGAACAACGTATGTTGTTATGCGGTTTGACCGATAAAGATCTTCGTAGAATATGTGGGAGCCAATATGAGCATCCAGGTTCCGCTATTGGTTATTGACCGGAGACGTGTCTCGGTCATGTCTACATAGTTCTCGAACCCGTAGGGTCCGCACGCTTAAAGTTCGGTGACGATCGGTATTATGAGTTTATGTGATTTGATGACCGAAGTTTGCTCGGAGTTCCGGATGAGATCGGGGACATGACGAGGAGTCTCGAAATGGTCGAGAGGTAAAGATCGATATATTGGAAGGCTATATTCGGACATCGGAAAGGTTCCGAGTGATTTGGGTATTTTTCGGAGTACCGGAGAGTTACGGGAATTCGTATTGGGCCTTAATGGGCCATACGGGAAAGGAGAGAAAGGCCTCAAGGGTGGCTGCGGCCCTTCCCCATGGACTGGTCCAAATTGGACTAGGGAAAGGGGGCGCCCCCTTCCTTCCTTCTCCTTCTCCCTTCCCCTTTTCCTATTCCATGTGGGAGGTGGAATCCTACTAGGACTAGGGAGTCCTAGTAGGACTCCACACCTTGGGCGCGCCCTGTGAGGGCCGGCCTCCTCCTCCCTCCATCCTTTATATACGTGGCCAGGGGGCACCCCATAGACACAACAATTGATCATTGATCTCTTAGCCGTGTGCGGTGCCCCCCTCCACCATAATCCACCTCGATCATATCGTAGCGGTGCTTAGGCGAAGCCCTGCGTCGGTGGCATCATCATCACCGTCACCACACCGTCGTGCTGACGAAACTCTCCTGTGAAGCTTTGCTGGATCGGAGCTCACGGGACATCATCGAGTTGAACGTGTGCTGAACTCGGAGGTGCCGTGCGTTCGGTACTTGGATCGGTCGGATCGTGAAGACGTACGACTACATCAACCGCGTTGTGCTAACGCTTCCGCTTTTGGTCTACGAGAGTACGTGGACACACTCTCCCCTCTCGTTGCTATGCATCACCATGATCCTGTGTGTGCGTAGGAATTTTTTTGAAATTACTACGTTCCCAACAGCCTATCCCGCAGCGGGCGAATACGGTGACGGAGGAAATCCTCAACGAAGTTTGACCCTGTCAAACCTCGACATGATGATCGTAACACCCACATGGAGGGACATCACCACATCATTAGAGTGCAGCAAATATGACCAAAATTCATTCCCCTCTTCCAGCAAATCAGCCCAGAATAGCTCCAAACTAAGTCCCAATTTGGAGGCGAGCCTAGATAGGCCTCACACAAATGAACGGAAATAGTGAGAGACAAAGTGAATATGGGGTAAGATTTACCACCGATATCCCGTACAATATAAGAAGAGTATAGACAAAAGGGAGAAGTGGGTAGCGCAAGCCTCGACCAAAAGATTCAACCACAACCATGGACGACTCATTACGGTGGCATGGAAGACAAGATGAGAAGGAATCTTGTCAACCTCTAGCATCACCGCCATGGACGACTCGTCCACAAAGGGAAGTGGCCACTCACCACCGAGTGCCATGAGGATCTAACAGAGGTAAAGGAAGGAAACCTAGTTGAAGGCGATAGAAGGAGGCGAGAAAAGGAATGATCAAAGTCTCGCCTCAGGAAGATATTTATAACCAGGGTTTGAAGGACAAAGGACCACGAAGTAGGAATCTAGTATGAATTTACTCAGGAAGGCAAAAAATTATCAAGGCCAAGAAAGGATCAAAACTCAGGGGCTTTGGGAAGAAGGCCTCATTAACACCACCACACATAATTATCGTTGGTCAACATGCCAACACATCCTGCTATGGCACATGGAGCCCCATGGGCAGGGACACCTCGAGAACTCAACAACCAGTATAAATTGTGGCCACACAAACCCCTGACAGAAGAAATAGTGGAATAATATTTACCTCCCACCAACAGGTCGGGGAGGACCTATGGAGGACTGATCCACAACTAGAGCATTCACATGGGCTCTTTGCTCATCAATATCAACATGGAGGCACAAGGTCTCTACACCGACAGTCCGCCTATCAACACATGGAGAAATCATTCGACATAGAACATTGAAAACAACATTATGCCTATTGATCGAGTCACCAAAGATATATCAACCACAAGACAAGATGATGAGGGAGAAACTACCACAATTCCCAAGCAAGAGGACAAGACGAAGGCGACCAGGGGTATCTATATCAACCTTACCAACGGACCTTGCTCCATTACGAGTACTGATGGGGACTTGTCAATGACAAGTTAATCACATATTGGCTTGCCTCCCTTCGATGCCAAGACGCCCCCAAAATCCCGAGACACCATAAGGTTCGCCACCATCTCGGGAGGAAGAATATCTCCATACAACATATAGGAGGAAGGAAGGACTCTACGAATAAGGAAAAAAATCCTATGTATGTTGTAAACCGACGTAAGGGCCAGAGTCCTAGACTTCTACTGCCTATGCACTGACATGGAAGCCTTTCATAAGTTGTGATATACAAGGGGCACTAGGGGCATCGTAGAGGGGGGCCTTCTCCCGCACCATTGTAGTCTAGACTACTCACAAAGGATTCCGACGCTTATCGCCCAAATCTCCACCATCTCATCTCGTCGAGACACTCCGTCTCGTCATGATCCTCCTCTGACATTGTAATCTTCTGTATTCTCCACACATATAAGAAAAGACCAAGGCATAAAGTAGGACCTTTACCCATATCGGGGACTTGAACCTGGGTATTGATGTCTACTACACAACTTGTTCTTGTAGACTCGTGTTGGGCCTCCAAGCACAGAGTTTTGTAGGACAGTAGAAAATTTCCCTCAAGTGGATGACCTAAGATTTATCAATCCGTGGGAGGCGTAGGATGAAGATGGTCTCTCTCAAACAACCCTGCAACCAAATAATAAAAAGTCTCTTGTGTCCCCAACACACCAAATACAATGGAAATTTGTATAGGTGCACTAGTTCGGCGAAGAGATGGTGATACAAGCGTAGTAATAATAGTAGATATTGATTTTTGTAATAGGAACAATAAAAAACAGCAAGGTAGCAATTGATAAAACGGAGCACAAACGGTATTGCAATGCTTGAAAATGAGGTCTAGGGTCCGTACTTTCGCTAGTGCAATCTCTCAACAATGCTAATCTAATTGGATCATATACCATCCCTCAACGTGTGATGAAGAATCACTCCAAAGTTCTTATCTAGCGGAGAACATAAGAAGAAATTGTTTGTAGCTATTCTTTCCGATCGATCTATCCAAGAGTTCGTACTAAAATAACACCAAGTTATTCTTTCCGATCGATCTATCAAGAGTTTGTACTAAAATAACACTAAGTTATTCTTTCCGATCGATCTATCAAGAGTTCGTACTAAAATAACACCAAAGCAAATTCAGATCCATAATACTCAATCCAACACAAAGAACCTCAAAGAGTGCCCCAAGATTTCTACCGGAGAAACAAAAGACGAGAACGTGCATCAACCCCTATGCATAGATTACCCCAATGTCACCTCGGGAATCCGCGAGTTGAGTGCCAAACCATATCTCAATTGAATCAATATAATACCCCATTGTCACCACGGGTATTCATATGCAAGACATACATCAAGTGTTCTCAAATCCATAAAAGTATTCAATCCGATAAAATGAAATCTCAAAGGGAAAACTCAATTCACAACAAGATAGAGAGGGGAAAACACCATATGATCCAACTATATTAACAAAGCCCGCGATACATCAAGATTGTGTCATCAAGAACATGAGAGAGAGAGATTAAACACATAGCTACTGGTACAAACCCTCAGCCCCGAGGGTGGACTACTCCCTCCTCATCATGGTGGCCGCCGGGATGATGAAGATGGCCACCGGTGATGATTTCCCCCTCCGGCAGGGTGCCGGAACGGGGTCTAGATTGGTTTTTCATGGCTACAGAGGCTTGCGGCGGCGGAACTTCTGATTTAGGGTTGCCCGAGGGTTTTTGGAATATTTGAGAATTTATAGGGCGAAGAGGCGGTGCGGGAGGCTACCGAGGTGGGCACAACCCACCAGGGCACGCCCAGGTGGGTTGTGCCCCCCTCGGGGAACCCCTCTGGTACTTCCTTAGCCCAACTTGTGTCTTCTGGTTCAGAAAAAATCACCAAAAAGTTTTGCTGCGTTTGGACTCCGTTTGGTATTGATTTTTTGTGAAGTAAAAAACAAGCAAAAAACAGCAACTGGCACTGGGCACTATGTCAATAGGTTAGTCCCAAAAAATGATATAAAGTTACTATAAAATGATTGTAAAACATCCAAGATTGATAATATAACAGCATGGAACAATCAAAAATTATAGATACGTTGGAGACGTATCAGCATCCCCAAGCTTAATTCCTACTCGTCCTCGAGTAGGTAAATGATAAAAACAGAATTTTTGATGTGGAATGCTGCCTGACATGTTCATCACATAATCTTTTCTTTATAGCATGGACATTTGGACTTTTATATGATTCAAAGCAATAGTCTAGTTTTGACATGAAGATTTCAATACTCAAGCATATCAAGAAGCAACCATGTCTTTCAAAATATCAACACTAAAGCAAGTTATCCCTAGCCCATTATGCTCAATCATTGATCCATTCATGAAACACACTCGCATATTAGCTACACCTAATGCTCAAGTACGATCATAGTGCCCCTTAGTTGGTGCTTTATAAGAGAATATGGAGACTCAAAAAAACTTGCATAAAGTAAAAAGAAAGGCCCTTCGCAGAGGGAAGTAGGGATTTGTAGAGGTGCCAGAGCTCAAAGCGAAAAACAGAGATAGGAACATTTTGGGTGGCATGCTTTTCCTGTCAACGAAAACGATCGATTAGTTCCCAATACTTTCCATGCTAGATATATCATAGGCGGTTCCCAAACAGAAAATAAAGTTTATTCCTTTTTCCATCATTCTTTCACATTCCACGGCTAGCCGTATCCACGGGTACCATCCATACCAACACTTTCCAATGAATTTATTATTTGACAACATAAAGTAAATTCATTTTTCATTTCAGGACTGGGCATCCCTATTACCTTTGCCGTACTCTCGTGCAATGACAAGTGAATACACTCATCTTGAGAATAACACATCTAGCATGAAAAAATATCAGCCACCCCCTACCGTTTCATGAGCGGTACGAGCACACAAAAAGGAAATTATTTTAAAAATTAGAGATGACACATGCAAATTTGCTTAGAACGGCATGGAAATACCGCATACATGCAGGTATGGTGGACTCATGTGGCAAAACTGGGTGTAAGGATTTTGGATGCACAAGTAGTATTCCCACTTAGTACAAATGGAGGCTAGCAAATAGATTGAGAAGCAACCAACCAAGAAACAAAAATTCACATAAACAAGCATTGAGCATAACTAACACCGAATAATGCACCACAAGTAGGATGTAATTTCATTGCATAACTATTGACTTTCGTACTTGCATAGGGAATCACAAAACTTAACACCAATATTCTTACTAAAGTATAATTACTCACCAACATGACTCACATATCACTATCATCATATCTCAAAACTATTACAAAGAATCAAGTTTATTTTGTCCAATGATCTTCATGAAAGTTTTTATTATATCCCTCTTGAATATCTATCACTTTGGGACTAGTTTCATATATTGCAATTACTTTTGACAAGCTCAAACAAATTTAAGTGAAGAACATGAGCATAACAATTTTCGTCTCTCAAAATAATATAAGTGAAGCATGAGAGAATTTCTTCAAAAATAATAAAGCACACCGTGCTCAAAAAGATATAAGTGAAGCACTAGAGCAAATGACAAACTACTCCAAAAAGATATAAGTGAAGATCATGCGAGTAGTTAAGTAAATGGGTAGCTATGTGAGGACTCTCTCTTATTTTAAAAAAACTTTCAGATCTAAGTATTTTATTAAAACAGCAAGCAAAAAAAAAATGACATTCTAAGAAAAGCACACATCATGTGAAGAAGCAAAAACTTAGGCTCAACCGATAATTGTTGATGAAGAAAAGTGGGATGCCTACCGGGCATCCCCAAGCTTAGATGCTTGAGACTTCTTGGAATATTAATTTGGGATGCCTTGGTCATCCCCAAGCTTGAGCTCTTGTGTCTTCTTCATTCTTCTCATAACACGGTTTCCCTAATTCTTAAAAACTTCATCCACACAAAACTCAACAAGAACTCGTAAGATACGTTAGTATAAATCAATGCAACACCTTATCATTCTCTACTGTAGTAAATCACTAAAATTATTATTTAACATTGAATACTAAATGCCTCTTCATATTTAATACTCCTATCCTCAAATAGAATCATTAAATAGGCAAATATATGCAAACATAACAACAATCTGTCTAAACAGGACAATCTGTAAAGAGTGCAATATTCATCATACTTACCTAACTCCAAAAATTCCAAAAATTTACTACACTGTATAAAATTTATTATAGCTTACTATGCAAAAAATTTCAACCTTTTATCACATTCTTACTTTTCTAGAGAATTTTTGCAACAGCGATAAACTTTCTGTTTTGAAACAGCAACTCATATACTTGCAAAATAAGCATGGAAAAGGCTATACTTGACATTTTTATTGAAATAAAAGATGCAAAACATTATTATAGATAACAGCAAGCAAATACTAATAAAATAAAATGACGCTCCAAGCAAAGCACATATCATGTGACGAATGAAAATATAGCTTCAAGTGAGGTTACCGATAATGTTGAAGACGAAAGAGGGGATGCCTTCCGGGGCATCCCCGAGCTTAGTTCCTTGAATATTACCTTGGGGTGCCTTGGGCATTCCCAAGCTTAGGTTCTTGTCACTCCTTGTTCTCCTCATATCGATATCTCACCCAAAACTTGAAAACTTCAATCACACAAAACTTAACGGAACTTCATGAGATGGATTAGTATGATAAAACAAATCATTCACTTGGGTACTGTAAAAGACAAGATTCATAATTGTTATCACACAATTACTACTGTACTCTACAATTTTAACAATTTATATTAAGCAATATAAGCCATAGAAACCATAAAACAAGCAAACTATGCATTGCAAACAGAATCTGTCAAAAATAGAATAGCACGTAAAGATCTGAATTAAGTTCATACTTCTGTAACTCCAAAAATTCTGAAAAATAAGGACAAGATAGAAAATTTGTATACCCATAAATTTAAAAAAAATTCATAATTTTTCCACATTCCAGTAAAATATAGGAATTTCTGTACTGGACACAAAAGTTTCTGTTTTTGCACAGAATCAAGTCAACTATCGTCCACACTATTCCAAAGGCTTTACTTGGCATTTTATTGAAACAAAAGCTATAAAACATGATTACTATAGTAGCCTAACCATGTGAACACACAAAAACAGTAGGTAAAAGTGTTGGGTTGTCCCCCCAACAAGTGTTTTTCTTTAATGCCTTTTAGCTAGGCATGATGATTTCAATGATGCTCGCATAAAAGATAAGAATTGAAATATAAAGAGAGCATCATGAAGCATATGACTAGCAAATTTAAGCCTAACCCACTTACTATGCATAGGGATTTTGTGAGCAAACAATTTATGGGAGCAAGAATCAACTAGCATAGGAAGGCAAAACAAGTAAAACTTCAAGATTTTCAACACATAGAGAGGAAACTTGATATTATTGCAATACCTACAAGCATACGTTCCTCTCTCATAATAATTTTTAGTAGCATCATGAATCAATTCAACAATATAACCATCACATAAAGTATTCTTTTCATGATCCACAAGCATATAAATTTTATTACTCTCCACATAAGCAAATTTATTCTCATCAATAGTAGTGGGAGCAAACTCAACAAAATAACTATCATGTGATTAAAAGTTAAAATGATGATGACAAGTTTCATGGTTATCATTATTCTTTATAGCATACATGTCATCACCATAATCATCATAAATAGGAGGCATGCTTTCATCATAGTAAATTTTCTCATCAAAACTTGGGGGACTAAAAACATCATTTTCATCAAACATAGCATCCCCAAGCCTGTAGCTTTGCATATCATTAGCATCATGGATATTCAAAGAATTCATACTAAAAACATTGCAATCATGCTGATCATTCATGCCAAACATTTTATTGAATTCTTCTTCTATCAATTGAGCACAATTTTCCTTTCCATCATTTTCACGAAAGACATTATAAAGATGAACAATATGAGACCACCTCAATTCCATTTTTTGGTAGTTTTCTTTTTATAAACCAAACTAGTGATAAAACAAGAAACTAAAAGATTCGATTGCAAGATCTAAAGATATACCTTCAAGCACTCACCTCCCCGGCAACGGCGCCAGAAAAGAGCTTGATATCTACTAGACAACTTGTTCTTGTAGACTCGTGTTGGGCCTCCAAGCGCAGAGTTTTGTAGGACAGTAGCAAATTTCCCTCAAGTGGATGACCTAAGGTTTATCAATCCGTGGGAGACGTAGGATGAAGATGGTCTCTCTCAAACAACCCTGCAACCAAATAAAAAAAAGTCTCTTGTGTCCCCAACACACCAAATACAATGAAAATTTGTATAGGTGCACTAGTTCGGCGAAGAGATGGTGATACAAGCGTAGTAATGATAGTAGATATTGATTTTTGTAATAGGACTAATAAAAAACAACAAGGTAGCAATTGATAAAACGGAGCACAAACGGTATTGCAATGCTGGAAAATGAGGCCTAGAGTCCGTACTTTTACTAGTGCAATCTCTCAACAATGCTAATCTAATTGGATCATATAACCATCCCTCAACATGCAATGAAGAATCACTCCAAAGTTCTTATCTAGCGAAGAACACAAGAAGAAATTGTTTGTAGCTATTCTTTCCGATCGATCTATCCAAGAGTTCGTACTAAAATAACACCAAGTTATTCTTTCCGATCGATCTATCAAGAGTTCGTACTAAAATAACACTAAGTTATTCTTTCCGATCGATTTATCAAGAATTCGTACTAAAATAACACCAAAGCAAATTCAGATTCATAATACTCAATCCAACACAAAGAACCTCAAAGAGTGCCCCAAGATTTCTACCGGAGAAACAAAAGACGAGAACGTGCATCAACCCCTATGCATAGATTACCCCAATGTCACCTCGGGAATCCGCGAGTTGAGTGCCAAAACATATCTCAAGTGAATCAATATAATACCCCATTGTCACCACGAGTATTCATATGCAAGACATACATCAAGTGTTCTCAAATCCATAAAAGTATTCAATCCGATAAAATGAAATCTCAAAAGGAAAACTCAATTCACAACAAGATAGAGAGGGGAAAACATCATATGATCCAACTATATTAACAAAGTCCGCGATACATCAAGATCGTGTCATCAAGAACATGAGAGAGAGAGAGAGAGATTAAACACATAGCTACTGGTACAAACCCTCAGCCCCGAGGGTGGACTACTCCCTCCTCATCATGGTGGCCGCCGGGATGATGAAGATGGCCACCGGTGATGATTTCCCCCTCCGGTAGGGTGCCGGAAAGGGGTGTAGATTGGTTTTTCGTGGCTACAGAGGCTTGCGGCGGCGGAACTTCTGATTTAGGGTTGCCCGAGGGTTTTTGGAATATTTGGGAATTTATAGGGCGAAGAGGCGGTGCGGGAGGCTACCGAGGTGGGCACAACCCACCAGGGCGCGCCCAGGTGGGTTGTGGCCCTGGTGGGTTGTGCCTCCCTCGGGGCACCCCTCTGGTACTTCCTTAGCCCAACTTGTGTCTTGTGGTCCAGAAAAAATCACCAAAAAGTTTTGCTGCGTTTGGACTCCGTTTGGTATTGATTTTTTGTGAAGTAAAAAACAAGCAAAAAACAGCAACTGGCACTGGGCACTATGTCAATAGGTTAGTCCCAAAAAATGATATAAAGTTGCTATAAAATGATTGTAAAACATCCAAGATTAATAATATAACAGCATGGAACAATAAAAAATTATAGATACGTTGGAGACGTATCAGGTATATCGTGTAATAGTGTGAACCGTGTCCAAAGATTCTCTGGTTTCCTGACGTGACGTCCCATCACTACAAATTCCACGTCCTCTTTTTACCGTTGTTAGGATTGACAAAATGTCCCTCGATAGATTCTATTCCAAGTATCATATTTAGATTTGTTACTTAGAAATGAAAGTTATTCATTATATAAAGTCTTGGCTGTCAAAATTCAACATTGCGTTCACACTTCAAAATTTGCTGAAAATCCAACATCGTCCATTTGTAGAGAAACTACTTTGAGCTTATTTGCATACCAAACCGCACAAGTGTGCCTGGTGCGGGCTTTCACAAATTTTTGATATTTTAACGTTAGACATGATGCTTATATTACAAAATTTCTATGAAATCAATTAAAAAAATATGGACGCTATCCACATGTCGTAAAGCTTCTCCCACTTTGAGCTTAAGGATCATTCAAAACAAGTAAGTGGCACCCACATACTTTCATATATGATTTCAGAAAAAAAAACTTCAATAATAATTTTTAAACCTTGCGTTCACAGCTCAAATTTTAATGAAATTATCATATATTTCTAAAGATAACTCCGTGCATAAAAAGCACAATTAGGGGCATTTTGACGAGACCATGCATGCATGTGGGATCCACAAGTGAGTAATCCAGGAAGTCTATTTGATTCTTTGCTGAACGTTGTTACACAGACGACAAGCACTAGACGATTTTCAGACGATTCATCATATCAAGACATTGATGCGTGGAGCAAAACTGAACAACACCGTGCAATCCAATATCGTCCAGCGTTCGGCTGGGCTACTGTCGTTCGCGTAATAGTTTCGTTCTTTGCTCGTACCAAAAAAATTGGTTTAGTCATCTTCAGTCCGTTCTGATTGGCTTTTAAATTTATGATTCCAATTTGAGAGTCTAACATTCGTATATTTCTAGAAATACACTCTCACGGGAGCCAACTCCGAAGGAGTATCATCTCTCTCTCTCTCTCAAGGGGTGATCTCTGATGCCTGCAGAGGATCTTCTAAGCAATGCTACAGTTACATACGGTTTGTTATAGAATCAGGTTACGGGAAGACGTGAGGAAACCACGGGGGAGGTTGAACTTAGGGGGAGGGCGGTTTAGTTGGAAATCAAGGGGAGGTATTCGTGCGTAGGGGAATCATGAGCTAAACATCCGTAGGATAGGATTTTTGAGATCTTCTAGCGTGTATGTGTGTGTTGAAAGACAAGAACAAATATCACAAGTCCGTCCATGTATTGAGCTCTTCTTTGCACCCCAAGACCGAGATTCAACCATCACCGATTTGCCTACCATCTAGTCCTCCGCAATGTGACTTTTTAATGATAGTGAGATGAATATATATATACTACCGTAGATGATAAACCATATCCCTACTGCATCAGAACATGAGATTATTCCAGCACCCCATGCACGTGGCCATCATATTAAACAAGTGCTGGCACGACAATGCCAAGGAAAATGATGGACTCTTGTTTTGTCCTAGAGACAACCAAGAAGGGATTCTCTTGGGTCAAGCATGCGTGATCTTCCAACGTTTAGCCGATCAAGTGATGGCATTGGGGAAAGAGTGAGACTGATATTGTACTACTATTCGTGAAAACAAGAGTGAGATGCACGGACCATCAACTTCAGGGTAACTTATAACAGTTTATTACACCATCTTTTGGGCTAACTATCAACACACAAACCATATGTCCTTATTAGCGGTATTCTTAGCTAATAGAGCAATCGATCACGGCCATGGTCAACACACAGGCGGGCATGTCGGAGCTGTTGGCCGCTGTCCGCGAAGCCTCACGAGCTGCCACTCGCGCACGCCTGGTCAGGTGCAATCCCCCGCGACAGAAGAGCATCTACACCCGTGCGCTCTAAATCCGTTTCAAACGCTTGACGGCCTGGTCACTGACCTAAAAAAAAAGACCCAAACCGGCGTCTTAAATAGGCTTCAAACGTTCGGGTTGTCCGGCGCACCTTATACTCAGCTCAAATGTAGGGCGGATATGGCGTAGCCTGGGCGCCCAGGTGCGTCCATCACGTCAGCCCGATCCACCCGATCTCACTCCATGCCCACAAATATCTTCAATCCGAAAACCCTACCTCAGTTCACTTCGCTCTCGCTCCGTCTCTTCTTTTTCTCCTTCTCCGATTTCTCCGATTCCGATCTAGTCCGACAACTCCGGCGACCATGTCGAGCTCCGGCAATCGCTCCGACTCCGACCTGGATGCCGACGAGGAGCTGGCCCTCTGCATTGCCCTCGAGAGGTCCAAGGTGGACACGGGGGCCAGTTCCGGATCTGCCATCTCGCCTCTCCCTCGTCGGCGCAGTGCGGACACCAGCGCTGGCCCCTCCCAGCCCGCGCGCAGCTCCACGAGGGCTGGGCAGTCCGCCCCCCTCACGCCTTCCCCTGCACCCGCCGACTGCTGCTCCCCCACTTGGGCAGCGGTGGGTGCTTGTGCCCGCTCCACCAGCTCGGACGCGCGCGCCGCCCGCTGCGAGAGGCAGTGGGCAAGGGAGAGGGACGCGGCGGAGAAATCTGTGCGCCGCCGCCGCGGGTTTCCGACGGAGCCCAAATAAGACAAGCAGCTCCTCGCTTGGGTATGCCGCCGATCGCTTACGACGGCGGAGACGGATGCTCGGCGGCTCCACCGAAAGAACGGCAAGGCGCTCCGGTTTGCCATTGAGCAGTCTGAGCGCGAGGCGGCGGAGGCAGCGGCAGAGGTGGCTCGGCTGGCGAAGCTCAAGCGGCAGTAGGACAGTGCCGTCTGATGGCTCAAAGGGCTCATCCTCCCCACCTCCTCCGTTAACGACGATGATGAGCACGGTGCCTCATCCGATGACTCAGACGATCCTCCACCAGCCACAGACGCCTACAGCTGTGCCGTTCACCGGAAGGGGAAAGGGTCGGCGAGGAAGTGGTGAAGATCCACCTTCTCCACTTTAATTTCATGTTTTTAGATGTAGTTTCAACTTGTCCGTCGTTTATGTGCATTACGTGAACTTTGGCGATCTGTTGGTGATCTTTTGGTGAACGGATTGTGCATTTATATGCCCATTTCTATGTCCACTCCTGATCTAAGTAGTTTTATCGACATTGCATGGTTTAGTATGGGTATAGGGGATCGGATATGAAATATATGGATGTTGATAATGCGATTTGAGGAGTGACCAGTCAGTGTCCGCGGACGCGCCCGGGCGCCTCCGCGAGCGTTTGAGAGGCCAGATTTGCCAAGTGCGGTTGTAGATGCTCTAAGGACGTTGACCAACATTTCTCCCTGGCCACGATGACGCCTCGTCTTACCTAGGCGCCAACGGCGCGCACTACGGCGGCTTCCTCAACGCCTGCACCAAGTGACGATGTTCTGACTAGGGGTCCCTCACTACGTCAAGTCCTCTCTTGGCCTGGTGGGCCACACTAGACGACCCTTGACGTATCATTGGAGGTCTCCCGACGACTTATTGTGTACACCAAGAAGCTAGATTCATTGAAGACATTGTTTCCTTATACGTAATCAATTGGGATATTGTAATCCTAGACCCTCCGGTATTTATCTAAACCGAGGGGTAGGGCTCATACAAGGACACAACAATCTCAGGGTAGATCATCTACAGTTTGTACTCCAACACAAAGCAATAAACACAAGCAGAACATATGGTACTATCTCTTCGGAAAGCCCGAACCTGGGTAAAACTTCGTGTCCTTATTACCATCGTATCTAGACGCTTAGTTCAGGACCCCTATATGAGATATGTCGGACTTAGCTCTTTCACCAAGCACAACCTGTGACGCGACCAGAGGCTCGTCTGCAAGGTGGCGGCGGTGCACGGGCGGAGCATAAGGTCGTGGTGGACGCCGGTGATAAGGAGCAAGTCGTCAGGGTAACTCCAACGCGGATCACCAAATCGCCCCTAAATGTTGGGCCCGGATATTTTGGATGTTTTTTGTCACCCAGCGATGGTCATCAAAATTTGTCCAGACTGGTGTGGACGTCCGAAATTCCGCAAATCGCAAAATGGGGGCGGTTTGCACGCGTTCGGATGTCCGCCACATATGCATCTAACAACATGAACCCACCCAAAATTGAGGCGGAGCCGCACATTTGGTCATTTTCGCCACTGTTTCTGAAGGAAAACTCGCCCCTTCCCATTGCCTCCCCCTAGTCTATGCCTCCTCTTCACCATTCCACCACCCGCCGCCTCGATGGAGCCAATGTCGGAGGAGGATACTGAATGTTCGTCGTCCTCCAGAGCCGGAGGAACCGAGGGAGGTAGCCGCCTGTAAGGCCGGGTCCACGAAGCGCAACGCCTGACGTGTGATGGCGGAGATGAAGAAGATAGAGGAAGCGGTGGCCGGACCTCGTCTAGAAAAGTGGCCCAACAAGGTGGTGTCGCTCAGGTTATTGTCGCAGTGCTCGTCCAAGTTCAAGCCGCCCTACTACTTCGCCTCCCGGCACCTCGGTTCGGCCAACACACAACAATCACCACATCAGACTGCATCCTCCTTCACCTCTGTCCATCGTGTCCACTTCATCGTCGACCTCAACACCGACTACAACTTCACAGAGTCAAAGTCGTCGACGCTTGTTAGCTCTTGTCCAGCGGTGCCTGCTCAGATCGTAGAAACTTTATTTTCTTGTTACGATGATTTTCCACTTGACTCTGAAATTCTTTGAACTTTTCAAATGTTTCAGACTTGTGTTTCATCAAGTAGATATACCCATACCTACTTAAATAATCTGTGAAGGTCAAAAAATAACGATACCCGCCGCGTGCCTCAACACTCATCGGACCGCATACATCGGTATGTATTATTTCCAATAAGTCATTAGCTCGCTCCATTGTTCCGGAGAACGGAGTTTTAGTCATCTTACCCATGAGGCATGGTTCGCAAGTATCAAATGATTCATAATCAAGTGATTCCCATCCGCATGGAGTTTCTTCATGCGCTTTACACCAATATGACCTAAACGGTAGTGCCACAAGTATGTTGCACTATCATTATCAACTTTGCATCTTTTGGCATCAATATTATGAATATGTGTATCACTACGATCGAGATTAAACAAGAATAGACCATTCATCAAAGGTGCATGACCATAAAAGATATTACTCATATAAATAGAACAACCATTATTCTCTGACTTAAATGAATAACCGTCTCGCAAAAAACAAGATCCAGATATAATGTTCATGCTCAACGCTGGCACCAAATAACAATTATTGAGGTCTAAAACTAATCCCGAAGGTAGATGTAGAGGTAGCGTGCCGACGGCGATCACATCGACCTTGGAACCATTCTCGACGCGCATCGTCACCTCGTCCTTAGCCAATCTTCGTTTATTCCGCAGCTCCTGTTTCGAGTTACAAATATGAGCAACTGAACCAGTATCAAATACCCAGGCGCTACTACGAGCATTAGTAAGGAACACATCAATAACATGTATATCAAATATACCTTTGTTCACTTTGCCATCCTTCTTATCCGCCAAGTATTTGGGGTAGTTTCGCTTCCAGTGACCATTTCCTTTGCAGTAGAAGCACTCAGTTTCAGGCTTGGGTCCAGCTTTGGGCTTCTTCACGGGAGCGGCAACTTGCTTGCCATTCTTCTTGAAGTTTCCTTTCTTTCCCTTGCCCTTTTTCTTGAAACTAGTGGTCTTGTTAACCATCAACACTTGATGCTCCTTCTCGATTTCTACCTCCGCCGATTTCAGCATCGCGAAGAGCTCAGGAATCGTTTTCGTCATCCCTTGCATATTATAGTTCATCACGAAGCCTTTGTAGCTTGGTGGCAATGACTGAAGAACTCTGTCAATAACACTCTCAACTGGAAGATCAATTCCCAGCTGAGTCAAGTAGTTATGATACCCAGGCATTTTGAGTATGTGTTCACTGACAGAACTGTTCTCCTCCATTTTGCAGTTATAGAACTTGTTGGAGATTTCATGTCTCTCAACCCGGGCATTAGCTTGAAATATCAACTTCAGCTCTTGGAACATCTCATATGCTCTGTGGCATTCAAAATGTCTTTGAAGTCCCGGTTCTAAGCCGTAAAGCATGGCACACTGAACTATTGAGTAGTCATCAGATCGAGCCTGCCAAACGTTCATAACATCTGCAGTAGCTCCTGTAGCAGGTCTGTCACCTAGCAGTGCATCAAGGACATAATTCTTCTGTGCAGCAATGAGGATAATTCTCAAGTTACGGACCCAGTCCGTGTAGTTGCTACCATCATCTTTCAACTTAGCTTTCTCTAGGAACGCATTAAAATTCAAGGGAACGGTAGCACGGGCCATTGATCTACAACATAGATATGCAAAAACTATTAAGACTAAGTTCATGATAAATTAAGTTCAATTAATCAAATTACTAATAAACTCCCACTTAAATTAACATTCCTCAAGTTATCTAAGTGATACATGATCCAAATCAACTAACCCATGTCCGATCATCATGTGAGATGGGGTAGTCATCAATGGTGAATATCTCTATGTTGATCATATCTACTATATGACTCATGTTCGACCTTTCGGTCTCCAGTGTTTCGAGACCATGTCTGTACATGTTAGGCTCGTCAAGTTTAACCCAAGTATCCTGCTATGCAAAACTGGCTTACACTCGTTGTATGTGAACGTAGAGTCTATCACACCCGATCATGACGAGGTGCTTCGAAACGATGAACTTTAGCAACGGTGCATACTCAGGGAGAACACTTTCATCTTGAAATTAAGTGAAGGGATCATCTTATAATGCTACCGTCATTCTAAGCAAAATAAGATGCATAAAGGATAAACATCACATGCAATCTAAAATATGTGACATGATATGGCCATCATCATCTTGTGCTTTTGAACTCCATCTCCAAAGCATCGGCATGATCTCCATCGTCACCGGCACGACACCTTGATCTCCATTATAGCGTCGGGGTCGTCTCACCAACTATTGCTAACGCATAGCGATAAAGTAAAGCAATTACATGGCGCTTAGTGATTGACACGCAGGTCATACAATAATTAAAGACAACCCTAAGGCTCCTGCCAGTTGTCGTACTCATCGACATGCAAGTCGTGAACTTATTACAAAACATGATCATCTCATACATCAATATATATCACATCATATCTTGACCATATCACATCACAACATGCCTTGCAAAAGCAAGTTAGATGTCCTCTACTTTGTTGTTGCAAGTTTTACGTGGCTGCTATGGGCAACTATCAAGAACCGTTCTTAACTACGCAAAACCACAATGGTGATTATCAAGCTTGCTGTCTTAACCTTCTTCAAGGACCGGCCGTAGTCAAATTCGATTCAACTAAAGTAGGAGAAACAGACACCCGCCAGCCACCTTTATGCAAAACAAGTTGCATGTTAGCCGGTGGAACCGGTCTCATGTGAGTGGACATGTAAGGTTGGTCCGGGCCACTTCATCCCACAATGCCGCCGAATCAAAATAAGACATTGGTGGTAAGCAGTATGAACCTCACCGCCCACAACTCCTTTGTGTTCTACTCGTGCATATCATCTACACATAGACCTGGCTCATGATGCCACTGTTGGGGAACGTTGCATGGAAAACAAAAAAAAATCTGCGCACACGCAAGATCTATCCATGGAGATGCATAGCTACGAGAGGGGAGAGTATGTCTACGTACCCTCGTAGACCGTTTAGCGGAAGCGTTTATCAACGTGGTTGATGTAGTTGTACACCTTCACGATCCTCCCGATCAAGTACCGAACGTACGACACCTCCGAGTTCAGCACACGTTCAGCTTGATGACGTCCTCGCCTTCTTGATCTAGCAAGACGAGCGAAGTAGTAGATGAGTTTCGGCAGCACAACAGCGTGGTGACGGTGGTGGTGCAACTATCTCCGCAGGGCTTCGCCGAGCACTACGAAAATTATGACCGAGGATGAACTAGAGGGAGAGGGGCGTCGCACACGGCTTGGGGATCGTGGTCTCTATTGCCCCTCTCCCTCCTCACATATATATAGGTGGGGGAGGAGGGGAGGCAGCCTAGGGCGCCCCCAAAGGGGCCGGCGGCCGCCCTGGGCTCCTGCCCTGGCCGCCCCCCCTTCCTTCTTAGGCGCGTGGGGGGATGGCAGGAGGGGGTGGCGCCCCCCTTTCCTTTCTCTCATGTGGAGGGGGAGGCAGGAGGGGCTAGCCCTCCCCCCTTTCCTTCCTTAGGGCTGGCAGCCTAGAGGTGGGGCGCGCCAGCCCCTTGTGGGCTGGTGTGCTCCCCTCGTTTGGCCCATATGATCCAATAACCTCCCGGGGCCTCCTGGAACCCCTTCCGGTGATCCGATGAATACTCGATACATTCCGAAACCTTTCCGGTGACCAAATAATATCGTCCTATATATCAATCTCTACCTCCGGACCATTCAGGAGCTCCTCATCATGTCTGTGATCTCATCCAGGACTCCGAACAACATTCGGTCACCAACTCACATAACTCATATAGTATTATATCGTCAATGAACGTTAAGCGTGCGGACCCTATGGGTTCGAGAATGATGTAGACATGACCGAGACGCGTCTTCGGTCAATAAACAATAGCGGAACCTGGATGCCCATATTGGTTCCTACATATTCTACGAAGATCTTTATCGGTCGAACCTTTATGACGACATACTTAATTCCCTTTGTCTGTCAGTATGTTACTTGCCCGAGATTCGATCGTCGGTATCTCTATACCTAGTTCAATCTCGTTACCGGGAAGTCTCTTTACTCGTTCCATAATACATCATCTTGCAACTAACTCCTTAGTCACTTTGCTTGCAAGCTTCTTGTGATGTGTATTACCGAGAGGGCCCAGAGACACCTCTCCAATACACGGAGTGACAAATTCCAATCTCGATCCATGCCAACTCAACAGACACCTTCGGAGATACATGTAGAGCATCTTTATGATCACCCAGTTACGTTGTGACGTTTGATAACACACAAGGTATTCCTCCGGTATCCGGGAGTTGCATGATCTCATGGTCGAAGGAATATGTATTTGACATTAAGAAAGCAGTAGCAATAAACTGAACGATATATGCTAAGCTAACGGATGGGTCTTGTCCATCACATCATTCTCCTAATGATGTGAACCCGTTATCAAGTGACAACTCATGTCCATGGTTAGGAAACCTTAACCATCTTTGATCAACGTGCTAGTCTAGTAGAGGCTCACTAGGGACACGGTATTTGTTTATCTATCCACACATGTATTTAAGTTGCCGGTCAATACAATTCTAGCATGAATAATAAACCTTTATCATGAATAAGGAAATATAATAATAACAACTTTATTATTGCCTCTAGGGCATATTTCCATCAAGAAGAGGGGAGAAAAATTCACCTCAAAGGAGAATGAATTGTTCTGTGAGGTGTGGTTGGCCAGTAGTATCGATCCGTTCCAAGGCACGGAGCAAAAAGGCGCGACGTTTTAGCAAATTGTGCACATTTCATTTCACGAGCAAAAGTGATATGACCCCTACCACATGGAAGTGATCTGTGATCAGAATATGAAGTCACTAAGCCATCGATGGTACACCATTCAAGAGCATGTCAGCAAGTATTGCGGCGCGTACAAGTGATGGCTCATAAGTATAGGGGATCACGACAGTCTTCGAGGTTAGTATTTCACCCAAATTTATCGACTCGACACAAGGGGAGTCAAAACATTAACACATAGTGAATACATGAACTCAAATCACAGTCATCCCTGGAAAGTATCCAAATTATTGTCACCTTGGGGTCTACGGATCAGGACAATAACAAGTGCATATAACTTGCAGATAGGATCAAGAACTCAAATATATTAACGAAAACATAATAGGTTCAGATCTGAAATCATGGAACTCGGGCCCTAGTGACAAGCATTAAGCATAGCAAAGTCATATCAACATCAATCTCAGAATATAGTGGATACTAGGGATCAAGCTTTAATAAATTGACTCGACTACCTGATCAATCTCATCCATCTCCATCTACCTCCAGTATACCTAAGATGGAATTACTCACTCATGGTGGTGAGCATCATGAGGTTGTCGATGAAGAGGGGTTGTTGATGACGATGACGACGGATTGCCCCCACCGGAGCCCCGAACGAACTCCAGATCAGGCCTCCCGATGAAGAACAGGAGGTGACAACGACTCTGTATCATAAAACGCGGTGAAACTTTCTCTCGGGAAGACGACACTTATGGACCTAGAGGTAGGGCAAATGGAGCCACGAGGGCCCTGCAAGGTAGCAGGGCGCACCCCCTGCCTTGTGCGCAGGTGGTGCCCCCCCCCTCCAGTATATCTTTGCACCAGTATTTTTTATGTATTCAATAAAATCTCCCCGCCAAGTTTCGTCCAATTCCGAGAACTTTTATTTCTGCATAAAAAACAACACCGAGGTAGTTCTGCTGAAAATAGTGTTAGTCTGAGTTAGTTCCATTCATATATGCAAATTAGAGTCCAAAACAAGAGCAAGTGTTTCGAAAAGTAGATACGTTGGAGACATATCAACAAGCAAGTGCAAAACCGGTGGCCAAGTGGTGCGACAATCACCGACCTCGTAAGTGTTGTGGCCTGTTGTTCTATGTGTTGGTCATTTCATTGATTTTCTCGATGTTGGAACTTGTTAACCATCCATTGTCTTCCTTTGCAAGCCTAACATGAGTTCCTGTTATACCACAACATAGAGAACAAGCACTCATCTTCATGCATTGTTGGATGAAGTTGAATGGGCAAAGCAAGTGGCTCACCACTACAGCCAATACCGTCAAGACCGCCAAGGAAAATGAAGATAAAGGTGTTGATCCAACCGTTCCAATACAAGAAGGGCTTGCTCGGGCCAGGAAGATGATTAGGAACCTGGGGAGGAAGTGGGCGAGGAGAAGGAGAAGCGAGAAGGGGCGATGGCTAAGATGACAGAGAGTTTCGAGGACATCATGACGAAGTAGGAGGAGGCATCTGTCAAGCACCATGAAATGAAGGAACAAAAAACATCTGATATGTTTAGCAAGTTCATAGAGAGAAGAATATAGAGATGAAGGTTGCTTCGGAGGACTCCAAGATGTTGTTCATGAAGACGTCTGAGTCAAAACCCGAGGCGGCGAAGATTGTCCTAGCCTATCGTGTGGGCTTGTTGAAGCACTTTGAACAAATGGAGAGTGTCGAAGAGTGAATTTTTGCCACATACAGTCGGGCTAGCAACTTTTGGGATTGGTTGGATGTAAACAATTATTGAACAACTGGTTTTTTGTTCTGATTGTGTATGTTTGCAACTATTAAACATATGCTTAAATTGGTACTGATCTAGATATACATGTCAAGTGGAGGAGGCTAGAGCAGGGACGCAGATTTGCGGACTCTGGTTGGATGGCCGCCGCCTATCCATATTCTTGGACACGTTCGAACGTGTCTGCAGACATTTGGTGTGTCCATTTTGATGATTCACGTTGGATTTGCCCTTAGTTTGGCTAATAAGGGTTTTGAGTTGTTTGTTGATGATTAGCCTAAAAGGTGTGGTTCTTTGAAAAATCCCCCCAAAGTAGAGTAAACGGGTATAAATTCCCCTAAAGTGCATATTCCATGCAACTCACTCTGAAAACAACCTATCAGAGTTAACTAATCAAATTAGAATAATTATCCTTATAGATCCACTAATAGGTCAGGCCCTCTCTTCTTCATAGACTCACTGGAAACATTTCGCATGTGCACACGAGTGTGCACGTCTGTGTGCTGCTAAATGGTAGCTTGACCAGACCAGCACTAGTTCTTATCACCAATTGACTAGAAACAAAAAGGTTGAGACGAGATCTGGTCTTTAGGGGTTGACAATAATTTGGTGGTTTTGCTGCAAGCCAACAGGGAATTTGTGTTGCTTCTCGTTCATGCATGACATTAGGATAGGATAGACAATCTGTCATTGCACTAAGTCACCTTACAATGTAAGGTGGTTAGAGAACTACATGAAAAATAAAATCAATTTTTGCCTAAGCTTTGATGCTTATTTATTAATGTTAGACGCTTAATTATGCATCCTTACTATAGAGATAAGCAGCAGTTGATGTTTAAAATTAAAATAGCTTATTAAGCTACTTCCTAAGCACTTTCCATTGTACATGGCCTGGTCAGATAAACATAGGCCCAACAAGCTTGGGCCAAACTAATGGACTGATGGGCCAGGCTTATTTTAAGAAATAAGCTAAATTGCAGGGTTCCGGATTGATCGCATTGCAGAGAACCCTAGTAGCCGCTGCTAGGAACTTTTGGTCCCCTCACCTTCAGATGCCATCTTGGCATTAGGAGGCGAGGGATATGCGATTTAAGAACTTTTAGAGTCTTTGTCAACATCTAGTAATCATCGCTCACGTCTTGTAATGTTTTTATGGTTCGACGACCTACACTCTAGGGGATCGTTCCAGTCCAAGCATGTTCATCGTTCACGACTTCTCAGATTTTTTTTTATGGATGACACAAGGGACTTTTAGAAACCTTTGTTGGTAATTAAATTCAGTGCAGCTTCTCTAATTCAATTGCAGTCCCTTTACTAAAATCTTGACATTTTAGCTTGCAAAAATTGATATCATGAAGATGTCTTCAAAAGATTTTATTGTAATTCTTAGTTCTGAGAGTTACACTGTAACCTTATATACATAAGAAAGTCATCCCCACTAACCTATTTATCTTAACATTCAATCATGCCACCTCAGCATGCAGTTATGAATTGGATAAGGCCCACCTCAACATGCAATCATGCATGGTAAATGACCCATCAAAATATTCAACCATACATGGGAAAATATTTGTCATTCAATTATTCTACTTATATTCAATAAATATTTTTACAACTATACATAGTAATCAAGAAAATGTATTTTTTAGTTCTTATGTTATCAACCCAAATTTTCATCAATAAATTATCGCAGCAACGCGAGGGGTATCCTCTAGTTTCTTAGATCTTAGATCCAAAATAATGTACCTTTTTTAGGCAACCAAAACAATGTACCTGTAATCACACTGGCCACCTGGGCCATGCCTGCCGTGCCGGCCCATTAGCACGTGTGCCCGACACATCATAGGCCCAACACGATACGTGGCTAAATGGATCGTGTCTGGGCTGCGAGGATAGACCCATGTGCCGACATGACATGACACCTTTTTCAGATTATTTTTGATATATAAGCCCAAAAGCCCTCAAAACAGTCTAATTGGCCCAAAAGCACTCAACCCACAAGGAATTAACATGCCATGGTCCATTGCATTTAACTAATGTGTCATGTTTGGTCTAGAAGTGACCAATCCCTACACGGCGCCTTAAGCATCCGTTATACTGTATTTTGCAACTTGGCGCACACCCACCTCTGGGCTGGCCCATATACCCTTTTCTTCTTCTTCTGTTTTAACTCCACAAAAATTGCACGCGAGGTGTGATTCGAACCCATGACCTCCTCGTCGAGTGTTAGCTACGGTAGCCAACCAGACAACTCACACCCATGTGATTAGTTACATCCCTTTTATTCTTTTCTTCTTTTCTTGTTTCCTTTTTCTTGTTCCTTTTTTCTATTTTTTCTTCAAAAAACATGATTTGTTTTTGAAAATTCCGTGAACTTTTTATGAATTCATGATTTTTCTGAAAATTTGCTGAACTTTTTATGAATTCATGAACTATTGTTTTGAAAATCCATGAACTTTCATCATATCGATGATTTTTTTAAAAATCAATGAACTTTTCATTGATGTTTTTTTTCAAATTGATGAACTTTTCTCAATTTTGTGATTTTTTTTCAAAATTAATGAATTTTTTAAAATTTGTGAACTTTTTTCAAAACCACCGTGAACTTTTTTGAATTCATGATTTTTTTTTCAAATTCATGATTTTTTTCTGATATTCATAAACCTTTTTCCAATTTTGTGAACTTTTGTATTCATGATTTTTCTTGTTTTGGATTTTTTTAAAGGTCAACCATCGACCGGTCAACCGTGACCGAGCGAATAGTGCGACCGTTGGAAGAGCGACACGGTAGCCTTTGATACTGGACTGTTCTAGATTGCAGGGCGCGTGGGCACCGGTTCTTCGGCAGATCCTATATGACGCTCGTGTGCGTCCTGTCATCACTCCTTCGCTGAAGCGAAGCGAGCGACCGAGGCGACACAGGCGGCCCACTTCGAGCGAGCACCCGGTTTTGGGAACCTTCTAGTAGTTTCCCTGAACCTTTTTTTTATTTTGCCGGTTTTCATTTTTTCTGTTTTCTTTTTATTTTTTTATTTTTCTGTTTCCGTTTTTTCCTTTTCTTTCATTTTGTCATTTTCGTTTTTATTTTTATACTTTGTTTTCAAGAAAATGTTTTCAAATCCCTAATTTTGTTGTGATTTAAAAAATTGTTCACTTTTTAAAATTTTGTTCACAATATAAAATTGTTCAGCGTATATCACAAAATGTTTAATTTGTATTTAAATGTTTGTTCAATGTATATCACAAAATTGTTTGATGTGTAGTTAAAAATTGTTCAGCAGATATTACATAAATGTTCAATGTATATTTAAATTTTGTTCATCATATGTCACCAAAATGTTCAATGTGTCATAAATATTGTCAACACATATCTTAAAAATGTTTAGTGTATAATTAAAAATTGTTAAGCGTATATTAGAAAATGTTCAATGTATATTTAAAAATTATTCATCGTATATATAAAAGTTCAATAAACATTTGGTTTTTCAAAAAAATTGTTCATGTTTCAATAATTGTTCACCTTTTTTCTAAAAAAACCACGTTCCAAAATTTTGTTCGAGTTTCAAAATTTGTTCAAGAAAACATTATTCATTTTCTAAAGGAATGATTGAAAAATAGATCTGCCGTTGTACTATACTTTTAGTTTAACCTTGTAATTTAACTAATTCGCTAGCTGCCGCGGCTAGCGACGCGGCTATCCAGATTAGGTCACGGGTTCGAATCCATCCATCACTGCAATTTTTTGTGACATTTTTTATTACGTTCGCTTGTCGCCTGGTAATGGGCCGACATTGTGACGCTCAAGAGCGTTGAGCAGGAGCCCTCCGGTTCTCCTAGCCGGCGGTTAAGGAGAGAAAACCCTATTCGCCGCATTCTGCGGCAAGTTGTCGACCTACCGCACATGTTCGATAGTAAATAGGCCGAGCCAGTTAACTCTTTTTTTAGGTGGGATCATTTTCCGGTTTTGGGAACCTTCTGGATGGTTCCTGGCCGGTTTTGGAAACCTTCCAGAAGGTTCTTGAACTGGGTTTTGTTTTTGGTTTTTGGTTTTTTCTTCTTCTTTTCATTTTTAGTTATTTATTTTCTTTTTTCTCAATTTTCTGTTTGTTTTCTTTCTTTTTATTTTCTTCTCTTTAAAAAAACAAAATATTCAAATTTTGTTCATGTTTCCAAAAAATGTCCAGTTTCTGGAAAAATGTTCTCAAAATTCAAAAATTGTTCTCGTTACACAAAAAAGTTCAAAGCTTTCAAAATTTAGAAATATAACGGATTTCAATTTTTTTGTTCACGTATTCAAAAAATGTTTGTGCTTTCAAATTTGTTCAGAATTTTTCAAAATTGTTCTTTGTTTCAAAATTTGTTCTCAAGATTCAAAAAATGTTCGTGCTTTAAAAAATTGTTCGCGCTTCCAAATTTGTTCTCCGTTTCAAAATTTGTTCTCAAGATTCAAAAAATATTCGTGCTTTAAAAATTTGTTCACAAATTCAAAATATCCTCATGTTTTCAAAAAATGTTTGGGAAATTCAAAATTTGTTCATTTTCATAAAATTTGTTTGTGTTTGTGAAAGAAAATGTTACGTTCGAAATTTGAAAAAAAGGGGATTTTGTCAAACAACGTTAAGTCTGAAACTGTACTTGTTTCTTAGAGATTTTCGTTGTATTTCGGTCAGCTGGTCCGTTCTATTGCAGTGGCTGGCACCTAGCTCGCGCAAGCTTGCGGTCCTGTTTTCAATTCCTGGCCACCGTGCGCTACCATTTTTGCAATTTTTCACACTCGTATTCACAGTGCACTAAATGGGCCGGCCCAGTCGGCGTCCCCTCTGCGACGGGGCGTGTATTTGCCGCAGAACGCGGCAGCGTCCCCTGTGCGATGAGGCATGTATTTGCCGCAGAACACGGCAAACAGGGAGACCCGCCTGTAATGACTTTTTAGTGTGAATAAAGTTACATATATTTTTTATGAAAATAAATAAATTTGCAGGGCAAACGTCTCCATTTGCTCCCAAACTCACCCGACCTGCATACCCTTTCCCCCCGTCATCAGCCATGGCGACCGCAACGAGGAGGCTGCTCCCGACGCTCCTCAGAACCCTAACCGGCACCCGCCACGCTGGCGCGGCGCGGGGCCTCGCCACCGAGAAGGCAGTCGGCGCCGCGGCCGTCGTTGGAAGCCACACCGCCAAATGGATGCAGGTACCCATCCCCTCGTCTCCGCTCTCTAGATTCCGATTCGGTTGGATCAGATTCCTAGGCCTCTAGAAGTTACCGCATTTCTCGTACGATCCACCCAATCCGGTGCGAAAGGTCTGCGTCTTTGCGTGTCCAGCGTGCGATTTTTGCGATCGGTATAGCGTGTGGCCCTTGTTTAGGTGCGTAGTTGCACGATTAATTTTAGATTCCCCATTTAGCTTAGGTCAATCTGGGTGTTCCCTTGAGACATTTTTGGGATGCTTGATACTAGGTGTATGTGCTAATGGCTTCAGCTGTTTTGTTGGTAGATCTGGATGTCTCAGATTACTCTCATCTTTCGACTTGCCATTGATAAGTGCAAGCTTGTTGATGGCACATGTTATGAGTGGATGCATCTATTTGGTCCATTTCATTCTCAGATGGTAATCATGTGATCAGTTTGGAACTCCCGAGTATTGTCATAAATTTGCTGAGTGTTAGGAACGGTGATGCATCTATGAATTCTTACAACTGACAGCTATGAATCTGCACTCAACTGTATGGATTCCTTTGGTTGATCCATCCTTCAATTATGAGCTAGCAGAGTCATGTTAAACAATCTGAAGCTACAGCTAAAGGCATGAGCAAGTTGATGAGACCAACATTTTGTGAGAGTAGCTACCAATATATCTGATGATCTTGTGAAATTGACAAGAAGTTTTAAATGAATGAAGGTTTGTGGGTTTATCGTTTGTGGACTTCAATTATCCCTGGTTAAGATTTTGTAATAATTTGTTTGATGAGAACTTCTGATCCCGTCGTTTAATATGCATGCTCATCCTGTTGTATTTTATTATTTCTATAAATTTTTATCTTGATCCAGTGTGCATCTTTCGAGTTTGCGTCCGTAGCTTTGGCTGAAGCATGGCGGACCATTGATAGGTTCTTTCCAAGAGATGTGTATTGCTTGATTTCGTGTCATGACTTACAGAAGTTTAACTGTCACATATCTGGTTCTCCCTTCTACTATTGTTGATAAAGTGAAACTGTTCTCCCTCGCATTAAAAGATGGATCTTAGATACTCCCTCCGTTCCAAAATAATTGAAGTTTTAGGTTTGTCCTAAGTCAAACTTCATTAAGTTTGACCAAGTCTATACAAAAATATATCAACATCTACAACACCAAATTTGCTTCATTATATTTGATGAAATATATTATCGTACTATATGTATTTGATATTGTAGATTTTTCTATAGACTTTGTCAAAGTTTGACTTAGGGAAATCCTAGAACTTCAATTATTTTGAAACGGAGGGAGTAGTTAATAAGGTTGCAAGCGCTGAAGATGTACTCCCTCCGTTCCATAATTCTTGTCGTGGTTTTAGTACCATAGTTCAATAGGAAGAATTATGGTCGGAGGGAGTTACCAATAGGAAGAACTATTCTTCCTATTGAATTTTTGCTATAATAATGCCTATGGCATAAGTAGAACACTGTCCTACCATACTTTGATAGTATGGCTTTTGGTTTCTCCCATTTTCCATGTAAAAATCAAATGATCAGTATTATTTTGAGGCTTTTCTAGCTATTGGACTGTATGTAGATAAGAAGTCTATAGGTGAACAGACTAAAAACTAATGTTGCTTGAACTGTGGGATAGTCATCATTGAAAGTAAATTATGGAACTCTTGAAATTTGTGTTTATACCGTTCTACCAGTTAGTCAGGAGAAGTTTCAGGCCATGATAGAGCAGTTTAGGAGTTAGTCATGTGATATTCACACCTTAAGTAGCACAATTAGCTGACATATGAGGTCTATTGGTTGCAGAGGGTGATTTTTTTCTTACTTGCTGTATCATCACTATTTGTAAAAAAAAACTTTCATTTTATTTATTGCAGGACACAAGCAAGAAATCTCCAATGGAACTGATCAATGAGGTGCCACCGATCAAGGTTGAAGGGCGAATTGCCGCATGTGAAGGGGGTAAATCAATCAATTACTTCCCACCTTTACACATTTATCATTATCAAGCTTGCGAATTATGTTGATATACTCATGATCATGCATTTTGTGCTAAGCTGACTGTTTCCATTTGGATTACAGATAAAAACCCTGCCCTTGGCCATCCAATTGAGTACATCTGCCTTGATCTGGATGCACCTGCTGTGTGCAAATACTGCGGCCTTCGCTATGTTCAAGACCACCATCACTAAGTAGAGAAGATACCATCCTTTTACCACAGCAGAATTTGGAGTTGCTGCATGCTTATTGGGTTCACAATGTATGCCAATGTACTGGTGTGTTGCGCTTGATGGCAAAGTGTTGTCTACGACTGTCATCCTACTTCCTGTTACATAATAATGTTTCGTTAACTCCGAATTGATTTTCTGTAGTTGACATTTGTCGGCATTTCCTGAATCAATGCACTTTCTGTATCATACTCCCTGTCACTCTGCCCTCTGGATAAAAGGGTTGAGACGGAAGGAACATGAAAAATTTTTAGAAGCTGCTTTGTGAACATTTGGTTATCAGAATCATTTCCCTTTCTCCGTATGATGTTCCTTTGTGTTGTCCTGACCAATGTTTATGGGAAATCATATGTTAGTTGCGGATGTAGGAAGAACAAAAGGCCTTTTTTTAACCCCTTGCTGTCTGTGACGTGCATGCCATAAACTGCCTAGAAGGACAAAACCAACCACCCATCTGGAATCGGAACGCTGGATTTTTCTGAATTCTGCGCGAATTAGTTTCTTCTGCAATTCATGCATTTGCCACATTGAAGGGTAAAAGAAGAAAAATGTGTGAAGCACGCCAGGCCTAGGGGCAAGATTGGAAAGTATTGACCGGTGCCAAGGTGCCAACGGCCACCATTAACTGGAAATAACCTTTCATTGGTCATGCACAACTTAGAATAGATTCTGGCCCATCCCAAAGGCAAACAACGCAGGGATTTATTCATGCCTTAGGGATCTTCTCAATGTCTCCTAGCACCTATCCGCTCGAAGATGAGAATGTCAATCCTACCGCGGTATTCCTGACTTCCCATGTTTCTTGGTCTTGTTCAGGTTTTGATGAGACATTTCCCATTGCAAACATTCGAGTTTTCATGTCCAGATCAACTTTGGTTCAGAAAATCCGTGCTTTTTCCAATGATATTGTATTTTGGCTCCCACAATTGATTTTTTAATATAAGCCTCTGAATTGTATGCGCAGTTCATCCTACATCATTCTCTCCCCAAATCAAGAACTTGCTCTAGATCAAAATGCCCTAGTTAGGAAGATTATCTTCTACTCCCTCCGTCCCAAAATTCTTGTCTTAGATTTCTCTACATACGGATGTATCCAAGTCACATTTTAGTATTAGATACATCCGTATCTAGACAAATCTAAGACAATACATCCGTATGTAGAGAAATCTAAGACAAGAATTTTGGGACGGAGAGAGAGAGAGAGATTTATCCTGTGATCTATGATGACAAGTTCTGCTTATGGTCTGGCTTCAGGGCTTCTTTCGGTGGATAGGTTGAAATTTTAGTCGCAAGATTCAACTCTTATATCTTGAATTTCCATTGGTCGTATCTGATCTAATAATTTCTGATGTGTACTAATTTATTTATTTTACCCGAAGTAGTGTACATTAGTTCAGTATGCGGCCTGAGTCTAAGCGGGGTGTTATTTCAGTATATCACTTTCTAAGAATTTATTCAAGTATCAAGATGATATCATTTGCCGCGTATTTCAGAATTGGAAATCATCAGCACCAGCTCCAGCAAAGAAATCATGGATCCCAGCGGGCTTTGGAGGCAGTGGCAAGCATGACGCCACCATCGACATCCCATTATATGTACATATATACTATGACTCGTTGTCCATATAACATGATAATATAGTTTTTTTGGTACAGTTGATGATAATAAGTCCAATTCATGCAGGATCCGAAGAAGCAGGAGCAAGAGCTCTTATCATGGGAGGAGGATTTGAAGAGGAGGGAGCGGGTTCGATCACCTTTTTTCACTTATAGAAATCCTATAGTGTTCATTTCTGTAGATGAATATTTTAAAATGAAACTATCATGTGAAGCTAACCAATTTGCTCAAAAGTGACTCTTAGAAAATTCTCTCAGAAGTGTAACATTCTTTGCAGGATATCATACAGAGGGAGAATGCAATGAACAGAGGTAGTTCTACTAGATCACCATTACATCTCCGTCATGGTTTAATGTTTTGACCGCATTTTGAAAAACGCATCTGTTTGTGCAGCTGGTGTCACCATCGAAGTGAAAAATTGGCCACCATTCTTCCCCGTCATACATCATGACATAGCCAATGAAATACCAACCCATGCTCACCAGTTGCAATATTCAGCATTTGCTAGCTGGCTAGGTACTTCACCTTCCAACAGCTTTCTCCAATTACTTGAGATTTATTGCTGATAGTTTTCACGCTTGTTCATCGGCTGCTCTTTTTGCAGGAATTGTTGTATGTCTCAGTTGGAATGTATTTGCTGTCTTAGTTGAATCAATTCACGGGGAAGGTGCTAAATATTCTGCCTCACGAACATTTTTTTTTCAGTGTGCATCTTTTTCTTATCCTTTTTATGGCAGATATTGTTCTTTTTCTCTTTGCCATCATCTATGCGGCATTTGGATGTCCTCTTTCATACATCCTATGGTACAGGCCTCTGTACCAGGCCATGAGGTTTCTTTTTTAACTACCAGCTCGAAGTAAATAATTGTTCAGACAATGCTCTGTGCAAATGAAAATTTGCTAACTGGATTCTCTTGTTTTGTAAGCCAGAACTGATAGCGTGGTGACATTTGCCCAGTTTTTCGTCTTCTACTCGGTAGTTTTATGCACTTAGCTGTCCGTATGCTAATAATCTAAACATCTGATTCTATTGCATTTTTTTCGATATTCATCTTTCATCCGTAACGTAAGATGAGCATAATGACGGATTGATATGTGCCAGGTGCATGTTGGATTTTGTGTTATTGCTGCAATTGCTCCGCCGATAATATTCATGGGGAAAACTCTTACGTAAGTCTAATAACCACAGTGCTGTTTTCTTGTTAAGTTTCCAACTGCAATAGTTCAGTACTGTTTCTTTACCTGAAATCAGGGGAGTTCTTGTGGCTATCGAGGTTTTAAACACGGATATGTTTGTCGGGGTACGTTCTTCTGCATTACATTATTATAGTTAACTATGAACACAACTTCAGTGATGTAACTTGCCGTGGGCCTTAGTTCTTGTCTGTTTTGGAGCAATGCAGGTACTTTATCTAATTGGATTTGTATTGTTCACGGCGGAATCTCTTATAAGCATTTGGGTGCTTGAGGTTGATGCCCATTTCATCTCCTCATTTCTTTCAACATTTCTGTTGCCATAAAATATTTTGGCCTGGTTGTTACTACTATCTCTTATGAACTTGCTTGGTTGTGACGAAGCTCCAAAATCGGAGCCTAGTTTGCATGACTTATTCTTTGTCCCCTTGCATTCATTCATGTTAGTGACATCGTGATAGAAGGAAGAAAAATAAGATAAAATTATATTTGGATGCTTCCTTACTTCCGAATCTTGTGCAACTACTAGAATGATCAGCTTTTGCTGTGTTTTTTCGCAAACTATTACACACACAATTATTGAAACCACACAACTTTCCTGTATGGCTTGGTGACATCCTTAAAATTTGCTCCTATATATTTTGCAGAGAGTATACATGTATTTCCGAGGGCACAGGTGAAGCCTAGCAATGAGACAATGAAATCATTCAAGGCAACTGCCTCCTCAACAGCATTACAGCAAGCATTCTGATGTAAAACACAAAGTTGACGGTGAATGTTGGTGAGCTGCTTCTGCCGAATTCTTGCATATTCAGACATACAGTGGAAAATGATTCAATCTCATAGTAGAAATGTGAATCAAGATAACAAGTACTATTTGATTCAACATCTCCGAAACAGGATGATGATATCAGATCCCATGCCTGCAAAACTTGCGGCCTGTCTCCGGCCGATGTGCCAACGGTGAAGCGTCTTAGACAGTTCAGGCTTATGCAGGTCCTCCGGTCAAAGATGAAAGCATTTAGGATCTCGTTTGTTTTTCATTTGTATCTGATAAATCTGTGTTGTTTTCTATAAATATTAATACCAGATTTGTTTCATGAAAGAACATCTCTGAGAAAATAGATTTCTCAATCGGCAGGTTTGAAATTAAGTTCTTTATTCCTGCACCTGGTGCATCGACTTTAATCTTCAGATAAAAATATATATTATCATGGATTCAGTAAACAGGCTAGTTCTAGCTTATCTAAATCTGAAGAAACTATAAAAATGAATGGTGTCTTCGCAATTACTCCCTCCGTCCCCTAATGTAAGATAGTGTCAAAAAACATCTTACATTATGGGACGGAGGGAGTAGTATCCAGTACCACCTGAAAAACTTATCCTTCTATCTTGGCTAGTAAGCGTGCACGTGCAACGCACGCCTTATAATCCATAATAGAAACATCTACTTTGAATTTTATTAATTATCTTTTAGCGAGTTTTTTTACCATGCCACTTAAATATGTACCATGCGTGATGATGTGAGCGCGTGTAACACACGTCTTGACATAGAATTCACGATCGCATAAACATATTATAATTAGTTATAAAATTACTTAAGAAACAATAACTAAGCAACATCCTCTACAATTAATTCGTTGACGGGTCTCTCTTAAAGGTCAATCTATTTATGCGATCTATAATGCTTTTTTTTTGTTCCATTGCTGGGATAATGTTTAGAGCTTCATTTCCTGCATACTTCAAAATATGTATCAAAAATCGTCTCCTTGGTTCACTGTCATCCTACATATATGCATTATACAACAATGTTATAAAAAAATCATGTGCCAAATTTAACATCCACAGACCGTAGGATGAACTACATGATTACAGAATTTAAATATATTAAGTAAAACTAATTATCAATTTATATAAATAGTTTTATAAAAACTTTTGAAATAATTAAATTATCAGGACTGAACATTTATCTTTAACCCCTGCCCTCTCTACAAGAAAAATTGCACGACTCACAGCTAAGTAGGAGACGCTCTAATAATCCTTAAAAAAAAGACACGCTGGAAAAAAAAAATGGAGGATAACGCCCAGACGCCCACACTCACTCTTCAAACCCGTCACCTACCTCCCCACTGCCCCTGCGAGTTGCTGCCCGTGCCTCCCAGCCGTTCCCCACTCCGTACTCGCCAGCTCCCTCTCTCGACCTCGTCCCTACCTCCAGCGCGAAGACTCACACGCCCCGCTCTTCCCCGCCCTTCCCTTCGAGGCGGACGCGGAGGCGCGGGACTCACCGGCGGCGACGCCCTACCCCCTCCATGGCGAGCGCGGGGCGGGAGCGGTGGAGGTTGATGCGGGCACATAGGAAGTTGAAGAGCGAGGGCGTGAGGGGCTGGCCATCCTCGCGCAGCCGGTGGAAAGGGGGCTTCGATCCCGTCTGATGCAGTTATTCTTGGGTTTCCCGTATAAGAGATCTATCTACGGTGCTCAGCTCAGCCTACCTTCGATTCCTACGGCGTCGCCCACGGATCCTCAGGTCAGTTTAGGAATTACCTCCATCAATTTGGTTTCCTGCTTTAGGGTCATGCAATGCCAATCAGAGTCTAGGACCATGTGAAAATAAATTCAGTCTGTATCTGGTGCGAGCCCGTCCAATTCAGCCCGTGCCCCTCATTTTTTGGCTAATTTTAGAAGTCTGTGCCATGACATCGTATCAATGAAAAGAAACACATGGCAGTCCATTTCCATTTTGCTAGTTGGATGCTTCGAAAAAGTAACACCAAGTTTTGCATAAACAAGACACTACAGAGGATTAAGAGATGGTGAAACTGAACGACAAAATTTAGGAGGTTCTATTCATGATAATACTTAGCCATGCTAGTTCGTCATGTATTCTATCTTTGTTAAGTAAATGCTTTCTGTTTAGAACTCTTTATGGCTGAAACTGGTTAGCCACATTTTTTGTTCAGTTTTGCTGTATAGTTATCTTCTGATGGCTGCATGCAGCTTTTCACCCTTCAGTAAGGAGTTCTTTATTTGCTGTAGAATCCTTGTCACCCAAGAGTGAGGGACACTGTACAATTATGCAGTGCTACTGGTGTGAAGGTTATTATCCTCTATGGTTTATTTTTCTTTGATCTTGCAGTGCTGCTGGTGTGAAGGTTATTATCCTCTATGGTTTATTTTTCTTTGATCTTATCTTCTTTTCATCTATTTCTACTTCAAATGTTCTTTCCATGGAATTTCAACTGATTGAGTTTGTAATAGGAGATTAGGATCATGCAGTTTGCAGATATTCAGTTATAAAATATTTGTGGTTCATCAGTTCCTTTTGTGCATGTTGTCAAGAATATGTCATATGAGCCAAGGTTCAAACGCTTCTGGATGTGAATTTGACAAAACGGATCATCTTAGGTAGTACTACATACTAACAGAAGTATTTACTTCCAAAGTTCCAATTGCTCCTTCATGTGGCCATGTTAGAGATAGGAGTACTTGATTAAAAAAATCTTTACTACACTTGATCTGCCTATGTTACAAATATTTGATTAAAAATTCTGTTTCAACTGATTTTGGATTTTGTTACGGTCTGGTTCATTCTCACTGTTGTTAATCTTCATTTTGGTGGTGTCTCTCTTATCTATATTGATAACTATCTGTTTCTAGTAGGGTGAGTGTCCTGAAGAATCAGAAGATTGCAGGAAAACATGATGATGTGATACTGCTATGCTATTTCTATTGGTTTTTCTGCTGGTGCCTTATGGCTCGTTCACCAGTCTTCATCCTCACCATAGTCTCTGTACTCAACAAGGGCGAGCTCTACAAGTTCTAGTAGGCTCCTCGGTGACCCCTCACAGGAGAGCTTTTGGCCTGATCTGATGGAGCTGCGAGGTATGTGTGCAAGTTTAGCTGATTTCCTTTACTGATCTGTATTGGCATAGCTGATTTGTGTCACAATAAAAGAGATAGGGCGGTCTGGTTGTGCAACATGAAATCTACATATGTGTACCTCTTAGTTCTTGCTACAATCAAATACTAACCATTTTCCACATAGAAAACCATTAATTAGAGATGTAAAACGAATGGCTTATAGCATTCTGCTATCGAACTGTTTATATTTTTTAGAAATCTATTATCAAAATTCTAATCCTGAGTAATGCTGCAACAAGCCAAAGGAAGAAGTCGAACCTGAAGAAGCGCAGGGAAGAATTACAGCTGCATGTGGTCGGCTGGTTCAGGGGACGTGCCGGGCAGGCGCGGCCGCGCGGGTGCCGGGGCAGGCTCGTGGGCAATGGCGATCTCGCGGGCGGATGCCATGCTGCGAGGGCAGGCTCCTGGGCGCCCGCTATGTCGACGACGGATTCCACGCTGCAAGCGGCAACAATTGGCGATGGCGATCGTGCAGGGAGGCGACGAAGCGGCGCAGTGCCGCGAGGTCGCCGGCTTCGCCGCGAGGTCGCCGTGCAGGCAGGAGATGTGTTGGTGGGCGGCGCCTGGCGTGGTGGTGACGCAAGGCAGGCCTCGATGTCAAGGGCTAGGGGAGCCGATTTCATTGAGTTTCCTTATAGTTTGCGATCAGGATTGCGTGATTTGTAGGGGACGTGGGACTGTTAATTGGAATACTCCGCTGGCGGAGTAAGTTTGCGATCAGGATGGCGTGATTGTAGGGGCCGCGGGACGGTAGTTGGAATACTCATCTGCTGGTGGAGTCAGTCAAAGGAAATTGCTAAGTCCACACCATCCCGCTATTAGATAAATGATGTGCTAAGTCCACACCATCCCGCTATTAGATAAATGATGGCTGTTAGATTAAGATTTGTGGGCCTAATCGTGCGGTGTTGATTGGTTTGTGCGATGTCGTGGGACTAATTGCGGGGTGCACATAAGAAAGTTCTTGTTTGATTGTTTAATAGTAGTGTAGATGTAGGTAGATGAAAGAAAAAGGGGAAGATTACATGACGCAGAGTTTCTGCACCCGAGCTCAAATGAGCTTGGGTGAACAGTAAAATCAAAACAAAATAAAAAAAAATTCAAAAAATTCCAATTCTTTTTTGAGAGAAACATTGACAAAAGTTTTAAGCGCTTGCAAAAATTTGTCATGAAATCACATTTCTATAAGGCGTGGCGAAAAAAATCAGTACTCTGAAAATGCTACTTTCAAAAGCATTTTGAAGCATTGAATTTGTTTTTTTTGCCACGCCTTACAGGAATGTGATTTCATGACGATTTTTTGCACGCTCTTAGAACTTTTGTCAATGTTTCTTCCAAAAAAAATTGAATTTTTTTGAATTTTACTGTTCACCAAGCTCATTTGAGTTCGGGAGCAGAAAAGCACTTTCGAAGATTACAACTGGTGGTTGTTAGCGATAGCACATAGGTTGACAATACATATTCATAAGATGAAGAAAATGTCGTGCAAATCCAAGTTTATCCAAGCAATTCATTTAGGATGTAAGGTCCAAAATGAGCAACCGTGTATCGAACAAGATCAATCAATCACCTGAAATATTTTTGTTCTAAATAGTACACAATCCCCTATTCTAAATAGATGTCCAACAAGGCTATAACAGCATTCTAATCTCATTGTACTACACACTACAGGAATACAAAACATCTTCATGAATCTGAGTCCGATTCAGAAAGGTTCGACTCTGACTTGGCTTGCCTCTTGAGCCCCTCCTGAATTCGATCTTTAATCGCAGTTTCCTGTCAAACGAACAAACCGAACACAATTCATGATCACAAAGTACTAGTGTGCTGACAAGCTGCGGATAAGTCACTCGAGGATTGATTACCATCATGTGGCAACCTTCCTCAAACTTCTCAAGAAACCCGACGATCCAACGGTCAGCATTCTCCATCCACTCCACAGGATTGCTTCCAGCTATCATGCGAAGACTAGTGTCCCAGATTGGGCGTGCCTTGTCAAGTTGGATCGATCACCTTCTCTTGATGCTCCTTGACCTTCTCTTTTAGCTTGGTAATGCCCATGTTCACTCTCAATTGCTTCTCCTGATCACATTATTACAGTAAAAAGGAAGTGCTTGATTTTGTTCCTCGTCTTTTTGAGAAGTTATTGAGGGACTGGAATGGACAGGCACCTTGACTGGAATGGACTGGAATGGCCATTGCTATTTACGGATACATACAGATATGTTGTTCCACCGTTTTTTCCTTTTGGAGTTAAAAATCAACTTTGCATTTTTATTATTCCTACAGGATACAACTTGAGTGCTGATGGTGATCTTTTTAGGCATCAAAATGAGCCACTGCAGCTTTTGTGAATTGCTTGTCATTATCATATTATTAGGGGGCAGTTTAGCACTTGTGCTTGGAATTTGGAAGGTACTAAATGCTCTTATATTTCTTTACGGAGGGAGTACAGTATATACGATTACACCTTATCAAATCTGTCAAGTTTCTCCTTACATCAACTAGAAGACTCTAATCCTGCCAATCATGGTAACTTTGGCATTGGTCATCAAACTACATAATAATTCAACAAACACATTAGAACTGGAAAAATGCTTTCACTCTTTTACTTGCAACACATGATAATTCACAAAGGAAGGAGAAGATTGGAATTTGTACAATTTTCAAGGACTATTGAAATATGTAACTCAATAAGTGAACAAATTAACATTACACCAAAATCTGTATGTATGGAGTAGTCAACAATTACTATCGTTATTTCTTCAACAAAGGAGCAGATCAGGAACAAGTACCTGCAAACCAAAAGTAACTAGACATACAAGCCAAGCAAAGAAGAACATCTGAATTAGTCTGCATTTCATGAAGAGCTGAATTTGCTTCCGGAATGTCATCATTACTGCTGAGGCTGCCCTCCCCCTCCAAGAACCTTCCTAATATTCTGCCGCTGCTCCGATGACAGCCTCTTCGGGAAATCAACATCGAACCTGATTCTCAGATTGCCTCTCCTCCCGTTTTCTTTCACAATAGGCATTCCCTCCTTGGCGATTGCAAGCTCATACCCCGGTGTTACCACGTCTGTCAGCTTAATCACCAGGTCACGCCCGTCGAGGGTCTTCAGATTCACTGTGGTTCCTGCCAATGCATCCACCAGGTCGATCTTCTGGTAGATCAGCAGGTCGTTGCCTTCTCTCGTGTACTCATCATGAGGCTTCTCGTCGATGACGAAGACGAGATCGGCAGCGAGCTGGTTAGGCTGCTCATTGCCCTTGTCCGGAAATGTGATCTTGGTCCCTTTCTTCCATCCGGGTTTTATATCAATTGTCAGAATCTCCGATTCAGTGCCCAGTTGCCTGTTCAAAAATGAGCAGGTAAGAAAAAGGTCATATGGGAGAAAATGAAATGGATATGCATCAACCATCATGTTCTTGATATCTCCATCTGACTCCAGTACGGGGCCAGTTTGGAATGCAGGATAGAAATTCATGGAAATGTCACAGGGAATCATTCCGATTACCCATTAGACTTGACAATGTTCCTGGATATCTTCATCTTGCGTGTCGAACCAGAGTATAGCTCTTGAAGCGTGCAGGTAAGCTTCGTCTCCACAGGCGGTGGCTTCCGGGGCTGGCTAGAGCTGGCGCCGACAGGATCATTGTATGATCTGAATTTGCTCTCGTTGCCACCACCGAACCCACCAAAGGTGCCGGCGCCTTCTGTCTGGAACCTCATCGACTTGGCGCGCCCCATCCCCTCAAAAGGCTTGCTGCTGCCGAAGAACTCAGCAAAGACGTCCTCGGCATTCCGAGGATTGAAACGGTGGTTGGTGGAGCCATTCATAGATGACGACGAGCTACCGGCATCCGCGGAGGCCTTCAGGCCCTCCTCCCCATATTGATCATATATCGTCCTCTTCTGCGGATCACTCAGAACCTGAAAGGCAGTAGGCGTTGGTCATAAAAGAAATCCAGCAATCTGCGCAAGCATTACTTTCAAGCATCACTGTAAAACTTGTAAACATTTTAATCATACAATTCTTGCAAACAGATAAGCAGGCAGGCATAATATCTAGTATATTTGTGTGTGCAAAAATCAAGATTGATATTGGTCATAAAATCCAGCGATTTGAGCAGAATTATCTTGACAGTTGACACGTTAGCATTTTTATTATCGTAAGTACGATTCTTGCAATCAGATTAGCATTTCTTTTTTTTTTTGTGTGAAAAAGTCAAGATTGACATAACAAACGACACATAATGCCCATAAAACTGACATGGCTGCAACGCTTTGTAGATCGCAGTCGAAACAGATAGTAGTATGATGGTTGCAAGCGGCATTTGCAAGAAGGATTAAAATGGGAGAGGGGTTTGATTAGAATAGCAGTACCTCGTAGGCCTCGGAGATCTTCTTGAACTTGGCCTCGGCCTCGGCCTTGTTGTCGCCGGGGTTCTTGTCGGGGTGCCACTTCATGGCCAGCCGGCGATACGACTTCTTGAGGTCGTCCTCCGTGGCGCTCCGGTTGACCTTGAGCACGCTGTAGTAATCCAGCCCCATCTTCCCCAACGCTCATGCCAAGAAGAACAAGGACGGACAGGAACGCAGGCCGACGATCCACTCGCCTCCCGTAACGGATCCGCACGGCACCAACGAACCCCAGCCCGCCCGGAACAAATGCGTGGAATTTGACACGATTCAGAGCAGGAGCTGCAATGGGAGGGAGGATAGCGGCGTCCCGCTTTCCCGTCGGGTATTTGTTTTATCCAAATCCGATGGAAGCAGCCAAGATACCCGGCCAAACCAGCAGTGCGAAACGGATCGAATTGGAAGGGGTCAAGGGGAGTTTGCGGGGAGGGAGAAGAAGAGACAAAGTGGTGTAGTGGTGGTGGCGGGGATGGAAGGGACGACGACGACAGGAGAGAGGGGGGGGGGGGGGGGGGGGGGGGGGGGGGGGGGGGGGGGGGGGATGAAAGAGACAGCGTTGCGGCATTATTGGCCGTGGTGCTCTCCGCCCAAATCTTCTTCCTTTCCGTGCTTTTTTGCCGTGCGGGAAGTAGCTACGCGCCATCCGCGGGCGGTGTATCTCGTGGGGCCGCCATGTGGGCCAGACCAATCCACCTGGCTCCGGTTTATTCGTTGGGTGTTAGGAAGCCTCTGTTTGGTTTGTTATTAAATAAAGAGGCGTGCTACCTGTCCCCGGCTGATCTTTTAAAAGATCGGCCGGTTCGCGAGCCATCAGATCTGGCGTCATCGAGCGGCTGATCGGCGGTGTTAACTATTGCAACAAAGATATTATTGCAAAGCCTTTTGCAACATAGATTTTGTTGCAGAAACTTTTTAGAAACATCTGTATTTTTTTTTCAACAAAGGTTATGTTGTGTTTTTTCGTAACATAGATCATGTTGCAAAAATGTCTATAGATTTTTCGCAATAAAGATCATGTTGCGGAATTTTTTTTGTAACAGAAATCTTGTTGCAGGATATGTTGTTGCGTCTCAGCTCGAGGAGGCGGCAACCATTAGATGCCGGTGCTCCTCCAGGACGGCGGCGACATGAAACGACGAGCGACGAAAGACGCGGCTTCAGCGGCGGCGTGCCTCGTGGATGCGGGTGGTGTGTCCGGCAGCCATGTGTGGCACGCAGCGCGCGGGTGATCGACTTCCAGCATTTACACACTAGCGCTGGTGCCTACTAGCTAGCTGCTGCACTGGCCACCGGCCATGGATGCTTCTCGTCACATGTGTAGCAGCATGCAAGCTAGATGTAGAAGACGAACGAGAAAAGGAAACGAGCGATTCTCGCTCATTAGCTATGGAGATAAGGTTAAAAAGGATAAGCAATAATGGCCTGGCCCCACATAGGACGCGTGGCGTGTGTCCGAGGCGGCGGACGGTGCGTTTGTAATCGATCGGGTGATGGGAATTTTCCTCCCTCTTTATAGTCATTAAGATAGGCTTGAGATTTCAATGATGCTCACACGAAAGATAATAATTGAAACACAAAGAGAGCATCATAAAACATATGACAAAAATATTTAAGTCTAACATAATTCCTATGCATAGGAATTTTATAAGCAAACAAATTATGAAGAGAAGAAATATCTAGCATATGCAAGGAAGAATAATAAAACATTTACAATCTCAACATGACGAGAGGCAAATTAGTAGCATGAAAGTTCCTATAGCCATATTTTCATCTCTCATAATAATTACATGTAGGATCATAACCAAATTCAACAATATAGCTATCATATAAAATTTTCTGTGCATGATCCGCATGCATAAAATTCTTATAGTCTTTCAAAATAGTGGGATAACATCAACTAAAGTCATGACCTCTCCAAACCCACTTTTATCAAAAATTTCATAAGATTGAACACTCTACAGATATGTGGGATTATTTTTACCTAGAGTTGACACTCTTCCAAACCCATTTCAATATTATTGCAAACATATTCATTATGAGGCTTAAATAAATTTTCAAGATCACAAGAAGCATTATCACCCCAATCATGATCATTGCAATAAGTAGTGAACATAACAAAATTATCATTCCCAAGCTTGTATCTTTGCATATCATTAGCACAATTGACATTAATAGAATTTATAATGACATAATTGCGATCATGCTTTTTATTTAAGGAGCTATCATGAATCACCTTATAAATTTCTTCTTCTAACACTTCATCACAATTTTCAGATTCACGATCTTTGTTAGAGTTGTGTCAAACATTGTGTACATGGTAGGTTACAGTTGGACTCTGAGTTGTATTGTGTTTAGATAGGATATGGAGTCGTGTCCTAATAGGACACTTGTATCATAGGCCTCTCATATATAGCGAGGGTAGACACACGATGTAACCTATGCCAACATAATAGCACAAATCGCGCAAGGGGGAGCCGGCGGCGTGTGCCGGCGCCCGGGAGGCCGGTGTGCGGTATTGTGACGGTGTCACGGGGAGGAGCGCCCATAGTCAGGCCCCGGGGATGCAGCCATATCGGTGAACCTCGTTAACAAATCTCGGTGTCGTGCCTAGTGTGATTGCTTGGTCCTCGGATGATCGACGATGACCTCGAATTTATTCTAACAAGTGGTATCATGAGCTAGGTTGTTCAGAGGCGATATATAGTTGATCTAGAGGAGACGAAGATACCGCAGAAAAATCAGGCGGCGATGATGCAATCGGAACGGCGCGGCAATGCCATGGAGCAGCGTCGAATTGGATTCAGAGTCGGCGAGATCGAACATGATCTGCAGGCTGCAGCAATAGCGTGCGCGGCAACATTGTGGGCCAAGGTACGGTCCAGTACGACAGCTGGAGGCGGGCCAGCAGAGCCCAGCGCGGGTGCGCGTACGTGGTGTTTGCTGGGGCGAGGCGACAACAGGTTCGATGGTTTTCTCGGTGCAATCGGAAACAGCGAGTCACGTGATTTGTTTTGGAAACCAAAAGGGACCGAGTCCCGGGAGGATTAAGCGTCCTCGTGTTTGAGCCGGAGACGTGCAGCAACAAGGCAGCTCCTTCGTGTAACACGTCCGTTGGAATAGGCTAAGGGATTGACAGCAATTGCTAGCATATGGAGTTGAGCCAAATAGGAGCCAAATTCACGTTGAAGACCAACTTGTTTTGGATTTGCTATTAGTACATGAGGGTGTACCATGTTCAGGTTTTGCTCGTGTACTTGGGCATCACGTGAAAATAAGCTCGGTTATTTTTTCATTGGGTCAGTCATACAAAGAACCATGGCGTCAACGGATACTAGGTTTGAGGTGGAGAATGATAACCCACAAGTGTAGGGGATCGTTTGTAGCCTTCTTCGATAAATAAGAGTGTCGAACCCAACGAGGAGCTAAAGGTAGAACAAATATTCCCTCAATTTCTATCGACCACCGATACAACTCTACGCACATTTTAACATTTGCTTTACCTAGAACAAGTATGAAACTATTTTGCAAGAATAAAACTACGAGTACTTTGAAAGAATAAAACTACGAATAAATTACAAGGTAATAAAAGTAGATAGCTTTTGTCAACAAGAAAGTCATTTGTCCCTAGGCAATCAATAACAAGTACCGGTAATCATTCTTGCAATTTTATATGAGGGAGAGGCATGAGCTAACATACTTTCTCTAATTGGATCATATGCACTTATGATTGGACCCCTAGCAAGCATCCGCAACTACTAAAGATCATTAAGGTCGTGAAACCCAACCATAGCATTAAGTATCAAGTCCTCTTTACTCCCATACGCCATAACCCACTTATCCGCGTTTAAGCTGCTGTCACCCCCGCAACACCGACAATAAGCAAACCATGAACATATTGCAACACCCTACAACGAGGATCCCTCACGTTTGCGCGAGACGGAGGGCACCGTAGGACAGCACCATAAATAAAATATACAATCATACCAACCAAGATCACGATTAACCCATAGGACAAAACGGATCTACTCAAACATCATAGGATAGCCAAATATCGTTGGGAAATAATATATGGAGTTGAGCACCATGTTTAAGTAGAGATTACAGCAGGGAGAAGGGGTGTTACACCGCTGCATAGAGGGGGAGAAAGTTGGTGTTGACGGTAGCAAGATTGTTGATGTAGATCGCCGTCCTGATCCTTGCCCCGGCGGCACTCCGGCGCCACCGAGAGAGAGGGGGAGAGAGCCCCCCTCCTTCTTCTTCTTCCTTGGCCTCCCCCCTAGATGGGAGGAGAGTTCCCCCTCTGGTCCATGGCCTCCATGGCGGCGGAGGGGCGGGAGCCCCTCCGAGATTGGATCTCCCTCCCTGTTATCTTCTGTTTCGCGTTCCCCAGATCTGGCCCTTCATCGTTTCTTAAATTCCCGGAGGTCCGTAACTCCGATTGCGCTGAAATTTTTACACGATTTTTTTTCATAAATTATATTTATTGCGCCAGAAGAAGGGCCCCAACCGACGTTCGAGGAGGGCAAAAGATACCTGGGCGCGCCAGGGGGTGCCCAGCGCGCCCTGGTGGGTTGTGGTCACTGTGGGCCCCCGTTTGCGTTGATTCCACCTCCCAAAAATCATAAATATTCCAAAATAATTCTTCGTAAATTTTTATCGCGTTTGGAATTCATTTGATATGGATTTTCTGCGAAACAAAAAACATGCAACAAACAGGAACTGGCACTAGGCACTGGATCAATAGGTTAGTCCAATAAATCATATAAAAAGTTGCCAAAAATATGTGAAGTTGTATAATATTGGCATGAAACAATCAAAAATTATAGATACGACGGAGACGTATCAGCATCCCCAAGCTTAATTCCTGCTCATCCTCGAGTAGGTAAATGATAAAAAAGATAATTTTTGATGTGGAATGCTACCTAACATAAACTTGATCATATGTCTAGTCATGGCATGAATATTAAGACACGAGTGATTCAAAACAATAGTCTATAATTTGACATAAAGACATCAATACTCAGGCATCCCAACAAATAATCATGTCTTTCAAAATATCAACGCTAAAGAAAGCTATCCCTACAAAATCATATAGTCTTGTCATGCTCTATCTTCTTAACACAAAGTATTTATCATGCACAACCCCGATGACAAGCCGAACAATTGGTTCATACTTTTTAACGCGCTTCAGCTTTTTCAACCCTCACGTAATACATGAGCGCAAGCCATGGATATAGCACTATAGGTGGAATAGAGTATGATGATAGGGGTAAATATTGAGAAGACAAAAAGTAAGAAAGTCTCACATCGACGCGGCTAACCAACGGGCAATGGAGATGCCCATCAATTGATATCAATGCGAGGAGTAGGGATTGCCATGCAACGGATGCACTAAGAGCTATAAGTGTATGAAAGCTCAATATGAAAACTAAGTGGGTGTGCATCCAACTTGCTTGCTCATGAAGACCTCGGGCATTTGAGGAAGCCCATCATCGGAATATACAAGCCAAGTTCTATAATGAAAATTTCCCACTAGTATATGAAAGTGACTACATAGGAGACTCTCTATATGAAAAACATGGTGCTACTTTGAAGCACAAGTGTGGTAAAAGATAGTAGCAATACCCCTTCTCTCTTTTTTTTCTTTTTCTTTTTTTTCTCTCATTGTCCGGAGTCTCATCCCGACTTGTGGGGGAATCATAGTCTCCATCAGCACAAGTGTGGTAAAAGAGAGTAGCAATACCCCTTCTCTCTTTTTTCTTTCTTTTTTTCTTTCTTTTTCTTTCTTTTTTTCTTTTTTTTTTCTCTCATTGTCCGGAGTCTCATCCCGACTTGTGGGGGAATCATAGTCTCCATCATCCTTTCCTCACTGGGACATGCTCTAATAATGAATAATGATGATCATCACACTTCTATTTACTTATAACTCAAAAGAAATAAAAAATACAACTCGATGCCTATAACAAAATGTGACTCTATATGAACCTCTGGCAGTGTATCAGGATGTGCAAAGATCTAGCATAACAACGATATCAAAAAACAGACAAGCCATGAAAATATCATACTAGCTATCTTACGATCATGCAAAGCAATATGACAATGAATGCTCAAGTCATCAAAACGGAGGCGGTGGAAGTTGCATGGCAATATATCTCGGAATGGCTATGGAAAGGCCATAATAGGTAGGTATGGTGGCTGTTTTGAGGAAGATATAATAAGACTTATGTGTGATAGAGTGTATCATATCACGGGGTTTGGATGCACCGGCGAAGTTTGCACCGACTCTCGAGGTGACAAAGGGCAATGCACGGTACCGTAGAGGCTAGCAAATTGCGAAAAGGTAAGAGTGCGTATAATCCATGGACTCACATTAGTCATAAAGAACTCATATACTTATTGCAAAAGTTTATTAGCCCTCGAAGCAAAGTACTACTACGCATGCCTCTAGGGGGATAGATTGGTAGAAAAGACCATCGCTCGTCCCCGACCGCCACTCATAAGGAAGACAATCAATAATAAATCATGCTCCAACTTCATAGCATAACGAGAGCCTATACGTGCATGCTTCGGGAATCACAAACCTTAACACCAATATTCTTACTAACCACAACCGTTTACTTGTACCTCCCACATATTACCATCTCTATATCGCAAAACTATTGCAAGGAATCAAACATATCATATTCAGTGATCCATAAGTTTTATGTAGGATTTTATGACTAACCATGCAATTGACCAATTCCTGTTGACTCTCTAAATAGATATAAGTGAAGCAAGAGAGTTTAATTCTTTCTACAAAAGAACATGATCTAATAAATATAAGTGAAGCAAAAGAGCATTCTACAAATAACGGTTTTCTATGTGAAGAGAAACAGGCAATCCAAACTTCAAATGATATAAGTGAAGCACATGAAGCATTCTATAAAGCCATACTCAAAAGATATAAGTGAAGTGCAATGAGCATTCTATAAATCAACCATGGACTATCTCATAGCAGCATGGTGTATAAAATAAAAATGAAAACTAAACACAAAAGACGCTCCAAGATTTACACATATCACATGAACAAAACGAAGACGAAAACATACCGATACTTGTTGAAGAAAGATGGGATGCCGATGCCTTCCGGGGCATCCCCAAGCTTAGACGCTTGAGTCTCCTTGAATATTTACTTGGGGTGCCTTGGGAATCCCCAAGCTTGAGCTCTTGCCTCTCCTCCTTCTCCGTATATCGAGACCTCCTCGATCTTTGATCACTTCATCCACACAAAATTTAACCGAACTTTTAGTGGCGGGGTTAGTGAATATGGCAGTCAAATCCCATCATGTACTGCTATAACATTATTGTATAATTATAATCAAACATTACCCACTGTATGCTATCACAATTCTATGGCCCCAAGTCAAAGGGGGCTCAACAAGATTTCAAACATACGCAAATAATGAAGCTATAACAGCAATCTGTGAAAACAGGACAGTCTGTAAAGATCTGAACATTCACCATACTTATATAACTCTAAAAATTCTGAAAAATTAGTAAAAAATAAAAAAATTTGTATATAAATACTTTGCAAAAAGTTTCGGTAACTTTCAACGTTCCAGTAAAAAAATGTAAAATCATGCACTACAGCCAAAGTTTCTGCTTTTTGCACCGCACATACCAACAAGCAATCTAATCATCCTAAAGGCAAATCTTGGCACATTATTTTTATAATACAATGGATTTGTACAAAGGGGATAATTATTTTTGTGAGAATCTTCATGAAAAATTCTACATTGTTTCCATGAGCATGAACACAAGTGTTCAAGGTTGACCCTCACTTCTCCAATGCATCACCTTTCAATCGCTTCTCTTTTTGTGAAGTTTTAAGTTCCCCTCTATATTTTTTTTGTTTTTAAACTTTATAAAAGCACTCAACAGAATAAAATTACTCTCTAAAACTTCCGGGTTGTCTCCCTGGCAACGCTTTCTTTAAAGCCATTAAGCTAGGCATAAAGTGCTCAAGTAATGAATCCACCCGGATCCCAAGGTATATCAAAGCCAATTTTAATTAGCACTGATTTGGCATTTAGTAGTGAGCACAAAGCAACATATATCATGCAATGACTAAGTCTAACTCTCTTCCTATGCATCGGCATGTCATACAAGAACAATTCATGCACATCAAGTAAGGGCCAATTCATAGCATAAGTAGTTTCTTGCAATTCTATCGTGTTGGAAACATAGAGAGGCGTAGATGTAGCTCCTCTCTCATAATAATTGCAAGTAGGAGCAGCAAGCACATGCATATTATATTCATCAAAATCATCATGTGCAACGGTAAAAGGCAACCCATCAATGTAATCCTTAATAAGTGCAAACTTCTCCGATATAGTGTAGTTTGGAGAATTTAAAAAGATAATAGGACTATCATGTGTGGATGCCATAGCAACAATTTCATTCTTAACATAAGGAACTATAGCAAGTTCATCTCCATAAGCATAATTTATATTGGCATCTTGGCCACAAGCATAGCAAGCATCAAGTTCATCAAAAAGGGATATTTCAAATGAATCAACGGGATCATAGCAATTATCATAGCATTCATCCTTCGGTAAGCATGAAGGAAAATTAAATAATGTATGAGTTGAAGAGTTACTCTCATTAGAAGGTGGGCACGGGTAGCTAATTCGCTCTTCCTCCTTTTGTTCTTCGCTCTCTTCATCATCTTTTTCATCCAATGAGCTCACAGTTTCATCAATTTCTTCTTCCATAGACTCTTGCAAAATATTAGTCTCTTCTTGGATAGCGGAGACTTTCTCAATAAATATATCAATATAGGAATTGTATTTATAATTTTCATAGCAATATTTAAGGATGGCAAAATTTTCAGGTCTATAAACATCATTATCAAAAGCTTCATACTTTAAAAACAAAGATTCAATTTCATAAGAACCCTTAAAAGCAACAAGTTCTTCTATTCATTCCACATCCTAATAATCATATCTACCATTGGCATAAGAAGCCAAGGTTTCATTATCATTAAATTTGCATGAAAAGGGAAGATGTGGAGCGTTCATCCTAGAGCAACAAGTATAATCATATCTCAAGCATAGCTCCCGAGCATACCAATGCAACATATGAATTTGATCCCATAACAATTTCCCTTTATGAGTCAAGCGATAATCCCTAAAGTATTCATGTTGATCCAATGTTACTCCCATTATATAGTTGAATGGGGTTTTCTCAGGATTATCAAAGTAGTGCATAATATCTTTCACATAACGAGCATCGAGGGTTTTAGGAGGTTCCCCATCTCAATGAGTAGCAAGTACAACTAATTTTTTTGGTGTTTCGTGTTCCATATCCATAACCAAAGATAGAGAACAACTTAGAACAGGAAATAAAAACTACTTAGTGATAAAGCAAACAAGCACACACAAGAATATTCACCCCACGCTATTGCTCCCCGGCAGCGGCGCCAGAAAAAGGTCTTGATAACCCACAAGTGTAGGGGATCGTTTGTAGCCTTCTTCGATAAATAAGAGTGTCGAACCCAACGAGGAGCTAAAGGTAGAACAAATATTCCCTCAAGTTCTATCGACCACTGGTACAACTCTACGCACACTTTAATGTTTGCTTTACCTAGAACAAGTATGAAACTATTTTGCAAGAATAAAACTACGAGTACTTTGCAAGAATAAAACTACGAATAAATTGCAAGGTAATAAAAGTAGATAGCTTTTGTCAACAAGAAAGTCATTTGTCCCTAGGCAATCGATAACAAGTACCGGTAATCATTCTTGCAATTTTATATGAGGGAGAGGCATGAGCTAACATACTTTCTCTAATTGGATCATATGCACTTATGATTGGACCCCTAGCAAGAATCCGTAACTACTAAAGATCATTAAGGTCGTGAAACCCAACCATAGCATTAAGTATCAAGTCCTCTTTACTCCCATACGCCATAACCCACTTATCCGTGTTTAGGCTGCTGTCACCCCCGCAACACCGACAATAAGCAAACCACGAACATATTGCAACACCCTACAACGAGGATCCCTCATGTTTGCGTGAGACGGAGGGCACCGTCGGACAGCACCATAAATAAAATATACAATCATACCAACCAAGATCACGATTAACCCATAGGACAAAACGGATCTACTCAAACATCATAGGATAGCCAAATATCATTGGGAAATAATATATGGAGTTGAGCACCATGTTTAAGTAGAGATTACAGTGGGGAGAAGGGGTGTTACACCGCTGCATAGAGGGGGAAAAAGTTGGTGTTGACGGTAGTAAGATTGTTGATGTAGATCGCTGTCCCGATCCTTGCCCCGGCGGCACTCCGGCGCCACCGGGAGAGAGGGGGAGAGAGCCCCCTTCTTCTTCTACTTCCTTGGCCTCCCCCATAGATGGGAGGAGAGTTCCCCCTCTGGTCCATGGTCTCCATGGCGGCGGTGAAGGAAATATGCCCTAGAGGCAATAATAAAGTTGTTATTTATATTTCCTTATATCATGATAAATGTTTATTATTCATGCTAGAATTGTATTAACCGGAAACTTAGTACATGTGTGAATACATAGACAAACAGAGTGTCCCTAGTATGCCTCTACTTGACTAGCTTGTTTATCAAAGATGGTTATGTTTCCTGACCATAGACATGTGTTGTCATTTGATGAACATGATCACATCATTAGAGAATGATGTGATGGTCAAGACCCATCCGTTAGCTTAGCATATTGATCATTTAGTTTTATTGCTATTGCTTTCTTCATGACTTATACATATTCCTCTGACTATGAGATTATGCAACTCCCGAATACCGGAGGAACACTTTGTGTGCTATCAAACGTCACAACGTAACTGGGTGATTATAAAGATGCTCTACAGGTGTCTCCGAAGGTGTTTGTTGGGTTGGCATAGATCAAGATTAGGATTTGTCACTCCGTGTATCGGAGAGGTATCTTTGGGCCCTCTCGGTAATGCACATCACTATAAGCCTTGCAAGCAATGTGACTAATGAGTTAGTTACGGGATGATGCATTACAGAACAAGTAAAGAGACTTGCCGGTAACGAGATTGAACTAGGTATGATGGTACCGACGATCGAATCTCGGGCAAGTAACATACCGATGACAAAGGGAATGACGTATGTTGTTATGCGATTGGACCAATAAAGATCATCGTAGAATATGTAGGAGCCAATATGAGCATCCAGGTTCCGCTATTGGTTATTGACCGGAGATGTGTCTCAGTCATGTCTACGTAGTTCTCGAACCCGTAGGGTCCGCACGCTTAACGTTAGATGACGATTTGTATTATGAGTTGTGTGTTTTGGTGACCGAAGTTTGTTCGGAGTCCCGGATGAGATCACGGACATAACGAGGAGTCTCGAAATGGTCAAGGGGTAAAGATTGATATATTGGAAGGCTATGTTCGGACACCGGAATGGTTCCGGAGTAATTCGGGTATTTTCTGGAGTACCGAGGGGTTACCGGAACCCCCCGGGGAAGTGTTGGGCCAACATGGGCCTAAGGGAGAGAGAGGGAAGCTCGTGGGGGTGGCCGCGCACCCCCCTCCTAGGGAGTCCGAATAGGACAAGGAGGAGGGGGCGGTGCCCCCCTTCCCTTTCCCTCTCCCTCTCCTTCCTTTTCTCTCCGGTGGAAGAAAGGAAAAGGGGGGGGGGCGAATCCTACTTGGACTAGGAGTCCAAGTAGGACTCCCCCCATGGCGCGCCCCTCCTGGCTGCCGGCCTCTCTCCCCCCTCCTTTATATACGTAGGCAGGGGGCACCCCAAAGACACATCAATTGTTCTCTTAGCCATGTGCGCTGCCCCCCTCCACAGTTTACTCCTCCGGTCATAGCGTCGTAGTGCTTAGGCGAAGCCCTGCGCGGATCACATCACCAACACCGTCGCCACGCCGTCATGCTGACGGAACTCTCCCTCGACCCTCTACTGGATCAAGAGTTCGAGGGATGTCATCGAGCTAAACGTGTGCTGAACACGGAGGTGCCGTACGTTCGGTACTTGGATCGGTTGGATCGTGAAGATGTTCGACTACATCAACCGCGTTAACCTAACGCTTCCGCTTTCGGTCTGCGAGGGTACGTGGACACATTCTCCCCCTCTCGTTGCTATGCATTTCCTAGATAGATCTTGCGTGAGCATAAGAATTTTTTTGAAATTGCACATTCCCCAACAGTGGCATCCGAGCCAGGTCTATGCGTAGATGATATGCACGAGTAGAACACAAAGAGTTGTGGGCGATAATAGTCATACTGCTTACCACCAATGTCTTACTTTGATTCGGCGGTATTGTTGGATGAAGCGGCCCGGACCGACATTACATGACCGTGTTCATGAGACTGGTTCTACCGACGTGCTTTGCACACAGGTGGCTGGCGGGTTTCTGTTTCTCAAACTTTAGTTGAATCGAGTTTGACTACGGCCGGTCCTTGTTGAAGGTTAAAACAGCACACTTGACGAAAAATCGTTGTGGTTTTGATGCGTAGGTAAGAACGGTTCTTGCTAGAAGCCCGTAGCAGCCACGTAAAACTTGCAACAACAAAGTAGAGGACGTCTAACTTGTTTTTGCAGGGCATGTTGTGATGTGATATGGTCAAGACATGATGTGATATACATTATTGTATGAGATGATCATGTTTTGTAAAAGTTATCGGCAACTGCCAGGAGCCTTATGGTTGTCGCTTTATTGTATGAAATGCAATCGCCATGTAATTGCTTTACTTTATCACTATGCGGTAGCGATAGTCATAGAAGCAATAGTTGGCGAAACGACAACGACGCTACGATGGAGATCAAGGTGTCAAGCCGGTGACAATGGAGATCATGACGGTGCTTTGGAGATGGAGATCAAAGGCACAAGATGATGATGGCCATATCATGTCACATATTTTGATTACATGTGATGTTTATCTTTTATGCATCTTATTTTGCTTAGTACGGCGGTAGCATTATAAGATGATCCCTCACTAAATTTCAAGGTATAAGTGTTCTCCCTGAGTATGCACCGTTGCTATAGTTCGTCGTGCCGAGACACCATGTGATGATCGGGTGTGATAAGCTCTACGTTCACATACAACGGGTGCAAGCCAGTTTTGCACGTGCAGAATACTCGGGTTAAACTTGACAAGCCTAGCATATGCAGATATGGCCTTGGAACACTGAGACCGAAAGGTCGAACATGAATCATATAGTAGATATGATCAACATAGAGATGTTCACCATTGAAAACTACTCCATCTCACATGATGATCGGACATGGTTTAGTTGATATGGATCATGTGATCATTTAGATGACTAGGGGGATGTCTATCTAAGTGGGAGTTCTTAAGTAATATGATTAATTGAACTTTAATTTATCGTGAACTTAGTACCTGATAGTTTTTGCATATCTATGTTGTTGTAGATCAATGGCCCGTGCTAACGTTCCCTTGAATTTTAATGCGTTCCTAGAGAAAGCTAAGTTGAAAGATGATGGTAGCAACTACACGGTCTGGGTCCGTAACTTGAGGATTATCCTCATTGCTGCACAGAAGAATTACGTCCTGGAAGCACCGCTAGGTGCAAGACCCGCTGCAGGAGCAACTCCGGACGTTATGAACGTCTGGCAGAGCAAAGCTGATGACTACTCGATAGTTGAGTGTGCCATGCTTTACGGCTTAGAATCGGGACTTCAAAGATGTTTTGAACGTCATGGAGCATATGATATGTTCCAAGAGTTGAAGTTAATATTTCAAGCAAATGCCCGAGTTGAGAGATATGAATTCTCCAACAAGTTCTATAGCTGCAATATGGAGGAGAATAGTTCTGTCAGTGAACATATACTCAGAATGTCTGGGTACCATAACCACTTGACTCAGCTGGGAGTTAATCTTCCTGATGATAGTGTCATTGACAGAGTTCTTCAATCACTGCCACCAAGCTATAAAGGCTTTGTGATGAACTATAATATGCAAGGGATGGAAAAGACAATTCCCGAGCTGTTCGCGATGCTAAAGGCTGCGGAGGTAGAAATCAAGAAGGAGCATCAAGTGTTGATGGTTAACAAGACCACTAGTTTCAAGAAAAAGGGCAAAGGGAAGAAGGGGAACTTCAAGAAGAATAGCAAGCAAGTTGCTACTCCCGGGAAGAAGCCCAAGTCTGGACCTAAGCCTGAAACTGAGTGCTTCTACTGCAAAGGGACTGGTCACTGGAAGCGGAACTGCCCCAAGTATTTGGCGGATAAGAAGGATGGCAAAGTGAAAGGTATATTTGATATACATGTTATTGATGTGTACCTTACCAATGCTCGTAGTAGCGCTTGGGTATTTGATACTGGTTCTGTTGCTCATATTTGCAACTCGAAACAGGGGCTACGGATTAAATGAAGATTGGCTAAGGACGAGGTGACGATGCGCGTGGGAAATGGTTCCAAAGTCGATGTGATCGCCATCGGCACGCTACCTCTACATCTACCTTCGGGATTAGTTTTAGACCTGAATAATTGTTATTTGATGCCAGCGTTGAGCATGAACATTATATCTGGATCTTGTTTGATGCGAGACGGTTATTCATTTAAATCAGAGAATAATGGTTGTTCTATTTATATGAGTAATATCTTTTATGGTCATGCACCCTTGAGGAGTGGTCTATTTTTGTTGAATCTCGATTATAGTGATACACATATTCATAATATTGAAGCCAAAAGATGCAAAGTTAATAATGATAGTGCAACTTATTTGTGGCACTGCCGTTTAGGTCATATTGGTGTAAAGCGCATGAAGAAACTCCATGCTGATGGGATTTTGGAATCACTTGATTATGAATCACTTGATACTTGCGAACCATGCCTCATGGGCAAGATGGCTAAGACTCCGTTCTCTAGAACAATGGAGCAAGCAACCGACTTATTGGAAATAATACATACTGATGTATGCGGTCCGATGAGTGTTGAGGCTCGCGGCGGGTGTCATTATTTTCTGACCTTCACAAATGATTTGAGCAGATATGGGTATATCTACTTAATGAAACATAAGTCTGAAACATTTGAAAAGTTCAAAGAATTTCAGAGTGAAGTGGAAAATCATCGTAACAAGAAAATAAAGTTTCTACAATCTGATCGTGGAGGTGAATATTTGAGTTATGAGTTTGGTCTTCATTTGAAACAATGTGGAATAGTTTCGCAACTCACGCCACTTGGAACACCACAGCGTAATGATGTGTCCGAATGTCGTAACCGTACTTTATTAGATATGGTGCGATCTATGATGTCTCTTAGCGATTTACCACTATCGTTTTGGGGTTATGCTTTAGAGACGGATGCATTCACGTTAAATAGGGCACCATCTAAATCCGTTGAGATGACACCATATGAACTGTGGTTTGGCAAGAAACCTAAGCTGTCGTTTCTTAAAGTTTGGGGCTGCGATGCTTATGTGAAAAAGCTTCAACCTGATAAGCTCGAACCCAAATCGGAGAAATGCGTCTTCATAGGATACCCAAAGGAGACTGTTGGGTACACCTTCTATCACAGATCCGAAGGCAAGATATTCGTTGCTAAGAATGGATCCTTTCTAGAGAAGGAGTTTCTCTCGAAAGAAGTGAGTGGGAGGAAAGTAGAACTTGATGAGGTAATTGTACCTTCTCCCGAATTGGAAAGTAGTTCATCTCAGAAATCAGTTCCAGTGATGCCTACACCAATTAGTGAGGATGTTAATGATGATGATCATGAAACTTCGGATCAAGTTACTACCAAACCTCGTAGGTCAACCAGAGTACGTTCCGCACCAGAGTGGTACGGTAATCCTGTTCTGGAAGTCATGTTACTAGACCATGACGAACCTACGAACTATGAGGAAGCGATGATGAGCCCAGATTCCGCGAAATGGCTTGAGGCCATGAAATCTGAGATGGGATCCATGTATGAGAACAAAGTGTGGACTTTGGTTGACTTGCCCGATGATCGACAAGCCATAGAGAATAAATGGATCTTCAAGAAGAAGACTGACGCTGACTGTAATGTTACTGTCTACAAAGCTCGACTTGTTGCGAAAGGTTTTCGACAAGTTCAAGGAGTTGACTACGATGAGACCTTCTCACCCGTAGCGATGCTTAAGTCTGTCCGAACCATGTTAGCAATTGCCGCATTTTATGATTATGAAATTTGGCAAATGGATGTCAAAACTGCATTCCTTAATGGATTTCTTAAAGAAGAGTTGTATATGATGCAACCAGAAGGTTTTGTCGATCCTAAGGGTGCTAACAAAGTGTGCAAGCTCCAGCGATCCATTTATGGACTGGTGCAAGCCTCTCGGAGTTGGAATATACGCTTTGATAGTGTGATCAAAGCATATGGTTTTATACAGACTTTTGGAGAAGCCTGTATTTACAAGAAAGTGAGTGGGAGCTCTGTAGCATTTCTGATATTATATGTGGATGACATATTGTTGATTGGAAATGATACGGAATTTCTGGATAGCATAAAAGGATACTTGAATAAGAATTTTTCAATGAAAGACCTCGGTGAAGCTGCTTATATATTAGGCATCAAGATCTATAGAGATAGATCAAGACGCTTAATTGGACTTTCACAAAGCACATACCTTGATAAAGTTTTGAAGAAGTTCAAAATGGATCAGTCAAAGAAAGGGTTCTTACCTGTGTTACAAGGTGTGAAGTTGAGTCAGACTCAATGCCCGACCACTGCAGAAGATAGAGAGAAAATGAAAATCATTCCCTATGCTTCAGCCATAGGTTATATCATGTATGCAATTCTGTGTACCAGACCTGATGTGTGCCTTGCTATAAGTTTAGCAGGGAGGTACCAAAGTAATCCAGGAGTGGATCACTGGACAGCGGTCAAGAACATCCTGAAATACCCGAAAAGGACTAAGGATATGTTTCTCGTTTATGGAGGTGACAAAGAACTTGTCGTAAATGGTTACGTCGATGCAAGCTTTGACACTGATCCGGATGACTCTAAGTCACAAACCGGATACATATTTATATTGAATGGTGGAGCTGTCAGTTGGTGCAGTTCCAAGCAGAGCGTCGTGGCGGGATCTACGTGTGAAGAGGAGTACATAGCTGCTTCGGAAGCAGCAAATGAAGGAGTTCGGATGAAGGAGTTCATATCCGATCTAGGTGTAATACCTAGTGCATCGGGTCCAATGAAAATCTTTTGTGACAATACTGGAGCAATTTCCTTGGCGAAGGAATCCAGATTTCACAAGAGAACCAAACACATCAAGAGACGCTTCAATTCCATCCGTGATCAAGTCAAGGAGGGAGACATAGAGATTTGCAAAAAATACATACGGATCTGAATGTTGCAGACCCGTTGACTAAGCCTCTTCCACGAGCAAAACATGATCAGCACCAAGACTCCATGGGTGTTAGAATCATTACTATGTAATCTAGATTATTGACTCTAGTGCAAGTGGGAGACTGAAGGAAATATGCCCTAGAGGCAATAATAAAGTTGTTATTTATATTTCCTTATATCATGATAAATGTTTATTATTCATGCTAGAATTGTATTAACCGGAAACTTAGTACATGTGTGAATACATAGACAAACAGAGTGTCCCTAGTATGCCTCTACTTGACTAGCTTGTTTATCAAAGATGGTTATGTTTCCTGACCATAGACATGTGTTGTCATTTGATGAACAGGATCACATCATTAGAGAATGATGTGATGGACAAGACCCATCCGTTAGCTTAGCATATTGATCGTTTAGTTTTATTGCTATTGCTTTCTTCATGACTTATACATATTCCTCTCACTATGAGATTATGCAACTCCCGAATACCGGAGGAACACTTTGTGTGCTATCAAATGTCACAACGTAACTGGGTGATTATAAAGATGCTCTACAGGTGTCTCCGAAGGTGTTTGTTGGGTTGGCATAGATCAAGATTAGGATTTGTCACTCCGTGTATCGGAGAGGTATCTCTGGGCCCTCTCGGTAATGCACATCACTATAAGCCTTTTAAGCAATGTGACTAATGAGTTAGTTACAGGGTGATGCATTACGGAATGAGTAAAGAGACTTGCCGGTAACGAGATTGAACTCGGTATGATGATACCGACGATCAAATCTCGGGCAAGTAACATACCGATGACAAAGGGAATGACGTATGTTGTTATGCGGTTTGACTGATAAAGATCTTCGTAGAATATGTACGAGCCAATATGAGCATCTAGGTTCCGCTATTGGTTATTGACCGGAGATGTGTCTCAGTCATGTCTACATAGTTCTCGAACCCGTAGGGTCCGCACGCTTAACGTTCGATGATGATTTGTATTATGAGTTGTGTGTTTTGGTGACCGAAGTTTGTTCGGAGTCCCGGATGAGATCACGGACATAACAAGGAGTCTCGAAATGGTTGAGAGGTAAAGATTGATATATTGGAATGCTATATTTGGACACCGGAATGGTTCCGGAGTAATTCGGGTATTTTCCGGAGTACCGAGGGGTTACCGGAACCCCCCGGGGAAGTGTTGGGCCAACATGGGCCTAAGGGAGAGAGAGGGAAGCCCGCGGGGGTGGCCGCGTGCCCCCTCCTAGGGAGTCCGAATAGGACAAGGAGGAGGGGGCGGCGCCCCCCTTCCGTTTCCCTCTCCCTCTCCTTCCTTTTTCCTCCGGTGGAAGAAAGGAAAAGGGGGGGGGGGCGAATCCTACTTGGACTAGGAGTCCAAGTAGGACTTCCCCCATGGCGCGCCCCTCCTGGCCGCCGGCCTCTCTCCCCCCTCCTTTATATACGTAGGCAGGGGGCACCCCAAAGACACATCAATTGTTCTCTTAGCCGTGTGTGGTGCCCCCCTCCACAGTTTACTCCTCTGGTCATAGCGTCGTAGTGCTTAGGCGAAGCCCTGCGCGGATCACATCACCAACACCGTCGCCACGCCATCGTGCTGACGTAACTCTCCCTTGACCCTCTACTGGATCAAGAGTTCAAGGGACGTCATCGAGCTAAACGTGTGCTGAACACGGAGGTGCCGTACGTTCGGTACTTGGATCTGTTGGATCGTGAAGGCGTTCGACTACATCAACCGCGTTAACCTAACGCTTCCGCTTTCGGTCTACGAGGGTATGTGGACACACTCTCCCCCTCTCGTTGCTATGCATTTCCTAGATAGATCTTGCGTGAGCGTAAGAATTTTTTTGAAATTGCACGTTCCCCAACAGGCGGAGGGGCGGGAGCCCCTCCGAGATTGGATCTCCCTCTCTGTTCTCTTCTGTTTTGTGTTCCCCAGATCTGGCCCTTCACCGTTTCTTAAATTCCCGGAGATCCGTAACTCCGATTGCGCGGAAGTTTTTACATGATTTTTTCCATAAATTATCTTTCTTGCGCCAGAAGAAGGGCCCCAACCGACGTTCGAGGAGGGCACAAGATACTTGGGCGTGCCTGGCACGCCCTGGTGGGTTGTGGTCACTGTGGGCCCCCGTTTGCATTGATTCCACCTCCCAAAAATCATAAATATTCCAAAATAATTATCCGTAAATTTTTATCGCGTTTGGACTTTGTTTGATATGGATTTTCTGCGAAACAATAAACATGCAACAAACAGGAGTTGGCACTGGGCACTGGATCAATAGGTTAGTCCAATAAATCATATAAAAAATTGCCAAAAATATGTGAAAGTTGTATAATATTGGCATGAAACAATAAAAAATTATAGATACGATGGAGACGTATCAGAGAAGTTCAACGGAATTGGAAACCTTGGGTTATGGTAGACAAGGATGAAAAATATGTTGGCACAACATGGATGCTTGAAGGCGTTGCGAGATATCAAGCCAGTTAAGATGTGATACGTCCATTTTGCATCATGTTTACCTACTGTTATTTATAATGTTTTTATGCATAATAATGCTTTTTGGAGTAATTCTAATGCCTTTTCTCTCATAATATGCAAGGTATACACAAAGAGGGAGAATTCCGGCAGCTGGAAATCTGGACCTGAAAAAGCTACGTCAGGCTACCTATTCTGCACACCTCCAAATGAGCTGAAACTTCACGAGGATTTTTTATGGAATAAATAAGAAACATTGGAGCAAATAACTACCGGAGGGGGGCCACCTAGTGAGCACAAGACACCAGGGCGCGCCAGGCCCCCCAGGCGCGCCCTGGTGGGTTGTGCTCAGCCCAGCCCACCTTCGGTGCCCATCTTCTGGTATATAAGTCATTTTGACCTAGAAAAAATCAGGAGAGGACTTTCGGGACGAAGCGCCGCCGTCTCGAGGCAGAACTTGGGCACGGACACTTTTGCCCTCCGGCGGAGCGATTCCGCCGGGGGAACTTCCCTCCCGGAGGGGGAAATCATCGTCATCATCATCACCAACAACTCTCCCATCTTGGGGACGGTAATCTCCATCAACATCTTCAACAACACCATCTCCTCTCAAACCCTAGTTCATCTCCTGTGTTCAATCTTTGTACCGGAACTATAGATTGGTACTTGTGGGTGACTAGTAGTGTTGATTACATCTTGTAGTTGATTACTATATGGTTTATTTGGTGGAAGATTATATGTTCAGATCCATTATGCTATTTAATACCCCTCTGATCTTGAGCATGATTATCATTTGTGAGTAGTTACTTTTGTTCTTGAGGTCACGGGAGAAATCATGTTGCAAGTAATCATGTGAACTTGATATGTGTTCGATATTTTGATGATATGTATGTTGTGATTCCCTTAGTGGTGTCATGTGAACGTCGACTACATGACACTTCACCATATTTGGGCCTAAGGGAATGCATTGTGGAGTATTTATTAGATGATGGGTTGCGAGAGTGACAGAACCTTAAACACTAGTTTATGCGCTATTCCGTAAGGGACCGATTGGATCCAAAAGTTTAATGCTATGGTTAGAATTTATTCTTAATACTTTTCTCGTAGTTGCGGATGCTTGCGAGGGGGTTAATCGTAAGTAGGAGGTTTGTTCAAGTAAGAACAGCACCTAAGCACCGATCCACCCACATATCAAATTATCAAAATAGCAAACACGAATCGAACCAACATGATGAAAGTGACTAGATGAAATTCCCGTGTACCCTCAAGAACACTTTGCTTATCATAAGAGACCGTTTTGGCCTGTCCTTTACCTCAAAAGGATTGGGCTACCTTGCTACACTTTTGTTACTACTATTGTTACTTGCTCGTTACAAATTATCTTGCTATTAAACTACTCGCTACTTACAATTTCTGTGCTTGCAGACATTACCTTACTGAAAACCGCTTGTCATTTCCTTCTGCTCCTCGTTGGGTTCGACACTCTTACTTATCGAAAGGACTACGATTGATCCCCTACACTTGTGGGTCATCAAGGCTCTTTTCTAGCGCCGTTGCCGGGGAGTGAAGCGCTCTTGGTAAGTGAAAATTGGTAAGGAAAAATTATTACTACGTGCTGAAATTTATTGTCACTTGTTACCATGGAGAGCAATCCTTTGAGGGGTTTGTTCGGGGTATCTTCACCTCGACCAGAACCACAATTAGATGCCCCTCAACCTACTGCACCTACTAAAAATATTGAATATGAAATTCCTTCGGGTATGATAGAACAACTGCTAGCTAATCCTTATGCAGGAGATGGAACCGAACATCCTGATATGCACTTGATATATGTGGATGAAATTTGTGGATTGTTTAAGCTTGCAGGTTTACCCGGAGATGAAGCTAAGAAGAAGGTTTTCCCTTTATCTTTGAAGGGAAAAGCATCGACATGGTATAGGCTATGCGATGATATTGGATCTTGGAATTGGAATTGGTTGAAATTGGAATTCCATCAAAAAAATTATCCTATGCATCTAGTTCATCGTGATCGGAACTATATATATATAATTTTTGGCCTCGTGAAGGAGAAAGTATCGCTCTAGCTTGGGGGAGGCTTAAGTCAATGTTATATTCATGCTCCAACAATGAGCTCTCAAGAGAAATTATTATTCAGAATTTTTATGCTCGGCTTTCTCGTAATGATCAATCCATGCTCGATACTTCTTGTACTGGTTCCTTTATGAAGAAGACTATTGAATTCCGGTGGGATCTTTTAGAAAGAATTAAATACAACTCTGAAGATTGGGAACTCGACGAAGGTAAAGAGTCAGGTATTGAGCTTAAGTTTGATTGTGTTAAATCTTTTATGAATACTGATGCTTTTCAAAAGTTTAGCACTAAATATGGACTTGACTCTAAGATAGTAGCCTCCTTTTGTGAATCTTTTGCTACTCATGTTGATCTCCCTAAGGAGAAGTGGTTTAAATATCACCCACCTATTAAAGAAGAAATTAAAGAACTGGTAATAGCTAAAGATGAAATGATTATCTACAATGTTGACCCAGTTGTTCCTACTGCTTATATTGAAAAACCACCTTTCCCTGTCAGGATGAAGGAACATGCTAAAGTCTCAACTGTGGTCAATAAAAGTTATATTAGAACACCTAAACCAGCTGAACAAATCAAGGTAGAACCTAGTGTTGCTATGGTTAAGGATCTATTAGTCGATAATATTGATGGGCATGTTATTTACTTCGTTGGTGAAGCTGCTAGAATTGCCAAACCCGATGGGAAAGATAAACATAGACCCGTTGTTGGCATGCCTGTTGTCTCAGTTAAAATAGGAGATCACTGTTATCATGGTTTATGTGACATAGGTGCTAGCGTAAGTGCTATTCCTTTTACCTTATATCAAGAAATTATGAATGACATAGCACCCGCTGAGATAGAAGACATAGATCTTACTATTAAACTTGCTAATAGAGACACCATCACACCACTTGGGATTGTTAGAGATGTTGAAGTCTTGTGTGGGAAAGTAAAATACCCTACTGATTTTCTTGTTCTTGGTTCCCCACAAGATGACTTTGTCCCATTATCTTTGGTAGACCTTTCTTGAACACCGTTAATGCTAAAATAGATTGTGAGAAACAAACTATCGGTGTTAGCTTTGGTGATGAGTCTCATGAGTTTAATTTTTCTAAGTTTAGTAGAAAACCTCATAAGAAAGATTTGCCTAGTAAAGATAAAATTATTGGTCTTGCTTCTATTGTTGTACCCCCTACTGATCCTTTAGAACAATATTTGCTAGACCATGAAAATGATTTACATATGCATGAAAGAAATGAAATAGATAAGATTTTCTTTGAACAACGTCCTCTGCTTAAACACAATTTGCCTATTGAAACTCTAGGAGGTCCTCCTCCACCTAAAGGTGATCCTGTGTTTGAATTAAAACAATTGCCAAACACTTTGAAATATGCTTATCTTGATGAGAAAAAGATATATCCTGTTATTATTAGTGCTAACCTTTCAGAACATGAAGAAGAAAGATTATTGAAAGTTCTAAGGAAGCACCGAGCTGCTATTGGATATACTCTTGATGATCTTAAGGGCATTAGTCCCACTCTATGGCAGCACAAAATTAATATGGAACCTGATGCTAAACCCGTTGTTGATCACCAACGTCGGTTAAATCCGAAGATGAAAGAAGTGGTAAGAACGGAAATATTGAAACTCCTGGAAGCAGGTATAATCTATCCTATAGCTGATAGTAGATGGGTAAGTCCTGTTCATTGTGTCCCTAACAAGGGAGGTATTACTGTTGTTCCTAATGATAAGAATGAACTTATTCCACAAAGAATTGTCACAGGCTATAGAATGGTAATTGATTTTAGAAAATTAAACAAAGCAACTAGAAAAGATCATTATCCTCTGCCTTTTATTGATCAAATGCTAGAAAGATTATCTAAGCACACACATTTTTGCTTCCTTGATGGATATTCTGGCTTTTCACAAATACCTGTTTCTCAACCTGATCAAGAAAAGACCACTTTTACTTGTCCTTTAGGAACCTATGCTTAGAGACGTATGCCCTTTGGTTTATGCAATGCACCTGCTACCTTTCAAAGATGTATGACTGCTATATTCTCTGATTTTTGTGAAAAGATTGTTGAGGTTTTCATGGATGACTTTTCTGTTTATGGGAAGTCTTTTGATGATTGCTTAAGCAATCTTGATCGAGTTTTGCAGAGATATGAGCAAACAAATCTTGTCTTGAATTGGGAGAAGTGCCACTTTATGGTTAATGAAGGTATTGTTTTGGGCCATAAAATTTCTGAAAAGGGCATTGAGGTGGACAAAGCCAAGGTTGATGCAATTGAGAAAATGCCATGTCCTAAAGATATCAAAGGTATTGCAATCTGGGTTTTATTGGCCTACTCTCTTCAAGGATGCCCGTAAGTTTGTCTTATCTTGTGATGAATGTCAAAGAATAGGCAATATCGGTAAGCGTCAAGAAATGCCTATGAATTATTCTCTTGCTGTTGAACCATTTGATGTTTGGGGATTTGATTACATGGGGCCTTTTCCTTCCTCTAATGGGTATACTCATATTTTGGTTGCTGTTGATTATGTTACTAAGTGGGTAGAAGCTATTCCAACTAGTAGTGCTGATCACAACACCTCTATTAAAATGCTTAAGGAAGTTATTTTTCCAAGGTTTGGAGTCCCTAGATATTTAATAACTGATGGTGGTTCACACTTTATTCATGGTGCTTTCCGTAAAATGCTTGCCAAGTATGATGTTAACCATAGAATTTCATCACCCTATCATCCTCAGTCTAGTGGTCAAGTTGAACTTAGCAATAGAGAAATAAAATTAATCTTACAAAAGACTGTCAATAGGTCCCGGAAGAATTGGTCTAAGAAATTAGATGATGCACTTTGGGCTTATAGAACAGCATATAAAAATCCTATGGGTATGTCTCCTTATAAAATGGTTTATGAAAAAGCTTGTCATTTGCCTCTTGAATTAGAACATAAAGCATATTGGGCAATTAAAAAACTCAACTATGATTTCAAACTTGCTGGTGAAAAGAGGTTATTTGATATTAGCTCATTAGATGAATGGAGGACCCAAGCTTATGAAAATGCGAAGTTATTTAAAGAAAAAGTTAAAAGATGGCATGATAAAAGAATCCAAAAGCGTGAGTTCAAAGTTGGAGAATATGTTCTTTTGTACAACTCTTGTTTCAGATTCTTTGTAGGAAAACTCCTCTCCAAATGGGAAGGACCCTATGTTATCGAGGAGGTTTATCGATCTGGAGCTATCAAAATAAATAATGCCGAAGGTACTAACCCGAAGGTTGTTAATGGGCAACGAATAAAACATTATATCTCAGGTATGCCCATTAATGTTGAAAGTAATGTTATCCAAACCATGACACCGGAAGAACACATAAAAGAAACCTTCCGGAACACTCCAGAATTGTGAAAAAAGGGAGGTACGTGATACGGTAAGTAAACGGACTCCAAAAATTCCGCAAAAATATTTTTTGTCAGTTTTGGAATATTTAGAAAATTAGGAAAATAAGAAACTACCAGGAAGGTGACCCTGGTGGGCACAAGACACCAGGGCGTGCCCAGGTGGGTTGTGCCCACCTCGGGTACCTTTCGGACTCCGTTTTTCTTTCAGTTGCTTGTTTCCCAAGATAAAAAAATCTTTATATACCCCCCCGAACCTATTGACCTCTGTATCACGGAGAAATCTCCTGTTTTTCTTTTCCTTGCTGTTTCCTGTCAGATCTGTTAAGACAGGCATCATGTCTTCTTCTTCCTCCAACAATGTGGAAGAGGATGCTTGGTTGATGAAGATCGAGCTGAAGAGGGAAGAGCCAGTTGGAGCTGCCAAGGAGGACAAGGGCAAGGAGGCTGCCGGAGATCAAACGCCGGTGATCGAGCAAGCACTGCCTGCCGAGGAGGAAGAAGAAGATATCCTTAAACCTTACTATGCTCATCTTACCCCTACTGAGATTGAAGCCTTTCAGATCATTGAAACGGTTCGTGTGCAAAATAAATATCTCACTCGTGAAAATATTATGCATCAAGAGCACATCATCTTCCTCCGAAGCGTCATCCGTAGATTGGAGAATCTCTTGATCATGAAGGACAAGATCGCTACCACTTCATCACCACCACCTTCTTCATCACCAAAAGAAAATTGAGTATCGGGTATGGGCACTCCCCTTGGTTTCCGCCAAGCTTGGGGGAGGTGCCCCGGTATCGTATCACCTCCACTATTCCTTGCCTTTATTTTTCTTAGTTCGATCCATGGTTATCTTTTGCTTTAGATGAATAAAAGTTTAGTTCGATCCTTTCTTTTCGAGAGTTTGCTTAGTGATCTATCCTTGTAATCGTGTGCGAGATATATAATAAAGTTTAGTTTGAGTTTTACTTTCTTTACTTTCATGTTTCAATAAAAAGAAAGGAAATAAATGAAAAAGATCATATGCTAATCTTATGGTAAGTAATGACATCACACAAGGAAGAGTTTAAGTAGAAAATTTTATTGTAGATTGACAAACATAGTATTGGTCAATAAAGCAATTTATGAAAGAATTAATAAGGGAAGAGAAGATTCACATGCAAATACACTATCTTGGAAATCTTTTGTGATTGTGAGCACCCATCAAAATATTATATGCCAAAATTGTTGACGTTGGACAAGGAAGACAACATAATGATTTATGTTTGTTCATATTCACATAGAAGTTATATTGTCATAGATCCTTTAACATGTGGTGCTTGCCCCTATCTTTGCTAGCCAAAACTTCTGCACTAAGTAGAGATACTACTTGTGCATCCAAAAACCTTAAACCCAAATCTTATTTCGAGAGTCCACCATACCTACCTATGGATTGAGTAAGATCCTTCAAGTAAGTTGTAATCGGTGCAATAAGGCAATAAAAATTGCTTCTAAAAGTGTTGGATCATTTAGTGTAAGAGAAAATTGAGCGTTGTACGAACTTGTGATGGCGAAGAATAAAAGCGACAGACTGCATAATAAAGGTTGCTATCACAAGGGGCAATATAACGTGACGTTCTCTTGCACTAAGGGATTGAGCATACAAACGAAAAGCGCATGGCAACCTCTGCTTCCCTCTGCGAAGGGCCTATCTTTTACTTTTATGTATTTACTTTCATGCAAGAGTCAAAGTTTTTCTCTCTATTCCTTTTTACTTTCTCTTTTGGCAAGCGTCATGTGGTGAGGAAAGATCTAGGCACATATATCCAGTTGAATATGGGTAGCATGAGTTATTATTGTTGACATCACCCTTGAGGTGAATACGTTGGGAGGTGAAACGATAAGCCCCTATCTTTCTATGTGTCCGATTGAAATGTTTTGCTCATGTGTACGAGGTGAGTGTTGTAACACCCCCAGTGGTTAACTACAGTAATCACCCTTTTGATAATGCCAAGTCAGCATGATTAACAGTGCATGATCATCAGTTGCATCATAATGCATTTCAACTCCTAAGTCAAAATTCAAATTTAAATGAAAGTGAAATATAAAAGTTGACCAACATGAAAACTAAATTGTTCATTAAGTGGCAAATATTGCAGAGACTATTCTAAAATTGAAACCAACGATTAATAAATTAATTAGGTGGCTCTAACATAATTAAAACAGTAAGGATTAATGCATATTAATTATTATAAAAATTGTGGGAGCTCCTATTTTCTCCTAACCAATTTTTGGTAGTGGTAGGTATTGCCTAGTATTTGTTGGAGTAATTCCTAAGTTTTACAAAATTCATATAGAGCCCTAACTATTTGCTAAACAGGAGCTGTGGTTAAATAAAAAGA